>CM053770.1:524927857-525074721 GCA_028658325.1 Potorous gilbertii
GAGCTCTTCCATGGCCTAAGCCCATGGGATACCTATTTCAGATGTATGGGATACAGAGGCCTTGACTCCTATATCTTTACCTGATGGTAAGCAGTTTTCTTCTTCATCAGAGATGAATGGCGCAATCATCTGATCAAGAAAATAACCTTCTATGGTCTTAGTTTTCTTCCCTTTTCTGGGCATTTTCCCAGCCAGTTACTTGACTTCTGAGAGTCCTCTCCACCCCTGGCCTAGATCTGCCCAGCTAGTGGTTGGAGTCTGAGATTCAAATGCTGCCCCCCAGCCTCAGGGCTTTTGACGTCAGGCCTGGCTGCTATTCAGGGTAAGATTAAATCAGTTTCTCAGGTGGGGGCAGGGCCGCCTCCCAGGCTCAGTTCCCTCAGGGGGTTTATGCAGAGACCTTTTGTGATGGAGCTGCTGCTGAGCTCCTGCCTGCTCTGGGAGCCTCTGGCCACCTGCTGCCCCTGCCTGCTGCCGCTGCTGCTGCCTCCCGAGGGGTCCTGAGTCCCGGAGACACCCCACTCCCCTCTCAGCCCATCTCTTTCACTGACCTGCGAGTCCATGGGTGGAGGGACCTTCGCAGCCGGTGGAGATTCCGTCCCTGATGCCTGTTCGGATCTGCTCGCTCCTCTCTGTGCCACACGGCCAGGGCAGGGGAGGGCTCCGCTCCCGTCCAGGGCGCAGTGGACCTTTGGGGTCGGTTTTTCAGGGCTCTCTGGAACGGAAATCTCCTTCGCTGTGTTGCTGTGCGGCTTCCACTGTTCCAGAATTTGTTGGGAGTTCTTTTTAGAGGAAATCCATGGGCTGTGGGTTCGGACCTAGCATAAGTGAGTCTTTCTACTCCGCCATCTTGGCTCCTCTCCCCCACTGTTCTCAATAAAGAGTCCCTTTCAATAGAAGACCTGACATAATTTACTGAGAAAATAGAAACATTTCACCACAAACTCTTCTCCTTTATAAATACATCTCAAAACTTCTTGTCACTATTGGATCTTTCTCCTCTTCCTAAAACGTATCTAGATTTTCCCCAGCCTTAAAAAACCTTCGCTTGATTCTACCATCTCATCAAGTTATCATCCTGTATTTTGTCTTTTCACAGTCATACTCCTATAAAAAGTTTTATTTCCTCTGCTTTTCTCTCCTTTCTGTTTTTAACCTCTTATAATCTTGCTTTGAACTTTTTATCTGAAATGAAACTATACTTTTTGAAACACTGGAGGACTTAGTTTTTAAATCTAATGGCCCTTCCCCATTTCTCATCCTTCTCCTCTCTTCAGCATTTGGCACTGTTGAATGAGCTCTCCTCTTTATGTTTCTTTGACCCTCCTTTCTCTTGGCTTTCTTTCTAGTTATTTGGCCTCTCATCTCCTTTGCTTTTTCCCTCTGCAACATTGCCCTCCCTGACCTGCTGCACCACCTTGTGGAGACTATGAATATTACAATTCGGATGACACTCACTGCTAGCCTTAACGGCTAGCAAAATTGTATCTGTATTGCTTAGAGTCTAGACCCTGGCTATCTAGGAGTAAACTATCCAGAATACTAACTTTACTTCTCTTATGCCCATGCTCCTAAGTCCTAATCTATTCATGTCCTCCTCCAACTCTGCCCACTCCTTCTATTTTGCTTTCTAGAATACCTATTTCAGATCAAACAAATTTCCCTTATTTTGGACCTCTTCCTCTCATACTGATTTGAAACCTGGCTTCCTACAGACAGCATTACGTCCTTGGCCATCCTCTTCAACACTGGCTTTACTCACATACCCCAGCACTACTTGCTCTCCTTGGCCACCTCTGGACCATTCTTTTATCACCATTATTCAGCAACCCCTTCTTTGAAGTTGACTATCAAAATGTTTTATCTTAATACATATCATGGTAGTTGTGGTCTGTTGGTTGTGTTCTGTTGACCTCAAGGTCATTCATTCTCCCTCTTTACTCAAGGATTTCAGTATTTGACTTACTGACTCCCCTCTTCTTCCTATCTTTTGTGTGTATTTAGAGTATTTCCACATTTATATGGATGATTTTTCAACACCCTGACCTAGTTTCTCAGTCTCCTCCCTTTACCTCTGCAACACAGAAGGCTTCTCACACTCTGGCTCTCACTTTCCACAAGCTTCTTACTTCCCTTACTCAAAAACTCTGCTATTGCTCTATCTGACTGTAACTTTCTGTTGTTCTATCTCTCCTCCCTGCTTTACCTGTCCTGTGTCTATTCTTTGCTCTTTTCATTCTACTCATCTGTACTTTCTCATTACCCATACTCTTTCTTCCTTTCCTCTAGTATCTGATAATGAAGTGACCCTTCTTCTGGCCAGCTCTTCTACATATGTCCCTTATCCCATTCTCTCTTATCTGCTCCAGGAGATTGCCCCTATAATCATCTTTCCTCTAATCTCCAACTTCTCCCTGTCTATATGTTCCTTCCTGACTGATTTTAAATATGTTCAAGTCACCCCCTTTCGTAAACATTCATTAGACATCTTCTCAAGCTTTTATCTTATATCTGTTCTTATTTTCAGCCAAACTCCTAGAAAAAGATCTCTATACTACCTGCAGCCATTTTCTCTCCTCTAACTTACTCCCCAACCTTTTGCAGTCAAGGTTTTTGACCTGTCTCTAAATTAAAATTGCTTTCTCCAAAGTTATCAGTGATCTTTTTATTGTCAAATATGATGATCACTTCTCAGTCCTTATCCTTATCCTGTTTGCTGCATTTGATACTAACTGACCACTTGGTTACTTCTACTTGTTATTCTGTCCCCTCACTTTTTGTGACCCTATTCTTTCTTGGTTTCTCTTAGGTACTCCCCTACACTTCAATTCTGTATGACCATATGCCTTTAGGATATTTCATGCTACAGTTCGTCATAATATCTCAAGCTAAGCTTGTCTAAAGCAGAAATCAGTTATTTTTCCCTTCAAATTCACCTCTCTTCTAAGTCTTCCCCATTTTCTGTTGAAGGTGCCACCATTTTTTTTTGTTTTTTTTGAAGGGGGCGATTCATAACCTTGGTGTTATGCTGGTCTACTCACTCTCTCACACCACAGATAATCCAACCCGTTACCAAATCTTGCTATTTTTTTACTTCTCTCTCACATCTCTTTTTACCTCTCTCACATCTGACCCTTTCCTCTCTACTCCCAGCTGCAACCTTAGTTCAAGCCCTTCAGTCTTCTTGCTTAGCATATTGCACAAGCTTCCTAATAGGCATCTGTGCCTCAGGTTTCTCTGGTCTCCAAGCTATCTTCTCCACATAGTTGTGCAAAGTGATTTTCTTTTACCTCAGAGGTAGCCATGCTGTTCTTTACCCAGTAACCTCTAATGCCTTAGTCTTTCTTTAAGGACCAAATATAAACTCTTCTCTTTGGCTTTTAAAGCCTTACATGACCTAACACCAATTTAGCTTTTCAGGATCACTATACTTGTTACTCTGTGAAGTCAATTGTTTTTTTTCCTGTTCCTCCCAGATGATACTTCATTTCCTATCTTCTATGTGCTTTTTTGTATTGGTGTGTCCCACATTTGAGTTGGGCTTCCTTCTCACCTCTTCCTCAAAGAATCTCTCTCCTTTTTAAAGATTCAGTTTAAGCACCACCTGATATACTCCAGTTGCTAGTTTTCTCCCTGCATTTTATTTGTGTTTTTTCTGTATATGCTTATTACATATGTATATGTTGTCTTCCCCCAATAAGATGTAAATGTCTTAGTAGCAATTATCTCATTCTTTTAATGCCCACTACCTAGTACAGTGACTAGCATGTACATAGTAATTGCTTAGTAAGTGCTTGTTGTTTTATCCTCATCCATGTTCTATTTCCTAACTATAAATGTATCCCAAGACTTCTTTTCTAGCCCCTCCGTTTCCTTTATACTATCATTGTTCTTTTCAGCTCTCATGAAGTTGCTTATCACCACTATATGAGTTGCAGCTCTATTTACAAAGCTATTTTCTTTCTCCTGTGCTCCTGTAGACATCTCAAACACAAAATATCCAAAATAGAATTGTTTTTCCTATCCAAAGCTACTTCTCTTTCTAATTTCCCAATTTTTGATAGGCTACTATCCTTCTAGTCATGCAAGTTCATCACCTCAAAGTTTTCCTCAACTCTTTATTTTCCGTGTCCAATTATTTACCAAGTTTTGATGACTTACCAAGTTTATTATTTGATAATAATATCTCTTGCATTCATTCCGTTTTTACCATTCCACGACCACAACTTTAGTTCAGTTTTTCACCACCTTTTTGCTAGACCATTGTAATAGCCTTCTAATTGGTCTCCTTGCTTTAAGTTTCCTCCCTTCTAATCCATCCCCTTCAAGTTACCAGGTGATATTCTTAAAACACAGGTCTAATTATGTTATTTCCGTGCTTTAGAAGTTCTTTTGGATCCCTACTCCCTCTAAGATAGGGGTTCTTAATGTGTTTTAGTGTAAGAGACCTCTTTGGCAGTCTGATGAGGCCTGTGAACCCCTTCTCAGAATAATGTTTTTAAATGCAGAAGACAGAATATATAAGATCGCAAAGAGAACTAATTATATTGAAATAATATAGAATAATATCAAAATATTTTTAAAACAATAAAAAAAGTTCACAGACCCCAAGTTAAGAATTCCTACTCTAGAATGAAATCCAGATTCCTCTTTAGTATTTAAAGTCCTTCGTAACCTGGTTCTAGGACCTTTTCAAACATATACACTATTCCGTTGTTATTACAATCTACATTCCAACCAATTGGGCTATTAACTGTTCTTTGTGCATGACATCCCATCTTCTTCCATACTGTGGCCTTTGCTGTTTCTCAAGCCTGGAAGACACTCCCTCCTCATCTCTCTTTTAGAATCCTTAACTTCCTTAAAAACCCAACTCAGGAGCACTATCCTTCTAACATGAGGCCTTTTCTACTCCTACTAGCTACTGGTTTCTCTATACACCAAAATACTTTGTTATGTATTTGTCTATATTTATGCAGAGGAGGTTACCAACATGAATTTTTTGAAGGTCAACTCTTTGATTGTTACATTGTGGCAACGATCTGAAATGATACATTATATAGCCTTGCTGTTCATCAGCTTAGGTAACATGTTCTATCTCTTCTATGTCAAAGTAGATTAAAAAGCAACTATACTTAAAATCTATTCTCACTTAATGAAAATCCAGACAATCAAATTATCATTCTAAACATTTCCTCTTATTTTCTTCTGTAAGAACTGGAAATGTCAAATTCTTGTCACCTTCATTTTTTGGCAAAGGTTTTACAAAATGAAAATTTGCTGTGTTTTAACACATGCATTTCAATGAGATTTCTTTGTATTTTCTAGGAGTTATGCAAGTGCAGATTTTGAAAGAGGACAATAGAGAGGTACTCCCCCTATGTACCGTCTAATTAATTACCTTACTTTCTAACTAGAACTGGTTTTACATTTCTATAAAAGACAATTCAAACCAGTGAGCAAAAGGAGGCACATACTGCCAACTTGGTAGATTTTCCTGCCCTTCTTAGGGCCACTGAGAACCTCATATTCAGAATAAGTCATTCAAGATGGTATGAAATATGGCAAGCTACTTTTTCTAGTTACTTTCATGTAGCAGAATTGTAATTAGAAGCTAAAGACAGCTTTTTAAAAAGGTCAGAGGTTTCCACAAATCATTGGTCTTTGTTGTGTTGTACATTTCTGTTAGAATTTGGTAAGGATTGGTTTATTAACATTCAAATAAACTAAATTAAAATATTTAAAAACAACCAAGAAAAGAGCTACCACTAGAACTTTTTGCTTGTCATGGTATTATTGGGGGTATGATTTAATTGGATTATATAATATTTTCTTAATGAATTAATAGCTTCAACATAGTTCAGAAGTTAGGATCATCTGACAATTTATTGCAGTCTGACCTCATTTTAGTGGTCTTAAGTAGCCAATTCATTGTAGACATTGTTAGGGTCATGATAATGGAGTAGCAGAAAGAAATATAGCCCAGCTGTTCTGTCATAACCCCTTCACAAAGATCTAGAAAATGCACCTGATCAGTCAAATAAAAAAAATCAAAGTGAATAATTTTTTCAGCCCTAATCTGCGTAAGGAGACAGTTTTGTGGACACAGGGATGGAATCTGGCCTGGATTGTACCTTGAAAAGCATTCCAGTAAGTAAAAACTGAAAGAGGACTGAGATTGTTTACTAAGACAAGAAAAGGTCTGAGGCAGAACTTACCTGTGCAGACTTCAGGAACAGGTGTTGACTGGCAACTCTGTCACTCAGAACGTAGTTCTAGATCACAGAGCAGACAGAAGAGACCTGGACAGTGTATTAAGTGCTAGGAACTTAATCAGAAGTGAACAGTAGCTGTATGACTCTGACCCCAGGAGTAGAATACAGATTCAGTTTTAGCTGCCTGCCTAGTCTGAATAAGAATCAGAATAAGCAAGGCAGGAATCCTATACCAAAGGGAAGCTTGCAGTACTGTTAAAACTGGCAGTCCTTTCTAGCTAGCTAATAATAGCAAAATCTACTTGCAGTCTACTGAAACTTGCAGCCCAGAGATAGGAAAACAGTAGTGTTATATACAGACCAAAACTTGGCTTAGAAGCTTGTAGAGCTCAGGCTAGGAGGGTGGTGCTTTTGATCACATCACTTTGGGAGCACCAAAAGTTTGCAGGTCTCCAGCCTGAGCTTTCCCAGAGATCCTGGAATAGTATCACTAGATACCCTGAGAAAGCACCAGAAGAACCCAAGAGGACAAAAGCTCAGTTCAAATATTCCTCTATAAGAATGGTAGAGTTCTGCCCTAAGTCCAAAGTTAGGAAGTTGGCTAGAAGAATGAGCAAACAAATAATCCTTGCATTAACAGTATGGTAACAGGGACTCAAAACATAATCCAAAAAAAAAAAAAAAAAAGGACTCCAAAACATTTACAGGCAAAGCACCAAAGAAAAATACAGCTTGGATACAGGTATAACTAGAATTCTTAGAAAAGATGAAGTTTATTTTAAAAAATAGCTTAAAATTATTTTAAAAGACCAAATGAGAGCAGTAGAGGATAAAATGGGAAAAGAAATGACAACTATAGAAAACTATTTGGAAAGAGAATTAACATCTTAGAACAAGATATACAAAATATATAAAAGATATACAAGATACACAAAATCTTAAGAAAAAAACTTAGTGAAAAATGGAATTGCCAAATATAGGCTATTGATTTTATGAGACACCAAGAAATATTAAAAGTCAAGAGCCTGAAAAAAATTTCTGTTTACTCATAGCAAAAAACTACTCATTGGAAAATAGATTGGAGAGAGGTAATGTAAGACTCAGTGGACTGTCTGAAAGCTATAATCAGAAACAGAGATCTTGTAAAAAATCAGAAATCTGAGTGAAAATAGTCACTGATCACCCCCTGAAAGAAACCCCTAAAAACTCCTAAGATAGTGTAACAAAAATCCAGAGTTTTTAGGGAAAAGGAAAAAAAGTGCTACAAGCAGCCAGAAAGAATTTAAGTACTAAGGCAATATAGTCAGGATTACCTAAGATTTATTAACTACCACTATAATGCAGGGTACTTAGAAAATGATATTCCAGAAAGCCAAAGATCTAGACTTACCCAGCAAAATAGTATAATCCTACAGAGGGGGAAAGGAGCTTTAATGAAAAAGTAGACTTGCAAGCATTTCTTATGAAAAGACCAAACCAAAGTAGAAACTTTGAAATATATACAGAGGAGGCAAGAGAAGTATAAAAAGAGATACATGGATGGGTACTGTAAGTAACTATATAAGGATACACTATTTACATTCTAATAGTGGAGATGATACAGTATCCTCTCAGAACACTATCAGCATCAGGGGCCATAGAGGGAGTCCAGTTAGACAGAGGGCCTGGGTATAACTATTACATTTTAATGATTTTTAAAAAGAGAATGGAAAGAGAGGGGAAAAGAAATACATTAGAGGAGTGGAAGAGCAAAGGATGGCAGCTTTGCTTGGTTTGATAATTGGGCAGTAAATGTTTATTAAACACCTACTATGTGCTGGGCCCTTTGCTAAATACTGAAGATACAAAGAGAAGCAAGAGATGGCCCCTGCCCTCAAGGAACTTTCTGTCTGATGGGAGAAACAACAAATATATATACAAATAGATAATACACAGGATAAATAGGAAATAATAGGAAGGAATACTCTAGAATTAAGAGGGGTGGGGAAAGACTTCTTATAGAAGATGGGATTTTAGTTGGAACTTAAAAGAAGTGGAAATGAAGAGGAAGAGCATTCCTAACATGGGACATAGCCAGAAAAAATGCTCAAAGATGAGAGATGAGGAGGGTCTTATTTGAGGAACATCAAGGAGACCAGTGTCATCGAATGAAAAAGTTCCTGGTAGGAATAAGGTATAAGAAGACTGGAAAGGTAGGAGAAGGCTAGGTTATGAAGGGCTTTGAAAGCCAAGCAAATGATTTTGTATTTGGTCTTGGAGACCATAGGGAGCTAGAAGAGTTTATTGAGTAGGGCTTTAGAAAAATCACTTCAGTGCCTCGAGCTTCTCTCCAATCCATCCTCCATCCAGGCACTTCATAGTAATAGAAAAGGTAGGAGTGGGGAAGGGTTTAGGAGGAGAGGTAATGACATATTGAGTTTAAAATGTTTGTTAGACGTTGTTCAAGGTGTCGGAAAAGAAGTTGAGGATGAAGGATTGGAGGTCAGCAGAGAGTTTGAGCCAGGATAGATAGACTTGTGAATAGTTGGCATAAGAGATGGTAATTAAACCAATGGAAGCTACTGAGATCACCAAATGAAGTAATATGAGAGAAGAGAAGAGGGTTTAGGACAGAACCCTGTGGGATACCCATGAGGTAATTTGGATGAAGATCGAGCAAAGGAGACTGAGAAGTGGCCATATATGTAGGAGGAGAATCAGGACAGTGGTATCCTGAAAACCTAGAGAGAAGAGTGTCTAGGAATATGATCAGTAGGATCAAAGGCTGTGGAGAGGTCAAGGAGAATGAGGATGGAGAAAAGACCATTGGATTTGACAACTAAGAGATCATTAGCATGTTTGGAGAGAGCAGTTTAGGCAAATGATGAGGTTGCAAGCAGCATTACAAAGAGTTAAAGAGTGAGAGGAGAGAAAGTGGGGGCATCTATTGTAGATGGCCTTTTCAAGGAGTACAGTCATAATCACAAAGCATAGAAGATGCATAGGACAATAATGAGAATGGAAGGATCTGATGAGAAACAAGAGAGAAGGGAGGAAATAAAAGAAGAGGTAGATGAAGGAAGTGATCAATCTTAAGTAAAGCAAACTTAATGAGAAAGTGAAAAACAAAGAAGAGAATAGAGGGAAATACACAGTTAACAATCATAAATGTGAATGGGATGAACTCACCTATAAAACAAGATGATAGCAAAATACATTAGAAAGCAGAATCCAATAATATGTTGTTCACAAAAAAGCACTTGAAACAGAAAAATGCACACAAAATCAAAGTAAGGGGCTGGAGCAAAATCTATTGTGCTTCAGCTGAAGTACCTATCATGACAAAAAGCAACAGCAAAAATAGGGTCAAAAGAAATAAACACAGTAGATAAGCATACAGATTTATAAGATCTCAATAGGAATTAATTGCTTCCTTACTTAGTAATTAAAATAATTGAAAGAATGAGTACAGCATTTATTAAGCCTTGCTATGTGCAAAATAGGTGTGCTAAAGTGCTAATATGATGCTATGTGCAAATAGATGTCAAGAAATTAGAGACATAGATATTTAACTTCTTTCAGTTGCCCGAGAATGGGTACTCCAGGTTAGAATTGATACATATTTAATAAGTATGCATATCTGCACTGTGGTTCTCTACAGTGTAACCATTCTAAGAGGCCTTTCTCTGAAATTTACTGCTGTCATGAGAACATAGTATGGTTAATAATGATGATAATAAGATTTATATAGTGCATACTATGTGCTAGACACTGTGCTTAGGGCTTTACAAATGTTATTTTATTTGATTGTCACAACAGCCCTGCAAGGTAGGTGCTATAATTATCTCTGTTTTACAGTTGAGGAAACTGAAGCAGAGAGAGATTAAGTGACTTGCCCAGAGTCACACAGCTAGTAAGTATCTAAGGATGGATTTGAACTCAGGTTTTCCTAAACCCAGGTCCTGGGCTCTATGCAGTGCATCACCTAGCTTCCCCATGACCTATTCGTTGCAAATTTAGCTCTTCTGAACCACATTTTAGTAATGAACATAACTCAGAGAAACATGCTTGTTTCTTTATTTTATCATTTCTTTAGCAGAATCACTGACCTTTGGCTTTTATTTACCATTAAGAAACAAGGAAGTAGGGTTTTAAAAAATTAGTTACTTTTAAAATGAATGTGATCACAGGAAAAGTATAAATTGAACTAGTCTTATATACCAGTAGTTGTAAAAAGAAAATGGCCTAAATAAAAATGTTTCAAAGTCAGGTAGAAAGGCTTACCAAACTCCCTGTATACCCCAGAGACTACTAGCATAAAACCGTAAATCAGTAAAGTGTTGCCTGGCTTTACCTTCTCATCGTTAATCCCTTATTCCCTAGAGTATTTTTTTCCCCTTGTTTGTGATATCTATTTAGGTAGCTTTGTTTAAAAAAAAAACAAAAAAAAAAGATTCTATACCTGTAGAAAAAACAGCCTAAGCCCTATAGACAAATTAAGGAGGAAACTGAAATACAATATAGTTTGTGCCATTTAAATTAGAACCTTAGGGATTACTTACATATAATATTAATGTAATATTTAATAAACATACTGTTAATATTTAATATATTATATTATACATGCGTGATATATAAGTTTTAATATAAAAGCAGTAAGGTTTTTCAGATTTCAAAAATTCAGTATTGGGCAAGTGACCAAATTAATTATTTCTTCTAACTACCTCCTTAGAACAACTGTCAAGAACATCTTGAGAGACATCAACTAGTCAAGAAGTATTTAATGTTTATGTCTGCTTTGTGCTCACTACTATTGAACTGTGTGGGAAGATATAAGAGAAAAATAAAACAGGATCCTACCTTTGAGGTAGTAAGACAGTATGCTGTAGTGGAAAAGCATTAGATTTGGAGTCAAAGAACTTGGGATCAAATTGTGACTATATTGCTTAGTATCCTCTCAGTTTCCTCATCTGTAAAATAATCTAAATTGGTCTAGAAAACCTCTAAGGTTACTTTCTACTCTAAATGCTTGATCCTGTGGTCTATGATAATACATAATTGACATAATTGAAAAGACTCTATGAGCTCCTAGATTGGGGAATTCTCTCTCAATGATGTGGATCACAACCTTTCCATATTTGCTATGCAACTATTGTCCATGTTCTTTAAAGTTTTCACTGCAGGAGTTCATCCAGTATGATAGAGGCCATACGTGCTTTCTCCTGACATATTAAGAGTACTAGTGGAGCACTCTAGCTAGACCTGTCATTCATTACTCTTGCCAGGTGACCATCCCATCCTTCTTTCTGTAATATAATTTCTTAATGACCTCCTTTACTCTTGATTTTAGGAGTTCCTTGTTGGTTATCTGTGCAGTCTGTTTATGCATACCATACAATTCTCCTTTGTCCTCTATGTGATTCCCACTTTTAGCTCTTTGGAGGTAGTTATATTCTACATATTGCTGCCATATAGCAACACTGGCAAAATGTAAGTATTAAGAAGATAGACCTTTGTTTTTATGAGAAGCTTGGGGTCAATAAAAGAGCTTCACAATTTCTTAAAAGCATTCCAGCTACTTTCCTTCTTTTCAGCTCTGGACCTAGCTCATTGTCCATTTGTAGTATTGTGTGTCTTAGATAGTCATACTGTTGGACAAGCTTGTCTTCTATTTTTTCATTCTTTTGGTTTTGCTTTATAATTTCTTGATTTCTCATAAAGTCATTTGATTCCATTCTAATTTTTAAGGAATTATTTTCTTCAGTGAAATTTTGGGTCTCCTTTTCCATTTGGCCAATTTTAATTTTTAAGGCATTCTTCTCCTCATTGACTTTTTGGACCTCTTTTGCCATTTGGGTTAGTATATTTTTAAAGTTGTTATTTTCTTTAGCATTTTTTGGGTCTCCTTTAGCAGACTCTTGACTCATTTTTCATGATTTTCTTGCATCACTCTCATTTCTCTTTTCAATTTTTCCTCTACTTCTCTTACTTTATTTTAAAAATCCTTTTTGAGCTCTTCCATAAGCTGAGTCTATTTCATACTTTTCTTGCAAGCTTTGGATGCAAGAGCCTTGACCTTGCTGTCTTCTTCCTATTGTTTGCTTTGATTTTCCTCTGGTTGTATGCTTTGAACTTCCTCATCATAAGAAAATACCTTAACAAAGTAACCTTCTATAGTCTTTATTTTCCCCCCTTTTTGATCATTTTCCCGGCCATTTACTTGACTTTTGAGGTTTGTTAAGTGAGGGGTGTACTACACCAACTTTCAGCAGTTTTGTGCAGTTATTTTCAGAGATATCTCTAGGGAGCTGTACATTTTCAATTCCTCCAAAGTGGTATGATCAAAGGAGAGGTGTTTACTCCTCTCCTGGCCTGCACCGTAGTCTGTGAGCAACCAGAAGCACTCTTTTCTGCCCTGAAACTGCAAGTAGGATTCCCTCACCACAGCTACCACCAGCTCTGCCACACCAGTGCTCCTTCTGACCCTAGGACTGCCACCCAGGACTGTGAACCAGATCAGCTACTTGATTCCCCCACTGGTTGTAGGCCAAGAGCTCCAGAAGCAGTGACTGCTGCTACCTTGGGGATGTTGGGACTGAATTCATGTTCCTATGTCACCCAAGTGAGAGAGCTTTCCCACTGACCTTTAAAACTGTCTTTGGTGTTTGTGGGTTGAGAAGTCTGGAAACCATGACAGCTGCCAGTGATTCAGTGCCCTGAGGCCTGCTGTAATCCCATCTGTGCTGATGTGACCCACCCTGGGCTGGACTCTGTTCCTAGCCTGGTGCAATAAACCCTTCTTGTCAACAACCATCCAGATTGTCTTGCACTGGAAATCTGTTTCACTCGGTCACTTTGTGACTTCTGCTGCTCTAGAATGTGTTCAGAGTCATTTTTTACAGGTGTTTTGACGGGTTTGAGGGAAGTGCTTAGGCATGTCCCTGCTTCTATTCTTCTATCTCAGCTCCATTCTGCCTTGAAGTCTTTTGTTGTTTTATGTTACTGTACCCATCATATAAATTATTGTGCTGTTTTCATTAGTTTTATTCTGTATCTTCCCAAGTTTCTACATTCATTATATTTATCAATTTCATTATATTCATATGCCACAATTTGTTTAGCCATTCCCCAGTTGATAGATGCCTCCTTTTTTTGTTCTAGTTTTTTGTTACTGCAAAAAAAAATGCTGCTATAAATATTTGTGTGTATGTGTGTATGTATATATATATATATATATATACTTTTCTTCTATAAATATATCCAAAATAGCGATATTGGTAGATCAGAGTTTGCAAGTTGTTTTCTAGACAGGTTGAGTCAAAGTTCACAACTCTATCAACTGTGTATTAGAATGCTTGTTTCCTCTCACCTCCTCCAACATTTATCATGTTTTTTATCTTTTCTAAGCTTTGGCAATCCAACAGTGCAGCACTGCACTATGCGGTTCAAATCTAGCTTCAGACATTTACTAGCTGTTTGACCCTGGGCAAATGCCTCAGTTTCCTCATCTGTAAAATAAACTGGAGAAGGAAATGGCAAACCACCCTATAAAAACCCTAAATGGGATCACAAAGAGTTGGACAGCACTAACAACAACCACCAGTCTAACAGTTGTGAGCTGAAACCTCAGAGTTGTTTTATTTTGCGTTTCTCTTACTGCCACATATGCTTGTTATATTAATTTCCTAGGATGCAGTTCATATGAACTCATCAATGTTCTTTTACCTGTCTTAATCATATTGGATATCAGCTTCCTCTTTGTTATTTCTAGTCTGATGATAATTTTTCTTGGCAATGAAATAGTAAGTAAAATACTAGTTAAGAAGTTCTGCTTTCTCTGCATTACCAGTTACCCCTTCCAGGCTGAGCAGCAGCATCTGTCTCATCTTTAAGCCTTCCCTTTTCCTTAACATAGATTTTAAAAAACTACTTATTATCTCTAGTTTTCCTCAGGAGCCTCAGCTCATCCTGAGCTTCAGCACTATTGAGATAATCTGTTCTACAGATCAGTGCTCTGCTTTTGTATTGTCCCTTTATTTGTTCCCTTTTCCATCTTTTATATTTGAGTTTCCTCTGTAACCATGTGAGACCCTTGTGATACCTGCTCTTTTTACTCTTCATTGAAATTTTCTCCTTGTTTCACTGATAACATTTGAATCAATTGGTATTTGCTGTGACCCTGGGTTGGTTTGGAGTTAAACAAGTAATTTGAAGTGATTCTTCTTCTGTCCATGTATCAGCAATTTAGAATAGTTCAAAGAGAGCACAACCCATATGCCCAGCATTAATAGAATTCATTCCAAAATTTAATTCTTTATTATATACTGCATTAATAACCCTGTTGAGCTAACTTTCAAATATATGCCATTTGTAACCAAACACAAGTGATAGAATACAATAAAAATGCAGTTAGAGCAACAAGTATTATCCCTATCAGAAGTAAATTCCTAGAACTTACTCTAATGGTGGTTGGAATGTAGTAGCTTAGTGTTATAAAATGTTAAACTCAGATGGTGCTTTCAAATATATTAAAGTCAACTTTTATATAGTCATGAAATAAAAATAATTGTAACCACTTTAAATTTATGTTACATAACCCCAGATTGGCCATCTTTGTTGCTCAGCATCCAGTATTTCTTTTACTCAATATCATATTCTCCATGACAAAAGTTCGAAATCTTTTTTCTCTTTTTTCAAGACCAAAGTTGCACTACCAGCCCTCATGTTTGTAGCAGATAATTCTAGTCACTTATTTCACTGAAAATTTTGAGTCCATCTGACAGGAGCTCCCTCAATTCATTTTTTTTGTCTCTGAAGTACAGCAGTCATTCTTTTTTCCTTTTCTCCTGCCTCTTTATGAGAAAAGGTATGCCTATTCCTTAGTGAAAGTAGTTTTCCTTTAATTCTGTCTATTCCTGATCTTACTTCAGCAATTATTCCCTCTCTTACACATCTTAACCTGTTTTTACCACCTTCCTCCCATCTACCTAACAAACATACTTTTACTCTTTTCAGTCCTTTAAAAATCAAAACCCTTCCTTTAACCCTTTCATAATATCCAGCTATTGTCTTCCCTTCTTCGCTGCCAAACATGTGGGAAAGGATATCTCTACTCAGTGCCTCCACTTCCTCACCTCCACCTTCCCCCACTTTTTGTAATAGGCTTTATGGTGCCCCACCCCCTGCTAAAACTACTTTTGTAACGGTAACAATTGATAAATCCCTCTTAAACTTTTTTGTATACTTGCTCTTCTTTCGTCTTCAGGAGCATTTCATTTTCCTGGTTCTTTTAACTTGTTTAACTGCTCCATCTTATCTACTCTTCCTTACCTCTTCAGGTGGGTGTGTTCACTAAGACTGTGACTTTCTTCCTTAACACTTCTGTTGACATTGACTTTTGACAAGTTCATTCCCTTCCAAAGCTTCAGTGATCATCTCTACACAGGTGACTCCCAAGACCCCATGTCTAGTCTGCCTTTTTCAAGTCTCCATGTTTAGACTAGCTGACAGATCTATACCTCCAACTGGTTACAGATCATTTCAATTTGGGTGTCCTGCTTATATCTCAAATCAAGGCTGTCTAAAACCAATCTGATTATCTGCTCGTTTTTGCTTGACTATTTCCATTTGTGGTACTACCATTTCCTCAGTCTTCCATCTTTGAAATTTTGTGTTATTTTTGACTCTTCCTTCATTTTTACCCCATATAACCATTCTGATAGGATCTAATCCTATTCTACCTCAGCAACAGTTCTTTTTTTAAATGTTCAGTACCCTGACTAGCACAGATCCTCTTTACTATCCATTCAGATAATTGAAATAGCCTTCTCACAGGTCTTTCTACTCCTCTCTTTTCCCATCCCAGTCCATCCTTTATACAGCTGTCAAAGTCATCTTCCTCTTGCATAGATTTGATCCTGTCACTAATCCTCAAGCCACCCTTCAGTGGCTTCCTGTTGTTTAAAGTTAAACCCCTTAGCTTGCCATTCATGGACTTCTGCAGTCTGGTACCACTCTACCTTTTCAGTCTTGTTCCTTTCAATATATTTTATATTCTTAACAAACTGGACTACTAAGATTTCAGATTTTTACTTAGCATTCCAGACATGGAGGGTAGCCAGTGAAAAATCAGAGATTTAGGAGATGGAATGTGGTGTTTGAGGAACCAAAGTAAAGATTAGGAAGACTGGAAAGATAAGAAGGGGCAAGGTTATAAAGGGCTTAAGATGCCAAATACAATTTCATATTTTATTCTAGAAATAACTGGAAGCCACTGGGTGGGGAATGACATGGTCAATGACATGGTCATATGTGCGCTTTGGGGAAATCACTTGGGCAACTGCACAGAAGATGAGTTAGAGTGGAGAGAGCCTTAAGACAAGGAGGCCAACCAGAAAGCTGTTGAAATAGGCCAGGTGTGAAGTGGTGAGAACCTGCACCAGAGTGGTGGCTATGTGAAAGAGAATGAGATTTATACTAGAAGTGTTGTAAAGAAAGGAAAGATTTGACAAGAGACTAAGTATGTGGAGGGAATGTGAGAGAGGAATTGAGGATAACACCAGTGTATTGCACCTGAATTATTGGAAGGATAATGGTGCCTTGGCAGTAATAGAGAAGTTTAGTAGAGCAGAGAGTTTTTAGAGAAAGATCAGTTTAATTTTGGATGTTGATTTTGCAGCTTTTTTTGATGTGATGATTTTCTTTGTTTTTTTCTTCAAATTATATGTAAAAGCAATTTTAACTTTTGTTTTTAAACATTTTGTGTTCCAAATTCTCTCCCTTCACCTTCATTGAGAAGGCAGGCAATATGATATAATTTACACATGCATACTCATGCAAAACACATTTCCGTATTAGCCAGGTTTACAAAAGAAAACAGACCAAAAAAAAAAAGGCCAAGAAAAATTTATTAAAGTAAAAAAAAATGTATGCTTAGACCTGCATGCAGACCTATCAGTTCTTTCTCTGGAGGTGGGTAGCATTTTTTGTCATAAGTCCTTCGGAATTGTCTTGGATCATTGTATTGCTGAGAATAGCTAAGACATTCAGTTGATCTTCAGTATTATTGTTGTACAGTGTTCTGGTTCTGCTCACTTCACTTTGAATCAGTTCATGTAGGTCTTTCCAGGTTTTTCTAGAAGAATCTTGTTCATCATTTCTTATAGCACAATAGTATTTCATCACAATCATATACCACAACTTGTTCAGCCATTCCCCAACTGATGGGCATCCCCTCAATTTCCAATTCTTTGCTACCACAAAAAGAGCTGCTATAAATATTTTTGTACAAATACATTCTTATCCCTTTTCTTTGATGTCTCTGAGATACAGACCTATTAGTGGTATTGCTGGGTCAAATGGTAAAGCACAGTTTTATAGCCTTTTGGGCATAGTTCCAAATTGTTCTCCAGAATGGTTGGATCAGTTCACAACTCCAGCAGTGCATTGGTGTCCCAATCTTTTACATCCCCTCCAACATTTGTTGCTTTTCTTTTCTGTCGTATTAGCCAATCTGATAGGTGTGAAGTGGTACCTCAGAGTTGTTTTGGTTTGCATTTCTCTAATCAATAGTGATTTAGAACATTTTTTCATATAACTACAGACAACTTTGATTTCTTCTTCTGAAAACATCCTATTCATATCTTTTGACCATTTATCAATTGGGGAATGATTTGTATTCTTACAAATTTGCCTCAATTCTCTATATATTTTAGGAGACCTTTATCAGAAAAACTTGCTGTAAATAAATTTTCCCCAATTTTTTGCTTTCTTTCTAATATTGTCTGCATTGATTTTGTTTGTACAAAACCTTTTAAATTTAATGTAATCCAAATTAACCATTTTAGAGCCCATAATGCTCTCTATCGCTTGTTTGGTCATAAATTCTTCCTTTATAGATCTGACATGCTCCCCTAATTTGACTATGGTATCACTTTTTATGCCTAAACCATATACCCATTTTGACCTGACCTTGGTATAAGGTGTGAAATGTTGGTCTGTACCTAATTTCTGCCAAACTACTTTCCAGTTTTCCCAGCAGTTTTTGTCCCAAAGCTTGGATCTTTGTGTTTACCACATGCGAGATCACTCTGGTCACTCACTCCTGTGTATTGTGTGCCCAGTCTATCCCGCTGATACACCCCCTATTTCTGAGCCAGATTGTTTTGATGATTATCCCTTTGTGATAAAATTGGAGATCTGCTGCTGCTAAAACTACCTTTCTTCACATTTTTTTCATGAATTCCCTTAATATTGTTGACCTTTTGTTCTCCCAGATGTATTTTGTTACTATTTTTCCTAGCTCTATAAAATAATTTTTTGTTAATTTGATTGGTATGGCATGGATATGTTGATTTTGAAATACCTACAGGACATCTAGTTGAGGATGGCCAAAAGTTGTTGGCTATATGAGATTAGCATTGAGGACAAAGGTTAGATTTAGATATGGCAATTACCTACATGGAGATACGATCATTGAACCTATTAAAGATGATAAAAGCAAGAAACCTTAGAGAAAAAAATAAAGTCTGGAACAGAGTTTTGGGGGACACCCAAGGTTAATAGATATGCCTTTGATGAAGATCCCACAAAGGAGATTTAGACATGACTAGTCAGGCAAGTAAAAAGAGAACCAGGAGAAAGTGGTGTCACAAAAACCTAGAGAGGGTAGTGTGTTTTGGAGAAGAGGATGGTCAGCAGTGTCAAAGATTGCAGAGAACTAAAGAAAGATGAATTAAGAAAAGTCCATTAGATTTGGCAGTTAAGAGGTGATTGATGACTGTGGAGAGAACAGTTTCAGTTTAATGATGATGTCAGAATAAGAGGAAGTGGAGATAACAAGTATAGTTGGCTTACTTTCTCAGAGAATTTAGCAGAGCAGGGGAAGAGAATTATAGGATGAAAACTGGCAGAGATGGTAGGAGCAAGTGAGGATTTTTTTTTAGGATGAGGGACACAGATTTTTGTAGATAACAGAGAAGAAGACAGTAGATCAGGAGGTACTGATAATGAGGTTGATAGAGGGAGCAGTCTGTTGGAAGAAGACTGGATGGAATTAGGCATACAAGTACCTTAGCAAAGAGAAAGGCTCCCTCCCTGTTCATGAGAAAGTGAAAAAAGAGATGGTGGGAGCAGACTTCTAAGTGCTGTGAAATGAGGAGAAGAGAAGAGGGAATTGTTAGCAAATGGTCTTACTTTTTTCATGAAATACAAGGTAAAGTCCTTAGCTGAGAGGTGGGGCTGTGCTAGGGGAGATTTGGAAGAGGAAAAAGTTTGGAATAATTTGATATGATGATTGGGAGAACACATCTATTAGGAAAGGTGTAAAAGGATTACAAGTGCAGCCCAGTTGAGATTATGTAACATAAATTTGTAGTGGACTGAACTGGCATGGTTTAGTGATTTCATGCAGCTCTACACAGCAGCATGTGAATAGGAGTGAAGGTAGTTGATGGACTACTAACTCTTAATTGGGGTTTGTTAAGACATAATCGTCAGTTGGACAGAGGGGCAAGGAATTCCAGTATAAAGTTGATTCACCAAGGGGTCAAGACAGGGAAAGGAATAGAGTTCAGCCACTATAGGCATGACGGGTAGAGGAATGGAAGATCATATTGAGGAAGAACAGGGTTAGAAGTCATAAAACAGAGAGAAAGATGGCATGATAAAAGGTTATGATCAGGTAAAAGTATTTCAGCGTTCATGAAGATGCAAAAGTACTTGTGGGTACTGACAAGAACATGACCATCTCTGCATATAGCTGAGGTAGAGTAGGGGGATGAGTCATGGGAATTGAGTAGATTGAAAAACTAGGAAGTTAGGTTATTTGAGAGAGTATTAGCATATATGTTAAAATCTCTCAATATGAAGACTGGAGTTGGAATGGAGAGAGATACTGTAAAGTAGGCACTGAACTCATTGAGGAAGGAAGGAGAATATTCTGAAGGGTCTTTAGATAATAGCCAGCAGGATCTGTGTTGGGTGATAAATTTGAATGTCATGAACCTGAAAAGAGGAAAGATTGTTGTGACAGTGATAGAGTGAGAGTTGGGAAGTAGCAGGGTTGAGCAAGAAGTATTCTGCCTCCATCATCACTACTGTGGGTGTAGGGGATAGTCAGAAATATCTTGTCATCAGGAAACAGCTAGATTCAGTTCAGTCATTGATTAAAAAGTTAGCTTTGCTTCTAGAGCCCTCCTGTCAGAGACTAAACTTGGAGTCCGGTCATTTAAACAGTTTCAGTAATTGTATTGTTATCAAGCCTGTAACTCTCCATCTTTTCCACAAAAATAGCAGGAGATTCCTTCCCAGAATTGTTGCACTGAAATTCGTTAACTGTACAACATTCATATGATCACCTACTTTAATAATATCATCCAAAAAGAGAATTAAGGTTAATCTGGCATGGGTTTTCTTATTGAAGCCATGCTGACTCTATATTTTTTTTTCAAAGTTCATTAGTCTCTTCTAAAATTTTACCAGGAATCAAAGCTAGGTTCATTAGCCAGTAGTTTGCAGACTGCGTTCTCTAACCTTTATGTAAATCTAGGTATTTGCCTTTTTCCAGTCTTGCTATTTTTTTCCCATCTTCTGTGATTTTTTTCAAGTATCAATAACAATACTTAAGTAATTGCATTTGCCAGTTCTTTCAGTACCTGAGGATATAGTTCTTCTGGATGCAGTGACCCCAATGCGTTAAGAATAGTTAGGTGTTCTCTTAAGGGAAGCATTATGGTTCATTAAAAAGAAGTATGAATTTGGAGTAATAGAAACTAAATTCAGTCCTGACTTTGTTCCTTCCTTTGATAGGTTATTGTTTTTTGTTTGTTTGTTTGTTTTTTTAACTGTCTTCTGATCTTAGTCTAGTCACTTAACTTTTCTGGGCCTCAGTTTTCTTATGTATAAGTAAAGAAGTTGGATTTCATTACATTTCAGTTCTAGATCTGTGATCCTATGACCCGCCTATCAAACTCCCTTTAGTCATTTTAGTTCTTTCCTTTCCAGTCCAAAGGTCATTCTCCTTGGCAGAGAAAGCAAAATTAAAATTGAGCAGCTCTGCTCTTCTCTTATTGCTTATCACCATCTCACTCATCCACTAGTATTGGTCAGTGTCATCCTCATTCCCAGTCACTCGTAAATGGCCCCTTCTCTTCCATCCTAAAGACCCTCCTCACTTCTTGCCGGGACTATTACTGATCTCTGTTTCAAGTGTCTTCCCACACTAATTCAGTCATCAGTAAATATTTACTAAGTGCCTACTCTTAAGCCAGACACTGTACTAAGCCCTAGGGGATACAAAGAAGGGCAAAAGATAGTCAAGGAGCTCACAGTGCAGTGGAGGAAGACAACACAAAAAGAAGTTGAAAAGCTAGGAAATGTGGAGAGGGGAGGGTGGCTGCCCTGGGCCCCTTCTTAAATGGAGACTCTGGGAGGAACTCTCTAATCCGCTTCCACTCTCTCTAATCAGAAAGAGAAGGATCCCAGGGCCAGGGGGAACTGAGGAACATTTGAGTTTCAGAATTGATTCAATCTTGAGAGAAAGGTAAGGGCCAGGAGATAACCTAGACAGCTAAGTGGAGGATTTCTAAGGCATTCTCTTTTTAATGAGTCACTCCTCTGCTTAATGAGTTCCAGTGACTCCCTATTAACTCTAGTATCAAATATAAAATTCTGTTTTGCATTTATAAGAATTTATAACCTGGGCTCTTTCTGCCTTTTCAGCCTCATGAAATGTTATTCTCTCTATGTTCTGTAATCCATATTTGCCTACTTATAGTTCCCTTGAATGCAAACTGGCTTTTTTGCACTGACTTTCCCCATCATGCCTGCAACACACTGCTTAATCACTTCTGCCTTTTAGTTTCCCAGGTTTCCTTTCACACTCAGCTCAGACCCTGCCTCTTGCAGGAAACATTTTTCAGTTCCCCTAGCTCTAATGCCTTATCTTTTTAGATTTCCTTTATCTACTCTGTATATATTTTACATATACTTAGTTATATGTTGTCTCTCCCATTAGAATGTATGCTCCTTGAAGACAGAGACTGTCTTTTGCTCTTCTCTGTATTCCTAGGACGTAGCACTGTGCCTGTGTATAAAGGTGACCATTGAAACTGTGGTAGTAAATTTTATTGCCAGAAGTAGAGAAAGAGAAGAATCCTAAGAATAGAATTTTGGGTAACGCCTGTCTTAACTGACTTAGGAGACAGAGAAATAGTCAAAAAAGATAGGAGTAGGAGGAGAATTAGAAGACTATTGAGTCTTACGAATCAAGAGATGAAAGAGTATGGGGAAGAAGTTAGGGTGGTGAACCCCAGTGTTAAATGCTGCAGAAAAGTAAAAGAGGAGGAGGCTGATAGTTGTTGACCTTTAAAAGAGTACTTTCTCTAGAGTGGTGGTAGTGAGAGAACCAGATTGCAGAGAGCTAAACAAATGGTAAGAAAGTAGGAGAAAACCTCTTCCAAATATTTGACACTGAAAGGAAAAGCAAGGATAGCTAAATGTGATACAAGGATGTAAAGAGGTTCCAGGTGGATCCATGACCTAAAGATAAAAGGGATATCATAAGAGAAGGTTATGCCTTTCTCAATTATTCTTGACCAAAGGATAAAGATGGTCATAAAATTTGGACCATTTGGACAATTTTGATTCCATAAAATTGAAAAACCTTTGCACAAACAAAATTAATACAGTTGGAATTAGGAAAGAATTAAGTAGGGTAAATTTGTGCAATGGATTTGATAAAATGTTTGTATATACATTCACACATAAATATACATACATGTAGATATATGATTTATGCAGGACCCTTTGAACAACACTTCCAGAGTCTACATAGATATATGATGTATTTATATGTAAGAGCCATTCCACAATAGATAAGTGGTCAAATGATAGGAACGGCAGTTTTCAAAAGAAGAAAATACCATCAACAACTACATAAAACAATTTCAAATTATTATTAAGAGTTTCTGTCACATTGGCAAATATGAATAAACGGAATGTTAGAGGGGCTGTTGGAGGCAGAGTACAATTGATCCACACTGTTGGTGGAAGTGTGAATTTTTGCAACTATTCTGGAAAGTTTGAAACTCTACCCTCAAAATCACTAAACTGTACCCAACAAAAGTTCCATCAATAACACTATTAACCATGTATCACAAAGAAATCAAAGAGAGAAGGAAAGGACCCTTATGTAACAGAATATTTATTGCAGCACGTTTTGGTTTGTGGAAAAGAACCATGCCATAAAATATGACCAAAAGGGTTCAAAGAAACCTAGAAAGACTCTTATAAACTGATGAAGAGTGAAGTGAACAGAACCAGCAAAACAGTTTACACAATGACTTTGTTGTTGTGTAGTTGTTTCAGTAGTGTCCAACTCTTTGTGACCCCTTTTGAGGTTTTCTTGGCAAAGAGACTGGAGTGGTTTGCCATTTCCTTCTCCAGCTCATTTTAAAGATTAAGAAACTGAGGCAAACAGAGTTAAGTAACTTGCGCAGAGTCACATAGGCTAGTAAGTGTCTGGGGCTGGATTCAAACATAGGTCTTCCTGACTCCAGGAATGCTCTAGCCACTGCACCATCTAACTGACCATACAGTAACTACAATAATGTAAAAGGAAAACAATTTGGGCTGAAGAACTCTGATCCAATGCAGTGATCAGTCATAATTCTAGAAGACTGATGGCAAATATCCTTCCTGCTTCTTTACAGAGAGTGGTAGATTAGAGGTGGAGAAGGAGTCATATATTTTCAGACATCCAGTGGTATGCTAGAGCCAACTGGTATTGATTGTCAAATTTTGAGTGTGGGCATTTATGCCTCAGAAATTGGCAAGTGCTACAAATCAGGGGCTTATTTATTTTATTGATTGTCTACACTAGTAGTGTCAAACTCAAATAGAATTGGGGCCACTGAACAGTACATAAGGATCCTTGCCAGTAGAATATTGACTTAGAAAATCACATATTAACATTATCTATGTTCAGTTGTGTTTTTATTTAAGTATTATTTCTCAATTAAATTTTAATCTGATTGGGGGCTTGTGTTTGATATCTCTGGTCTAGAATTTAAAGGAATTAAGAAATGTTAATAAATACATATTTCACCTAAAAGTATATCATGCATATTTCTTTTTTCTTTTATGGAGAACTGGTTGTTTAAACATTTATCAGCATACCACTGGACAGAGCTCATTTTTAAATTTATTTTGTTTGACTATGCTTTTTTATCATAAGGGAAGACTTTTACAGAGTAGAAACTAATAATGATGAAAATAAAAGATCATCAAAGAATCATTAAAAATAAAGAGAAGAGAAGAGAATACAGGGGAGTGTCACAAACAGGACAGTTTTGATATTATATTAAATGTAATTTGCTCTTTAAAAATTTTTCATATGTATTTATATATTCATGTTTGTCAAGTTTATGAAATATTTGTAATTCCTTCATAATTTTTTAAAAAGTGGTAAAGAGAAGGCTTTTTTTTTTTTAAGGATTGAGGAGACCTGGGAAAGTTTGTAAACAGGCGGTAAAGTGCCATTGGAGAAGAGGGAGAATTTTGAAATTGAAGAGTTGATTCCTGGAGCCAGGTTCTACAGGGAAGCAGGAAGGAAATGGATCAAGGACATAAAAGGATAGAAGGATTTTTCCTAGGAAGTAATACAGGTACATCTTCTCTAATAACTCAAAGAAAAGAGAAATGGACAATGAAAAATGTTAAGAGCAGAAAAGAGAGATATTAAAGAAACTCATGTCAAATTCAGTTTTCTCTGTAAAGTACCTAGCTCAGTAATCTGCTGTGCGTATGTGGGGTTGAAATTTGATTGGGAGCTTGAGGGGAAAAAATTTAAACACTTACTGTGGAGAAAGACTTAGGAAGAAGTTAGTGAAAATAGAGGGGCTTGCTTTCCCTTGGTTGGTTGTGTGGAGTCCACATGATACCTGAAGTCATAGTGAAGAAGGAGAACCAATAGAAATTTGTCAGGGCCTTTGCTACCTTCCTAGAAAGTCAGGGAAGTTATGAATCCTTGAATGTGTGTACATGGTAAAATGGGCTACAACATATAAGGAGCTGACTCTCTTCCATGAGAACTCGTTCTATACACAAGTTCCATAATCCAACACTGTACCTCTGAGGTGGTGCAGGTATAGGATCTATGATCAAAATCTGTGGTGTGGGCACCATGCACTGAGGTCATGCCCAGTCAGTTCATCAGAGACTCTGAAAGCATTGCCCAAAGAGTCCTGCAAGCCACTGGGGGGGCTGGTTACATGGGGGACTCAAGATAGTGGAGAAGGACTAGGCTAGGGTCCAAAAGTTGACAACTCAGGGACAGAGAGACAGGGATTGAATTGCTGGATATGTGGCTTGCAGTTGCCAACAGAAAACTTTTAGGACAAACTATATTGGATTGATTAATAAAATTATACATTTTTTTTGTTTTAAAAAGTGAAAGGCTCCAGGTAGGAAGGCTACTACAATAGTCTAAGTGAGAGAGTGAGTAGTAAGGGCCTGAATTAAGTTGATGGCTATGTGAATGATAAGGAGTCAGTGTATTAAAGAGATGTAGAAAAAGAATCAAGATTTGGTGAGGCAGTGGAACGATCTCTGACTTCGGAGCCAAAGGAGCTGAGTTAGAATCTAGGCTCTGCCATTTACTGCCTTTGTAACTTTGGGAATTCACCCAGCCCCAGTTTCCTCAGCTGTAAACTGGACTACATGGTCTCAGATCTGTTCCAACTCTAGATATGTGATTTTATGCTCTTATGATAAAATTTGGCAACTGATGGGATATGTGGAGTGAGAATGAGACTTTTCTTAGGATAATTAACATGTTAACTGAAAAAGTTGGCATCCAAAAAAATCTTGATAGGCTAGGATAATGGGACTAAACTAATGCAATGAAACTGAATGGGGAAAAAAATTAAGTCCAATATACAGAACAGGTTCCAGCAGCAGTTAGAACTGAATATAGAACAGCTGATTGGCTTAAGACTGGAAAACAATTACATCATGACTGCATATTGTCACCTTATTTATTTAATTTATATGCAAAGTACATCATGTGAAGCGCAAGACTGAGTGAATCAAAAACTGGCATTAAGGTTGCTGGGAGAAATATGAACAATCTCAGGTAGGCAGATGAAACCGCTCTGATGGCAGAAAGTGAAGAGGAATTAAGAAACCTCTTGAGGAGGGTGCAAAAGCTGGCTTCAAACTTAACATTAAAAACAAAACAAAACAGATTGGCAACTGGTCCCATCACTTTATGGCACATAGATGAAGAAGACACGGAAGCAGTGTCAGATTTTATATTCCTGGGCTCAGAGATCATTGTAGATAGCGACTGCAGCAATGAAATTAAAAGACAGTTGCTCCTTGAAAGGAAAGCTACAGCAAATCTGAACAGTACACTGAAAAGCAGAGAGAGCACCTTGCTGACAAGGATCTGTGTGGTCAGAGTTGCAGTTTTTCCAGTAACAGTGTATGGGGGCTGTGAGAATTGGACTGTAAAAAGCTGTGTGCCCCAGAGTCAGCGCTTTCAAATTATGCTGCGGAAGAAGACTCGAGAAACCCTTGGGCAGCACAGAGGTCGAATCATTATTCACCGAAAGATTAAATACTGAAGGTGAACCTTAAATACTTCGGCCACATAACGAGAAGACAGGACTAAGTGGAAAAGACCCTGATTTGGGGAAAGATTGAAGGCAAAAAGAAAAGAGGACAGCAGAGGATGAGATGAATAGATAGTATTAGGAAAACCATTGAGTGCGAACTTGGACAGACTTTAAGAGATAGAGGACAATAAAAAGGCCTGGCATGTTATGGTTATGAAGAATTAGACATGAATGAACATCAACAAAAACAATCAATTGTCCTGAAGGCCCAAACTGTTTGTTTTTCTTTTTGCCTATCTTTTTATCCCCAATGTTTAGCACAGTGCCTGACACATAGTAAGCATTTTATAATGCTTTTCCAGATTGAATAAGTAAGATATGTAGGATAAGCAGATATGCCTAGACAACAATTATATGAAAAATATTTTGTTTTATTGAACTCTGAACTCGGTGTAAGTGAGTGGTGAGACATAGAAGCTAAAAAGCTAATTTGATCTCTTAGGCTTAATTTAGAGGAGTATAGTGTTCAGAGCACTGGAATGATTGGTCCTCTTATACTCTGCCCTGTTTAAACTGTGCCTGCAGTATTCTTTCTGGCCACTTCATTTTAGGGAGGACATTAACCAGCTTCAGCATAGCTTGAGGAGGGGTAACAGGAATGATGAGGTAACTGAAGACAAAATCCCTGTAAGGATTGTTTGAAGGAATTTGGAAAAAGTGTAGCCTGAAAAAAGAGAAGGTTTAGAGAGTACAAGAGGGCCCTTCAAGTATTTGAAGACACATGTCACATAGAAGAACTACATTTAATATGCTTTGCAGAATAAACTGTAGAACTCAGAGGAGTGGTTGAAAGTTGTAGAGGCCAGTTTCATTTTGATGTAAAGAAAATATTCCTAACAATTAGAGTTGTGCAAAAGTAGAACAGACTGCTGAGAGAAGTAGTGGAAGAAGTTCTTTTGTCAAATGTCTTTAGGTGGATCCTGATTAATCAGTTTAAAGGCATGTTGTAGAGAGGACTTCTTTCAGGTATGTTATTATTCAGTCATTTCAGTCATGTCTTTTCTTTCTCTGTACTCATCAGCTTCTCTGGGTTTAATTATCAACTCCAGGTAGATGACAAACAAATCTATATAGCCAGTCTTAGGTTCTCCCCCTGTAACCCCATTTGGGATTTTCTTGGGGAAGATACTGGAATGATTTGTCATTTCCTTTTCCAGCTCCTTTGATAGATGAGGAAACTGAGGCAAACAGGTTTAAGTGACTAGCCTAAGGTCACACAGATAGTATCTAAAGCAGGATTTGAATTCTGGTTTTCCTGGCTTCAGATTCAGATCTCTATCCACAGTACCACCCAGCTGCCCCTTTCAGGTGTAGGATAAACTAAAAGACATCTAAGGTCTCTTCCAGTTCTGGGATTCTGTGATTTAAATTCCTTTTTGCTTCTTTCAGATAGTATTAAATGTGTATCTCTGTGTTGTTAGACACTACTCTTTACTATATTTAGGAGGACATGCTTTCTGGTCTTTCCCACTTCACAGGATTGTTGTATATGAAAACAGTATTTAAATGATAAAATATTGTATAGATGTAAAATAGTGAGATTATTACAGCACTTGTAATTTCTTTGGCACTTACATAATTGTTTCCTTAAGTAGATTACAAGTTCCATTAGGGTAAGGAGTAGGTCATATAACAGCTAACATTTGTAACTACATTTGCAAAATTATCTCTTTACAATAACCCCTTGAAGTAGGTAAAGCAGGCATCATCTTCATTTTACTGAATAGAAAACAGCCTCCGAAGAATGAAGTGATTTTTCTTTGTTCCTCTATCTGGTTAGTATGTAAGATGAGATTCAGAGTCAGATTGTTTAGCTCCAGGACCACTGCTCTGTTAGCTTTACCATTTTTCTCAACAGTACTTGACATAAGTTCATACAAACATTCCAGTCTGGCGTTTAAGTCGTACACTGATAGAGCACAAGACCTGCAGTTAGGAAGACCAAAGTTCAAATCCATCCTCAGACACCAGATGTGTAACCTGAGCTAAGTCATTTCTACCTCAGTTTCCTCATTTATAAAATGGTGGCTAATAATTGTACCTGCATCCCAGGCTTGTGAGAATCAATTTAAATGACTGTAAAGCACTTTACAAATGCTAGCTGGTATGATTTAAAATTCTTCATAGTGTGATTCTAGACCTACATTTCCAGGCTTACTTCACATTATTTCCATTTTTACACTCTCCTTGGTCCAGCCAATGTGCTCTACTTGTTTCCTAATGTCATTGTATATACCACTCTTGACCTTTTTGCCTTTACACACACTCTCCTCCTGGAATGACCTTCCTTGTTTTCACCTCTTGGAATCCTTAACTTCTTTTAAGATGTATCTCAGGTGCCATTTCCTATGTATCATCTGCCTTTTTTTGATTCTCTGCTTTCCCAGGTTGTCTGTGCTCTCTCTCCCTCCTCAAATTATCATGTATCCTAAAAACAACACAAGTTTCTTGAGAGCAGGGACTATTTTTCATTTTATTTCTATATCCCAGTACTAATGCCATGCTTTGCATATGCTTAGTAAATATTTGTTTAATTGAAATTCTTAATAAATGTTTACTGGATTAATAAATAACTAAACAGCCTTAAAATTTCAGGTTTGTTATAAAACTGTTTTTCTACAACAGCACTCTTAAGTGGTATTGCAAGGGTTATTCTCATTTTACAGCCTATGTAAATGTAAAATTATTTACTTGTTCTTTAATTAAAAATTCTGGCATTCTTTTATTTAACTGTAACCTTCTGTCATTCCATTTCTGTGCCTCACCCCTCTTAAACCTCTTCTTCACCCTCATTGAGACCTCTAGCCCCTCTAATCTTTATGACTTTCAAAGGCCATTATTTTTCTCTAACTTCACTTTCTACCTTCTCCAGTCGTGGCCCTAGAGTTAGCTAATTTAACTCTACCACTGCTGTCTATTCTTGCATCTTGTATCATCTTACATGGTCTCTGATGATCCCTTAATGATTTCCACCATATATCTCCCCTATTCCTATTCAGGTGTAGCTGAATGGAACTAGAAGAATAGCAGTGTTAACTGTATACCCTATAGATTTTTGTTAAGTCCCTCACCACAGTAAGGCTGTCCTTTTATTCCTTCTTAATTGTCTTGTCTCACTCCATGCAGAAGCTATTCCAAGTCATTTCTCAGTATTCTCATAGTTACCTCTCCCTCATTTTCTCAGTTTAGAATTTTCTTCTTTATTGAGAGTATTGAGGCCATTTGCTATGAGCTCCATCCTAATTTTATTTTCTAATTTTTCTTCTCTTGCTCTTTTAATTTTTAAAATTATTTTTTCTTTCTTAAAAGAATCTCTTTCTTTAATTCTTCTAGGGATTCTTGTTGGGCTTGTGTCTGATCTGCATTTGTCTCTGAAACTTTGCTTGTAGATGTTTTCAAGTCATTTCCTTCTGATTTGCCTTGAGTTTCCCTGTCACCATAATAGCTATTTATAGTCAGGTTCTTTTGTTGTTGTTTCCTCATTTTCCAACTTATTTCATTCTAACTTTTTCTTGGCTTTTCTGCTCAAAATTCAGTTTGGCACATTTTCTGTAGTTATTATAGAAGAGCTTTGGGGAGAGTTTCAACACTTATGACCTTTCATTCTGTCAATTTGACTCTGCCTTTCTTCTCTTCATTTCCAAACCCCCTTGACACCATTCTCTTCTTCCTCTTCCTTTCCCTTTTTCTCATGAAGTCGCCCTTCTCCTTGCCAAGGCTACCTCTCTACATGTGCCCTTGTCCTCTCCAGATTGCCCCCATTATCTTCTCTAATTATCAACCTCTCCATTTTTTCTCTCGATTCCAAATATGCCCAATTCTCCCCATTCTTAAGAAACTTAGGTTAGACCCAGCCATCTCCTTAAGCTATCATCCTGTGTTTCTCCTCTAGTTCTTGACCAAACTCTTAGAAAAGCTCTTTATACTCCCTGCCTCCATTTCATCTCCTCGCACTCACTTCTGAGTTCTTTATATTCTTATTTCTAGCCTAATCCCTCAACTTAAGCTACTCTCTCCAAAGTTGCTAGTGATCTTTTATTACCAAATCTGATGGCCTTTTCTCAGGTCTAACTCTTCTTTATGTATCTGCAGTATTTGATACTGGAGGGGAAGTTAGCTGTCAATCAACTACTCCTATGGCTAGTATATACTCTGGCCTCTTTGGCCTTTTATGACAGTATTCTCTCCTGAGTCTCATCCAGTCTTTCTGATGGCTCCTTGCTAACTTATCATCTAATCATCCAGTTTGTTTCCACTTGTGGTTATTCCCAAAGGCTTTGTCTTGGGTCCCCTACTCTTCTTTCTCTGTACTCGTCAGCTTCTCTGGGTTTAATTATCAACTCCAGGTAGATGACTCACAAATCTACATAGCCAGCCTCAGGTTCTCCCCTTGAATTTCATTCCCTTATCATCCTTAGTTACCTTTCAGACATTTGAGAGGCCTTAGAGGTACTTTAAACTTAGCATATCTAATACATAATTCTTGTTTATCCTTGATACTTTTCCCTTTTTCACTATTCTTTATTTTTATCAGAGGCATCCCCATTTTTCTAGTGGTCCAAGTTCATAACCTTGGCTTTATTCTTAACTCCTTCCTCTGCCTCATCCCAAATAGCCAATCATAATATAATCTTCTTGTGAGTATTATAGTTTAATTAATTGTATTTGTATCCCCGGTGCCTAAAGTAGTGCCTGGCACTCAGTAGATGTTTAATAAATACTTGCTGATTGACAGAACTAGTAAGTGTCACAGCTGGAAACCTAGTATCTCCTGACTCCAGAAGGTCAAGGTCCTTCGACACTGTAATGCCGCTACTAAGCTTTCTTTAAAATCCTGAAGAAAATAGAAAAACAATAATAATGATGCTAGAAAACAGATATTAAATTTATCCCAAAAAAGTCAATGAAAAAAAACTACCTTAGGTAGTTCTTTTTTCCTCTCTGTACCTTCATTTTGTTATGGTTGATATTATAACTTTTATATGTTGTTTAGTCATTTTCAGTCATGTCCAACTCTTTATTACCCCATTTGAAATTTTCTTGGAAAAGCTACTGCAGTGGTTGGCCATTTTTTTCTCCAGGTCCTTTGATAGATAAGGAAAATCATGCAAACCAAGTGCCTCGGTCACACAGCTAGTGTCTGAGGCCAGATTTGAACTCAAGAAGAAGAGGGTTTCTGACTTCAGGCATAGCACTCTATCCGCTGCACCACCTAAGTTTTATGTAATGTTTCTATAAGTACTCAAGTGTACCAGTGACCTCATAATATATAGATATTCCAGTGATGCAGATCATAGCTCATCTCTCTTGTTCATCTTTTACTGTTAATCTCCTATAAGTTTTCTGGGGGGGGGGGGGTCATTCATAAAGTGCCTTCCTTGATTTCTTTATGACATTATGAGAATATTAGTGAAGCATGTAGAGGTCAGTCTTTGCAAGACATATTTCAACATATATAATTTCATCATTGGCTTTTATACATGTATTTCCTTTTGATATCTGAAAACTTAGAAACATATATTTTGTAATTAATTCTTTGGCAGATGTACAATTCAGAAAAAGCCTGAGATTAATCAGATCTTCTCAACCATTCATTTTTGGGATTTTTTGTTATTAATATGTTCTCTACCTATTTCCTTATAACCAATATCTAACAAACTTGGCTTCCAGTAGTAATAATTTTCTATCAGTTTTGGGAATAAATAGATGTACTTAAGTTGTTTAAATTTTTTTTTATATAACAAACTTTATTTTCTCTTTTTTTTCCCTTTCTCCCCTCCTTTCCATTGAGAAACAATAAAAAGGCCCTTTAAACAAATATACATAGTTAAAGCAAAACAGATTCCCATCTTGGCAGTGTCCAAATTTTGTACATTTCATTTTGTGTCTTTAGTCTGTTACACTCCATCAGGAGGTGGCAGAATTCTTCATCATTCTTCTTTTGGAATCATAGTTGGTCATTACATTCATAATAATATTACTACTGTGCCCCTAAGAGATCGAAGAAACAGAAAAAGGACCCATATGTACAAAAATATTTATAGTAGTTCTTAGTGTAGTGGCAAAGAAGTGAAAATTAATATGGTGTCCATCAATTGGGGAATGATTTAAGAAATTATGGTATATGAATATTGGAAAATTTTATAATGCCATAAGAAATGATGAAAGGGAAAACCTCAGAGAAATCCATCAAGACTTATATGGATGATGCAGAGTGAAGGGAATAGAACCAGAAGAATACTTCATACAGTGAAAGCAATGATATAAAGACAAACAAATATGAAAGGCTTAATGACTAAATGTGATTCCACAGATGATGAAGCAGTCTCACTTCCTGAAAGAGAAGTGTGGCATATTCAGGATGCAGAATGAGAAATATATTTTTGGACATTTCCATGGTGGAAATTTATTTTGCTTGATTTATGCATATTTGTTACAAGGTTTTTGTTTTTGTTTTTTCTTTTTTCAGTGAGGTGCAAAGTTAGGAGGAAAAGAAAATATGTTATTGTCAACTGAAATTTTTTTTTAATTTTGAAAAAAAGAAACAGCTTGATCAAACACTCTTGAATACTCTTTAACCATATTTTTGTTCCTTGAAAAACTGAACATTTATATGTATATATGCATATGCATGTGTCTATATGTCTGTATGTATTATGTATGTGTACATATGTGTTTATATAACATTCTGAGAACAGCAAAAACATTACAGTTAGTACTTTAGTCTCTGCAACATAAATAACTTATAATTGTTTCTTGTGTATTTGTCTTTTCTGCTCAAAAAGACTGTAAGAACTTTGATGAATAGATACTTTTTTCTAATTTTGGACACTACCAAAAACACCTGTAATGTATTTGGTTTATTAGTTTTGAAGGCTAAAGATAATTTGAATTTCTATGTCTCAAAAAATAACTCAAATTGGACACAAATTTGTGGTTATGCCTAACATCGATGCAGTGTTTTCTGATTTTGAAATTTATTGAGTGTATTTAGTCTCTTTCTTCTGAAGAATTCAGTTGCTTATTATTTCAGCATGTATTATTCTAAATGTGTTAACTTGAGGAAGCTTCAGAACTGAATTGTATCTCAATAAAATAGTATCAGCCACTATACTTCTGCTGTATCTCATGAGAAAGTAGTAACTAAACTAATTTCAAATAATATTGACAATGTAATTTAGATTATCTATAATAGGCTAATAAGACTGTACTATTTTAAATAATTTAAAACATCAGTTATGGAGTTGCTTTAGTGTATTTTAAAGGCTACATAGTTATCAGCATATGAATTTCATTTACTTTGTCAGCTGAACACTTTATGTGCCTGAAGTACTACTTAAATGAGTCATAGTGATACAGCTGATTGGCTGAGGGATTTGTTAGTGCCATTGACGAAAGTTTGTTTCTTTTTCATGTTTTGGGTTTGATTTTTCTAAGAATCATATCTACCTAGTTATTATCTCTTTCTGGAATTTAAATCTGTTTAATAATTTACAAAATCATCTAGTGATAAGTGTACTATTTATTAAATAGAGCCTGTGTGCTATGCAAGAGATAGTTAAGTGGCATAGTGGATAGAGCGCTGGGCTTAGAATCAGGAAGGCTCATCTTTATAAGTTCAAATCCAACTTCAGACATTTAATAGCTATGTAACCCTAACTGGGCAAGTCACTTAATCCTGTTTGCCTCAGTTTCCTCATCTGTAAAATGAGCTGGAGAAGGAATTGGCAAACCACTTCAGTACCTTTGCCAAGAAAACCCCAAAATGGGGTCATGAGGAGTAAGACTGAACAATAATTACAAAAATGTGCTATGCAGACTAAAAATGGCTTAAAATCACCATCCAGAAAGAATACTTCTTGAAACTTTGAAATGATCTCAGCAACTGAATCTATTAATATGCATACTTGTATTATAGATTTCTTAAGGACAAAAACACAGTATCTTTTTTTGTATAATGTCCTACAATAATGCCATATTAAACACATACATTCCTTCTTTTATAATTGACTATTCTTTCTGGGTTTCCTGTATCAACTCTGATTTTCAGTTATTTATCCTGATAAACAGTTGCAGTACCCCAGAAATTTCAGTATTTCAGAAAATGAATCAAGTCACTAACAGGCAATATGGTATACTGAATATGGTGTTGGCCTTGAAGTCAGGTAGACTTGGTTCAAATTCTGCCTCTGGCACTTAATAGTTTTATATTACTGAACAAGTCAGTTATCCACTCAGTCTTAGTTTCTTTAACTATAAGCAAAAGGCAGCAAGCATTATGTTTACTAAGTAACAGACACTTGTACCCCTTGGAATACAAATCAAATACAGTCTTTGCCCCAAAGTGCTTACATTGTAATGGGGAAAAGACAACATATTAAAGGGGGCTGAATGAGGCCAGGGGAGTCAGGAAGGTACCTAAGTGGGGACTTTGAAGTGACTTGCAGAGTCTGAAACATAGCCAGGAGGGGAATAAAACATGACCTGCTTGGGGCTGTCCCCAAGATGGAGATATCCACACCCACCCCCATCCCCCACAAGGGTCTCTCAGTAGGAGAAAGTGACCTGGCATGGTAGAGGGCTGTTACAGAATGAGAAGGCCTCAGATGTTGAGAGAAGTTTCAGAGTGAAAAGGTAGGCTGAGTCATGGTGGCAAAGTCCAGGAGAGTCAGAAGCACAGCTGGAGAAGAGAGATGATAACAACACTTATCTCATAGGGTTAAGGTGAGATTGAGTGGGATAACATATGTATAAGATGTTTTGTCAGTTTTAAAGCAATATGTAAAGGCAAGTTTTAATAATCATAATTAAAAAGAATATATGTCACAAAAGATTGAGAACCACCAACTGAGAAAATACACATAGTAACCCATACTGAGTATACCTATATCTTTATATGTGTTCATGTATTGTATGCAGTTTTAGTATGATGAGGGCAACAGGTTTTGACAACTTTCTTTGTTTCTAACTTTAAAGGCCACAAATATAATACCGCCTGCACGAATAAAAAAACCAACTCATTTGTGGTAACAGAGTAAAATTGATTAACCATATAGTTTAGTTTTTGTTTGGGAAAATATCACTAGATCCCTCAGTCCGTAGCATAGTAATTACTGACCTTCTGTAAGTACTCGGTGTAATGAGTAATGGAAATTACTGAAAAGAAAACCTGTTTTGGAGCCCTTGAGTATTATATGTGGGTTGGGTATTCTATATGTTAGAACAGTGTCAAAAACATCATGGTGCAGATAGCAAGCATTCAATAAAAATCTGTTGAATGCATGTAGTGTAGTAAAGTTCTTTTCCTTACTGGCAAATTACTTCTTCTAGGCCCTTTAAATGGTGCATGTGCTACGTGGTGTATTGAGGATCCAGATATCTTAAGACAATGTTTGTTGGATAAACTCAGCGCATATTGTAAGTAGGAAGTAGTGGCATTTGATATTTTTCCTTCTCTCTGCTCTTCTTTGTAGATAAGATGCTCCGAGTCATTTGCAGTGCTCTTCAAAAGAAAAAGCTCTAGTGCTCTACTCTTGCCATACTACCAAATTTCTTTGATTTTGTTTTGGTGCTGAAACACTGGAAGAATTGCATATAGGCTCTAAGAGGAGGATCTTTCCCTTTTTAATTTTATCATTCTATGTGAATGGAACGGGTTTTGTGTCTTATTGCCCATCCTATTTTAAAGCTGCTTCATCACCTTCTAAACTGCTTAACGAATCGGGCACTTTGCCAATGAGCCACACAGCCAATTCTTGCCAAGAGCTTGTTGAAAACTGTGCCGTGCATGTAGCAGGAATGGCACAAGAAGACAGCCATCGTGGTCAAGTGCCATCCACATTTTATCATGGTGCCAACCAAGAACTTGACCTGTCCACCAAAGTGTACAAAAGAGAGTCAGGAAGCCCATATTCTGTTTTAGTGGACACCAAAATGAGCAAACCACATCTCCATGAAACAGAAGAACAACCTTTTTTCAGGGAAACCAGATCAGTGGCTGAAGTCCGTGCTGTTAAAGAAGACCAGGAGAACTCTGATGACATGGAAGAAGAAGAGGAAGAGGTAACTTATAAAAGGGAACAGATTATAGTAGAGGTAAACCTTAACAACCAAACATTAAATGTATCTAAAGGGGAGAAGGGTGTTTCCTCTCAGTCCAAAGAGACTCCAGTTCTTAAAACCAGCAGTGAGGAGGAAGAGGAAGAAAGTGAGGAAGAGGCCACTGATGATAGTAATGACTATGAAGAGAATGAACGGCAAAAGAAAAAGGAGAAGAGAGTGGAGAAAGTCAGTGTTGCACAAAGGAGAACAAGGAGATCTGCATCAGTTGCTGCAGCTACCACTTCCCCTACACCCAGAACAACCAGAGGCCGTAGGAAAAGTGTAGAGCCTCCCAAGCGTAAGAAGAAGGCTGCCAAGGAGCCAAAGGCACCAGTGCAGAAAGCTAAGTGTGAAGAGAAAGAGACTTTGACTTGTGAGAAATGTCCCAGAGTGTTTAATACACGCTGGTACCTGGAGAAGCACATGAATGTCACTCATAGGCGCATGCAGATCTGTGACAAATGTGGCAAGAAGTTTGTCCTGGAAAGTGAGCTGTCCCTTCATCAGCAAACAGACTGTGAAAAAAACATCCAGGTAGGTTTGGTCAACAAGAAGGGAATCCTAGATTAATGCTTAGCTCTCCAGACTTTCCTGATGTAAGCGCAAGAGAATAGATAGTAGAGACTAGAGTAAGTTTTCAACAATTCTGTATTTTAACTTTTAGAGTCAAAAGTTTAAATATAGACTGACCCCCAAAATTTGGAAGTGTGAGAAGGCTGCACTGTAAGGAATGATCTAATTTGGTACTTAGTTAGCCATCTTTTCAGTCAGGTTTGGTATCTTATAATATTTAATGTGTATAGTTCAGAGCAGAGTGGGAAACTTGCAGCTTTGAGGCCACATATGGCTCCCTAGGATCTCAAGTGCAGCTCTTTGACTGAATCCAAACTTCACAGAACAAATCCTTTTATTAAGGTTCTGTGAAGTTTGAATTCAGTTGGAGGGCCATACTTGAGGACCTAGAGGGCCAATGTGACCTTGAGGCCCGCAGGTTCCCCACTCCTGGTTTAGGGTCTTGAAGGTTAGAGATCATAGGGAGGTGTTAGGAAGAGGGAAAGAAAGAGGGGAAGGGTTTTTTTCTTTAAGAGTGCTAAATTTGGACACAGTAGAGGGAGTAACATCCTTAATGACTTCAAATAGGTGAAAATAAAAAAGATTTCTAGGAATGAGCTTGCTTTCACCAATGGAGAGCTAGCAAGAATAAATGTGAAGCTAAGCCTATGAGAATATCTAAACTTTAAAGGCTGAATTGGTTGAAAAATATGTTGTAGTTTACTTACATAAAATTTTAGCAGTGTCATTAATAAGGTAACGAAACTATGCATGATGCAGATTAGTGACTGACTATTATAGTAGGATTTAGAAGTGTTCTGATTAATAACATTGAATTCCTTTATGTGTATACATGAGTACATACTGATGAATATTCATTGAAAGCTAAACCTGTTTTAAAGATAATCTTTTTGGGATATGCAAAATAGAAATATTTTAAATCTTTTGGAAGAATGAATTTATTTTCCTAGAAAGCCTCTTTTATCAGTTGTTAATAGATGTAACTTTCTGTCTTCAAACCCACTTCTTGACCTCCAACGGCTGAAATCTTTGCTTTACTTTATTTTTATGTAATTTTTAAAATTTGTGATATCTCTTATCTTTACATCACCTTCATTTCTGAATATATTCCCACCCCCATTCAGTGACCCATTCCTCATAACAAAAGATAAAAAAAGAAAAAGAAAAAAAATCTGCTTTTCTTTTAAGAGATAAATGGTTTGCTATATGATTTGATCTGAATTATCCTGAACAAAGGGAATAAATATAGCACAATGCTGCACCCTAGGGGTAAAATTGAAATCTTCTAACTATTGGTTTCTGATGAGTATTGAAAATTGTCATGATCTTCATAAGTATCCTTCATTCTTCTGATTTTATATTAAACTTCAGGAAAGTATAGCTTACAAGCAAATACCAAGGAAATCCTTTGTAAAAAAAAAAAATTGTCACCTTGCCAGATGTTAATTGTACATGCAAACTTGTAGATCTTGTCGACTTAGTGAACAAAATGTGTTACAAAAAACAGAGCTTTATTGTACTTTGTTCTTGCCTATAGAAACTTAGTGTTTCTGGTGATATGAGACATGGTAAAAATTATAACTACTTGTATGTAGAATGTTATACTGTTTTTCCACGGAAGTTTGTTAGGTAAGTTGTAGCTTTTCTTAGAGCAATATATTAGCACCTGTAGATTATTTCTTTTCAACTCTGTCCAGACTTGTTTTTGATGAGTGCTGATATTCTTAGATTCTTTAGTTTAAGTGCTAGCATGATTACTGCGTGTATATACCCTAGATCTTAATGATTCTCAAGAACTTTCTGGGCCTGATCTCTTTTACCAGAAACATTTTGTTCAGAATCAGTTCATACTCTATGTTTGTAGGTCAGAAAGAGATCACTATTGAATTCAGTGGAAAATGCCAAGAGACAGACTGGTGCAAGGATGGTACTGCAACAAGGGAATTGGAAGAGGAGTGTGGTGGTTTACACTGATGAGTTTGTACCAAGCTGTGTCAAAGGGAAGCATTTAATAGTTTTAATTAGTTTGATGAAAAAGGGCTATAGAGTGAGTTTTATATTATCCATTTTGATAGAGTGGAAAGGGGACACTGTTATTCAGTATACATTATATGGGTTTTTTTTCTCCACTATATATTTATTATTCTAATTATGCTTTCTTTAGGCTATTATTAAGATTGGTTTGAATCCCCTTAGCATATACCAACTGGGCTTGCAAAGAAAGTGACACAAAAACATATTGAAAGAAAAGTCTAGTTGCTCTGGATAGTGAAGAATTTGCATATTAATGATTTGGAGTTCCCTCAGCAAGAGCTAGTTGTCTGTGCCACTAATAAGATAGTAGCCAGACAGTGAATATCTCAATGCAAGGGAAACTCTTCATTTCTTCTTGCCTTGGTTTTTGTTGTGGTAGTTGTTGTGTTGTTTCAGTCATGTCCAACTCTTCAGGAGAAGGAAATGTCGAACTACTCCAGTATCTTTTCCAATAAAACCCCAAAAGGGGTCACAAAGAGTTGCCTTAGTTTAGTTGTAGTTAATAAACTTCTCAAAGTGTATTTGAATGATGAGACTTAGTAAATAGAAAATATAGAGTATTTGGTATTTAGGAGAAATTTAGTTAGGATCTGAGCCATCGTGAATTGGGTTTCTCTGGATTTGTGGCTTCTGCCATGAATTAAAAAAACTCCCATGTTCCTTCTGCCAGCAGGCAAATGCAGCTTCTTGTGAGCTGTAAATTAAGTTTCTTTCTGTTTATCCCACTCACATAGTGCGTTTCCTGTAACAAATCATTCAAGAAGCTCTGGTCCCTTCATGAACATATCAAGATTGTCCATGGATATGCAGAAAAGAAATTTTCCTGTGAGATTTGTGAGAAGAAGTTCTACACCATGGCTCATGTGCGGAAGCACATGGTTGGTGAGTTCTTCCTGCCACTACTTCTGTCCTCTTTATCCTCTTATGCTTGTAATTTTCCTTGTTTACAAGACTTTTCTTTCTGCCCACCATGGACCAAGATTGGGAGAGCTGCCTTATCTCAATCATCCTTGACTTATTAAAACAAGTGAAAAAAGTCTTGAGTCCTTCCTATAAGCATCAAACAGTAGTTCTTTTAAAAAAACATTCTTGATTTCTTTTGTTTTTATATCACCTTCATTTCCAAAAGTATAAAATATAAGAAGGAAAAGAAGTAGCAAAATTAACCAATATATCAGCTGAGTCTGACAATATATGCACTGCTCACATCAGTAGTTGCCCAGTTCTCCAGCAGATGGAGAACAGGTACATTTTCTCATCTCTTCTTTGGAACTAAGCTTGGTTACTGTAACTGTAGGGTTTAGGTGCTTTTGATTTTTGTCTTTCCACTCACATTGTTGTGGTCGTTGTGTATATTGTTTTCCTTGTTCTACTTACTTCACTTTGTATCAGTTCCTATAAGTCTTCCCAGTCAATAAATACGTTTTCTGGAAAATGGGGCTTTTCTTTCTACCTTTGACCTCATCACTGGATTGAGATCTTTGGGTCAAAGGTGTGGATGTTTTAGCGACTTTCTTAGCACAATTCCAAATTGCTTTCCAGAATGGTTGGATCAACTCATAGCTCCACCAATAGTTTATTAATATCTCTGACTTTCCGTAGCCCTTCTAACATTAATTATTCACATCTTTTGTCATCTTTGCCAGTTTGCTGACTGTGAGGTGAAAACTCAAAGTTGTTTTGATTTGCATTTCTCTTATTATTAGTGATTAGAGCAGTCTTTCATATGGGTGTTAATATTCTTCTTTTGAGAACTATTTGTTTGTATCCTTTGACCACTTCATGTACTGAGGAATAACTCTTAGTCTTACACATTTGTATTAGGTCCCTATATGTCTTGGGAATAAATTCCTTAGCAGAGATAGTTGACATGAATATTTATTTCCCAGTCAGTAGCTTTGCTTCTAATCTTAGTGGCACTGATTTTTGTTACCGCAAAAGCTTTTCAATTTCATGTATTTGAAATTATCTATTTTTTCTTTTTATCTGATTGCTTCTCTCCCTTGTGTGATAAGAATTCTGTTTCTCCTTCTCCTCTCCTCCCCCTCCCCACCCCCCACTATATCTGTGAAGGTACCTGATCTGGTTCTCTTCTGATTTTTCTATAGTGTGACCTTGAGTATTTAGTTCACCAGGCAGCACTTATTTTATGATATGGTTCTCCCCTCTCCCACTTCCTTCTCTCCCCTTTTAAATGTAATTTGTTCTGCTACTCAGGATATTGTCATTAATGGCTAAACAAATAATTCAAGAAATGGGGATATAGTTTTACAATAGGACATATTTTTTTTTCCTCTATGACCATATGATGTTTTGGGTGAACTTAGTATTCTGAGTATAAATACTTTCTGTGTTGCAGCACATACAAAAGATATGCCATTTACATGTGAAACCTGTGGAAAGTCGTTCAAACGCAGTATGTCACTCAAGGTGCATTCCCTGCAGCATTCTGGAGAGAAACCCTTCAGGTGTGAGGTGAGGAAATGGCCACTATATTGAAGACAGGCAAAAGGGAGTGTGGCTTTGGGATAGTTGGCACTATTTATTGAGAAAGAGATGTATAGCTCAGTTCAAGACTATGTTTCTACAAAACCTTCAGAAATATACTATTGGCAATATTTTAAATTACTACTTAAGTAGGACTGTATGTCTTTGTGGGGTGTGTGTTTTTTATATAACTTAAAATTTTATTTTAACATACTACTAATATGCCCTATTATTAAGTTTCTTGAATCAAGCCTATATTTAGGAGATGATGAAATTGCCATTTTTATCACTTTATGGCAGGTTATGTTTCTGCCTCCAGTAATAGAACTTGGTTGAATACATCAACTGATATTATTTAGAGATTTTTTCCTCCTTTTTTTCATTAATAACTCACTTGTAGACAAAGCAAAATAGGTGATACCAGGGGGTTCCCATTTTGAGTTGAGCATAGCTCAATCTCAGAAAATGTTAGGATGTGCTGAGATGGACAAGTTTTTTTTTATATATACCCCTACTCAAGTATAACTGCTGGTGCCCATCATACAGTATGATTCAAGATTATTTCTTCTGTGTCTAATACAGAACTGTGATGAAAGGTTTCAATACAAGTACCAACTTCGCTCCCACATGAGCATCCACATTGGACACAAACAGTTCATGTGTCAGTGGTGTGGCAAGGACTTCAACATGAAACAGTACTTTGATGAGCACATGAAAACACACACTGGTAAGGATTTTTTGGGAAAGGTACAAATACCTTGTACCTATGACCTTATGGTATAGGGGTGGGACAGTACCTACTTAACTCTAAATCAGAAACTTGTATCATATAGATGTAATCCTGTGTTAAACAAAACTGATATAAGAAAATCGTGATTTGTAATTCAGAATATTAGGACATGATCACTCATTTGAAAAAAGGATTTTGATTTATTGAAGTAGGCACATCCGAGTTCCATTAAATAATGAACTACTGTACTTTGGAATGATAAGATTTACCAAAATTATGTTTGCTCACAGCTTTCCAGGAACATATCTATTAAACAAAACAAGGTATGGTTTCAAAATTGATTTGGATATTTGTCAAAGCACTTGGAAAGTCTAGGATTTGAAAGCCTTGACTTGAACTTGGCATCTTATAAGCAGATTAATATCCATAGCCATAATTCTTCCAAAACAAAAAATCCTCAGATTACCATGTAAACCCTATTATTTTGTCTTAATCTTTATTTGTCCATTTGGGATGGTTCTCTTTAGCCCATATTGAGCAATGTTTGTTATTTATTTACAAATTACTAGTTTTCTCAATTAAATCCACTTTAGATTATTCAGTAAAATAGTAGCTCCAGAACCTCAAATTATTTTAAAGGACCTCTTGTCTTTAGGTAAATGAAGATCTGTGTGGAAGGGAGGGAGAAGGGGAAGGAAGAGGTGGACTGACTTGGCTTAATTTCTGGACTTAACAGGGAAATTTTTCCTCTTATGGTATGTTATTGTGCAGAAGTATTAGTATAAATTTAAGCTTATTAAAAACTTGACTTCCGTTGGCTTATTAAGTTTATTAAAGCTTAATTATTAAAGACTTTTGGGACAGCTTTGTATTATTATGAGAAAATTCTGTCAAAGTTTAGCAATTAAACATGGTTGTCAAAGAGTAAACTGTGGTTAGTTAGCCAAATGGTATTTCAGAAGCAGATGACACTCTGAAGCCTCTTAAGTCAAGCTGAACAGCAGAATATAACAAACAGCTTACCCAATGCTCATTTTAGAATTAAGTGCTGTGTGCCAGATGTTAAGGATATAAAACCAAAAATAAAACAGTCCCTACTTTCAGGGAGGTTATATTCTACCAGAAGAGATAATACATACACATACAAATATTTACAAAATATACACAAAATAAATGTAAGGCAATTTTGAGGGGTAGGGCACTAACAGCTGGGATCATGAAAAACTTTATGTAGAAGATGGTACATCAGCTAGGTTTTGAAAAAACGATTAATTCTCACAGGTAGAAGTGAGGAAGGAGTACATTTCAGGTGTGGTGGAAACCAGTTCAAAGGCATGTTTGCTGAAAATGATGTCTTTTGTGGAGAATAGCAAGTAGGCCAGTTTGACTGGAATATAGAAAATATGAAGGAAAGTAACATGTAATAAGGTTAGAAAGAAAAGCTGAGACCAGACTGGGAAGGGCTTTGAAGGCCAGAGAAGGAATAATAGGGAGCTGCTGAAGTTTATTGGGTAGAGGAGTGACATTGGTCAGATCTTGACTATAGGGGAAACATCTCTCAGTTGTCCATTCCCTAGTGTTTTGTCACCTTATTTGTCAGTTTCTTCACTATGCCTTACCAAAATCTGTCACAATTTAATTGTCACCAAGTAGTTACTGAGTATTTACAAGGTACTTAGCATGATGCTTAGACATTGTGGAAGGGCACAAAAAAAATCGGACCGTTCTTCTGTTACCCCATCCTCTCCAACCCTAATCTAATATTGTTGGAAAGATGACAAATTTACATGAAATTATTTCAAATAATACATGACAGTATATAACTAAGTACTAAATTGTCTGATACAGATTATAAACATGAGAGAAAGGGAGATCAGTTAAGGAAGGAATAATTGGGGAAGCCTTCACAGAGAGGGTGGGATTGGAATGGGGGTTTGAAAAATGACTAAGAGTGAAGATCATCAAATTGAGATTTGGAGCATTCTAGGGAAAAAGAGTGAGATCAAGCAAGTAAGGATGGTGATGATGGCTGGGATGAAAAGCTACTGAAAAATAGTGAGAAATAATGTTGTATTGGTAGAATAGAAAAGTTTATAATAATCTTTAAAGAAAGAGCTAAGGCTATAAAATGAAATTGCTGAACTGTTATGGCCCCTTCCAGATTTTATGTCTTGAGAGCCTATGATAAATGACAATTCATTGGAGGTTTTTGAACTCGTAAAGAACATAATGAAAATGGCAGTTTCAGAGAATATTCGGATGAATTGGAGGGGGAATGTCTATAATTGAGGAGGAAGCCATTGTGATAATCCAGGAATTGAAGGTGGTATCAACAGAAATAAGAATGTATTGATACAAGAGATATTTTGACGGAAAATGAGTAAGATTTGATGTGCAAACTGACTATATATATGCAAGATAAAAGGCAGGGTTATGTTAAAGATGCCTGGGAAGTGGGAAGTTGAACCTGAGCAACAGAAAGAATTGACAATTGGGAACATTTGGAGGGGGAGTTTGTTGTAGAAGAAGATGTTGAGCTTGGTTTTGGGATACATGAGTTTGAAATGGGAGGCTATCAAAGTGATGAGGTGGAGCTGGAGAATATGAGAGTGGAGCTGAAGTCAAATTTATATTTCAAAGTCATCAGCATAGGATAGCAATGGCAATTGGAGTCATGAAAGTGATTAAGTGATATGAGCGGAGAGACTTCGGACCAAGAATATGGAATTGACAAAGAAAACAGGAGTGGCAAAAAAGATGAGAGAAAGCCAGGATAGTGTAGTTTCTAAAGGAAAAATAGAAACAGAAAGGTAGAGAGCAGAAGTAATTAGTTTTAAATACAGCAGAGAGGTAAAATAGAATGAGAACAGAGGAAAAAGAAAATGGATTTGTCAAAAAGTAGGTCACATATTCAAGAGATGGGATGTAAGCCAAGTTACTAGAGACTGAAGAGGGATTCTTTTAGAGCAGCTACGTGGTGCAGTGGAATGAGTGCAGGACATAGAGTGAGAATAACCTGATTCAAATTCAACCTCAAACAACAGCTGTGTGACTCTGGGCAAGTCACTTGATACTTTTTGCTTCAGTTTCTTCATCTGTAAAATGAGCTGGAGAAGGAAATAGCAAACCACTCCACTGTCTTTGGAAAGTGTCAGACAAAACTGAAAACAACTAAACAAAAAAAGGATTAGATTGTGAGGGAAAATGGAAATATCAGCTATAGTACACTCATTTAAAGATTTTAGACAGTAAAAAGGAGAGAAATTGAATAATATAGAGGCCCTGGGAGGTTTTTTTAAAGTTTTTTTTTTTCAAAAATAGATGAGTCCTATGCATATTTGAAGTGTTGGGAAAAGAACCCCTGGAGAGGAAAGATTGAAGATACTGGGAAGGGAGTAGATAAATGTGAAAACAAAATACTCTTCCAGGATAGAAAGGCACCAACAATCGTTAGCTGTGTGGAAAGGAGATTCTCTTTTGAGACTGGAGAGAAATGTGAAACAGCATGAGCCTAGAGATTGTGTTGTGTTGAGCATGTTACATGGGCCTTACCATTGAATGGTGTGACTCTCAGTGAAATGAGCAAATTTTTCTGAGAAAGTAGCTCGAGGGAAATAAAGGATTATAAAACAGATTAGATACTTGAAAAAAGTGGAAACAGGATAAAATAGCCATTGTGATAAGTTTCTTGAAGAATCAGTCAGTAATGAATAAAATAATTGCTTAATATTGGCAAGGAATTAGTTCAAAACTGATTTATAGATTTTTGTAGATCAGTTGCTCAATTCTGTATCTTTTTCTAACCCAACTCTATAGTTTGGGAATCCAAAGTGGAGAAAAAGGTACAGTGACGTTGATCTAGTTTTGAACATTGGCATATTGGAAGATCTCAAAGACATGGGAACCCAAGGTCAGCAACACTGTATTGGTTTAAAAAACATGAATTGAATGCCTTTGTGAAAAGTCATTGTGGCCATGGAACCAGGGTTGGGTAAGAAATCTAGTGTAATTAAGTAGATATAAAAAAACCTAGTAGACTTGATGAAGGGGAATTTGAGTGACTGAAGACTTGGACGTAGACAAAGACCAAGTTATGGAGGAGACAGTATTATATAATCACAACTTTATTTCTTTTTTTGGTGAGGATAAGGAGGTAAAAGAAAACAGATAAGAAGGGGTGAGAAACAGGTCTGGGTAAAAGAAAGTTTGGCCAAAATGGAATAATACTTCTACAAGGTGTAGTAAAAGGGGTCATAGCCAAAAGGACTGATTGCAGAGGTGAAACTGTGTGATTAAGTTGAGTAGATCTGTCCATTAAGACAGTGGAAATGAGAGATTATGTCTAGAGTAGCAGGTATAGAGAATAGTAATGAAATAAGCAGTGAAGTAAGAGAAGGGAGACACCTTAGAACTGAAGGGACTTCAGATCATGTAATCCAATTCCCACATTTTACAGATGAGGTAACAAGGCAGGTAGGTGGCAGAATAGAGAGAGTACTGAACCTGGAGGTAGGCTGTATGATCCCGGACAGTTCACTTAACTTCTGCCTCAGTGTCCTCATCTATAAAATAGAGCTAATAATAGTATATCTCTCCTAGAATTGTAATGACCTTCAAATGTGATAACATGTAATATGTTTTGCAAACTTTAAATTATAAATTAAATATATAAATTATTATTGATTATTATCATTGTCAAACTCCACAGAGGGTAATTGACTTGCCTAAGGGAGGCAGAATCACAATTCATTTGAACACAGGTCTTCTGATTCCAGATCCAGTGAGAATGGAGGGAGAGGAAAAGGAATAGATTGCAGTTAAAGTTGAGAAGTTCAGTAGTCTATATGAAATCTGTATTGCTTTTAAAGTTCAAAATTCAAGAGTAGACTCATGTGTTGAACATTACATGAAGAAATACAATAGAAGGCAGACGTTTTCTATAGGAAATTCTTAACTAAAGCTTGTGAAACCTCAGTTATATGTAGTTGAGATAACAACTAGAAACAACTTATTGTACTCAGAAGAAATGGACAGGACTCCCCAATTGATAAATGGTCAAAGGATATGAACAGGCAGTTTTCAGAGGACGAAGTTAAAGATCTCTACAGTCATATGATTAGAGCAATGCAAATCAAAACAACTCTGAGGTACCACTTCACACCTATCAGATTGGCTAACATGGCAGAACAGGAAGGTGATAAAGGTTGGAGAGGATGTGGGAGAGTTTGAACATTGTTGGTGAAGCTGTGAGCTGATCCAACCATTATGGGGGCAATTTGGAACTATGCCTAAAGAGCTACAAAAATAGGCATACCCTTTGACCCGGCAATACCCACTTCTAGGACTATATCCCTAAGAGGTCATAAAAAATGGGAAAGGGTCCCACATGTACAAAAATATTTATAACACCACTCGTTGTGGTGGCCAAAAACTGGAAATCAAGGGGATGCCCATCAATTGGGGAATGGCTGAATAAATTATGGTATATGAATGTAATAGAATACTATTGTGTAATAGAATATTAACAGGAAGACTCTAGAGAGGCCTGGAAAGACTTACATAATCTGATGCTGAGTGAAAGGAGCAGAACCAGGATAACTCTGTGCACAGCAGTGACCACAGTGTGTGAGATTTTTTTCTGGTAGACTTGGAACTTTATTGCAATGCAAGGACTTAAAAAAATTCCCAATGGTATTTTAAGGCAAAATGCCTTCCACATCCAGAGAAAGAACTATGGAATTTTCTTTTGTATTACATTTTGGTTTGTTATATAATTTCTCCCATTCATTTTAATTCTTCTATATAGCACAACTATAATGAAAATGTATTTAATAGGAATTTATGTGTAGAACCTATATAAAATTGTATACTGTCTCGGGGAGGGATGGGGAAAAAATCTAAGTTATATGGTAGTGATTGTAGAATACCGAAAATAAAATTAATATTAAAAAAAAGGAAATGGACAGGAAGGAGTTGGTCCATATAAAGTTCAGTAAAACATTAAAATACCTTTGCTAGAAAGCATTAGAACAGCATGTCAAAGACCACCACTTTAGTTAACTTCTTTTACTTAATATACCTGATACCCTTGACACAGGTTTTATTTTACTTTTAACTGCTGTAGTGTCATTAATCCCAAATTTGGAAGTTTATGATAATTAGCATGTAGTTTGACATATTTCGATAAGGTAGAACTTGTATTTTTTAATCAGGAAATGTTGCTTGTACAGAATACTCACAGCTGCAATTTAGTGTGTTCATTGGTTTTTGTCTCTTTGTCACCTCAGGAGAGAAACCTTTTATCTGTGAAATCTGTGGCAAAAGTTTCACCAGCCGCCCAAACATGAAGAGGCACCGCAGAACTCACACAGGAGAGAAACCCTATCCATGTGATGTGTGTGGCCAGCGGTTTCGCTTCTCCAACATGCTCAAGGCTCACAAGGAGAAGTGTTTTAGGGTTACCAGCCCTGTGAACATCCCTCCTGCTGTCCAGATCCCACTTACCACTTCCCCAGCCACTCCAGTTCCTTCCATCGTGAACACACCCACAACTCCTACCCCACCAATCAATATGAATCCAGTAAGCACTCTTCCCCCGCGGCCCATCCCCCATTCCTTTTCACACCTTCACATTCACCCACATCATCCTCATCATCTTCCTATCCCTCCAGTCCCTCACTTACCCCCACCTCCAGCTCTCTTTAAGAGCGAGCCTTTAAATCACAGAGGCCAGAGTGAGGACAACTTTCTGCGACACCTGGCAGAGAAGAACAGTGCAGCACAACATCATTAACAAATATCTTCTTCAGTCTGTTGTCCCTTGGGGATACACCTGCTTGAGAATTTGCAGAGTGGGAGTAGATGAGGTTGTCTGTAGCTCTATCCCACTCTCCGTTACCTCCAGCAAAAGAGCCTTGTCATTGGCTTGGTGTACCAGCAGATCCAAGTGAATGAATGAGAAGACTACCTTTGGCTCATAGAAGGATCATCATAACCAGGGGAGCCAATGGAACTAAAGCCCAATATGCTTTTTACTCATGACTTTTATAAATTTCAAATATTGAAACTTGTGTAATTTTATAATTTCATATCAGCTGATGAGGTATGCTTGCTTTTATATCCTGGACTTCTCCTCAAAGAGGGGAAAGGCCTGGTTTCCTTTTACTAATCGGGAAGGCTGTGAGATTAATTCAGAGCATTAATTGTATCACTGTGTATTGTAACAAATTCATTTCAGCTTTTGGTGCCCGCAACAGAGGTGGGCTGGCTACGTATCACAGTATATCAAGCATTATAGAGAAAAACAAAAATTTCTCATTTGTGTAGCTCTCTCCTAACGCACTCTTTATTTTACTACAGAAATTATTTTAGAGTTTTTGTATAGACCTCTTTAGTAGTTACCTGTTTCTAAAATGAAATGTATTTCAATAAGCGGTGTAATTTTTTTCAGTGTAGCTGGACCTATGTTGTAAAATAGAAAAATTTTTATAATCATCAAAATGTGATTCTTAAAGATGCATATAGCTTCTATAGTTAAAAGTTATCCTTACATCCGTACTACTCAAAGGTGCTTCAGAGACTAAATGTATCTGAGAAGGTCTCCAGGCCAGATTGCTGCAAAAATTATGTTTTGCTTTCAGAACCTGGTGTAAGTTATTTGGTAGTTTTAAAATCTCCACTTCCCACCCAAGTGTCTCTTTGGCTCACTGGACATGCTCCTTTACTTTAGGTGGAATGTTATATAAAATATTTTGGAAAGGAATGGATATCTTCCCAAGGAAAACACCGAAGAGCACATATACATTTAGAAAATATGAAGAGAATTGCTCACCACCTAGAAAAGGGGAGGGAATGGAGGTTGTCTCATATCAGTCATGTCTGTTCCTCATTCTCATTAGGAACAGTGTTCACATTTAACTTTTATGATATGACTAATTTGAGGCTCATATCATGTGCTGCTTGTTTTCAGGTTGCTTTCTTTTTCTGGAGTTGTTAGGAGAAGGAAAATCTCTAAGCACGAATCACAAACATGATGTTGCTGATAATGGCTGAAGAGGCATTTAGATAAGAACATAAGCTGGTCATGTGATTGAAAATGTCTTATATCACTGGATATATCCACAACTTGGAGCTTTTCTAACATGTAACATAATAGCAAGGGAAAACTCGTAAGACTTAACTGTCCCATTCTAAGCAAACATTTCTAAAGTGGCCAATTTGAACAAGTGGTAGAGATAGTACACCTCTAATACTTTCAGCCTAGTAACTTTGCAGAGATTGATAGGGTCTAGCAAGAGTCAGCAGTTATTACAGGGAATGGTTCAGCAGAAGGCCTTGCACACTGGTTATATTCAGCAGCTGAATGGCTTTCCTATTTTTCCCCATTTATTTTAATTTAAATAGAACTGACTCTTACAGTAAGCTTAAAAATTGGTGTTACCCTCACTTCAGAGAACTGAGATTTGGCTATCATTATCTTCTTTTGTTTTGTGTTTCTCTCAGAGTTCCCCAGTGTTTCTCTTCCTTCCCCCATATTTTCAAATAACTGCCTATACCTAGGACCCCAGCATTTGAAAGTTCTTTTTTCTTTTCAAATGTACAGTTGTGTTAGAGATTCTCTTTTAGCTCATGGACTTTGTGTTAAATACTTAAAACTGAGAGTTCAAGTCCCTGTTTTAAAACATCACATTCTTTTCTATTAGTTTTCCTGTTCCAATCTTCTTACCTTTGTCTCTCTGCTTTGATTAGCGAAAGAAGCTTTTGGAATGGAGGAGAACAGGCATCTCTGACTACCTTTGCTTCCTGTTTTATGTGACTACCTTTGCTTCCTGTTTTATGCGTAAGCCTTAAAAAATTGGGACAGTTTTAAAGAGTTATTTCTCTTGATATTTGGATACATTTTTAAAGCTCCTGGTATACAAGCTGGTAAGAAAAGCTAGGTCCTTGTTTATGTGACTTTTTTTCTTAGTGGCTGCTCTCCCATAAAATCATTGCATTCCATGCCACAATTTTCGTCTACATTTTTGTGTAGACATGCCACTGTTTTATAGTCAAACCTGTCAAAATGCTTTGTTTTATTATTAAAAATGAATCTCAGTTAAATTATATCTTACTTTGTTTAAACAGCTTTACAGTATTAGACAGCCATTCTGAATATAATTCAAGACCATTTTGTTGTCCATTTCCTAGGAATACTATAATGATACACTGGGAATTTCAGGTGGTCTTACCTGTGATTTGGGAGTTGCAGATCTATAACCCTAAGAGAGAACCCACAGCCCATGGGAAATCCAGTATTAAGCAGTCACTACCATCCTAAAAAAAGCTCAAAAAGGCTATCAAAAAAATCAGCCAAAATTGTCACAAAATATAATGCCTAATGAAAGTCATTGTGGAGCAGCCTTAAAATGTCTCCAATATTGTCAATTTTGTTTTCTGGGTTTTGACTTTACTTGACTGGTATCCATGGTTTTAAGGAAAAGTACTCGGAGAATCTAATGTGTCTTCATAATTTTCACATTAAAAAATAATCAAGACACATTACAGAATATTTGTGAGTGCTTCTGAACATGAGAACTTCAGAATTAAGCCTTAAACAAAGACCTGTGTCAGGTTAACCTAAAAAACTCAGGAACTCAGAAAATTTGGTTGATAGTCTTTACTTTCCCAGCAGGTATGTGGGCTTGCCCTTTCCTCGCCTTGCCCCACATAGCCCCATAACCTTGCAAACTGTTCAGAATGATTAACTAAATGTTCATCAGTTTAGAAAGAGGAACATAGAGGAAGAGTTTGGTCTCTAGTCTTTGCTATATATGCCTTGACATAAATTTCTAAAGGACCTTGAAGGCCACATTATGCAGTGTATTTAAGCATTACATTGGTATTGAGGCTGTTTGTTATTATACAATCTTATTATCTTTGACAGTTATTTTCCCATTGCTTAAAATATGACCTGTTTGAAGATACAAAGACATTTTTGAGTTAAATTAGTATACATTTTCTTTACCTTTTCCCATGACATAAAAACTCAAATAAGAAATTTTAGCCCATAATGTAAAATTGCTGCTTTACCTAGTTGAATCAGGTTAGCTCATATTGAGTGAGGTTTTTTTGTTTGAACAATGAAGAGGTAAACATAACCTAAGTCTTATGGCACATAGATTCACTGCCACATATATACATATACATACATACATATATATATATATATATATATATATATATATATATATGTATGTGTGTGTGTGACTTCATTCTTACATACTTTTAATGAGAAGGGGAGGCTTCCACATAAAACTTTACCATTGTATCAAAAGGAACTTTAGAGAATTAGTAACATGTACTTTGTTGAAGCCTACTATTTTGCATTAACTATTCTAAATGAATTGATAAGCATGAAAGTACCATAGTTGTACTTAATGCTTTGGAAGTACCTTTCCAAGACTCCCTTTAATTTCCTTGTTCACTTATTGTGTGCCTGGTGTGCTGAAGATGATGTCCTCTGTGGAAAAAATGCTTGCAAATACTGAATTTCCTAATCTCTTCTCCCCTTACCACCTACCTGATTTTTTTTTAAAGTTTTCATATTTGTTGGTTGGATATTTATGTTTCATTTAATTTAATTTCACTGGCAGTTTCTGATTTTTAGATAAAGCAATTGTAATGAAACTCATTGAAGAAATATATTTATCCCATTTTGCAAACCCTTGTCAATTTGAAATATAAAGAAGTATAGATACTTTGTAACATCAAACTACTCATTAAATTTAGAGATACTTCTGCTTGATCTGCTATAAGGATATTATACTATGTAAAGCAAGTTATGTTTGTATCTCACAGAATAAGCATTTTGGTACTCTTCTAGATTTATAATCATGAGAATGTTTGACAAAGGGAGAGAAATTGTTTTTTAAGAATTCTGCAAATTGTATTTAAGGTCATCTGGAATTCTGTGTATTTTACAATTGGATAAATTGATGCTGGTTTTACTTTTCCTTTGAAAAACTTTCACCTTTGCTGAACCAAGATTAGAAATCCCATTAAAAAATAAAAGCATTTTTCAGTAATGGAAAGGTCATAGGTTATTAGAGATAGTAGCATAATTATGCAATAATAGCTTCTAAGCTAGCCTGCTTCTGTCATCTGTAGCATTTACAATAATTAATGATGACCTTCCAACCCTGGAATACTACCTCGATAAAGCAAACCAGAGGTCCTCTCTCCCCTTATTATGGAAGCCATAAAAGTTGCCACCACCATGTCCATTTTCATAGTTCCTTACTTTTATACTGTATAATCCTGACTTTTTATAGACCTTGCAATCAGATCTTTTTGTCATAGAAGAAAGGCTTTACAAGTTTGGACCAGCATGGAATTTTAACTCCTTTGGTTTAAATTTGGAGGACTAGGTGAATTCACCAGGTGAATCAAATTCCCCACTTCGGTTAAACCATTTTACGTAGTTGTTAGTTTTGCCGATGGAAAACTAGCTTTTTCCTCCCTTTCCTATTCTTTAAATTTTCCTGCATTGTTAGGGAAATCATTCTGGAATAGAATTCAAATACTCTGTTGCTCCACTGATTAATTAATAATTGGTGTCATCAAATTGTTTCATTTTTAAGTTATACAAGTGAATGCAAACCTACATTTTCTTAACTTTCTTCCATCAGTGCAGCTTAAGCCGTCTCTCATTCTTGAGTGCCTTGAAGAAACCAGCATTCCTGGAAAATTTTCTCCCTGGTTTAGATCCTACCTCTGCTTCATTTTCCATGAGTGTTAGATTTTGTCTTTAGTCCATTTGGTTCTTCAAAACTAGTACAAGCCTCAGACAGCAGTTTTGAACATATCTCTGAATGAGTTCTCTCCCCTAGTTTTCCAAGTCTTACAGTAGTGGCTATTTATATATTAGTTATACCATTAACATTCACCTCTGGTCTCTTCAGTAACAAAAGATTTGGTCTTTGTCTTGACTCCTAACATTTGCTTCCTTAGCCAGGAAAATTAAATTCATTGTATATTCTATGTACAGTTTTTACTCATCTTGGTCTTCCTGAATTCTCCCCTTTCACATAAGGGGATGGACTTCAATGCTTCTGTTGCTGTACAATACCTTTTCTCATTTGTTCTCTCTGTCTTCAAGAATCTGTTTGCAAATGTGTCCATGACATTTTCTCTTCCTCAAATCTCATTCAAAATAGTTTCTTAGTTTTTTCAGAAGACCTTTTGTCTTGACTATCTAACTTTTCTTCCCCATTTCCTTGATCACCTATCCCAGTGACTTCTCTTTGTTTTTCTCTTTGGGATACTAGTTTCAAGGTAGTTCCAATGCCTTTATAATTTTTACTTTATCTCCTCCACTACTTCTCTGCCCCTCTCTCTTCCAGGCTTCCCCTTCTTATTCAACCCCCAACACATCATTTAATTATTTCTTTTTCTAGTTTTCCCTACAACTAGTCTTTACGGTATAATTGTTACTCTGCATGAAGGACGTTAAACAAAAACAAGGGTTGCTCTAGGATCCGTATGTGACGTCAGGGTCTGAATTGGCAAAGCACTTCAGCATTGTGCTTTACTGCCATAGAGGGGGTTTGTGCTGTGCATAGACCTCTTTTCCTTTTAATTCTTATCCAGAACTGAAAACAAAATCCTTTAAGAAATGAGGAAATTAGTGTTTTTTAATTTGTTTGAAAGGAATGCAGACTATGAATCTGAATATTTTTTTGTGATCAAAATCTCTACATCATCTTTTTAAAGCTGCTACTCTCCCTAAATTCATTTTATGTTTGTGAGTAGCCCTTGGACATTTCAAGACGAATTAAGGAGAAAAGGGGGATATGGCAAGGTAGAAAACCAGAGAATATAGCTATTTGTGAACCTTTAATTTTTTTTATCTGACCACTCTTTCCCTCCTGCCTCCCCCCATGTTACTGGTTGGCCAAGGAAAAGATTCACAAGTAGCTGAAAGTTTTGAAAGTTTAGCTATACTTTTTTGGAAAGGGAGACTAGTTTATAAACCATGTAATTTTTTCTTCTAAGTTAACAAGTAAAGATGTCATTACATCAAAAAGAATTTTCTCATATGATTAATTTTCACTTGACTTGTCTGTTTTCTTAATTTTAGTACTGAGAGGTTTGGCTTTCTCAAGTGTTTGTTGGCTAACAGATAGCTTTTTTAGCTATTCTCTTTAACTGTGTCAGGTAGAAAATAGTGGTGAACATTTGGAAGAATTAAGGCTGTCAACAAAATTTGATGATTTGTTCTCTTGCTGAGTAGCAAAAGTTTGAAACAGTCAGCAGAGGGGGCCCTTGGTTCTCTGGAGAGGCTGATCCAAGAGGCTGATCCAGCCTACCTGATCCAAGTTTATTCCTTACTAGTGGAAACCATCTCTAGTGGGAGCCAGAGATGTATGGTAAATTACTTCTAAGGAGGTGGAACAGGAGAGGAATCTGCTGCTCAGTGCATCTTATCTTTCTAATTAACTAGAGAGAGATTCTGTTGAAGAGGAAAAATGCTCCTGAATGTACGTCTCTTCCTGGTTATGTATCTTTAACAGGGGAAGTTGTGAGAGGAAACAACTAGCACGATTGAGCTCCCAAATCACATTTTTACATAGGACTTAAGAAACCAACCTGTTGGGAAAATTAGTAGGAAATAATTTATACCAAGAATCTAACTTAGTAGAAATCCTCTCATTTTCTGCTTGATCATTTGAATCATTCTTGATTTAGGTTGAAAATTTAAATAATGTAGTACGATTTCAGTGTTTGCTGCTAAGGTTGTACCCTTGAGTTATAAGCAGCCTCTGAAAATCCGATCAATGCCTTTCAATCTTACACATTTAATGTGCATGTGCATTTTATCCATTGTTTTTGCAGGGGCTATATGATTATTGTTAGATCTGTCATTATTCAGCATTACTGTACGGCAAGATCTTTTAAAAGTCTCTATTGTGAAAAAGACAGCTCTTGTATTATGTAACTTTCTTGGCTTCTACTCCTCCCTGCTTACTTCAGTGTTTACTTGTAACTTTGAGTTCTGAAACTATTTTCTCTTGTAACTACAATCTCTGCCCCAATTCCCTTGACACAGCAGACTGGTAGGGAATGCTTTGATGCCAGAAGTCAGGGATGTTTGGGGAGCAAGAATTGGGCAGGATGTCCTGACTTGCCTGTTTAAATAATAGTGCCCAATGATGAGAGCCAGTCCTTTTCCATGTGGGATGGAAGCTTTTTCTAAAGAGTCTATTTGCCGAATGCCAAAGCAGGAAGGCAATCTTGTTATCTCTTTTCTGCCCCTTTTCTTAACCTCTCCTTTCCACACTACCCCTTACTTGCAGTAGTTGGGAAAATAAGATAGATCATGAAATCATTAACTCTCAGAAGTGGGGCAGGTGGAGGGGATATTTTTGTCGTTTTGAATTTAATAGGAAGGAGACTCAGAAATTAAGTTTCGCCCCATAGTGTGGGATAGGTAGTTATACCTCCCCATCTGAGCTCTAAATGGATAACTGTTACACCAAGGTCATTATCTCCTGTGTTAGACTAAAGGCCCTGAGCCCTGGGATAGCATCTTTAGCAGGCACTCCTTCAGCTTGGAATTCAACCTGGTACTCTGTGCGGCTAGAGGCAGACAATCTAAAGTAGTTAACTATCTTCTTCATGACCAAGAGGTTTATTTAGGTTAAGTGGCAGTATTTCCTCCTGCACATAAGCAGGCAACTAAGTAGCCAAGGAGAAATACCTAGGTGAATATCAGCTAGTGGAACAAGTGGCATTTGCACCTGGAAGACTAGATCTTACTCTGAACCCTTTTTAACGAGCCTAATCAGACCCTAAGAAAACCCACTAAGCACAAAGCATTGATTTCTGTCTACTTGTAACCTCAGCGCTTGACAGAGAAGAGCACTGAAACTGTGATCAGCTTAGAAGCAGATGGTTAGGTGTAACTTGTTTGCCCTCTTTCTTTTCCCCTGACAGTACATAAATCACTTGCACTTTTCTTTATTTCTTAAGGAAAAAAATCCAGTTCGCTTGCCAGGAATCGTTGAGCGTTAGGTTTACAAAGCTTGTCGTTGAATGTTAAAAACTTGTCCAAAGGAGTTTGGCAAAAATAGAAGCTGCTTGGTCCCTGTTCTTGCCGTCTCAGTCATAGGGATTATTAAGGCTGTGTAGCTTGGATGCTTATGGCAAGTCCAGAACAGGGCAGCATCCCTCTCCTACCTCTCTGTGGAGATGCAATTGAAGGTCAAATCAGACTTGATGTAGGGCAGGTACCCCTCATGCTGCAGCAAGTTCAAAGAAGTCTTTGAGTTGGGGAGGTGGCAAATAGGACAGGATTTCTGGTATGGAAAGATCCCCAGGAGAGGCACTTTGCCCCCAGGAATTGCAGTGAAGTAGAACTAAGCTCTCCTTTAGCATTTCCAAACTAGCACAAGCTGTCTAGTTTCCCTGGGGCACTTTTTTCCTGTATCCTGTCAGACCCCTCATTGTATTGATTCTTTCCCTTTGTGTTGACCATACCATAATTATTATTTTTTTTAGCAATTGAGAATGCACTTTTATTTCAACTCAATCATGATTTTAAACATAAAAATTATAGATTGTTAAAACTACTTTTTGTGTATTTTTAACCACTCAATGTAGCATTGTATATTTTATTCTTGTGAGACTCTGGTACAAGGTGTGCCGCTTCACGATATTTCCGAGATGCTGGGCCTTTGGATGTGTACGGTAACCAACCTAATGCTAATGTTCAAAGTAAAAGAAGTAGCCATATCTGTTGCACCTGTGTTTTTCTTTCCTGACTGTTCCTAAAGGGAGAATCCATTTCCTCCCTTCCCCTTGAGTTGATGGGTAAACACTTGAAAGTGGCTATATATAAGGAACCATTGGAGGTCTGATTACCTTATGTGAAAACAGTCACTGTGAAAGTGTCTTTAAGTGATGATAATGAATTGCATTGACTCATCCACACAAGCTGACCCAGTGACACATTTTGCAGGCCAATGTCCAGGGTTATAGTGGTCAAAAGAGTTCGGATTTTCAGTATAATAAGCTAATGCAAAACGATTATCAATCAGTACTTGGCCTCATTGGCCAACTCTACTAGTTGAGCCTCAGATGAGGCAAGAAACTGCAAAGTGCCTCTAGGAATTGCCAATTGGCTTCTGAACCAATTTAAGGAAAAATTTAAACTTGTAAAAGAGTTTGCAAACTGCATTCAATGAAATGTCAGAGGTGCAGGATTTAGTATTTGGGTGGACATCCCTCACTCCCTGCAAAAAAAACCAAAACCCTTTCCCCCTTAGGTAAACTTTCTTGTCCTTAGAACTTCTACTCTGATTTACTACTTCAAGTTCCACTGCTGCTAGGGAATCAGAATCCCAAGGACCAAGGAGTTCTCTCCCAATAACTACTGCTATTGCTGTTGGGTAAGACCCAGTGAAGCTTTCACTTTGTTTAACTCAAGCCCCAGTAGATGAATGAGTGTTCTCCTATAGCCCAAACACAGAAATTACGTGCTCTAACTCAAGTTGAAACAAGGGCCACACACACAAGGGCTGTGTATTAGTTTTAAAATGTTATCTATGTTTTATTGCACTTTTATTTTATTAAATACTTACTACTTATATCTGATTCTAGCCAGTTGGAATGGACACCTCTGTTCTACAAACATGCTGCATCAGATTGAATGTGCGTTTGAGTGCCTACTATGTACAACGGGCAGCTAGGTGGAGCAGTGGGCTGAGTGAGAGCCCTAGAGTCAGGAGGGCCTGAGTTCAGATTTGACCTCAGACATTTACTAGTTGTATGACCGTGGGAAAGTCATTTAGTTCATTTCAGTTCCTCATCTGTAAAACGAGGGCAAGGAAATGATAAACCACTCTACTATCTTTGTCAAGAAAATCCCAAAATGGAGTCATGGAGAGTTGTATTCAGCTGAAATGACTCAACAACTATGTATAAGGCACTGGAGCTAAAAAGAAATGAAAATAATTCTTACCCTCAAAGAACTTCGATTTTAATGATTTGCTATAAACATTGGCATACAATTAATTTATAATTACTTGATCTTATTCATTCCAGTACTTACTCATTCATAAATATCAATTATGATGACCTTACATGAACATAATTCATAGTTAGAAAAAAATACATATCAGCACTGAAGTTGTATCATGCAAACTCACCTTACGTTATTGCTTTTTTTTTCTCCTGTGGCTGATGACTCCCACCCACCTTGAAAGTACCTTCTTTGTTTCCTCTTTAAATCCTTCTGTGTATAGGAACTGGGTCTTCTCCATTTCCCCCAAAGGCATTTTACACAGTGGTTTCATTTACAATTTATGTCGTCCTCTACTGCCAATTCAGTTGGGACATGCTTTATTGCAGCTTAATTATTACACCCTGTGTTTTGAAAGCCTCAAATTCAACTCATTCAACCCTTGAAATTCAAATCTTTATGTACTATTTTAACACATTTCACTAGCCATTTTTATACTTTGGTCAAAAATTACCAGTGTTTTCAGGCTAACTTGTTTCTACTGTTATGATTATTTCTGGTTTACTCTTCCTCAGCAACTATGATGGAGGGAAAGGGAAAAGAGTTCTTGTGCTCTCTTTAAGCTTCAATGGTTCAACTACTCCAGCTCTCTTCACCATCCAGAAGACTGACCTCCTTATCTGTGTTCTGAAGCATCCTTCCGTTTTTGCCTCAGGAAGTACCCAGTCTTAGATTTCTGCCCGCTATCCTCAACCCTTGGTATCACTTTTGTACTTCCCCTTCTCTTCTGCACCTCAACTGACCTCACCATTGGTTCCACCCTAATTATGCAACTCCTGATCTCTCAAGATGTTACAAACGAGACAGGGATTGGGTGTCTCTAGCACAGCATTCTACAATTTTGTCCATGACTTTAAATCCCCCTTTGTTTCTTGTGACTAGTAGAAGAGGAAAATACATCCAAAGTTCAGAAGGTATTGGGCTTTCATGCAGTTGAACCAACTGATGTCCAATAAAATGTAAATGTAAATGGTGGTAAATAGTATTTTGTAATTTTAGAGATGATAGGAATGCTAATCACAGGTGTATGACCAGATGCTAGTTGAGTAGGTATAGTATAGAGAAATCCTGATGAAGTATTCCTTGACTGAGAAGCCAAGCCAGCAAACAGGTTTTTTCTTTGATTGGGTATGGGAGTCTCTTTAAAATAAATGCACACGAAATACACACGTATTTTATATATACATATATGTATATAATAAACGCATATAGACATACATCTGTGCAGCCCCTCATTTGCAAAGTAACCCAGGCAAACCTTCAGACAGATCAAAAGTAGTGATTAGATACACAAAGGTCAAAATGAGAGAAGTCCCCTGGTGTCAAGAATATTAAACTAAAAAAATTTAGTTGGGATTCATCTAGACAAAATTACTTTGCCTGTTTTCAGTTGTGGCTTTATAAAAGTCTGCATGAACTGCTGTAAATACAGACCTTGATTTCACAGCTGGGGAAGTTGGGGAGACAGAGGTACAGAGCACAGGCAAGAGTAAACCTGTGGTTGTATAGCGACATGATTGCTGGTTAAAATCTCAGGTCTCAGATTAAGGAAAATGTTGGCATAGATTTTATAAGCTATGTTTATAAACTCTATTAAAAGAATACAATGTTTGTACCCACATGGCCTTTGAGACTGGATGGCAAATAATGTCCTAAACAATTCTAGACCACAAAGCAGTACACACCCTGGAAAGTTACAAAATTAAAAGTTGAACCAGGAGCTAGCTACAAATTAAGCCTCTCTATTTACCTACCTTTTCTGTAAGGAACTACCGTCTTTTCTGCCCTAGTCACCCCTAAAGGAAGATGAATGGAGCTATGTGTCTTGGGGAAAAAAAGCATGTTTGGGTTGGGCCTTTTAAAACCAGCACCTAAATTAGAGAACAGAGCTGACTTCTGGCTTCTTCCTTTTTTATAATCCAATTTTGGGGGAAGAGTGTTAATTCAGGGAGAGGCCCCAAGAAACTGGTTCAAGAGGCTTACTATGGAAACTGCCCAACCTCCTTCAGGTCCCTGAGGTCCTAGTGGACCTCAGGGCTTCACGTTGTGTACTCTGAGAGATTCCTGCTGAATTGGACCAAACCTGGTTTCAGGACTTAGGAAGTAGGGCTTATTTCATCAGATAAGGAATGACGGTATCCTTTGGAAGGAATTGGGGATGATGCTCCTAATTTCAGTGAAATGTATTAGCCATGACTTCACTTTAAGTAAGCATATTGTCAGAACTATATAACTCTGTTGCTATCATCCTGTCCTTTGTACCCGTTTGCTCATCCTTACTCCTATTTAGCACCGTACCACCTGTCTGTCCCTGTTGAACACCAGCAATCCTTCCAGGGCAATTTCTAGTCAATCCACTGCTGTTTATACTATTGTCCAGAGATTCCCAAAGTGGGCAATCCCCCTGCAGGGTGCTGGCGTGGTAAAGGGGGGGTGGTAGTAGCTTCAGATGCAGTTGGAGGTGTTGAATAAAAATATGGGAGCAGTGGAAACATAAGGAAAGAAGAGAAGGTAAAATTTTGAAAAGCCATTCACACATGTTTTATCCATTGTGTAACTGTTAAAGTCAGTGATTACATTATTTTCCCAATAAACACACAAAATACAAGTTATAACCATCAGTGGTCAAGTCTGCTGACAAGTCTTAACAAACAAGTGTTGGCAACTGAGTGTGTTTTTGGAAAGTCTAGCATGCATAGGCAGGAATATGTGTACGTGATGACTTGTTTACAGTATGATACTATCCAGTTACATCATACAATATTGCATCATCAAAATTTTGATGCAGGAAAACACCCATAAATTTACAATAATTTATTAAATTTAAGATGGATCTTTTTAAAAATGTTTAATTTTTTTGAAATGATGCAAATTAAAAAAAAAACACTAAAGGGTTAAAGAAAAATTTCCATGGGGGCACTATTTTTTTAAAGGAAACAGTAGGCCAAATAAGTTTGGAAACCTCTCTTTTGGACAGAGAGTAAAGGTAGCCCTTTGGGCCAGAATTATAGGATCATACAGATCTAAGGATGAAGACAGGGCCTCAGAGGTCATCTGGTATAGCTCCCTCATTTTACGGATGAAGATGCTGAGATCCTTAAGCAATTTGCCCGAAGTCACATAGCTAGTAAAGTGGCAAAGCTGGCATTTGAACTCCTCAGCCAGCATTCTGGAGTCAGGTAGAACCTCCCTATTGTTCCTCTGTCTCCATTGTGTGTCATACTAGCCCTACTCCCTTTTCTCAAATCCCTCCACATAATTGATTTAAAACAATTTGAAAACCTGATGTCAGTCTTTCTTATCTGAGGATTTTTTATTTCAGCTTTGCAGAGAATTATAAGCAATTCAGTTGGCCAGGCTAATGGAAGGGGAGCAGTGAAAATCTTGGGGAGTCAATGACTCTAAAGAGCAGGTAATCCAAAATTCATTTCTCTTTGAAATAAATTCTTATACAAATGCATATTGGCAAACTTTCCTTTCTACTTAGGTTTGCCTCATTTTAAAATATTTGCATTCCATGAGCACATAGTGACAGGTGGGAACAAGAAGGATGGTGTCTCCAAATCATTCTGGGAGGAAGAATCCACATAGACATTAAAGAGTTAGCTGCACAGATTCACTACTCAGCCCTTCTGCATACGTTGTGGTGTTTTCTGGTTGTGAGGGGAGTTTTTTTCTCTGTTCAGTGCAAATAAGTTGGAACTCTTTCTCATGTTTCTCCCTTACTGAGGCAATTGTCCTTAACATTTGGAGTTTCTAAGTCTTTGTGTTCCAGGTGTGCTGTAGAACTGAGCTTCCTCATCTGAAAAGTAAGGGAATTTTGACTTGATGATCCCTTAAGGTCTGTTCTGGCTCTAAATCTTCTGATTTCAGTCTTTTCCTTTATACTTACCAACTCACTGTAAATGCCACTGCCTAATGACTAAGTGTATCAAAGCCAGGCACTGCAGTGGCATGACTGGTATAGAATTTCCTTTTGTAATGATTGATTGTACTTCTTGGATAAGTGGACATTCAAGGCTTTGGCTCCTGAGCCCCTCTGCTAGTGAGACAATAGCATCTCCTATGCCTTGGGCACATGGGAAAGGAATTATGATTATGATTGCTGTAGGTTCCCTAATGCCTTCAAGGCTAGAGCAATGCTTTGCACATAGTAGGTGTTTAGTAAGCTATTTAGAGAATTAATGGATGAATGCAATTGTATTTCTGGGATGCAAGCAGAATATAAGTATACATGATATTTACCGTGGATAATTGACTGGATTCCAACATTAAGTGAAGAAGATTTTAAAATTCTATTCTGTTTTTAATTTTAAATTTTTTTAAAGACTATTGCACACAGTTTCCAATTTTTTGGAGAGAGCACTGGACTTGGCACCAGAAAACCCAGATTTGAGCCCTAGCTCTGCTACTTAGGATTGTGTAGCCTTTGGTAAGTCATTTGACTTGTCTAATCTCATTCAGTTACTTCACCAGGAAAATGGAGAGAATGATACTTGCACTATCCACCTTAAAGGTGGATTGTTATGATGAAGATGAGAAAACATGATGTAATGGATAGAGATCTAACCTGGGTTCAGGTTCTATCTCTGACACATAATGACTGTGTGACCCTGAACCTAACATTTACAGTGGAATTGTGATCATCAATGTGAGTTTCCCTTTGCTAATACTGATTTCAAATCATCCCAACCTTTTATGAGTCATGTTCATGTCCTTCTATGAATCCTTTATAAAAGCTTGATAACCTTAGTGTCACCTTGATGAATATATCTTTTTTATGTTGTTATCCAAGTCTTTGATAAAAATTCTAAGCAGCACAAAGGTAAGCACAGATCCTTTGGGGCACTCCAATGAGTACCTCCTTGCCATGGTGACATTGAAGTCAGATTGTCTACTTTTTGAGTCTAGCCATCCAGCCAGTTCTGAGTTTCATTTTTATCATCCTTTCCACATCTCTCCATCTTCTCAATGATAATTTATCAAAACTTATCAAAATCTTTGATAAAAATTAAAAATCTAGGTAAAATATATCTATAGTATTTCTCTCATTTAGCCATTTGGTAATGCTATTTTTTTAAAAAAATGAAATAAGGTTAGTATAACAATTCTTGTTCTTTGTGCAAAGACTTGCTGACTCTTTATAATCCCCATTTCCCTTCCTAGCTGTTCACCAGCAATCTCTTTAAAATAGGCCTGTTATAAAATGTTCCTAGGAATCAAAGGCAAGCTCAACCAGTCTCTTGTTTTCAGACTCTCTTCTCTTTCATTTTTTTCCCTTACCTGGTGCTTCTGCCATTCCCTCCCCAGTCTTTCAAATAATATTGACAGTACTAGAGTATGTAATTCATCTGGGTACCAGCCAACATGAATTCATTGAAGACAGGAAGGTGCTTTACTGATTTTGTGTACCCATTTTCCTAGAGCCATTTTTGTCCAGTCATTTCCTGGATGAAAGCCATTCTCCTTAGCAGGGAACAGAAATAAAATGTGATTTAAGAAGCTTTGCCTTCTCTGATGTCTGTTATGTCATTGTTCTGTTCCAAGCAAAGATCTTCTTTTGATCTTTCTTTTTCTCCTAATATATCTTTAAAACACACACACACACACTCTCACACACACACACATATTTACACACACAATCTCACCCTTTTTGCTGTCCTTAGCTTCCTTAAACTGTTCATTGTGATATTCATTCTGTGTTTCTTTCCTGGCCCTCCTTCCATCTTCTGTACATTTCTTTTTAAAATAAGGATTGGTTAGTGACTTTCCTGTACATCCTCATAGGTGTTTCTTTAGATAAATCCCATTTTCCCTCTTCATTGGAATTGTTTGTCTTTAGGATTTCATTTTTGAGCATTTCCCATCCTTCCTAGACTGACTTCCCCAGTAGCATTTTTGGTGGTGAGATCCTACTTATCCTTCCCAAATCCTTGGATTTCTTGAAGTCATGCTGTAATGAATGAAAAAGAGTTTTCTAAGCCCTCACTATGGGAAGTCACTATGCAAAGTGCTGGGGATATGAATAGAAAAAGTAAGACAGTCCCTGGGCTCAAGGAGGTCACACTCTGATTGGGGAAACTACACATGTAAGAGAGCAGGCAGCTAAGTGGCACAGTTCACAGAATGCTAGGCTTGTAGTCTGGAAGACATCTTCCTGAGTTCAAATCTCACCTCAGAGATTGGCTAACATGACAGAACAGGAAGATGATAAATGTTGGAGAAGATGTGGGAGAGTTGGAAGTCTGATTCATTGTTGGTGGAGCCGTGAGCTGATCCAACCATTATGGAGAGCAATTTGGAACTATGCCCAAAGGGCTACAAAAATGTGCATACCCTTTGACCCAGCAATACCCACTTCTAGGACCGTATTCCCAAGAGATCATAAAAATGGGAAAGGGTCCCACATGCACAAAAATATTATAGCAGCTCTCTTTGTGATGGCCAAAAACTGGAAATCAAGGGGATGCCCATCAATTGGGGAATGGCTGAAAAAATTATGGTATATGAATGTAATGGAATACTATTGTGCTGTAAGAAATGATGAACAGGAAGACTTCAGAGAGGCCTGGAAAGACTTACATAATCTGATGCTGAGTGAAAGGAGCAGAACCAGGAGAACTTTGTGCACAGCAATGACCACAGTGTGCAAGAATTTTTTCTGGTAGACTTAGAACTTCGTTGCAATGCAAGGACCTAAAAAATTCCCAATGGTCTTTTAAGGTGAAATGCCTTCCACATCCAGAGAAAGAACTATGAAATTCAATCACAGATCATCTTCTTTTGTATTATGTTTTGGTTTATGTGATTTCTCCCATTCATTTTAATTCTTCTAAGCAATATGACTATGGTAAAAACATATTTAATAGGAATGTAAGTGCAGAACCTATATAAAATTGTATGCCATCTCAGGGAGCAGGGAGGAAGGAGGGGAAAAGGAGGGGGAAGGAGGGGAAAAAATCCAAGTTATATGGTAGTGATTGTAGAAGACTGAAAATAAAACAAACAAAAAGAAACAAAATCTCACTTCAGATACTAGCTGTGTGACCCTGGGCAAGTCACTTAACCCTGTTTATTTCTGTTTCACAATCTATAAAATGAACCAAGAAGAAAGTGGCAAACCACTCCAGTATCTTTGCTAAGAAAATACCAAATGGGGTCATGGAGAGTTGGATACAACTGAAAACAACTGAATGACAACAACACACATATAAGAGAGTTTAGCAGATGGTGAAGCCCATAGTCATATTAGACAGAAGTGCCTCGGGTGAGAAAGCCCAGAAAACCTTAGGTTGCAGTGGCAGAGCAGATGATAAAGCCTGGTAGTCATCTCCCCAGAAGGATTGTAGTTAGTGAGTCTCATCTATCTTAGCATTTTGAACTGTCATGTTGTACTTCCTGCTTCAAAGGAGTTGGGATATCTTCCGACTTAAAGGGGGGGCAACGCTCCAGATTTTCCCACATGGAGCCCCTGGAATTACTTCCCTTCTATCCCCAAATCTAGGAGGGAATGATCATCTCTATAAGGTTCCCTTTATTTATTTCTACCCCAGAAACCAGTTCTTCTGTTAATAAAAATTTCTGTTAATTCTTCTGTTAATAAGAATCAGATCCAGAATAGAATTTATTGTTATTGGTTCTTCTGCCTTTTGAAGGAAGAAATCATCATTAAGACAAGTCAAGGAGTTATTAGTTGCTCTGATTACAAGCTCCAGCAGATGTCTAGATAATGAAAATCCCCAATAATTACTTTCTTATGCTTGTGATCTTCTCATCTCAATAGTAGTCAATAAACATTTATTAAGCTCCTACTATGTGTCAGGCACTGCCAAGCTCTGGGGATATAAATAAGAAAAAGAAAGATAGTACCTGCCCACCCAAGGAGGTACAATCTAATAGGGAAATAAATACACAAGAAGATGCTAAAAAGGGGATGAAGTTATTGGGTTTGGGGACATGATATTAGTGGAGTTGAAACTGAGCAGACCAGCTTATGGTAAATGAAGTTAGCTGGAAAAGCCCGAGTCTACAAAGGGAAGAAGCCTTGAGAGTTCATTGCTCTGCCTTCCAGCCCTCTAGTCAGAGAGAAGAGGTACTGAGGGTGCTGAGGAAATGTCGATGATAGTATCAAAGCCAGATGATCTCCAAGATGACAAAATTTCAGGTGACAAGCTTATCCTGGGGGAGACATAATATCCAGCAGAGCAACTGATGGTAGATCTATTTCCTGTATCTGTTGAGGTGGTCTGTGGCATATTTACATGACAATATCACTTCCGTTTTTTCTCTTTTGACCTTCACTAAAAAGCCATCCACCATATTTGCCTCCTCCTCTACTCTCTGGATTTCCTCAGATACTTTCTTAAAAAAGCAGGGCTACCCCACGCTTCACCTTTCAACTAGTCTCTTTCTCTTGAATTAGATATTTAGAGCTATTATATTCCAGTCACAAACTTCAGACACCAAATATCAGAAATATTTGGTCAAGTTTTCCTCCTTGCTTTATAACCTGCACTTCCTCTTTCTTGATGTCTAAGCTTTGGGCATTTTATGTAGACATTTAAAGTAAGGGATTTTCCTGTTGGCTTCTTTCTTATGGATTCCTGGGTTCCTAAACTGTTATTCTCCTTCCTCCTTCTCTTTAGTCTAAAGCCCTTTCAATCACCTGAAAGACTTGAGGAAACTACAAACCTCTCATTCTTATATATTATATGTAATATTATATATTATATCTTATATATGTCATATGTTATATATATTATGTATCTTATATATCATATCATATGTATTATATATATTATATATTAAACCATGTTCCAAAAGTGCAAATACCATTATGAACCAGTTTCATAATCTTTGACAATACTTATTAAGTTTCTTCTGGCAATATTGTTTATGCCCACTTGAATCATCAAAAGTGGATATTTGGGGCAGCTAGGTAGCTCAGTGGATAAAGCACTAGTCCTGTAGTCAGGAGGACCTGAGTTCAAATCTGACCTCAGATATTTACTAGCTGTTTGACCCTGGGAAAGTCACTTAACCCCATTGCCTACCTACCCCCACCCTCCTAAAAGTGGATAGTTGTCTTTCATTTTTGGCTTTGAGAGATTCTCTGTTATATTTTAGATACATTCCCTTGGAAGACAACAGGCCTATCTGTTATCAAGTTGACAAATAGCTGCCTCAGTTTCCCTGAGTTTACCTCCTCCTCTTCTTACTACTACTTCTGTCTTTCTCTGACTTCTACTGGATGACCTCTCAACTTTTTTTTTTTTGTGACTCTACTATGTCATACTTTGAAGGACAAACAGTTTCATCATCCTTAGGGCTACCTTCTTACTAGCTTCACATTTCTTTATAAGTTTCTAAGTATACAACTTTCCTTTTCCTACTCTTTCTCTTCTGTATAACACTCTTCTTCAGGTCTGTCCTTTACCTTAAGTCCTTTTTCTTGTCCTCTCCCACACCCTGCCCCCATTGAAGCTTCATTTCTGTTTCCTCTAGGAACAGTTAGTTGTCCCAGCATCTGGGAGTGGAGAGAGACACCTCTTTAACGCTATTTTTAAAATTACATGTGAGTATTCATACCCCAACCCTATATATCTGGATAAAAAATTGTAGAGGCATTTGCCACTTCTTACTAGCCTGATAATCCCACCCAACCTGCTTATTTTCAACAGTTCCACAAAGACACCCCTTCTTCTTTTCTGCTTTGCACCAAGCATATCTATTTGGCCAGTTTTGCATGCTCACCAGTCTATTCTATTGTGCAGACCCACAATTCTTCCACTTACCTTTTCTTATTTATCCAGCATTATCTCACCCACTACTTTCTGCTTTTCCTTCATTAGTCTTCCTCCAAGTTATCACTCCTTAATTGTCCTTGGATGTCATATGCCTTTTGTATTCCCTGAGTCTGTTTTCTATCTTTTTTCACAGAACCTACAAATAGAATCTGAACCAGTCACATTCTCCTTATTGTCTTTTGAAGTTGTTCAAATTTCCCCTCCCTCATTCAGCTTTTGCCCCTTCTCACTAATCCAAATCTCTCTACATGCTACCTTGTATAGTTTGTGTCCATGTATAATCCTCTCTATAAGAATTGTCCAATTTATATCCCCTGTATCTTCCACAGAACCTCAATTCTGATAAGTGTGTATAATTGAATTGCTTGTTTGTTGAATTAAATTGGAGTCAGGCAACCTGGACTCTATATATGGCTTTTCCACTAACTCAGTGCCAGATTGTGAAGGGCCTTAGATGCCAGGCAAAGGATGTTGGTTGGCATCAGGGAGACTGAAGATTTTTTGAGCCTATTTAGTGACATGACCAAAATCTAGGACCAATTAGTGCAAAATCTAAGGATAGTTAAAAAGAAACTTTGTAACAATTAGACTTGTCCAATAATGAAATAGGTTGCCTCATCAGGTAGTGAGTTTCCCATCATGGGCAGTGTTTCAGCAGATGTTGAATGAACTTCAGTCAGAGATGTTATAGAGAAGATGTTGATATCATGTTGGAGGATCCAGCTCTTAAAATGCTATGAATGTATGTGGGAGAGCATGCAAATGATATGACAGAGTGAGATGGGATTTTAATCCTCCTTGGAGGAGAATTTTGGGTTAGTTGTGTAAAGAGGCCATGAACTGGAGCAAATAACATGGAATGAGTTTAGAAAACACATTTTATTCTCCAGGGTCTCCATTCTGTTTCACAGAAGAAAGGGAGACTTCTTGGCCTGTAGGAGCAGTTAGGGGGTCATCTATGCATTCCTCAGACTTAGAGTAGTTCTTAATTCACCTCAAAGACAAGAGTCAGAACTCTCCTGTCTCTAAAGGTATTGCTACTGACCTTCAAATTGTGAAGAAGTCTAGAGCGGAGAGACATTCAGTCTACCTTCTGCTTAGGAGTATTACCCAGTGGATATCTGGCTGTGAGGCTTCTAGCAAGTAGATGTATGTTATGGATCCTCTTATAGATAGGGAGAATGAGACCCAAAGAGGTTAGGTGAATTACCTAAAGTCACATAGATAATAACTGTTGTATTGAAATGCAGATTCCCTGGCTCCACATCTTTCCACTACATCAAGTTGCTTCTCCAGTCTGGAGGTTAACTGTTAATTCAAGTGATAAATAGGTTCATTTCTAAATTGGAGGATGTCAGGTACTACAGACATAAAAGGCTAAATGAACTTTATAACACCCTCCACCCATTTGATTGCTCCTGTAGCTAGAATTTGTCTTTAAAATGTAGATTAAAGGATAGTTTGCACTATTTTAAAAATTAGAAGAAAACTAGATCAAATATATTTCATAGCTATGCTACAGGAAAATTTTTAACCAAATAAGTAGTAGAGAATCACAAAAGAGAGATGATTTCAATTACATGAAATTGAAAAGTTGCGGTAACAAAATCAGTGTGACTAGTATGAAATGGGAAGCTGTTTATTGGGCAGAATAATCACATCAGGTATCTCTGATAAGGGTCTGATGCTCAAAATGTATAGGGAACTAACACAAATATTGCATAGGAGCAGTTCTCAAAAAGAAAATTGCAAATTATTAAAAATTATATGAAAGACTGGTCCAAGTCACTAGTAATAAACAATACATATCAAAACTCTGAGCTTTCATCTTACACCTAGCAAACTGGCAAAAAGAACAAAAGTTAGGTATGATTGATGTTTGACAGAGGAGAATAAGACACATTAACATACTGTTATGGAGCTGAGTTGGTCCAAACTTTATGGAAAGCAATTTGAAATTATTGCTAAGAAAGTTACTATAATGTCCCATCCTTTTGCCCAGGGAGTTCTTTGCTAATCTTATGCCCTAGGATGGTAAGAGACAGAAATAAAGACCTCATAGACACTGAAATTTTCCCTGCAGCCCTTTTGTGGTAGTAAAGAACTGGAAAGATAGGAGATACCCATAGAATGGCTAAAGAAATGATGGTATATGAATGTAATGGAATTCTAAAATATCATTAGAAATTGTGATTACAAAAAGTTCATAGAGAGTTGGGAAATATAATTTAAATTGATGCAAAATGAAGTAAGCAAGACATAGGAAGATAATATAGAAAATTACTAAACAATGAAAATAGAAAGAACCAAAACTTAAGAATGTTTAATTAGAATCAGCCAGCTTACTCCTAACAAAGGTGAGAAAATGCATCTCCCTTCCTTCACTGGAGATGTGGGGGACTATGAGTATGGAACCTTATACTGTCAGATTCAGATTAACTGCTGGTTAATTTTGCTGAACTGTTCTTTTTCTCTTTTTTTTTCTTTATTCTTTGGTGAAAGATGACTTCAAGTTAGTCTGGAGTTCAGATCTGAGATTAGAATGAAATGAGAAACTCTTAGATTATCTGAGAATTAGCAAAAGGAAGTTTATTTAGTCATAGCAGGAAAAGGATCTTCAATGAGGATAGAGCTTTGGTTCAGGTAGATACAGTCATTTTCATCTCCATACAAATAAAAAAAGTCTGATCATCAGAATATAATTAGCATGCTGTGATGGCTCAAATGACAGTGAGACTTCCACTAAGGCTGAGGGGCGTTAGTCTCTTTAATGCTTGAAACTATGTAGGTCCTAAAACCTTAGGCTGGGCATGATTCCAATACCTATGAAAGAAAAGTTAACTTAGCCTTCCTGACTAGAGCCCTAAGAAGCCCATGTGACAGGGCTCTAGGAAATACAGTTCCTATTATACAAGGAATGACTCTCTGAGTGGTGAGGGATTTATTTGAAAATGAAAATTGATATAAAAACAAGTTATCAATTTTTTTTAAAAGGGAAAAAAAGTTCAGCTTGAGTAAACCTTTGAAAGATATTGAGGTGCTTCTTAGCCCTATGGGACAAAAATAAGGTTCATGCTTGGTCTATCCCTCACTAAAGTCTCAAGGGCATAAAAAATCAGGAAGGGATGGAGACAAGGAAAGTACTCATTATACCCATATTATACCTGTCAAGAGTCTTTATATTCTTTTATTGGTTTTTTTCTTTTTTGAGGCAATCAGGGTTAAGTGACTTGCCCAAAGTCACATAGCTAGTAAGTATCTGAGGCCATATTTGAACTCTGGTCCTCCTGATTCCAAGCCCAGTGCTCTATGCACTGTACAGCCTAGCTGAATTCTTATATTCAAGACTGCTTAGATGACATCTCCATCTCCACCTACATTTTTCCATGAAGTCAAGCTTCTCTTTATCAAATTACTACATATAGAATGTTCTCTTATCTGAATATTCATTACTGAGTTCCCACAGTTGCCCGGTTGCATTTTGTATTGGTACAGACTGATGATTTATTTTCTGGGCTGATGGTTTTTAACAACATTTTTATTGATGCCTTTTGTTTTTACATAATAGCCATTTTAACACAACTATTCTCAAAGGAAAAATTAAACAAAAATATGCAATACAGAAATTCTGGTGATGTGTATGATACTCTGTCTACCCCTTTGCTTAAAGGAAGAAGGTACATATCATTATCCCTTTGTTGGGACCTTAATTGGCTTTTCCCCTATTCACGTGTTTAAAAATTGGTTTATTAATCTTTTTCTTGACTTTGAAGTCATTGATTGTGAATATCATTCTCTTTGTTCTGCTTTTTTGAATCTGCATCAGTTCTTACAAATCTAACCACCATCTGTTCTCTGAAATCTTTATAACTCTTATTAATTATCCAGCAATATTTTGGTATGTTTATTCTATCATAGATTTTTTTTTCAGCATGCCCTAATGCATGGATACTCACCTTAGTTCAAGTTCTTTGATATCACAAAAAAGTGCTGTTGTGAGTATTTTGACTTTTGTTGCTGTCGTTGACTTGCTTGGGGTATATGCCTCATATGGAACAATGGGTATGTATAACTTTAAAAAATAGTCACTTATCTTGAATAATTTCAATTGCCAATGTTACAACACCATAGACTGTACTCTTCAAACTTCATTTTACTCCTTAAGAACTACAAATGTACGTCTAAAAGAGAATAAAAACATTGAAATCTAGTATGATTAAGCTACCATCAACTCCATCAATGCAACTATTATCACTTTTGTTTTCTTTGCCAATCTGACCTGTGTTTCCATTAGTATAGGGAACTCCCATTAAGGAAAGTCAGTGTGGATTCGCAAATGTCCAACTTAATAGTCTTATCAAGAAAGTTACCTAGGGCTCTGACAGGTCACATGGCATCTCACTGTGTATCTGAAGTGGGTTTTCTTGGCTATCTACTGGCCAAAATCCTACTCTGTAAGGTTATGTAAGTAAAGGAAGTAAAAGTTCACATAACATATGGATATTCACTAATGAAGTTACCACTTGTAAAGTTAGTCGCTATTCAAATATCTCTCTCAGCTTAACACTAGAGAGTATGCAGGCTCACATCCACACTTCATAACCTAGCCCTCTCCTACCTTTCCCATCTTCTTATGCTATATGGTCTTCATTCCAATGACATTGGTCTCCTTGCTGTTCCATGAACAAGATACTCCATTTCTTGGCTCCTGGTTTTTTCCTAGCTGCCCTTGATGTGTACAATTCTCTTCATCCCTGTCTACTGGTTTTCCTGGCTTCCTTGAAGTCAACTAAGATCCATCTTTTACCAGAAGCCTTTCCAACCTCTCTTAAACCTATTGCTTTCTCTTTTAAAATTATTTCCTATTTATCCTGTATACAGCTTGTTTGTATATATATTTGTTTGTTGTCTCCCCTATTACATTGTCAGCTCCTTGAGAGCAGAAACTATCTTTCACTTCTTTTTGTATTTCTGGCACTTAGCACAGTACCTGGCACATAGTAAGACCTTAATGAATCTTTATGGACAGTCAACTGACAAAATACATCCCTAAATTCTTTGGGTCAGTTTCTAGCCAATTTTCTGATTCATATTCCATTAAACACAGGCAAATAAGGAGAATTCCAGCCAAATTCCCTGGGGAAATGGATTGGAGGATGGTGAGGGAAGGGGAACACTGGCCATAGACTTTGCCCTCCTCTCTCATCCTTCCCTCTCCTTTGCATTGGTAGAGGACCTTGTGAGCTTCAAAGGATCCTAAGAATTTTAGATTTCCATTGGCAATATCTTCACTGCAAACCAGTCCTGACCTTCTCCTGGAATCTCTGCCAGATGCTCAAGTAACTTGGGTTCTAAACTGGTTTTCTTATTTATAGATGAGTCACAGGGCATGACTAAGTGTCCTCAGTCAATGCGAACACTTCAGATCAACATCACTCCTTTTACTGCAACTGCTTTTCTCATTTAATCTAATATTTTGATTAATAATTGTTTTTCAGTTATCTTAGCACTTTAGGTGATAGGGCAAGTTGCTTTACTCAGTCAACTCTACTTTTAGTTTAATTATTCCAGAGGAAGTCCTCAACAGAACCTTATTTTCAGTATTTACACTGAACGATTAGTTCCCCAGTTTTAACTGGATTCACTTTAAGTGACCTTTTCAGGTACCAATAGTTCCCAGATAAGAAGAACTTCTTGTATTATATTTATCTGTGTATATGTTGGAATTCCAGTCCTTCAGTAGAATGATTTTTTTTTCCCTTTTTGTACTCCTCCCCCCAGCACCCAGCATAGTGTGGGTGCTTAATATTTGTTGTTTTAAATTGAAGGCATTTCAGACCCCATCCAAGTCACAGGCTTTATTTTAAAGAGGAGGTAGCTGAGAAGGGGGCATGGGTTTGGGGGTGGAAATGGTGGAACTGAACGCAGTTGGAATTTAAACCCAGGTCTTTCACATTCAGCTCTCTTAACTCACACCTCTAGTGACTTGTTTCTTCTAGCTGTTGGGGAAGGTGGAGGCGGAGAGAAGACCAGATGGACGCTTTATGATGGTGGAGAAGGGATTTAGGGAGAAGGGATTAGGGATTTAGCTAGATCATCTAGTCCAAAGGAGTAAACCGAGGTCCAGAAATTTAAAGGCTTCCCGGAGCAGGAGGTGGGGGATGGGGATGTGTGTGTGTGTGTGTGTGTGTGTGTGTGCTGATGCTGAACTGCATCTAAAAGGGAAATGCACGCAATTGAGCAACATGACCCCCCAGAGCGAGGCATCACAGGCTGTGTTCGGGGGACAGGACTGTGCACAAAATGCACGTGTGTGTGTGTGTGTGTGTGTGCGCGTGTGCAAAGTGTGTGACACGAGTCCCCTCACCCTGAGCTATGTCCGCTCAACTCCAGACTATGGGTCCACTCCTCCTGGTCCACAAAACTAAAAAGCTGGGGAAGGGGGACAGGGGAGGCCCCGCTTTCTCTCCGTAGGGTTAAAGAAAGCAGTTGGAGATCTTGGTGTCTCCAAAGTCTGCGCTCTGCCGTCTCAACTCTGGCCTCCAGGTCCGCGTATCCCTGGTCCACAGAACAAACTGGGGAGTCGGAGGGGATGACTAGGGAGGAGGAGTGACAGGCAGTGCGTGGGGGCGGTGGGGGGGAGCAGGCACGAGTATAGGGGAAGTAGGAGTGGCCATGGAAACTGTTGTTGGGCTCGGAGAGTTTCATGCCTGTGTGCCTTTGAAATTGTTAGACACTTTCACTTCTCTCTTCCTACTTTGCTCTAAATGTTTGTGTTTGTCGGGTTTTGCGGCTCCTAGGCTTTGTCATCAGACGTGTCTCCCGGGACTACATTTATGGCTCTCCCTCTTTTGTCTCTCTGCGAGGCTGGGTTGGTGATGGGGAGACAGTAATGGACTAGTGAGTCTGGAGTCACCTATTGTCAGTCATTAATAAGACTTGCTTTTGTGGCGCACGCTTAGCCTTCCATCAATGTTTGGAGTGCTCACACACTCCCTTTCAAGTCTAGTATTATAGGAAGAGATCTAAAATGGACCTCTAATCCAACCCTTCTCATATTCACAGATGAGGAGCTCACCACCCAGAGAGGTTGTGACTTGACTGAACTCCCACAAGTAGTAGTAAGTCTTCTTCCTAGAGTCAGTGAATTGATCGCTATTATATAATGCCTGGATAATTTTCCCATTTCACAGAGAATAGTCTAATGTGGATCCAGGGACCTGGGTCCATTGCCTTGTTCCAACTGCTCTCTTAGCTGTGTGACTAAGTCTATTCAAGTGTATAAAGTAATCACCTCTAATTAAGATCAATGAGAAATTTTTTTTCTGTTCTACCATGTATATGGAAATGATGGTTTTATTTGTTTTTTGCTAAATTCAGCATAAAAATTACTGGAAAATTAATGAGAAAACACTGTAACAGATTCTTGGCTTTTCATTTTGAGGAAGTATGGCTGGTAGAGAGAGCTTAACTCACTTCCATTTAACAAATGGGGGAATGAAATTATAGAGAGATTTGTCACCAGCAAAGTCAAGTTGAACCGAGACTCCTGTACCCAAGTTTAGATACCTATCAAATTTTTGGAGATACTTCCCTCACCATAATACTGGGACTCTCTATAAAAAACAAACCACACTTCCCAGTATTATGGTGAGGGAGATAGATGGCTATTATTCCTTTTTAAAGGTCAAACCCAAAGGTGAAGCTCAAGTGTATTGCAGATTTGTCATCAAGATGATGTTAATTGGGTGCTTCCCATTGCTTTGAGGTGTTCAGACGTGTCTGACTCTTCATGACCTGCCAAGGACCATACCATCCTTGAGATTTTCTTGGCAAAGATTCTGGAGTGGTCTGCCATTTCCACTCATCATTGCTATGACTTTGACCTTCCCTGTGGTGCTGAAAGGGAAAAGATACCCAGAATAAGATGTTCCCACCTTGTCAAAGAATTAATGGATTTCATAGGATCACAGACATAGGGCTGGAAGAGACTTCAGAGGTCATCTAGCCCCTACCCCTTCATTTTATAGCTGATGAAACAGTAGCCCAAGGACATTAAATGATTTGCCCAAAGTCTCCTAGGCTGTAAGTCACTTTGTCCAGGGATTTTTAATACTTGTTCAGAGGACAAGTAAGGGAAGTAGGAGGTTACTAGACTCTTTAGGTATGTCTGGGTATATATTTATTTTGCATATTATGTACATTAACTTCCAGGACATATTTTTCACCCTTTTGTTGTTGTTCAGTCATTTCAGTTATGTCTGACTCTTCATGACCACATTTGGAGTTTTCTTGAAGAGTGGTTTGCTATTTCTTTTTCCAGTTCAGTTTAGGGACAAAGAAACTGAGGCAAATAGAAGCAAATATCTGAGTAAGTATCCTGAAGCTGGATTTGAATTCAGGTATTCCTGACTCCAGGAATGCTCTTATCCATTTCACCACCTAGCTACCCTCATATTTAACCCTAGACTAGCACATATCTGGGAAGTCTACTTTCACTATCACTCAGTGTATGCTGAAGGAAGACATTCATTTTAATGTCAGCCTGAGCAAAATATTCTTTAGTAAAAATCTAGATCATGGTGTTTGAACTAAGAGAAACTTTAGAGATCACATCTCCTCCTGGCCCCCAACTTCAAAACCATGCCCTTTCTACTTCTGGCTCATCCGAGAACTTCCCTCAGAGCCTGGGACCGCCCCACCCTAGGACAACCTTCCACCCTCCCAGCATTGTGTCTACTAGATGTGTCATACTAGATGTCTGTAGTCTTCTCAAATTCAGTGTATCCAGACTAGAACTCCATCTTTCCCTTCCAGACCCACCCCTCTTCTGAGCTACTATGGCCAAAGGTACCCTTATTCTTCCAGTTGTCTAGGTTGACAGCCTCAGTGCCATCCTTGACTTCTCCCTCTCACTCACCCTACATATACATTCAATTGTCAAGTCTTGACCTTTCTGTCTCTATATTTATCTGATTGTCATTTAAAGCTTTTCATAGTCTGGCCCTTCCTATCTTTGAGTCTTCCTATAAATTACTCCCCTGTAGATATTCTAGGGACAGTTAGATGACTGTCTTACATTACATATACATATACATATGTATATGTATATGTAAGAGACAACATATACATATACACATATATACAAGAGACATGCAAAGTAGATACCACCTTAGAAGGGAAGGTACTATTTGCTGGGGAAGGCTGACACAGAGAAAAGCCTCCTAAAGGAGGTAACATTAAAGCTTAAAGCAAGTCATGTATTCTAAGAGGCAGAAATGAGGAGGGGAGGTGTATTCTAGTCATGGGGTATCTGGTGCAAAGGAATAAAAGTAGAAGATAGTGAGGAATACCAAGTGGTTTACTACAACTGGACTGTAGAATGATTGTTGTTTTTCTTTTCAGTCATTTTTTTCAGTTCTATCTGACTCTTTGTGACCCCATTTGAGGTTTTCTTGGCATAGATACTAAAGCAGTTTGCCATTCCCTTCTCCAGCTCATTTTACAGATGAGGAAACTGAGGCAAACAGGGTGAAGTGATTTCCCTAGGTTACACAACTAGGAAGTGTCTGAGGTCAGATTTTAATTTAGAAGGATGTGTCTTCCTGACTTCAGGTTCAGCACTCTATCCAGTTGTCTACCTTCTGCTATTATGTTATTTGGACAGTATAAGTCTTAAAGACTTTTTTTGCATTCCAAAGGGAATATGTGAGAGACTGTATAGAACTCTTTGGGAGAAAGGAATTTTACCAGAATGTCAAGTTGTTACCTTGATGACAACTCAATTTTAATTCTCTTCCAAGGTGAGTTTTCTGTATCTTATCTGTAACCTTCTTGGAGTGTACTACAAATCTCGCATCTTCTCCATTTTCCATTTGGTGAAATAAAGGCTGTCCTCTATCCAATATGCATTTATTACCTGAAGGACTTGTACAGGATCTGGAAATTCATCTTATCTCTCCAAACTTTTTCCCCTCATCTTCCCTATTATGGAGTATGTTACCATCTTCCTACTCACCACTTTCCCTCATCCTACATATCCTTTCTGTTTACAAATCTTGTAGTTTTCTACCATCACTATGTATTTCCTGTGTGTTTCCTTTTCTCCACTCAAATAGCTACCTTCTTATTACAGAACTTCATCACCTCCTACCTCCATGGCACATTGTTTAGGTTTTGATGGCCTAGAATGAGTACAAAGAGCTGTTATTTTCTGTTCTGGCTTTGAGGGTCTTTCCCACCCAGACTAATACTTTTGCGCTGGTAAAGTAGGCCTTTTTTTAATCTCAGTTCTTACCCAGTCCTTAGTCTTTGAATGGCTGTTGCCTCAAGCAAACCGAGACTTTGGAAAGACCTTAATTTACAAAGGCCAAGGTAATCCACTATATGCTGGGCCATGGCCACTCATCTTGCCTTTGTCTTGCTATTGGACTTGGAGAGCTCTGGAGGAAAAGAATGAGTCTAAGAACTTTGTGCCATTCTTCCTCACTTAATTCCAACTCACTCACAAGTCAAGACAAGACATGTTGTTGGTCCTGAAGAAAGGGCAAACAGCAACCTCTTAACTTTCAAAATGGTCGCTTCCATCAAGTATTGTCCCTGATCCATCCTGAATTCAGCTGTCTAGTTCATTTTCCTAATACGTTGGTCTGTCCATGCTACCCCCTTTACCCCCAGAGTCAAATACAAATTCTTCTGTTTGACATTTACAGCTCTTCCTCATCAGGACCCTTCTTGATTTTCCAATCTTCTGGGAGACACTTCATATTCTCCATATTCCCACTACACTGGCATACTTGCTTGCTCCTTGAACAGGACACACAGTCTTGACTACCTGCTTTCTCCCCTGTCCCCTCACTGCTCATGAATGGGATGTTATCATCTCTCCTCACTTCAACCTCTTAGCTCCTATGGCTCCACTTAAAGACTCGTTTTATGTCCCACCTTCTGCAGGAGGCCTTTCTTTATCCTTCTAGTTGCTAGTGCCTTCTCCTCTGAAACTATCTTCCATCTGCTTGTATCTTGTATAGCTTGTATATTTCTTATATATATCTAGTTATTTTCAGGGCCTTTAGTTGGTGTGGTAGATATGGGGCTGGAGTCAGGAAGACTCAACTTCCTGAGTTCAAATGTGGCCTCACACATGTATTAACTGAGTGACCCTGGGCAAGTCACTTACTCCTGTTTGCCTCAGCTTCCTCATCTATAAAATAAGGTGGAGAAGGAAATGGCAAACCACTCCAGTATCCAAGAAAACCCTAAATGGGGTCACAAAGAGTCAGACATGACTGAAACTGAATATGCAAAAATCTAGTTATTTATAGGTTGCTTCCCCAAGCTAGAACAAGTTTCTTGAGTATAGACACTGCTTTTGCCTTCCTTTGTATCCCCACTACTTAGCACAGTTCCTGGTACATAGTAAGCACTTAATAGAGCTTTTCTTACTTACATGAGCTGATGCTGAGTGAAGTGAGCAGAACCAGGAGAACATTATGCACAGTAGCAGCAACATTGTGTGATGATCAACTATGATAGACTTGGCTCTTCTAAGTAATGCAATGCTCTAAGACAATTCCAAGGGACTCATGATGAAAAAATGCTATCCACATCCAAAGAAAGAACTATGGAGTTTGAATGCAGATTGAAACATACTATTTTCTCTTTGTTTTTTTTTTCTCTTTCTTGCGGTTTTCCCCTTTGGCTCTGATTCTTCTTTCACAACATCACTAATGTGGAGATATGTCTAATATGATTGTACATGTAGCCTCTATCAGATTGCATGCTATCTTGGGGAGGAAGAAAGCGGGGAGGGGAATTTGAAACTCAAACGTTAAAAAAAATGAATATTAAAACTAAAAATAGGTTCAAAAATTGAGCTTTTCTTGCAGATTGGCCTTACCACTGGCATTTGTGGAAACCTAGACACAATTATGTTTGGGATAAATGTTGTATTCTGGTTTAATGAACTAAGGAAATATTCATCTTTTGAGTGGGCTTTCAAGATCAGACTTAGTCCATATTAGGGAACAGGGAATGTCTGGGTCAGAGATTACACTTGGACTTGTATTAATGATATCAGAGGATTGTTAGGGGGAAAGCATATTATAAAGAGTAGTAGTTCCAGACTCTGTATGCAGGTACAGATCACTCTATGCGTCAGTAAATGGTCTGCATGATTTTGGGGGTCACAAAGATACTTCATTGCTGCTTGACCAAGCTTCTGATGATTAGAAGTCTGCTCATTTTGCAGTTGATGAAACTGAGGCCTAGAGACATGAAGTGATTTGTTTAACACCACAGTTAATAACCAGCAGACAGGATTTGAACCCAGTCCTTCGGACTCCAAACCTAGTGTTCTTTCCATTACACCAATTTGCTCCCATGATTGCTTAATAAATGGTATTGTTGAACAGCTGGTATGATAAATCACCGGGCAGCTATGTGGTGCAGTGGCTAGAGGGTTGGGCCTGGAGTTAGAAAGACTCATCTTCCTGAGTTCAAATCCAGCTTCATATACTTACTAGCTATGTGACCTGGGGCAAGGCACTAAATTCTGTTTGCCTCAGTTTCCTCATCTGTAAAATGAGCTGGAGAAGGAAATGGCAAACTATTCCAATATCTTTGTCAAGAAAACACCAACATGAGTTGGACATGACTGAAAAATGATTGAATACACGGTAAATCTACTACATCCTTCAAACCTGTCTCCACCTGCCAATGAATTTCCAAGCCAAAAAAGAAATAACTTTAGAATTTTTGATAATTTAGTGAATCCATAAACTTGTATATGAGCACTCCTTCAACCAGCATAAATCACAAATCCTTCCATGCCTTCTCACCCACCATTTTTCTCTACATCTTTCAATAAATCCTCCAAAGAGAATCTACTTGATGCTCTAGAAGACTTCCTCTTGTCCTTTTGGTATTTTGTGGTTAGCAGTGAAGCACTTGGGTTGTTCGTATGTTATCTCCAACTCTCCCTTTCACATCTGGTATAATAAATAATATCCTTGATGGGTTTTTTTTAACACCCCTTGTTTCAAGTAATTCATTTTAGTCATACTTTATAGCCTACTTATACCCACCATGAAGATCCGTTGGGTGACCTGCAATTTCCGTTCTTCTAAAATGATGGTATTCTAGGATTTCCATTCACATAGCACCACTGAGAGAATGTTGTTATCTAAAAGATGTTTTGTTTTCATTTTCATGACAAGCTTGAGATGACTGAAAGTATCACTCCCTAAATGCCTGATACTCTCTTCCCTCCTAGACTCTACTCATTTTTTAGTTGCAATGCTTAATCATAAGATTGTGAGTTAGAAGGGACCTTAAAGATCATCTAGTCTTATCCATCCTCCTTATTTTGCAGAAGATACTGAGAGGCATAGAGGTTGTAACTTAGCCAAGGTTGCAAAGGCCAGCATTTGAGACCAATTCTTCTGACTGCAAATTCAAGGTTCTTTCAGTTATGTTGTAGAGTAACTAAATGGACTACTGACCCAGCTATGCCTTAATGGCCATATTAGTTAATGGCCATATTAGCCTTTTAGTCACTTCAATTTTGTGGACTGTGGATCATGTGTGACTGTGGATCTCATTGAGGGAGCCCTATGAAATCCCAAGGCTTGATGCAATAATTCAATGATACCCTGGAACAAGAATATCTAGAAACCCACCCATGGGGCATGTTTCCATTCAGGGTACATCTAAAGCATTCTTTGTGACAGTAGTGAACAACTTTGACATTAGGTTTGCCTTTATTATCCCTGGCTTAATATTAACACTCAGTAGATTATTCAACAGAATTATGGTCTTTGGTCTCATTTAATCTTGACATATACATAGGAAATACCTTATTTTAGGACAGTCTTTAAGGCTGAGTTTTTTCAGGGTCAAATGATATTTTGTAACAAATACAGTGGAATTTTCACATAGTATGATGTGTCCCATTTTCAACAACTATATTTATTTATATGACTGTAAAGGTATGGTATCATGCTATGGAAAATCAACCAAATCTTGCTCATTCACTTCTTATGCTTTCATCAAGAATATCCCTATGTGAGAAAGTAGACATTATGGGTTAATAGTTGCTTCTCTCTCTCCCTCCCTCCCTCTCTCTCTCTCTCTCTCTCTGTCCCTCTCCCCCTTCTTCCCTTCCTTCCTTCCTTCCTTCCTTCCTTCCTTCCTTCCTTCCTTCCTTCCTTCTTTCCCTCCTTCCTTTCCACCTTCTAAAAGGACCATCTATTTATTATCTTTTCCACTCTTTAGGAATCTCCTATCTCTTTAGGAAAAATTGAAAATCAATTTCTGAGTGTTTTTAAAATTGTGTCACCTCCAGCATAGGATTTCTTTTGGATGTATTTAGCCAAGTCCAGCCACTCATTTCAACTTCACCTTCTTCAGTGCTATTGGAGAGTCCAAATGTGGTCATTCCATTCCCATTGCTAATGAGAATATATCACTCTCAAAATGACATCAGATCAATTCCATTCCATGACTTCCTTCCTTCCATTTTTGTCTTAAACTGATTTTGGAAAATTCTGGTTTAGTTGCTTTTCACAACTAAGTTCTCTACAGGTGTATTTTCTTTCAGCTGCTTTTTCAAGGTCATTCTGTTTATAATTTCGCATTCTGCTTTGTAATGTTTTGTACCTGAGCTTTTCTCTAAACTGAGGCTGTCCTTTGTCACCCTTTCTCTCCGCTTAACAAGGAAGTAAGGGTTTTACAGGCTGCAGGGGTTCCTGAGCTCTTTTGGGGTTTTTTTTTCCTTTTCAATTTTCCTTTTTTCCCCCAGAGTTTTTGTTTTTTACATAGATATTTATTGCTATCTTTTGTTTTTATATCTCCTAGATTTTTCCAGGTATCTTTCTCTTTCCCTCTCATCCAGACAACCATCCTTTATAGCAAAAGGAAGACAAGCAAAAAAAAAAAATTCAGGAGAACCAAACAATTACATTGAAAATACCTGACGTTATATGCGGTATTCTACCCCCCTCTACAGAGGAACAGGGAGATGTGTCTTCTCATATCTCTTTTTTGGGAACAAGCTTGTTTTTTATAATTTCACAGCATTAATCCTTGTTTTCTGGATCTTTCCATTCACACTGTTGTTTTCATGGTCTATATTACTTACTTTCCTCACTCTTCCTACTTCACTTTACGTAGTTCATCATGTAAGTCTTTCCATGCTTCTCTGTATTCATCATATTTGTCCTTTCTTATGGCACTGTAATATTCCATTGCCTTCATATGTCACAATTTGTTTAGTCATTTTCCAATTGATAGGTATTTACTTTGCTTCTACAAGTGCTGCTATAAATATTTTGGTGTGGAGTGAGCCTTTCTTTTTGTCAGTTACCTTCCTGGGTTATGTACCTAGCTGTGGAATTTCTTGGTCAAGAGGTATGTACATTTTAACCACTTTATTTACATAATTACAAATTACTGTCAGGATAGTTATACTAATTCACAGCTCCAATGTTATATTAGTGTACCTCTCTTTCCACTGAGGGGAAATAATCTAAAATAGACTATTTCTATTTTTAGTTATATTTGGCAATTTGCTGCACATGAGGTAAAACTTTAGAGTTATTTCAATTTTCATTTCTCCTATTATCAGTGACTTGGAGAGGTCATTCATAAGAGTTAATTTGTCTGGAATTCTTTTGATAACCATTTGTCCATATCCTTTGACTAGTTATCTATTGGGGAATGGCTTTTGGTCTTATATATTTCTGTTAGTTATCTATACCCCTTGGGTACAAAAGCAAAGATATTTTATAGTCAACCATTTTCTTTCCTATACTGATGTATTAGTTTGTGCAAAAGCTTTTCAATTTCATGTAATTTCTCATCTGGTCTGTTCCATTGATCTATTTTTCTATTTTTTAACCAGTCTGTTATTCATTCTTCATTCCTTTTTTCATGATTTCCCTTGATAATCCAGATCTTTCATTCCTTCAGATGAATTTTGTTATTATTTATGTAGTCCTATGAAATATCCCTTTCACACTTTAATTGGTGTAACATTAAATCTGTAAATTATATTTAGCATTATTGTTATTTTTACTATGTTGGGATAATCCAGTCATGAGCACTGAATATTCCTGAAGCTATTAAGTTGTTCTTTTTGTTTTTTAAAGAGTGTTTTGTAATTGAATCTGTGCAAGTATTGAGTGTGCTTTGGTAGACTGACTCCATTTACCTTCTTTTAAAGACAACTCTTTTGTATCAATTCAACTTCTTTAAGAAAATAGCAATGAATCATTTTTTCAAAATCATCACTACATCTAAAGAGGTTGAGTTGGATCTACTGTCATTGTATGTAGCGTTTTTTTTCCCATATCTTTATCCCTTTCTTCTAATTCAGTATTGTTTTAGGCCTTTAACCAAATGATGATCTAATTGCACAATTAACTGATTCTGAAATGACTCCTGTGTCAGTGATCCAGTGTCTAGTACATGGTAGAGGCTTAAGAAATGTTTTTTGACTAATTATTGACTATTTCTGAACTAGTCAGTTTAATTGTAAGAGCTTGTAATGTGAGATGGCCAAATACTCCATAAAATAATGCTTCCTGCTGCCTTTGTCACTTTTCAGGGGGCCTGACCTTCCATTTAGCTACAATTTGTCTTCTGGTTTTATTTTGTAGTAAGATTGTCTGTATTTTTTTTTAATGAATTACCAGTTACTCATGATAAAAAAAAAATGATCCCTATTCTCTCTCCACCCATCAGTTTAGAAAATTTTAAGTATAAGGTATCTCGTTACCTATCCTTTCCCCTCCAACTTCACATGCTTGTAGCTATGTGGCTTCTGCTTTCCCCTAAACACTTGAGGTCATCTTCATTTTAAGTGGAAAAAAACAACTTTGGTTTCTCCTTATATTCCTTTCCCTTTATTTAAAAAACTTTTGGCTCCTTAAGAATGGAGGTATCTTACTCTCTCCTATTCACCCCAGAGCCCAGAGGAATTGGTGAGGCATGAGCCTGGATGAAAGGGATTCTCCCTAGACTTTGGGGGTTGTGGGTTGATTAGTGCCAGTCACTGCAGCTGTTTCTCTTTGATAACTTCCAGAAAAGGTTTGATGACCTTCCTTTCAAGTCGGCTTGTGGTTTATCAAGTGCAAAGGAATTAGGTGGCAACAGTAGGGTGGTTCTGCACTGGTGTTTATCTGGTCATATTTGCTTTTAGCTAAGCAAATATTTACCCAGCATTACCTAGCAGAAAGAGGAAGAGTAAATAAGACACAACCTCTGCCTTCAGGGATATTCCATTCCTTAAGGTGACAATGTATTTAATATGAATATATGTGTAGAACCTATATAGGATTGCATTCCCTCTCAGGGAGGGAGGGGAGAGGAAAGGGGAAGGGAGGGGGAAAAAATCTAAGATATATGGAAGTGATTGTAGAAAACTGAAAACAAATAAATTAATTAAAAAAAAACACTTGGAAACCTGACCACCACTGAAAAAAAAAGGAGGTCCCAGTTTTGTAGGGTGAGAAAAGAGAGGAACATATGTATTGGTAATGCAAATGGAACACAGTAAGAGTCCTTTAAAAAATACTAGGAGAGCTCAGAGGAAGGAGAGAAGGAAGGTATCATGAAGGATGTGACTGGTTTTGGAACTGTTTGGAACAGTAGGTAAAATTTCAACTGACAGATAATGGGTAGTATTCTAGGTTTAAGGAACATATGAGGAAAGTCATGTAAGTGGGATGGCTCAGAACCCATTAAGAGAAAGTTCCAAATCCAATTTGGTTGGACCACAAAGCAAAACTGAAGGCAAAACAGAGATTGTGGGTTAAGCAGTCACCTCAAAGGCAACACCCAGGAGGATGCCATAAGGGATATTTTTGAAAATTTTTTTGGAATTTTGGAGATTATTTAGTCTTCTAACACCCTCTCCCATTATTTTAAAGTATTTTTATTCTTAAACACCAAAAGAAAAACAATTATCATTTTCATAGTAGAAGAGAACAAGATGATTGTACATCAGTCTGCAAATATCTACATGTATAGTTTTCTTTTTAAAAAGTTGAATATTACTTTTACAAATGCTTACAAAAAAGTAAAATCATTACCTGTCAACTTTATGGTGATAATTTTCTCAGAATTTAATGACCACAGACATAGGGTCTGTCATGTGGACTGCTGTTGAAGTCTTTTGGATTTGATAGAATCTATCACAGCTTGTGTACCCTCAGCACAGACTTAAAGATGCCATGGTTACAACTATGCCCTGCTGAAACAAGAGAGGAAAGATTTTGGTGGATGTTTATAAGGGCATCTTTTTTAAATGCTGGGAAATCCAGTTATCCACAACACATAGGTATTTATTTTTTGAAAAGTTAAGTAGAAAGTTAAGGCTTAAAAGGTCTCATGACTGGAGTTGCATGAGGGGTGGGGAAGTTCAAATTTTGAAGTCTTGTTTGAGACTCACAAATAATTTGTTTAGCTTGTGTGTCTGACAGGGAGTTTCCCTGGAATACAAGTTGGGGTCAGATGTGGAAGGCTATAGGTATTAAACTAAGGAGTTTAGGCTTTATTTAGTAAATAATAGGGACCTATTGAAAGTTTTTTATGTAGAGGGAGTAAAGTAATGGGAAACTGGAGTCATGGAATCCATTAGAAGACTCTTATAATAGTTTAGCTAAGAGTTGTAATACAGTTAGAACCAGAATGTTAATGGGAAGAGAAGGGAGGAGAGTCATGGGTCATATCCCTTCCAATTCTGATGGATGTGAACTTGTGATTCTGAGATTTCAAATCTGAGTAATAGGGAGAATGATGGTATCATCCATAGAAATAGAAAAGTTGGGAGGAGGGACTGTGGTAGAAGAGAAAATGATGAATCGAATTTGGAGCAAGTGGTGTTGTACAGCAGGATTACAACACCATGGAGATGGCACTGTTCACCAAGTCTACTTTCCAGCCAGGCAGCTATTAGAAAAAAAGGCTGGAGATGTGAATTTGGGAGTGATCTGTGTAGAAGTGATAGCTGAAGCCTTGGGAATGATTAAGTTGGCCAGGGAAAAGTAGAGAGAAGAGAAAGGGGTCAAGGACAGGGCCTTGCCTTTGGATAGTTCTTTCTTGATTCTTTTTTAAATTTAAAAAACTTTTCCATTTATTATCTCATAGTTGAAAATGCAAGGACAATTTTCTACATTTCTCAGATGAGAAATCTGAGGTCATGAAAGTAAAGGGATTTTTTTTTTAGATCACAATATTCTATAGTAGAGCCAGGATTTATATTAGGGATTCCTTTCCTAGCCCTGGGTTCTCAAGTCTTGGCTTATGTGGGGATTAAGGGGAGGGTGGGTACAGCTGTTCCCCGAAGCCCTTTGAAGCCTCCAGGTTAAGTTATAAGCAGCTCTGTAGGTGAAGATGCCTCTAGAGAGGGCGTTGACTGAGCAGATATAGGAAGGGAATGAGTATTTACATAATACCTACTGTATTCTAGGCCCTCCGCTAAATGAGTACTTTACAAATCTTTTTTAACTTCACAACAACCCCATGAGATAAGTGCTGTTATCTCCATTTTACAGTTGAGGAAACTGAGACAGGAAGAGGTTAAGTGATTTGCTGCTCCAGGTCACACAGCTAGTAAGTGTCTGAGGCTGGATTTGAACTCAGGCCTTCCTGACTCCAGACTCAGCGTTCTCTCCCTCTCTATCTACTTAGCCACCTAGCTGCCTAAAGAGATAACAAGATCAACATGGTTATCTTTCAAGTTGGCTGTACCCCTAAAGCTTCTATGATGTTGTCACTCTTGCATGAGTATCAGTTTCCTTGTCCCTATGGTGGGGACAAGAACATCTGCCCTATTTCCCAGGACAGTTCTGAGTCTCTAACAAGGTAAAGCACTTCGAAAAGCTGTAAAGACTTGAAGGGTCATCACTGACCTCCATGCCAGGAGAAGAGAGATGTAGTAAATGTGATCCAGATACCCCTTGTCTCTGGCATTGTGGACAAAGTGCCCAGGCTTAGTTAGAGTCAGGACGACCTGAGTTCAAATATGACATGGGAGACTTTCTAGCTGTGTGATCTCCAGAAATTATATAACTTCTGTCTGCCTCAGTTTCTTCAACTATAGGATGGGAATAGTAACAGTACCTACTTCGTAGAGTTGTTGTTAGAATCAAATGAGATAATATAAAGTACTTAGCACAAGTGCCTGGATTTATTGTTAATTATTATATGTTCTATAATTGTAGAGTCAAGCTTCCTTCCTCTTAGTTATGGTTTTATATACATACATAATTTTATATATATATATATATATATATATGTATATACACATATACATATATATGTAAACCGTAACCTTCATTCTTTTTAAAAATCAATTAATTTATTTTTAGTTTTCAACATTCACTTCCATAAGATTTTGAGTTTCAAATTTTCTCCCTCTTCTTCTCCTCCCCCCTCCCCAAGATGGTGTGCAATTTGATATAGGTTCTACTTATGCATTCGTATTAAACATATTTTCACATTAGTCATAATGTAAAGAAGAATTAGTACTAATGGGAGGAACCACAGTAAAGAGGAAACAAAACACCACAACAAAAGAAAAGGAGAGCAAATAGTATGTTTCCATCCACATTCAGACTCCAAAGTTCTTTCTCTGGATGTTGATAGCATTTTCCAGCCTTCATTCTTATTAAGAAGACTAACTACCTTTCGTTTGCTTGTCATTGGATCCTGTGTCTGGAGACTGGTTGGTTTGTTGCCCTGAATATTCTCTCAGCCAAAACACTGTTCTGGGTGCTGGGGAGTGGAGGAGGGTGCAGAGGGGGTTGGGCTATATTAAGAAGTCTCTTTCCCAGAACTTAGCAGGGAGAGATCTCTACACAGTGGGGTGCTAGACCCTCAACCTTGAATTTACTAAATTGGATCTCAAGGAATTTTGGTTAGCCATAAGATTTTTAGGACAATTGACCCCTCTCCGTTTCCTCGATGGGGCCCAAGGAAGGACAGTGTTGGAATCAGGTTAGCAAAGAGCTCTGATTTTCTTTTGAAAGTGAAGTCAGAGTGATTTTTTTGAAAGTGGGCTCAGGTGTATAATTTCATCAGTCATGAAATTTCAGCAGTCACAACAATGCTACAGTGTATCATAACAAGGCTATGACATGATGCCAAACTGGTAGCTGGGCTGTAAAGGAGGAGGCATGGTAAGTGTGGCCAAGGGTAAAGGTAGGTTAAGGTTAAAAATTAGAAAACCCCCCCAAACCGGGAAAAGCTCCATCATGGAATACAGCAGAATGAGCCATATGGAGGCCAAACAATATGGAAAGGGAGTAACAGATTTGAAGGTGAAAGAGCATTTGGCCTCCTGCCCCTTCTGTGCTTTCTGTGGATCCGGTGCCAAGATCTGGTCTCACGTAGCCCATTTGAAAGGGAGAGGAAGTTTGGGACTCGCTGTCTATCTGTAGGTGACTCAGCCATCTGAGCTGAGCCGGAATCTCCACACCCACAATCATGTGTCCTCCACCTGTCCTTGGTTCCCTCATGAATCAGCAAGTTTTTTCCTCTGGGCCTCATTACAGGACTTCCCTTGTGGCAGATTAGAGGATCTTACGTAGTGTTTAAGTAACACAGCTGGGTGAGAGTAAGAATGTGTAGATTCAGAAAGTAAGAGACGAGATCCTAGCCCTTGAGAAGGGCTCAGGGCTCTACTGGGGATAGATTTAGAGCTGAGCCACAGGGAATTTTGTAGGTTAAACAGTCAGTTCACATAACATGCTCAAAACAACTGGAGAATAGTTTTAGGGCAGCCCTTGTCTAAGTTGCTCCAGAAGCTCTCTGTCTGCTCTTGCCACCATTTGGCTTTGTGATTTTGGCCAAGTCTAGGAAGAAATGTCTGTGAAGACTGGGCAAACTACAGGATACTAAACAATTCAATGCTACGCTCTGGACTGACACGGACCAAATTAAATTTTGGAGGTTTCTTGATAATTCTCAATTATCTATTTGATTTCATACCTTCCTTTCTCCTATGCTTTCCCCTGGTACTATCAGAAGTTTCCACAAAAAAAGAAGAAGAGAAAGGTCCCACAGTTTCTATGCAAGCAGTCAGGTTAGCGAGATTCCAATACAGGACAGTTTTTTTTTTAAGCAGTCAGAAAACACAAAAAACTTATGTATACTCCATGTCCCTCAGTAGTGGAGTTCTGCCTTTCAGAGAAGACCTGTACAGTCCATCCCACTGGATATGTACTGCTATACTGGATATGTCCTGCAAAGGAAAAGCATTTAGGATTGCTAATTGCTGAGATTTAGGATTGCTATAGGATCAGATATCTTTACCTTCTGGTGGGCTCCAACTTCTGAAGAGGAAGTAGTAGAAATAGCTCAGTGGAATGAGTACTGCATTTGAAGTCAAAGGACCTGGGTTAAAAAACCAGTTTACTTACTGTATAACCTTGGGTAAGTGATTTTTCTTCTTTGAAGCAATGTGTCATCAATTTTAAAATAAAGGGATCTGAGTAGATGACTTCTAAGATGGCAGCTAATTGGCACAGTGGATAGAGCATTCCTGGAATCAGGAAGACTCAAGTTAAAATTCAGCCTCAGACATTTATTAGCTTTGTGATCCTGGACAAGTCACTTACCCCTGTTTGTCTCAGTTTTCTCATTTGTAAAATGATCAGGAGAAGAAAATGGCCAACCACTCCAAGTATCTTTGCTAAAAAATCTTCAAATGGGGTCATAAAGAGTCGAACTTGACTGAAAAATGACTCAAGAACAGTAACAACAATGTGCCTTCTAACTCTATATTTGTGATCCCATATAGTTGCCATAGATTAGGACCATCCCGGGATTGAAACCATCTTGAGCAAAGAAAAAATTGATTCTACCAGATATATTTACAGTCTACATGATTCACAATACCAGTGAAGGGCAAGTCTAGATTTGCTCCTCTTTATCATAGTACATTCCATACTTTGCTGTAAAAACATGGTTTATTGTTTTCCAGGTCCTAACTCCTGGATTGACCCAGGTTCCATGCTTGAACTGGGAATTCCCATCACTCCCAGCTGCTTCAGACTCACTGCCATCCCTGGAGCATCATGACTTCCTATAATTCCTCTGTGGGTTACATAACCCTCCTCTCTGTCAGATTTCCCTTCTCTTCTGACTCTCAGGTCCTTTGTAGCATACGCCCTTCCCCCTGTCCCCTTTAGTGACCAAACCTAAAAGTATAGCTAATGGATGTGACTTTAGCCTAGAACTCAAGTTTGTGCCAAAATAAAAGGTTAATCCAAAAGCTAATAATTTATGTCTTGCCCAAGGAATATTATACCTTATTCAGGTGACAAGAAGGAAGAACGGACCTACCATGTTCAACTATAAAATGAAGAAGTTGGACTAGATGGCCTCTTTGGTCTCTTCTACCTCTAAAACAATCAATCAATAAACATTTATTAAGGGACTACTATGTGCTAGGCACCATGCTAGGACTAGATGGCCTCTTTGGTCTCTTCTACCTCTAAAGGAATCAATAAACATTTACTAAGGGCCTACTATGTGCTATTCTAGGTGCTGGAGATACCAAAAGAGGCAAAAGATACTTCCTGCCCTCGAGGAGCTCTTGATCTAATACATCTATGATTGTATCCCAATGATGGGTAGCTCTGCTACCTACTACCTACTATTGTCAATCAACTAGCATTTTTAAGTTCACCTATTATGTGCCAGGCAAATAAAGGTGAAAAAACAAGATGGTCCCTTTTCTAAAGGAGATTCCAGTCTAATGGGGGAGATGACATGCAAACAACTACGTACAAACAAGTTATAGGCAGGCTAAATTGAAGGTACTAAGGAGGCCTAGAAAACCCTTCTTGCAGAAGGTAAGACTTTAGCTGAGATCTAAAGGAAACCAGGGAAGCCAGGGGGAAGGAGATGAGGAGGGCACTTGACCTTAAGCAAGACTCTTCCCCTTTCTCTTAGGCTCTTGTGAGGAACAGTCCCTTCTTCTGTGACATAAGAGGACTGAACTACATACACAATCATCACTAAGATTCTTTCTAGTTTTGAATCCTATGATTCTGTGCCCGGTCAGGGGAACAGAGTTTCCAGACCTTGAAAATTTCTCCCCTGATAGATGGAAGGCAAATAAGACAGCTCCCCTTCTTGTTTCTCCACAAAGAGTAGAGAAGAAGAGACACCATCCCTTTTCCTGACTGCCTTGGACAGGGATGAATCAGCCTTTTCTCTGTCTTTAATCCCTAAGTATGGTCACCTTGCCTCTGCCTCTTGGCAGGGCGTGGGGTATTGAAGGGGCCTGGTCAGAATGGCCTCTGATATTTCTTTGTAAGCTGTCAGACTGCCTGCTCTGGGTCACTCTATTCTGGGAGTCCCCCTCCCCCCACCTTCCCAGTCCCTACCCTTTCTACTATTTGTGGTTACACTAAATATCCCAAACAGCCCCACCCTCCCACAACATGGAGCCTTTTGAAAAAACTCTCCCTTGCTCCCTTTTTATCTTGGGTTACGTGGCACTCTTAAGAAAGCCCTGGAGACACCAATTAGCCCCCTTCCCAAAGAGCAGGCATAGCTATGCTGGAACGTGGGCAGAATGTAACCCTGATCCTCAGCCCAATATAGCTCTCCTGAGAACCTCACCCTGTAATCTGTGCCTCAGGGACAGAACAGGGCATCCAGAGCCTGTCATTATCCCCAGAATCCCAGGGAGTGGGTTTGGCCTGGGATTCCCTCCCTTTGGTGTTTTATCCAGAGTCTAAGCCAGTCCTGTTTAGCAGATTTGAGGCCAAAATCATATGAGACTTGTGCCAGGAAAAGGAATGTGGCAGCAGACTCTGTCAGACTGGGACAAATCAAAGTCAGTGAATGATTGGCACTCAGCTGCCTTCTCCTATATTAGGCTCCCTTCAGGCTGCAGTGTCAGGAAAATAATAACATAAATGACTCATTAATATTGCACTTTAAGGGTTACAAAGTGATCTCACAGAATGATAGAATGAGAGACCTGGAAAGGAGCTCAGGGGACATCTACCCTTTTGCTTAAAAACCTTCAGTGGGGACAGAGGGGAGCAAGGCAGTCCCAGTTCACTTTTGGACACCTCTAATCTTTAGAAAGTACTCACTGCATCAAGCCTTATTTTGGTTCTTTGCAACTTCAACTCATTCCTCTTAGTTTTCGGGGACCAAGCAGAATGAGTCTAATTCTGCTTTTATAGGACAACTCTTCAGATATTTCATAGAATCATAGAACCGGAGCCAGAATCATAGAGCTGGAGCCAGAAGATACTTCAAAGGGCATCTTTTGTCAGTTATCTCATTTTGCAAATGAAGAAACTAAGGTCTGAGCAGGTTAATTGATTTGCCCAAGGTCAAACAGGTAGTCATCGTGGTGAGGGGCTGTCCCCCACATGTTGCAGGGGGATGTTGTGTGGTTGGAGGGATGCAGAATGATTATCACCAGCCTCTTCTCTCCCTGACCCTTCTCCAAAGGAGATTTTAGTTTCTGCCCAAGAGGGGAAGCAGAGAATTGGGTCCAGAAGGTTGTCCACTCTGCTCTCTTCAGAGACAGAGGATACTGGGCTAGAATTATATCTATCGGGTCCTTTAAATATTACTAGTCTAGGAGAAGTGATTTTCAGGTTTTATCATGGGGAAAGGAGGAGGCCCCCAAGCTTTATATCCAAGACTTGACCACTTTCCCACCAATGAACACGTAGTAATTAGCAAAGAAATCTCCATTTATCCAAATCATAGTGAGACAGAAATTGGAGAACATATAAATAGGAGAAGGTAAGTGGGTGGCATAATGAAGAGCGCACCAAACCTGCAGTCCAGAAGACCTGAGTTCAAATGTGGTCTCAGACCTTTATCAGCTGTGTGACCCTGGACTTAACCTTGTTTGCCTCAGTTTCTTCATCTGTAAAATGAGCCAGAGAAGCTATTGGCAAATCATTCCAGTATCTCTGCCAAGAAAATTCTAATTGGGATCACAAGGAGTCAGATCCAACTGAAATGACTGAACAACAACTTCATTCTTACGGGGTATATTCTTGAGGCTCTCCACCATGCTGTCTGCCTTCCTCCTGTGAACTCCAGTTTGTAAGCACCCTCCCCAACATGTGGTGCTCAGAACTGAACATAAACTTCCAAATATGATCTAAGCAATGCAGAAGATAGCAGAAGTTGACCTGCCTAGTCACAGTTTTTTTTGTTTTGTTTTGTTTTGTTCTTATGTCATGCTATTTGTCCATAAAGTCCAACTTGTCTAAATTCAGTGTCTCACTGTGGAATGAAAATGATCCTGGGATCTCAGAGGAGTCCAAGTTATGGCAGTTTCTACCGTACCGTAAAGATTATGAGAATAGTACCAAGACACCAACTGATAGTTCACCGCATAGAGCACTGGGGCAGGAGTCAGAAAGACTTGAGTTCAAATGTAGCCCAAGACACTTACTATAGCTATGTGACCCATAACCAAGTCACTTAACCTCTTTTTGCCTCAGTTTCCTCAGTAAATTGGAATAAAAATACCTACCTCTCAGGGTTTATTAGAAAGATCAAATGAGAAAATATTTGAAAAAGAGCTTAGCACATGGTAGGTACTATATAAATGCGTATTTTGGTAGTCCTCTAGAGGGGAGAGGCAACTGAGGATTCTGAGGAGGTGTTGAATACCAAAGCTGAATCCTCTCCAAGACGATAGAGTTTCTTGGGCAGCTAGGTGTCAAAATGGATAGAACACCTGACCTGGATTCAGGAGGACCTGAGTTCAAATGTGACCTCAGACACTTACTAGCTGTGTGACCCTGGGCAAGTCACTTAACCCTGATTACTTAAAAAAAAAAAAGATGAAGTTTCAGGTCACACAACTCTTAGAAGTTCTGGACAAACATAGAGGTTCACAGAACCTGGCATACTCCAGATCCCCTGATCTTGACCTAAAAGCCTCCTGTTTCTTCTACTTCTTTCACTAATTGCTCTCAGAGGAGACCAACATCCTGGTTAAGTGCTTTCTTATCCCTTACACTGTTCATACCTCCTTTATATCAGATGCTCTGGGTAGACCTCTTCTGCTCTGATGTGGGTGGCATCTTCTTCATCTGACCTGAACAGTTCCTCCTTGGCATGCCTGCCTTTGACCTGATTCACCTCTTGGTGAATATACTTTGGGGCTGTGAGCTGAGTTCTGAACCAACTGGCCCTCCTGAGGCTTGTGGTAGCATTTTTGGCCTCTCCTTTAGGCTTCTGCAGCACCCCTTCCCTTCTGACCTGAGTCTCCTCATGACTATGCTGGGCACTGACCCAGGGGAGACCCAGAGCCTGTTCTTCAGTATCTCTGATGCTGTCCTAGGACACATTTGTCCAGCCCTTGCCTCCAACGTGTTTGCTCTTCATGGTCATCTACTACATTGCCCAAACCCTCTGGTTCTGCCAATAATTCAGGGCAGAGTCCCTCTTGTATTGATAACTGATTCCAGTGGGGCACCAACCTCCAGTTGAGTCTCAGCAGAGCAATGAATGACTTGGAGCTCAGCACTGACTCTTCTCTTGGATCCCTCCTGCCACCTCTATCACCTTCTGAAGCTGCCTCCCACCCCACATCCTCCTAGTGCTTGTCTCCCCATTAAACACAATATTGCAAAGAGCGGATGCTTTTCCCACTCTCCCCAGACTCTGAAGCTTTTCTCCTAGTTATATGTAATCCCTCTGTTTCCCATGCTTTCCCTTCCTTACCTGCAATCTCCCCTCCCCGTCCCCATCCTGACTCCTTTTTCACAATCCTTTAGTTTCTGACACTTCCCCAGCCCCTGAAATTTTTTCTCCCCATTACCCCCAAATCCCCCATCCTAGAATTCTAGTTCTTTAATCTGTCACTTGCCATCTTCCTGATTTGGATGCATCTACTCCTCTTCCTATTCCCTAGATGTGTTGCTCATCCCTCCATTATTCACATCACCACCTTCCCCTGACTCTTTAGTAAAGTGAATATTGGGGGAAAAGTGATAAATATGTATTTCTTTCCCTTTACTGCCCTACCTTTGCCTTTCTTGATGTCTCCTTTCTGAGGACCAGCCTAGCTAAGTATAAAGAAGCTCTTCTTCAAAAAACTGGTTATTTGGCAATGTCTGTTAGCCAGAGCAAACAAAAACCAGTCAAACAAACCAAAACACACAACTGAAATGTCAAAATAGTCCACAGGCTTGAATAGTTGCCTTTGGTTTTGGCAGGGAAAGTAGGAGAGTGGTAGAAAAGGAGGCAGAGGGTGCTAAGCATCACCATTTTTTTAGATTATCTATAAAACTGAACAACTGATGATATACTAGATGTGAGGCCATTGTCCAGTGAACAGCTAGTGGGCCTGCCTTGGAAGAGCTGATTTTTATTAAGTTTAACACTTTTACTACTAATGAAACCAAAATACAAAAGGAAAATAAGTTGTTAAACGGAAGAAAGGTTTAAGAGTTCTCCCTTGCATATGCGGGATAAAGGTACTGCAGTTGGTTTTACTGTGTGTACAAAGGTAACAAAAATCTCTTTTTGTAGGATGCTGTGTCATATTGTATTACTCATACAATAAACAATTGTAAAAGGAAGATAATTGTGGCATATGTCAAACTATCATTGAGATGAAATCCAAATCTGTTGTAGAGGATGAGGAAGTAGAGAAATTATGAGGAGTCCTGTGTATGTTATGTTACTACTCAGTGACTTCAGTGCATAGGGGAGAATAGCAAAAATGTGGTGGAAACCTTAGTCTAGAATTCAAAAACAAGACAGGTCAGAGGCATATAAACCATGCCAAAACTTCCTGTCTACAAAGGGAAGCAGCATGGGACAGTGGAAAGACCATTGTCTTTGGTATTAGAGGGCTGGCCTACCTTCTACAGGAAGCCTTCCCTCACCCCTATTATTCCAGTGCTTTCTTGGTTAATTATTTTCTATTTATCCTATATATATAGCTTACTTTATATATAATTTGTTTGCAGATTTTCTCCCCCATTAGATTGTAAGCTCCTCACCACAAGGACACTCTTTTGTTTCTTTTGGTACCTGGCACATAAGTACTTAATAATACTTATTAAATGTTTGATTTAATGTTAATTTCTAAATTTAATTTAAATTTTAAATTTAATTTTAAAAACTTAATAAATATTGGATCAACTGATTGAAATATCAGTTCTTTTACTTGGGTAAATCATAGGACCTTCAATTTCTCATCTGTAAAATGGCAGGTTGGACAGACAGCGTCTAGAGTCCCAGCTCTAGAAATATGATCTTATGATTATGGAAATGTTCTTTTCAAAGACAGTCAAGAGGCACTGAAAGTGGTGAACAACCAATGTTGTTGTTGTTGTTTAGTTGATTAGTCATATCCAACTCTCTGGAGTCAGGAAGACCTGAATTCAAATTTGACTTCAGATACTTCCTAGCTATGTGACCCTGGGCAAGTCACTTAACCCTGTTTGCCTCTGTTTCCTCACCTATCAAGTGATCTGGAGAAGGAAATGGTAAACCACTCCAGTATCTTTGCCAAGAAAACCCCCAATGGGGTCACAAAGAGTCAGACATGAGTGAAATAACTGAACAAAAGGATTAATACATAGTCTATATACTATCTGGCAGTTGCTGTATATAATATGCAAAATAAATGCAGGGACCAGGCATACCCCAAGAATCCAGTAACCTCCTACTTCCCCAAGTTGTAAGGTGACTTACAGCCACGGTGACTTTGAGCAAGTCATTTAATATCCTTGGGGCCTCAGTTTCTTCAGTTGTGAAAAAGAGTCTACAAGACTGAACACCAACAACAATGGGCCAGGCATTGTGCTAAGCCCTGGAAAATATAAATACAAGCAGAAAGAAAACTGTCCCGACCCTCAAGGCGCTTATATTCTAATGGAGGGAGATACACAACATATAAAAGGGTGCTGGAAAGGTGAGATGGAGCTACTTAATAGGGTCAGAATAGAGAAAGTCCAGTGGAGAGAAATCAGAAGTGCAGCCTGGAGATGAATGAAGACACAAGTGGCCTGGCCCAGGCCTCTTCCTTAAAATGGAGTTTCTGGGAGGAACCAGTCAATCATTCAGAGTCGCTCTGGGAGGGGTTGGGGAGGGAGAAAGGGTTGGGAAGGGCTTCCAAGTCGTCCAGGGGTGGAATGAATTTCCACAGTGAAGAGGTTTCTGTGGGCTGGTAAAGTCCTATGGAGATGAGTCAGCTGTGTAGCCTAGAGAGGAATGTCGAGTGGAGAGATAAGGCAACAAAAAGACAATATTGGTTTAGAATGTAAATGTATTTGTATAATTTTATGGAGGAGGATGTTGGAAGATCACAAGCAGTATTGCCTCATAAAACAGAAGCAGTGAAGGGAAAAACAAGTTTACAAGTAGCTTGGTGAGCTAACAAACAAAAGAAAATGATCACAAGGTGATATAAGGATGGAATTGGGAGGACAAACCAGATGACAAGGAAGATCCGTAAAAATTAAGATCTGAAATTTTTTCTATTGTGACAGCAGAGACACTACTTTTAGACTCTTAACATTAATCCCTCACATTTTGCAGGAAGAAGAGAGAATAAGGAAAACAAAGACATTTGATGGAAAGCTTGCACATTCCTGTGGTAACCGTGTAAAGTCAAGAAAGGCAGGGGAAGGTCCCTAGAATGTTGGATGGGCCCCCTGTGGAGGAATTACTGAAGGATGTGGATGAGAAGTTGTTGGATAGACCAGAATTTGCAATGTTGGAGGGAGCACCCATATCACTGAGATCACCAAAGAATTGATCTATGTGTCCCACAGTGGAGTCGCACTAAGCTTATTGTCCAATAAAATCCTCATATCTTTTTTGGACAGAATTATTATCTACTCATCCCCTTCCATCTTGTATGTGTGAAGTTGATTTTTAAAAAACCCAACAAGTGTAAGATAATATTTATCCTCATTAAATTTTATCTTATGAGATCTGGTCCAACATTCTAGCCTGGGAAAGTATTTTTGAATTTTGATTCTGCACCCAAATGGTTGGCTTTCCCTCCAAGTCTTGTGTCATCAACGAATGAGATGAGCATGTTATTTATCCAATTCACTAATAAAAATGTTAAAGAATGTTAAACAGAACAGGACCAACCATCAATTCCTGGAGTCAATCCAGTTAGATATCTCACTTGAAGTTGACTCAGACACTAACTATGAAGTTGACAATGATCGTTTTGGAGAGGTTCAGCCATCTAACCAGATGTGAATCCATCTAAACACACACTCTTGTATAACTCACATCTGTCCATATTTTTTTAAAATAATTTTCCACAATTATAGCATGAGAGACTTTGTCAAATGTTTTCCTAAAATCTAGGTAAACTATCTACAGGATTTCTCTGAACTATCAATCTGGTAAAGAAATCCTGTCACAAAAAGGAAATGAGGTTATTCTGACATGATCTGTTTTTTGAAATTTTTATTATTTCTCCCCACCTAACAAGCATTTATTTATTTCCTCTCCCTCTTCCCTCCCCCTTCAACTGAACAAAAAGAAAGAAAAAGATATTTCTTGTGTTATAGGACAACTACCAGGGTTCCCTCCCTCTTTTCCCCTCCCCCTCCCCAATATGGTTAAGTGGCAAATCCACTGGGGTTTAATTCTCCCCAAGGGTCAATTGGCTGTAGAGGCAGCTGGTATCAAAGTGGGTAGAACATTCCTGGAGTCAGGAAAACCTGAGTTCAAATGTGACCTCAGACACTTAACTAACAATGTGACCCTGGACAAGTTACTTAACCTCCCTCAGTCTCAGTTTTCTGAATTGTAAAATAAAGATCAAAATAGCACCTACCTTCAGGGTTATCCTGAGGATCAAATGAGATAAATTTGTATAGTGCCCAGCACATAGGCACTTATTAAATGCTTATTTACTTCCTTCTCAAGGGGCAAAATGAACCACCCTTGATGCAGCTTATGGATGGTCTTTGGCTTGATTGATGTGCTTTCTGGGTCATCTAAGGGGCCTTAAAAAAAATTAAAAAGCCCAACCGTGTGAACCTGGGCCCTTTAAACTAGTCAGAAGTCCCGAAACTGGAAGGTGGGGAGAGGGCAGGGCAGCCACCCTATCCTGCCCAGCAGGAGGTATTTCCATATGGAAGTATTTAGCCTCCTTTTTTTTTTGTTAACTGTTGAAGTACTTAGGAGTATCTGATTTATTTTCCAACATTGAACCTGAACCTATTTACCTAAATTGGACCCATGTATAACACCTCCTCACAAATATGCCTAATCAGATCATGCAAATTCCTGCATTGGCCTTATCCAAAAAATGCATGTCTTTTTTTGCATCTTGAGATCTATCCATTATCTGCTCTATTCTTGATGAAGCCATGTTGGGATACTGTGAGCACCACTTTCACTAACGTCCCTTTCATCATACATTCTAGAATTTTACGGGATCTCCATCAAGCTCAGTGGCTTATAATTTTCAGAATTCACTCCACCTCCCCTTCTAAAAAAAAAAAATGGAACATTTGTCTTTTCCAGTCTTGCAGTATCTCTCCTGTTCTCCATGACCTTTAAAAAATCAATGACAATGGTTCAGTCATACACGTCCATTAGTTTTTTTCTGTATCTTGAGATTTATGACCCTGGTGACTTAAACTTATCAAGGAGGGCTTCGGTGCCATCTTGCTATCCTTCAAGTTATCTTGAGTATCAGGATTCTTATTAGTCATTTTGTGTTCTGTCCTTTCCAGTTCAAAGATCATTGTCCCTGGCAGCAGAAAGAGAAACAAAATGGAGCTGACATCTTCTGCCTTCCCTCTGTCATCATATACTGTCCTGTCTCCTGCAAATGGCAACCTTATTTCTTCTTTGATCCTCCTCTTTTCCCCAACATAGTTTAAACAAACAGAATACCAACAAGAATCTCGTTATTCTTTGAACTCTCAGCTCATTCTGATACATGCCATGCCTTTACATTCATCCTCCACTACTTGTCCTTACTTCCATTTTCTATACATGTCTTTTTGTTCTCTCTAAACAACCATGTGTTTAAACAACTCTCTAAACAAAATGTGGGGCAGCTTGGTGGTATAGTGGATAGAGCACCAGTGCAGGAGTCAGGAAGACCTGAGTTCGAATTTCACCTCAGACACTTGACACTCACTAGCTGTGTAACCTTGGGCAAGTCACTTAACCCCAACTGGGTCATCTCCAGTCATCCTGATGAATATCTGGTCACTGGATTCAGATGGCTCTGGAGGAGAAGTGAGGCTGGTGACCTGCACAGACCTCCCTCACTCAAAAAAAAGTAAGTGCAAGGCATGTCATTGTTTCTCTGATGCCATGGCCTTCTTTGGCAACGAAGAATGAACACACACAAATAAAAGTGAAAATTATTCCTTTCACATCCAAGGGGGTTAGGAGTGCAGAGCCCCTGAGATCTGGATGCTCTAAGTAAAATTTTTTTGGCCCTCCTTCCCTACTACAGAAGAAGTCTGAATTGTTTTCTTTTATAGGACGTCTACAGTACCTTATTGTAAAATTTGGCTTAAATAGTTGATCATAGGCTATATTATACAATACTATTTGTAAACTCATCTTTGTCATCTTTTTGTCTCAGTGACCTCTATTGATCCCCATCCACGGTTTAGACAGGTTTTAAGGGAGGTTGTAGGGAAAGGCTGATATTCTATGGGTAGGGGGACACAGAGTACAGGAAGAATGGTAATCAAGTCAAGCTTATATTACATGCCAGGTACCATGCTAAGAGCTACTGGTACAAAGAAGGGAAACCCATCCCTACACCCTCCCCAGAAAAAAAACCCACCAACAACAAAAAGTTCCTGCTCTTAAGGGGCTTACAAGTAACCAGGGTTATGTGACTTGCTCAGAGTCACACAGCTAGTGTCTGAGGACAAATTTGAACTCAGGTCTTTGTGACTCCAGGCCCAGTGCTCTATCCAACTGTACCACCTAGCTACCCTCTATGTGAGGATTCCTGTAGTGATAATAACTCATAGCTTTATTTCTGGGATTGCTTCTATAATTCCTTCGTCCTTTCCACTGTCCTTGGTCTGCTGACCCAGCCTCTTTACCTGTTCAGTCCTGAATCACTTCTCACAGGCCAAGGTCAGGGTCAAGGTTTCTTCTTTCTTGGGTCTATCTGCTTTACGGAAAATTAATGATCAGTCACGAAACAAAAGAAGTGATTTTGTCTTATTCAATAGCCCACAGAACAAGAAATGTACCAGAATAGTCACAAGGTAATGGTTTACCTTTGGACTACTTCTTTCTGAGCTCCATCAGAAAAGAGCTGGGGAAAGATGATATGAGTAACAACTGAGGATTATAAAGCACTTGGCAGTTACAAAGGACAGGATGTGTATGGTTTAGTTTAACCCTTACGAGGCAGAATGGAAACTAGACCAGTAAGACATGAGTTCAAATTCTTCCTCAAAACACTTACCAACTGTGCAATACTGGGCAAATTTCTTGCAAACCTCTCGGTCACAGTTTCCACACCTGCAAAAAGGAGATAACAACCCCCATCTCATGTAGTTGTTGTGGAGATCAAATGAAATACTATGTGTCAGGTGTTTTAAAAACTTGAATGAACATATATAGCCCTGTGATGGTATTCTTATTCCTGTTGGAGAGATGGAGAAACTGAGACTCAGTGTTGTTAAGGTCTCAGAAGTAGTAAATAACAGAAGTTCAAAATCAAAGCAATTCCTTTGACCTTAAAGTCAGGGTCCTTTCTACTACCTTTCAGGGAAAAAAGCATTCCTCCTTACCAAAGGTCACATCCTTGTTAATAATGTCTAAAGTGTGTGTGTGTGTGTGTGTGTGTGTGTGTATGAATGTATATATATATATATATATATATATATATATATATATATATATATACACGTATATAATAAGCTTATATATTAACTTATAAATATATCAGTTTTTAAATATTGAGTTTATTGGAAATGTACATGAATGTAAGAAATCAATATATAAACTAGAATATACAAAAATTCTATGTATATAGTGAGACTATATACATGTATAGGTATGTGTGCATATCTCTGTATATACACACCTCCATTATATATATACATATACACATATGTACATATATATATTATATAAAATATATATAAAATGTATGAACCCTTCTCTCCTTATTCTCTCCCATTAGGCTTTGAGTTCCTTGAGAGCGTAGACTGTTTATTGCCTTTCTTTTTATCTCCAACATTACCACATTTTCTGACACATAATATATGCTTATTACTTTAGTTGGGGCAGTTAGAAGGTGAAGTAGATAGAGCATGTGACCTGGAGTCAGGAAAGACCTCAGTTAAAAATCTGGTCTCAGACACTTACAGGCTGTGTGACCTTAGGTGAGTCACTTTTACTTTTTGCTTCAGTTTCTGCAACTGTAAAATGAGCTGGAGAGGAAATGGCAAACCACTCCAGTATCCCAAAAAAGGGTCACAAAGAGTCAGGCAAAACTGATAACTAGAAAAGAACAGTAACAACATCCTTTGACTTAAGACTGGTAAGTCCCTGGTCAGGGTTGCTATTTCACAAGGGGCCGACCCTCAGCTAAGCTCCCTCTCTGGACTGCTCTACCTCACCAGTGGCCTTGCCATCATGGATTTACCCTCCCTCTCTCCTTCTCCTCCTCCTCCTTTCCAGCTTCCCTTTAGGTTTCATCTTCTGTTAAAATATAAGTTCCTTGAGGGGAGGGAACCATCTTGTTTTCTATTGAAACCAAGACAGTCTACCAGTACCACATCAGGAAACTGAATCACTTCCATTTGAATTGTCTTCAGAAGATTCTGAAGACCACCCGACAGGTAAGGTACCAGACAATGAGGTCCTTACTTGAGTGAGGGAGGGCTGAGCAAGGTCATCAATCTCACTTTCTTCTCCTCATTCTCACTCAAAGCAAAGTCAACTGCTAGTCAAGTGTCATCATCTTGATGTCATGGCCCTCTTTGAGAATGAAGGACAAACACAACAACAATCTTTTTATAAAGGCTGGAGCTGTTTTGACCTTCCTTTGTGTCCTGAGAACTTAGTACAGTACATAACACATAGTTACTGCTAATTAAATTCTTGTTGACTGATTGACAGCCTCACCCTCAAGCCTTTTCCCTAATCATAGGTCTGCTATTTTATCAGCCTATGACCTTGGGCAACTGATTTCACTTCTCTGAATCTCAATTTCTTTTCCTGTAAAAATGTTCTCCAAGGTCCCTTCCACAGCTTTGATATGCTGTCATTCTATTCTTCTATGATGTTCAGAATGGAGTCTTGATTACTTAACTGTTTCTAGATTATTACAATAGAAACCAAGGGCCCAGAGAGGATAAAATTCCCCTTCTGCAGCTAACAGCCCACAATATACAAGGCATGGGAAATTAGATGCCACACCCAGGTCCATATCCTCAGAATCTGAGAGCAAAGTAAGACTGAGGGACTTTGGACAAGTGATTCAGCCTCCCTTAGGACACAGAAGGACCTCTGTCTTCTGAAATTGAAACTAATAAGTATCTCACATCCTACAGCATTTTATCATTATGGTGTGAAATTGGAAAGGCTTCCAGCAGGGGCCCAATGATTACTCATCATGAGAGGATCAGCTTACATGCTCAAAATTCCATGCCCCAAATCTACCACCCAGGAAGTGAATAATTGTAAACCAGGGTTATTTGTATAAGATTCTTCTCTTAGATGGAGAATGATTGATTATTCGGTGGTATGTGCCTTTGTGAGGGGTAGAGTTGGTGAGAACGTGGAAGAAGAATTCTTAGTTTTGGCTTTGGGTTTCAGGAGAGGGCACAAGTTGTTCCAGGTTCTTTTCAGGGAGAGGGCAAAGGGAAATGAGAAAGCCAGCTCGTAGAGGAGCTAGTGCCTCAGGCATGTCCCTGGTTTGTCACAGTAAATGACTTGGGACTGGGTGCTCTCTTCATGGAGGGAGGGTGTGTATGACTTGAATGCCTAACTTGAATATAGAGGTATTCAGCATCTAATGATCTAATTTGGTATCTAATGAATTCTTTTGCTCTTGTAGCTGTTGTTTTGGGAGCTATGGGGGTTGTGGCTTGCCCACAGTTAGATTGCCAGTAAGTGTCAAAGGCAAGATTTGAACCTAAGCTCTTTTCTGGATTTTGAAACCAGTTCTCAGAAACCTTGCCAAGCCACCTTTCTAAAGTCATTAATCACCAAGTTTCTGGAACTCTAGTCACTTAACTTGACTGGTCATGAGGCAGCCTGGGGAGTGAATAGAGTGTTGGACTGGGAGTCAGAAGACTTTCTAGTCTTCCAGTCTGCATTATCTCATCCATAAAGAAAAAGGGTGAACTCAAGGGCCTCTGAGGTTCCTTTGAACTCTGAGAAGGTGGGCTCAAGAGAGACCTGGGGATCAAACTCTTCGTATTTTCTAGCTCTCTATGTGACCCTCTATAAAGTGTTTCTCATCAGTAAATGGAGCTTAAAAATCTGTTCTTCTGATCCCATAAGGTAGTTTCAAGGCTCTTATGAGATGTCAATTTTAAAGTCCTACATAAATGTCAGTTGTTGACCTATAAATGTCAATACATAAATATATTCACATCTGTCAGAAACTTTCTCCTGCCTTGGATTAACATGCATTTATTAAGTATCTATCATATTTAAAGGTAGAAGTTCTGGGGACCAAAGTCTTTGCTATCTAGTTTATCATGACCCTCAATCTTATATTGATTTTTTTGAACCCAAGTGTAAGACTTTCCATTAATAATAATGTAATGAATTAGTAACTGAAAATATAAATAATACCAATCAATAAATTCCATTGTTTGGTTCTATCCTGTCCTTAAAGCTCATGTTAAAAACCACTCCTAGGTAGGATATGTTGAATGATTCCCCCAGTTAGAAATTGCTTTCCTCAATCAGACCTCCCATACATGTTTTGTTCCTGTCTTTCACATGCAGGTAGCTAGATGGCTCAGTGTGTTGAGGTCAAGGAACAAGATGATGAAATTTGCAGTGCTTGGGACCCCAAAATACCAACACACTGGGTCCTGCCCAAATGAATTTGATTCAAGTCTTCTTTTAGCCAAAGGAAAAAAAATTATTAAAGATTTTCCATATTGGATTGACTCTAAAGAAGCCTAACCAGGTGTGGCATTTGTATTAACAAGTGGTCCATATTGAATCTGAGCTAGATTGAATCTGAGCACTTTCATGGAGATAAGAAGGATCTAATATACAGAAAGACTGTGGGAGGGATCTGGGGTGGTCTAGTAGTCTGAGGTGATGGGAGAATCATGAAAGGAATCTAAGGAGAATCTTGATGGGACTGAAGTGACTAGAGGTCAGAACCAAGAGAGTGGGATTTTGGTTTTGATTACAGGAAACAGCTAGAGGCAATCAGGAGATAACAGACGGTGGAAGGCTAGTCTAGGTTAAGGGTAACAGATTTGGGCATGAGGAGCTAGATTAAGTGGGAAGATACAAAGAGAGTTCAAAAGAGTTCCTAGAATCTGTACTCCATCAAATTGATAAGAGTGCTGAGCCTGGAGTCAGGAAGACCTGGGTTCAAATGTGGCCTCGGACACTTAATAGCTGTGTGACCCTGGGCAAGTCACTTAATCTCTGCCTTAATTTACTGGATAAGGAAATGACAAGCCTCTCCAGTATCTTTGCCAATTGACCACAGTCCATGGAGTTGTGAAGAGTTAAACAGAACAACAATAAAGCTATGTGACCTTGGGCAAATCATTCAACCTCTTTGCCTTGGAATCTCCAAGTGTAAAATGGTTAGGAGGACTAAATGAGATATAATTGTAAAGCACTTGGCAGAGTCTGGTACACACTAAGCACTATTTAAATGTTAGCTATTACATATTAATTATTATTATGTCTCATTAATACCTGTATGTCTTCTCCTTCTACCGGACTATAACCTTACTTAATGGAGGTAGGGGCCATGTCTTATCTAAATTTTACATCTCTTCCAGAGCACAGCACAGCTGATTTAACATAGCAGGGTCTTAAGCATGCTTTCTCCTTCTGCTGAGGATTGTCAGGGTTTCTCCAGCATTGTCCAATTCTAGACGCTGGTTCTTTAGACTGAAATCATCAGGCTGCCCCTGTCTGATGAAAATATCCTTTAAGTCAGGACTCATCCCCTTTTGCTCTAATTCTGTGCTTACTAAGCAACCTTCTTTCTGACTTTATAATTTGGTCTCCTGTGTATATTGAGCCACAAGAAGGGAGTATCCCATGCAGAGAACTGACTGGTATATTTATGGTGACTGTGTTTTCCAAACTAAATATTGGGACACCTGATGTGACCAAGGATGTTCCATTTATAACTCCTCACATAAAAAGCACCCTTTCTTTTATAAAAACAGGGATGTCTGTGAATATTAGAATAAATCAGTAATCTGTTTTATCAATCCAGCTCACCAAATCTTATCACCCCATACACCAAAGTGAGCTTGATTAGAATGAAACTATTTCCAAGAGTCTGATCACATTTGGATGGGATGATAACACCAAGTTACTCAGGCTACCTCCAGAACCTGGGACCCAAGTCCAGATCCTGACCTGATGTGACTCTCCCAGAGTGTTGCCAATAGGAGTCACTCAGCCTGAACCACAGACCAGCCTCCTTCCTTGGACAGTCTGACAGAACAGTAATCCAAGTAGAGCCCTGCTCTGGCTTTCAGACCAACTTTCTCCCTCTTTGTTGACCAGTCTTCTCAGCTAAGGAAAGTTAGTCTGGGAGGTGTTTGCTCACATCAGGGACCCAAGATGGCATTGCCATAGTCTTCCTTCCTTCCTTCCTCCCTCCCTCCCTCCCTGCTCTCTCTTTCTCTTTCCTTCACTCTTTTCCTTCCTTCTTGCTTTTCTCCTTTCTTTCCTTTTATAATTAATTTATTTTTAGTTTTCAACATTCATTTCCATAAGATTTTGAGTTTTAAATTTTCTTCACCTTCCTTTCCTCCCCTCTCCTCTCCAAAACAGTATGCAATCTGATATAGGCTCTACTTATACATACATATTAAACATATTTTCACATTAGTCATGATGCAAAGAAGAATTAGCACTAACAGAAGGAACCATGAGAAAGAAGAAACAAAACAAATCAACAAAAGAAAAGATGAGCAAATAGTATGCTTCCACTGCATTCAGACTCCAAAATTCTTTCTTTGGATGTGGATAGAATTTTCCATCATCCATGAGTCTTTTGAAATTGCCTTAGATCCTTCCTTTACTGAGAAGAGCTAAATCTATCAAGGTTAGTCATCAAACAATGTGGCTGCTACATGGTTTTAGTAAGTACCTGATTATAGAGTTGTGGGCTGGAAGAAACCTCAGGGGTTATCTAATCAAACTCCCTTATTTTACAAATGAGGAAAATGAGGCCCAAGAAAGTTAAATGACTTTACTATGTAAAATATTTATGGGCAAGAATTGTTTCATATTTATCTTTGTATTCCCGGTGCCCAGTATATAGTATATAGTAAACACTTAATAAAATCTTATTGACATAAAGCTAACACCAATACATTACTGTAGGTACATTATTTCATTGAATTCCTGCATTAAAGGGGCAACTAAGTGGTGAAGGGGATAGAGCGCTGGCCCTGAAGTCAGGAGTTCAAAATCCAACCTCAGACGCTCACTAGCTGTGTGACCTGGGACAAGTTACTTAACCCTGATTGCCTCAAAAAAAAAAAAAAAGAGAATTCCGGCACTAACCCTATGGGATCAGTAAGGTGAATCCTGTATCTCCCCATTTTAAAAATGAGGAAATGAGATCAATGATTGGCTAAGGGTCATAGTGATAGTGAATGGAAGAGCTCAGCCTAGAACCCAGGACTCCTGATTTCTAGAGTCCATTGCTTTTTTTTTTCCAGGACAGTTGCATGACCCTACTGTCATTCATTGCCTTTGCATGCCTCACTATGGAGTCCAGATAAACCAACTCCTTATCCAGGAGGTATTACAGCCAACTGTAGTGGACAGAGAATACTGAACTTGAAATCAGGAAGACCTGAATTCAAATTCCATCTCAAACACTATTTGGTCATGTGACCCTGGGCAAGTCAGTCTCTCAACCTAAGTTTTTTCATCTGTAAAATGATGATCAAAATAGCACCTATGTCAGAGTTATTATGAGACTTAAATGAGATGATATATCTAAAGTGCTTTGCAAACTTGAAAGTGTAATATAAATGTCAGCTATTATTATAGAAGGATTTGGAGCTAGAAAAGATCCTGGAGATACTAGGATTATAACTCTAGAGTTAGAAGGGATCTCTCAAGCTATCTAGGTCAACTTCCTAATTTTATAGATAAGCAAATTGAGGCCCAGCAAGGTTGTAGGATCACAGGTTTCTGCTTAGAGGTCCAGCTTTCTCACATCCTCATTTCCCCCTTATTTTCCTCTCTGAGATAGATTTTTGGATTATCTGCTCTTTTTGTTTATCTGTGATGTGTGGCTCATCTTGAATGAGATCATATTTGTAAGGTGTCCACCACAGTGCCTGGCGCTTAATAGGAGACATATAAATGCTTATTCTCTCCCCCTTCCTTCCCTGGGTTTGTAACCTTTAAGACCTCCCTCTCCCTTACCCCTGCCTCATCCAGTTCAATTGATTTTGCCTTACAAAAGCCCGTCATCAGATCCCTTCTCTTCACTCAATAGCTACCCCACTAATTTAGCCCCTTCTTACTAGGAAAATTGTAGTAAATTCCTAATTTCTTTCCTCATTCTGGTCCTTAGCTTCCAATCCTTCTTCAAGCAGTCAATCAGTTAGCATTTCCTAAGTACTTCTTATGTGTTAGATATTATTCTAACCACTGGGGATACCAAGAAAGACCCTGAAGGAGCCCACAATCTTATTTCACATTTCATCCTTTCCTTTTCATTCCTGCCAAATTGGTGTATATGTTGTTCCCTGTCCATGACTTTTGATTTCCCATCCCATGCCTTTGAAAAGGGTATGTCCTCCAGGTCTGAAATGCAGTCCTGCCAAGTCCCTAGGCTTTTGGATTCTTAGCTCCCTTCAAAGTTGGGCTTGAATACCAGTCATGTCTGACTCTTTATGACCCATTTGGAATTTTCTTGGCAAAAATACTGGAGTGGGTTGCCATTTCCTACTCCAGCTCATTTTACAGATGAAGAAACTGAGTAAACAGGAGTAAGTGATTTGTCTGGGGTCACACAGCTATCACGTATCTGAGACTTGATTACATCCCAACTGCTCTATGTGCTTCACCTTCTGGCTATGCCTTTTGCAGGAGGACTTTCCCTCCCATCCCATAATTACTTGACACTTATTTTGAATATTTTGTTTTTATTTAGTTTGAGTTCATCTTGTTTTCCTACCAATAGAAATGTAAGCTTCAGGGAAAGTCATCTTGTCTTTGTCTTTATGTTCTGGAACCCTACTATAGATGCTTGTTGAATGGAATGGGATTGACTGCCCTCCCACTCCATATGTCACCCCCATTCCTCAGACCATGCCCTCAGGTGACTGATTAATTTCTGTGATTGTCTGGAAACTCTTTCTGGATTTCCCTATTGTTACCTCTAACTCCCCCTCCCCCTTCTCCCTACCCTGCCTCAGACCTCCCAATACCCACTTCATGATTCATGGTGTAGCCTCATGAACTGCCCAGAGATAGCCAGAAGCTGCTCTTTCTTGCTGTGTCATTGTAGATTCTTGCCTTCTTTAGAGCACTGCAACACAAATGTGGGGAATATTCTCTTCATAACCAGTGATAATAAACTATTGAGTCATAGAATGAACCCTGGTACAGCAGAAAGAACCTTGGATTAAGAATTAGAGGACCTGGATTCCAATCTTGACCTCAACATTATTTGAAATAGATGACTTCTAAGGACCCATCCTTTATACATTCTTTGTGTAACCCTTCAAATTTGAATATATAATTTCCAAGTTATGTTGAGGTCATCTAAACCAGTCTAATTTGGGATCTTCTGATTCCAAATCCCACAGTACCATGTTGGGATCCAAAACATCAGATAATCCAAAACTTTTTTCTTTGAAGTGTTAGTTTCTAGATGAGACAACCCCCACCCCAACCCACCCCCGACTTCTTTGGTAACCACCCCTCCTTCCTCCATTGTGTTTAGGCTTAGGCTTATTTATATTCAATAGTTTGAGAGTTGGCCTTTTGAACTGCTTGCAGTCACTGATGGGCCAAGGTATGGAACTGGTTTCTTATGGGATATTTGTCAAGGAGAATCCAAGAACCTGGAGATAGCGTTAATATCAAAAAGTTTCTCCCATCATGGAAATATTTGGGTTGACAGACTTGGTTACCAGGAGGAGAGAGTGACTGTCTCTGCTAAGTCTCTACTTGCCAACTTGCTTTCTCCCTCCTATCTTAACTTGTTGGTTGTGGTTGGTGTTATCCACCAGATGTCTGATTTGAGATAGTGATTTTCCCCTTCTATCCTCTAGTTCCATCTCATTTGGTGTGTTTCACTAGGCTCTCGGGACACAGATAGTCCTCTTAACCTATGCCCTCAGGAGAACAAAAAGGCCCCAAATTGCAGAACTGACTTTCAGAACGAGAATAATTTATAAAAAAAAAAAAAAAAAGAAGAAGATGGGAAGGTAGCCCAGAAGAACTGGATTCAGAGAGAGAAGAATCTGGATTCAAATCCCAGTTCTGGCCACTTACTGTGTGACCTTGGACAAGTCACGGGGAACAGTTAATTTATCTGTAGAAAGGGTTGAACTAGATTCCCTCGGAGGCCCCTGTCCTTGTTTTTAAAGAAATGACTTTTTTCTTTTTCTTTTCTTTCCTTTCTTTTTTTTTTCTTTCTTTTTTTCTTTTGGGTCTTCTGATCTCTAGCCACTGTCAGTTTGATATTTAGCTGATACTTAAGGTTTGGTTGATTTAAATTTAAATTAACGAGTATGAACTTGAAAGAGGAGTTTATGGAGCTGAGATGGTATGTGTAGGGTGTGAACGTTCCCTCTCCTTTTTGCCGTGGGAGTACTAAGAGAAAAGAGAAGGAAAACAACTTTTTTGAGCTCAGTTTCCTTAACTGTAAAGTGAGAGGATCTAGAGCTCCTTTCTAGTTCTGAATCCACGATCTTATTTTCACTCTGGATTCTTTCCCTCTCCGCCTCATCTTTAGGTTGGAGGAAGAATGAGTCCTGGAGTTTGAGCCGGAGCTGTACCTGAGAGGTCACATCTGGCCCAACCTCCTTTTACGGAGGAGAAAACTGAGCTCCACAGAAGTTGGACTTGCCCGAGATCACCCAATTTGCGCAAGTGCTGGAGCTGGGATTCTAACCTGGGTCTTCTGAGAAGGGAACTTTCAGTTCTAGATAGACCAATGCTAGGATCGGTCCTAGTGACTGGGCTGCGGCGCTGTCCTCGGTCTAAAGGGGACGAAGATAAAGCAGCTACTGCGGTGGATGGGGCAGACTTTCCTCCCAACCTTGTCAACACAATCTTGGGGCCTTCCCAGAAGAAAAAGAGGGAGGCATGGTGGCAGCGGCTTGGCGAGATTAAAAAAAGCGGAGGTAGGGGTGGAATAAAAGCATTTGGGCACATTTATGCAAAAAGTGGAAGCTAATAATATTGATTTATCTCTGACATTGATTAGCTGGAAGAATTTAAAGGGAACAGCTTTAACTTTTAGGAATTGTGGTGGAGGGATATCTTGGAGGAGCGGGTAGGAGGACGTGTGCATGCAGGGAGAGGAGTTTGCGAGGATCCAGGACTCCCACCTCCCCAAATTTGGGAGGCTCAACCCTTCACACTCTCACTTCTCCCGCAGGGCTCTGGCTCCCAGCCCGCGCGATGCTTCTTTGGCTCACCGCCTCCCACCCCGCCCCTGGGGCCTGAGGGGCGGAGCCATCCCTGCGGCCCGCCCCTTTGATGTGCGCCGGCGCGGCTATGATTGGCCAGCCGCTTGTGACGTGCGGGGACTGCGGTGGGCTCTGGTGCAGCGGTAGCTGCAGCGCCGGCCGGGGCTCTGGCTCCGGCTCCGGGGCACTTAAAGGGGACGCAGCGGCGGCCCTGGGACCAAGGTGGGGGGTGGGTTTCGGGGAGGGGCTGGGGGGGCAGCCGAACCAAACTCGATCTTCGGCCGCTTGGGGTGGGGGACTTGTACATCGGAGCCCAGGAACTGAGGGGAGCGTAGGACACCGAGTCCCCTCTTGACCCTGCCCCCCATATTCCATCCCGCACCCCAATATCTCATTCAAGCCCCTTTCCACCTCGAACATACACTACAAAAGCTCAACCTGGACACACTGCTTGCCGCCACGCCACCTCTGTTGCCGTCGTCGCCGCTGTCGCTGCCACTGTGAGTCCGCGGAGAAGGGGATCTGGGGTCCGGGCTTAGGGTGAGGGGTTTAGGTGTTGTTTGGGGAGTGCAATTGCCCGTTACAGTGCGTGGCGGAGTGACAGGCTACAATGTGTGTTTTGGGTGTATCTATCGAAGCGGGGCGGGGGGGGTGGGGGGTGGGGATGGTGTGTGGTGTGTGTGTTCTGATTCCTACCCCAACCCGGGGTAGGAATTTGGAGTGTTCAAGCACCACCACCCCCGCCCTCCCCTCCCAGGAGCCAAGCCTCATTTGGACTCCATGGCATGCGTGCCCATTCTCTCCCTGGCACTCTCTTGCAAAAGCTTCTGTCCACCCGCGGCTGCTTCTTCCTGACTCCCTCTCTTCCCACCCTAGTTCTAACTCTAGCCTTGCCTGGTCTCCTGCTTTCTTTGATCCTCCTGGCCCTGCCAGTGCCTACTCTCCTTGTCCTCCACCCTCCTGCCCTAACACGACCTACCCTAGATCTTGGTTTTCTCCTGCCCCTGCCCTTCCCCCACTCCATCTAACCCCCTCCTCCTCCCCAGAGAAGAGCCTAGGGCCAGCTGGGGATGTTCCAAAGTGTTTCCTTCGCAGCCATCTCTAAAAATATACCACTCTCCCTCCCTCCCACCTTCTTGACCCCAGAAAGTGGTTCATTACGGTCCAACAAAGACCCCAATGGAGTCCCCTAGAAGGAGCTACCCTAGCCCCCTCCCTCACCTTTTTCCTTTGGGTTGGATGTTAGCTCCTATCTGCCTCGCCTTCCTCAAAGGTTGCAGCTTAATAGGATTTCCTAATAACTCAAGAGGAGTTAAGCAAGATATTGGGGATATAGGGGACACTTAGAAGAGTGCAAGGGGTAGGAGGTTTGTGTGAATTTGTGGGGGTGATGGAGATATTGGCTGGAATTACTGGAAGGGAGACCAAAGAGCTTTGTAGTATTTTATTCATATCTGTGCTGTGTGCCCTGGGGGAATTAGCTCAACCTCTCTGGACCTTTTACTTAGGCATCTTCAGTAGGTAGTGTGGAATCCTTCTGCCTTCCAGAGGTATGGGAAAAACCTGTGATGAAGAGGAGCCCAACTAAGGAAAGGAGAATGATCTTGACTAGATTATAATGTATTCAGTGGAGATCTGAATTTTGGTCTTGGACTGACAGATTACTATGTATTTTCACAGTCCTCATTTCCTACACCCACATCCCCATTTGGAATGGGGATAGTATCCCCACATAAGGAGGATGGAGGCCAGATTGCAAATGTGGATGCTGGGTACAACTAGCCATTTTTCCTTTCCTTCATGTGTGACTCTTTATGACCCCATGGACCATAGCACAGATACTGTCCATGGGGTTTACTTGGAAAAGAAACTGGAGTGGCTTGCCATTTCCTTTTCCTGGGCATTAAGGTAAACAGAGGTTAAGTGACTTACCCAGGATCACATGGACACTCTGAGGTGGAATTTGAACTCCAGTCTTTCTGACTTCAAGTGCAGCACTCTATCCACTGAGTTGTCTAGCTGCATCTGAGGTGTGTTCTTTCTGATTTCAGATTCTAAGGGTCCCCACCCCCCAGACAGAAGAAAGTTATTTTGGGTTTGCAGAGATAAAGACCCGAGATTTTCAGTATTCTACCTTCTCCTGGGCTTAGTCTTTGCCTCCAGAGAATGGGGAGGAGAGCTAGAGAAGGGGAGGTGTTATGTGACTGGGGAAGTAACTAGCTTCCCAGCAGGAGTCAGGAGAGACTAGAGTTCTGCTGATTGGCTCTTTGATAGAGTTGGGTGGGGAAGAAGATAAAGCTAAGATTTCCCTCCCTATAAAAATCTATACACTCTCTTCTTTAGTTCTCCAGGATGGGAGGGAATGAATGTTTCCACATCCTGTCCTTATTCCTAGAGAAATTCCTTTTGATGAAGGAAGAGGGATAGAGCTGGAGCACTGAGATGTTGAGGTGAGTCACCCATTTGAAACCTAGTTAGAGGGAAACAAATTTGAATTCAGGTCCGAGCCATCCATGTATATATCTCTGCTGGTGGTACCAAGGAGAGGAAGGGAGCTTCACTCTCTGCATCTCTGCCTTATCCCCAGTGAGGCAAGGAGATAGGATGACAGGGTTCTTTGTGTTTGGGACTTGAGGAGAAAGGGAGAATTGAAGCTGGTGTGGCAGGAAGAGTAAACTGGTGCATGGGGATCCTTTCCCCTAGGGATTCAAGAATAGGGGAGAGATTTGGCAGTGGTGTTACCACATCAATAAGGACTCAGTCTCAAGCTTCCTTTCTACTGTTTGTCTCTGGTTCCTGTTAGTGTTTGCTTGGGCTACAGGAGAGCCATCTCCTGACCTTTTTCTCCAGCAGGAGACCTCCTGGTCCATCCCCAACATGTGCTATCTTTTTGAAAAAGTATGGGAGAGTTGCCCACACCCTACCCCATGAGCAGATGTCAGAGGGACAATATTACTCAAATTAATTTTTATTTTCTCCATCTCTTATGATTTCTTGACTGGGTCCCCCTTCTCCATTCAGTATTTACCTTCACCACTTTCTTCAGTTATTTTCTTGCTGACACGGAACTTTGTCCCGCAAAAGAATCTGATAAGCTCTTTAAAGAGCCAGAGAACCTAGTTCTGTTAGAGGGCAAACTTCCCTTCTGCACTGTTTTATTTTGACATTGGGATTTTTGGTATGAGAAATGACACAAGGTCATCTTTAGGGATGTAGATCTCTTCTCTAGACCCTGTTCTAGGTAGGATCTTTGACTAATAGCCATAAGGAGTTCCCAACCTCTCAATTAGCCCAGAAGCAATGGATGAGTCAAACTTAAGGAAGCTGGAGGGATCCTATGTCTTACTGGAGTTGACAGACAGAGGGCAGCAAACAACAGGGCATTCAATCTCTCCTAATTCTGATTCTGATCTTTTCTATCCAAATGCTCCCACTATCCCAGAGAGATCAGGGACAGTAGGAACCCTGCAAATTAAACCATCCAATTTAGACTTCATTGAGGGGCGTCCCGAAGAGGGCAATCAACTTTTCTGGGGGAGTGCCCTTGGGACTCATAGAATGACCAAACCCAGACCTTTCCTCCCCTTGCTCCCATATTCTCTATCTTGGATTGTGATCTCCATCACCATCCATCTCTTTTCTCACCCCACTCCAGGAATACTCGGTCTGTTATTAAAAGTCCGTATACTGATACACTCTGAAATAAGCAAGTGGAGGCTAGGCAGCCTTAATTTCTTAATGTTACCTAAAAATGACTGGCATTTATATAGTATCTTTTATTGTGCAAATTGTTTCACACTCATTATGATAATCTCCATTTAAATAAGGTTCTCAAAGTGCTTTACATATTTAATCTCCATTTAAATAAGGTTCACAAAGTGCTTTACATAGAGCGTATTCTAGGTGGTCCCAGAGTCTAAGAGTTCATCTCTTGTGATCCCCATTTAATCCTCACCAAAATCCTGTAAGCTATTGTACAATTATTGGTAGTATTTCCATTTTGCAGATGGGGAAACAGATTGAGAAAGGCAAAAGGATTTACCCAATTGAACTCAAAGGAAGTGTTTAAGGCAAGTTTTGAATTCAGGTCTCCTTGACTCCAGATTCAATGTTCTATCTACTGTGCCATCCATTTCTCATTTGATCATAAACACAGTGAGGAGCAAGTATTTACAAATGAGGGGTTCCAAGACATTAAATGACACCCACAGGGCTAGTAAGTGACAGCTGGGTTCTGAGCCCTTTTCCTGACCCTAGCACTTTCCATTTCACCACAGCTTCTACCCTAGTGTCTGGCACATGGTAAATGCTTTAAAAAAAATGCCTGTGAACCGAATGACCCAGATGCCACTACTCTCCCTCAGTGGTGGGCATAGGAGTAGAAAGGATGATGAGTAGGTATTTGGAACCTCCTAGCCCTGAGCCTGTATGTACTACTCCTTCACTCTGATAGGAAACAGCAGAGATCATTCCTTGATGGGGTAAATAGGAAATCTGGATTCTGTGTTCTCCACTGACTTTTCTCATGTGATTATTAGGGAGATCAGAATTCAGCTTTTGGGAACTACTGGTAAAAAGGTTCAACTGGCAGAGTGCTGGGTAATGTCCTGAGGATGAACGGGTGTTTTCCAGTCACTGGCTTGAGGTGCCTGTCTAGGGTAAGTAGCTCCCATTCAAGTATTTGTGGAGGGGTATTAAGAGGGAAACAGCCACAGATCGTCCACAGGATATAAATAATTCCCCTAACACTCTACTCTTTAGCTCTGAATACTGAGGTTATGTATATCCCACTGGGAAGATTTACCAATGCTTTGAAACCAATAAAAGATTCTCCATTGTGTCCAGCTCTCCATCCTGGGGCACTGGATCTCAAGTACTTGGGAAATAGTGTCACCTGGTAGCTGCTCCATTGGTCAAGTAGGAGAGCTGGCTTCATATGCCAACTCTGGAAAATAATAGGTAACCTTGGGAAAATTGGTTTGCCTTTTTTGTACCATGGAGAAAAAGATAATCAACCTGGCTCTATCCTTCCTCTTTCCTCTTAGGTAAAGATAAAAGGGATAGAAAAGGAGAAGTACTATATTTTTCAATTATCTACTTATAGTCAAGAGTATTTGTGTAGAAAGGGATCTTAGAGATCAGTCTACCTCCTCATTTTACACATGAAGAAACTGAGGCACAATTAGATGAATGACTTGCCAAGGTTGCATGACAAATGGAATTGTAGAACCAGGACCCAGTTGTCCTGAGTCCATTCCTCCATGCATAGTGATTTGAAGTTAGGAGAGTGGTGCTGGAGGTATGCAGAATATTCCAAAATTGTACATAATTATATCAACAAGACTGTTTCCCAGTCAGTGGAGGGAGAGGTGGGTCTGCTGTACTTTCCCTGTGTCTTACTCCTTTCCTCTTCCTTTCTGACATTATTTGACTCACTCTCCTTCTCCCCTTCCTCCTCCCTTCGTGCTTCTACTCCCTCTCCTTGCCATTCCTTAATCTTGTATCTCCTTGCCCCCCATACTGAACTCTCTTCTCTGTCATCTCTCTCTATCTCTATCCTTCCTGGCATGATGGACCTTTCCCCTCCTGTCCTTTTTCTTTGTCCATGCCCTCTTCTGTTCTGGTGCCACTAGCTCTATCTCCTCTGCTCATGGAGCCACCTCCCCTCTCTGGTCAGCTTCCTCTCTTCTTTCTACTTCCCATCCTCCTCCCTGTCTCCCAGGTGTGCTGTACTTTCCTGCGGGATGGTCCCACACTCCCCAGCCCCAATTCTGCTGTCCGGCTGCTTCGAACTCTGGCAGAAACCCCGCCTGCTGACACCCCCCTCCTGGGGAACTGGCAAGTGATTAGTGATGAACCAATAGTTGGGAGCCCTTGGGAATCGGACTTAGCTTAGCTACAGGAACTTTTTACCTCCACGCTTGTGCAGGAAACTGCAACAGAGGTACTTCCTTGCTCTCACCTCCTTCTAGAACAGGAGTTCTTAATCCCAGTCCCCCAAGGAGTCTGAGGATAGATTTCTGGGATCTGTGAACTTGGATGAGAAACAAATTAACTTCTAACTAAAATTTAACACTTTTCAATTATGAGTGTAGGCAACAATATGAAGGGGTCCACATGTTTCAGGTCCATGATGCAGAAAAGGTTAAGAACCTTGGAACTAGAAGGACTAACAACCAAGTCTCTAGGAGAGGACCAGTGTTTACTGGGCCTCCCAAGCCACCGTTCTTGTCACTTAGACTCATTCTAGAAGTCTACAGAATCTTGGGGAAACAGTCCTTGATTTTATACACCCTAAGCTGGGGACTCTCCCCTTGGCCACAACCATGCTAGCCCTTCCTTCTGCTTGGACAGCCCCATGATTGCTTCTGGGAAGTAAGAGAGAGGAATGGGGAAATTCCGTGTGTGTGTGTGTGTGTGTGTGTGTGTGTGTGTGTGTGTGTGTCCCTCCGAATGCCCCTGAAATTCATGTTTGGAGTTAGAGGAAGGAGACGAAGATGGGGGTTGGGTTGGGAGTGCTATACAGAAAAGAGGTAAAAGGGCAGAAAAGATGGCCCTAGGAACCAGCTGGAAAGAATTTGCTATGTGCATTGAGAATATGGGGCGGGGAAGAGTCAGCTGCCCCCTTTACAGGGTCTAATGGAGAAGAGCAAGGACACAAATAATGAAAAGGAGCAGCTAATTCAAAATACCTCCCCCCGACCTTAATATGTTACTTTTATTTGGAGAATGTATCATAAATTTCTTCTGGGAAAGAGGGAGTACATCAGATCCTCGCTTTCTCAGTTTTTAAAGGAGGATGTAAAAACGATTTTGCAGACACGAGCATTTCAGGGGCAGCCTTTGTTGGTCTGGGCTGGGATGGGGGACGGTGTTTAAGAAGTGCCTCCTTACCTGAACTCCGGATAACGGGGATTTTTCTGATGAAGGAATCTGAACAGAGACCAGGAGGGAGGCGTGGGAAATGGGGGCGGCCCCTGGGTTTCTCAGGATTGAAGCTAAGCCAAGGCTAACCGAGCCCTTGGGTCCCCCTCAGGTGGTGGATGTGGCAGCGCTGCTGGCCCGGGAGGCTCTCTAACTGTCCTCTCCCCGGCGGGCTCCTGCCGCGCCGCTTCTCGCTTGCTCCCTCCTCCCAGGACGGCACAAGGATGGCGGAGCCAGGGGCGCCCCGCTTCTTGCTAACCTTCGATTTTGATGAGACCATAGTGAATGAGAACAGCGACGATTCCATCGTGCGCGCCGCACCCGGCCAGAAGCTGCCGGACAGCCTGCGGGCCACGTTCCGCGAGGGCTTTTACAACGAGTACATGCAGCGAGTCTTCCATTACCTCGGTGAGCAGGGTGTAAAGCCGAAAGACTTCCGCCAAGTCTACGAGGAGATCCCCCTGTGTCCAGGTATGACCGACCTCTTCCAGTTCCTGACCAAACAGGGCAGCTGCTTTGAGATCATCCTTATCTCAGACGCCAACACGTTCGGTGTGGAGAGCTCCTTGCGCGCTTCTGGCTACCGCAGCCTCTTCCGAAAAGTCTTTAGCAACCCGGCGGGCCCCGATGAGCGTGGCGTATTGGTGTTGCATCCCTTCCACAAGCACTCCTGCACTCGCTGCCCTGCCAACATGTGCAAGCACAAGGTGCTCGGCGACTACCTGCGCGAGAGGGCGCAGGACAGGGTGCACTTCGAGCATCTCTTTTATGTGGGCGACGGTGCCAATGACTTTTGTCCCTTGGGGCTGCTGGCGGCCGGCGACGTGGCTTTCCCGCGCCGCGGCTTCCCCATGCACCGACTCATCCAGGAAGCCCAGAGTACAGAACCCCCTTCGTTCCGGGGCACCGCGGTGCCCTGGGAGTCGGGAGCTGAAGTCCGTCGCTACTTGCAAGAGATGATGAAGAAATGCTAAAAGCCCCGGAGGGGTGGGTCGGAGGGGGCGGTCTGGGCCGGCTGGGGAAGGCGCAGCTCCTGGGCTGCCTGATCTCTTCCACCCCCCAACCCCTTTGTCTTTACCTCCTATTGGGAACCCAGAAAAGCGAAATCGTGTTTTAATTACCAACACAAAAACTTTCTCTCCCCCACCCCCGAATTTGCTTTGGTTTATCCCTCCCTCAGACCCAGTTCTTTCCAACTGCCCTGCAAGAACCCTAGATTCCATAAATTTGGGAGATGGGAGAAGAGGCAGAAATATACACATATATACATATATACACATGTGTGTATATATGCATATATGTATATATCTATCTATATATTACGTATATGAATAGGAGGCAGTAACCATCTATGCAGTTAGCCCAGTCGGGCTGTCCAGAGTCGGGTCCTGACAGTCCGGCAGTGCACACCTGTTTGAGGGGAGCCACACAGTTAGTCCTACCTGACATCGGATGTCAGTATGAGGGCTTCCAAGATAATGCCTATACCATCATCACCATCATTATTTTTGTGGTGAGGCTGTCCTGGGTGGGGAGGGGTGAGGTATTTAAATAGTTTCTTTCTGTCCCTGCCACCAATGTGCAAGAATGTCTCTCCCTGGAAACCTTCCCAACATCCTCTGGTTCCCAAGAAAATACCTCCTTTCATCTTCCTGCTGGGAAGGAAGAACGCACTCGACCCCTATCCATCTTCCTGCTTCTGGTTGACTCAGTTTGCACCCAATGACCCCTACAGAGCTCCCTTCCCCAGCCAGCTACAAAAAGGGGGAGGTTGGAAGAGCCAGGGAAGTTATAGCCCTCTGGTGGTGGGACGAGGTAGCGTCCAGACCCAACTCCTAGCAGTCCCGCCCTCCAACCCTATCTATGCAGCAAGAGGCCAGTGACCTCTCCAAAGCCTAGGCAGGAGCTGGGCCCCCTCCCCGCCACTTAACCACATCTCGGATTGTTTGGAACTCAAAGCCATGATGTTTTTAAGCAGAGCCAGCGCAAGCCCAAGGTCCCCCTCCTTCCTTTTCTTCCAGCTGTATTTGAGAGCTATAAAGGAAGTGATGGGGGAAAAGGCATCTGAATGAGGTCTCCTTTGTGTGGAAGCCAGCAGGAGGGAGGTCGCCAGGCAAATGATCAGCTTTTTATTTTTTTCCTCCTGAGCCATCTTGTGGAAGCAGAGTCCTTAAACATGGGGCACATAGTAGGTAGTCTCTGCTCTCACAGAACTCCTAGTGTGGTGGGAGACAGCAGCAAAGTAACATCCAGCAAGACAATAAGGCTTAAATGTCCCCCACATCTAGAGACAGGAGGCATGATCTGATCCAACCAATTTAACACATGTGAAATGATTTGCCCGAGTCACCTAACAAAAATTTCCTAGAAGAGGGAGGGATGTTTTGAGTTGTTGCCTTAATGGGGTGGGATCTATTCCAAGGTTGGGGATGATGTTCATATAGTGGACTCCCAATTGTTGGTGTTGAAAATTAGAGATGAGAGAGGAGGATCAGAACAAAGACAAAGGTAACTTTATATTCTCTGCCCCAAGCAGGTATAGTCAAGAGCTTTAACAGGGTTTTTATTCAAAGTGGGACTGAAAATAATCCCTGTTCTTGGAGACGCGGTCACCAAATTTCGAACCATAATTCTCATGCACCACCAAAACATCTGTTAGCACCACCCCATGTACTTGCCTCTCCATCTCTCTAACCCCCCAGCCCAGACAATTTCACAACAGCCCACAAGACAAAGAGTCTTACTTGATATCTTGGAGCTGATGCCTGATTTCTGTTTTTGTCCAACTTAATGAGTTTTTCTTTCCCTTTATCTGGCCCAATTTTGTCTGGAGGCACAGGGGAAAGCTTGCCTAAAGGGCTGAAGTTACCTGGGAAAAGGGTAATGCCCTGGGCACAAGGCAAAGGTAGATAATAGCATCACTGTCCCTTTTTTGGTACCAGAATTCCTGGGTGGCATGAAGGCCAGGCGCTTAGCAGCTTGGTTCCACGTAGTTTCCAGGAAAGAAGCCTGAACCCTCTGAAGTGACACCCTCACACCAGCCATCGGAGTAGCGTCGGGTGACACAGATGGTGGTGCCAACATCAAAAGAGAGCTCGTTGTCTTTCTGGCAGGTGTAAGGGTACAGCGTCACCACTGTGAGGGAGGAGGGGATACCATATTGAGACCCTCAGGTAGTGATGAAGGGGATAGCTTGGCATGTCACCCAGGGGATCCTGAATTTGAATCTTGCGTCAAAGCTAGCTGTGACCTTGGGCAAATCACTTGATTTATCTTGGTCTAAGAGATGGTCCCTCTTAAGGTCCTACTGATTCCATGAGCTCTAGGTCTCAGGAAAGGGTGATCCCAACATTGAACCATGGGGAGTATAGGATGAAGCCCCAGGACTTTGCTAAAAGACCTCTTTTCCTGGAAGAAGTATATTCCTAAGGAGTGGTACATATAAATTTCAATTACCATCACTATGCAGTCTTAGGCTCATTATCCTCTTGTTCGTGACTCCATTTGGGGTTTTCTTTGCAGATACTGAGGGTGGTTTGCCAATTCCTTCAACTTATTTTACACATGAAGAAACTGGGGCAAATAGTTAAGTGACTTGCCCAGGGTCACACAGCTATTAAGTGTCTGAGGTCAGATTTGAACTTGAGATGAGTCTTCCAGACTGTAGGCCTGGCATTATCCTCCTTGTTGCCCTCCTCACTTCTACCTCTTACAATATTGGAATCAGAAAGGAACTCAGGCTAAATCTAATGCATACCTGAACAGCCATTACCCCTGGTAATATCCCCAATAGGTGGTTATCCAACTTCATTTTGAAGACCTCTATCGACAACTTATTTCCTCTGAAAATCACCAGGCTGATTCTACCTCTAGTTCTGCCCTATACAACCAAAGAGACAAAATCTGATCATTTCCCTTATGATAGGTCTTCATCCAATTCTACTATATGGTCCCTAGTCCATTTGTTTATTCAAACTGCCCTGCCCCCCCAATAGTTTATTGATGTTCATCTTAAAATGTGCCTAGAACATGACACTAGATGTGATCCAATTGTCAGATCAGAATGGGATGGAGGAACTATGATCTGATTTAGCATATTATACCTCTTCATTGCAGCAAATTCGAGTTTTTTTAGCTGTAATGTCACATTGTTGATTCAAATTAGCATGTAGTCTACAAAAATGTCCAATTTCCATGTGAATTGTTGAGCCATATTTGTATTTATGCCATTGATTGTTTAAACCCAAGTGAAGAAGTTTGCACTTTCCCCTACTACATTTTATTTTTGAGCTGGTCTTTCATTTCCCTTTCAAAATCTTTTTGGTTCTTGATTGTATTAACTATTTCTCAGCCCTTTGCCAACTCAAAATTTGATAAACGTGTCAATTGTTCCTTCAAGTCATTGTTTTTAAAAAATTAGGCAGTAAAAGGTAAAGGACAGATACCTATGGCACTCTACATATATTGCATAGAGTATTGAACTTAGCTTAGGAAAAATCTGTATTCATTTTGCCTCATAGTTAGCAGCTGTCTAACCCCAGACAAGTCACTTAAATTCCTTCTGCCTGTTTTTTTATCTGTAAAATAGTGATAATAGAACTTAAGTGCTTTATAAATATTTGCTATTATTATTTCAAATTGACATGGATCTACTGATTACTCTTTGGACCATAGAATATTTTCTCTCAGTCATCTTCCCCCTGCTACCCATTGAAAATTTGTTTCCAAGTCAGTCTGCCCCACCCAGAATTACGAAGGGAAATCAAGTACAAAAATGAAAAGAACATGTTGAGACTGAACCTGGCCTGAAATATTTTCAGTTATCTGATTAGGGTTTCTGCTGTTTCCTTAGGAGACAGATTGTGAATTCCTCAGATTCAAAGCCTAGTCTAGACATATTTGTGTGTGTGCCCTAAGGCAAGGCTTGAAAATCATACCACATAAAGCTCATATATTTAGAGCTGGATGGGACTTTAGAAGTCCTCTGATCCAACACCCTCATATCAAAGATGAGGCAACTGACAAAGCTTCAGTGACTTGCCCAAGGCCATGCATTGATGGGATCTGAACCTTGTTCCTCTCATTCTTGGAGAAGATCATGTGTTGTGGAAGAAGCTGTGAATTAAAAGCCAGATTTGTGCTCTGTAACCTATAGGATGATACATTTGAAGATCTTAGAGGTCATCTTATCCAACCCCCTCATTTAACAAAGCAACCTGAGGACTGGAGAACTTGTCCAAGGTTTCAAAGGACCTCTTAACTACCAGCTCTACCACTCACTCACTTGGTATGTGGCCTTGTTAACCTCTCTGGGTCTCAGTTTTATTCCATGCAGATACACCCCTACACTCTCACCTGTCCATGGCAAAATTTTACAGGTTTGCCAAACTGTTGAAGTTTCTTAATTCTTAGAATGCATATTTTTAAAATTTCCTTCCCTCATCATAAATTCTATGCCCCTGCCCTCCTTAGACAACAGTTGACGGCAAAGACTATAAAACTATGAGGATCATGGAATGGGTATAGAATTTAGATATTTCGGTAGCTGCCAGTACAGTTTCACTGCAGAACTGGAAAGAGGACACAATTCCCAGTAACAGTACCAGGCCTGGAAGGATCAATTCTTCCTTTGTAGATGAGGTCTCTTCCCGAAACCCTGAAGCTCCATTTCCTTCAAATGAGGCTAGAGGAGCCAGGGAACCCAGGCATCCAACTGGTCTGAAACCTTGCTTGTTTTATAACACCTTTCTCTAAGCGCTATGGTTCAGTCATGTCCAACTCTTCCTGACCCATTTTCGATTTTCTTGGCTAAAATACTGGAGTGGTTTGCTATTTCCTTCTCCAGCTCATTTGACAGATGTGGAACTGAGGAAGAGAGGGTGAAGTGACTTGCTCAGTGTCATACAGCAACTAAATGTCTGAGGCTAGATTTGAACTAAGAAAGATGAGACTTCCTGACTCCAGTCCCAGCACTTCAATGTCCACCCTAGCTGACTTTTCTCCAAATAATACCTAGAAAATTGTACCTTTCTCCAGGTACTGAGCAGGAGCCCAGGCTGGTTCTTCCAGGTCAAAGTCAGGGGGTGGAGGAGGTGGCAGCATCAGTTCATCAGTCTCCAAAGGTGGGGGTAGGTCTAGGGGTGGGGGCAGATCTGGTGCTGAAAGGAAAGCAGAAAGTGGTGGGAGAGAAGGATCTTTGTGCACCCTGTCTTCTGCCATGTCTTCCACAGGGCTTAGAACAAATCTAAATACATACAACACATAATTTAAAGAAGTTGAGAACCTTCACAACCTGTCCCTGCCCAGTAGATCTACTTGGGGATTTTTCCCCCCACAGCTACCTTTGAGGTGATATATTACAGTTTGAAGCAGAAAAGTGGAGGCTCCTTTGGTGAAGGTGAATAGGAGAGAAACAGGAGGCCAGAAGGGATGGGGAGGGAGGAATGAGGATGGTATGGTCTCATTACCTAGCTGGGGTGTGGACAGCTCCTCAGGAAGAGATTTCTCTAGTGCTTCAGTGCTTGGAGAAATGGAGCCAGGGAGTGGTGGGGCTTGGGGCATTGCTGGTACATTGGCCACAGGGAATCCACAGATGCCTTCAGTGCTACTGAAGCCAAGAGAAATAGAGACAGCTGGGGACTTTGACTTTTTAGTCCTGATCCACAACCATCCAATGACCCTGTCCCACACTCCTTGACCATCCAGACTCCACATGCCATAAGGATAGGGGAGGAGGAGAGAAATTGTAGCTGAGACAACTAAGGGTAGCTGTTGTCTCCCTAGCCACCAGTCTTAACCAGTAGATAGAACTTACCTGGTAGAGGTTAGAGAGGAGGCTGCAGAGACTTTGTCATCAAGAATGACTGGGAGGTGTACAGGTTCAGGGACTCTGGGGACCCGACTGGAGGAGAATGAGGGAGTGACAAAATTAGGTGGTGGAAAGAGAAAGGAAGAAAAAGAAACATTTATTAAATGCCTATTATGAACCAGGCATGGTGCGAAGCACTTTGCAACTTTGGGAGGTGGGTGTTATTATAATCTCCACTTTATGGTTGTGGAAACTGAGGGAGAGAGAGGTTAGGTGAGTTGGTCGGGGTCAGGCAGATTTGATCTCAGGTCTTCCTGGTTCTAACCTTATGCTCTTTCCTTTGCTCCACCTACCCCCAATACCCCACCCCCAACCTAGGAAATAACTGCTCTGTTACCAGCCTCCTAGGTGAGGGTATACAAGATAAGGAGAGTAGGTTTGGGAGTGATCTGGGCAAAAAGAGGGGACAACCAGGTCAGGGATGATGGATTTTTTAACTATACAAGAATCTCACTCACCCCAGTGTTCCTGAGGTAGGAGCAACTGCAGCCTTGATGCTCTTTCGGGAAAGTGTCCCAGTTCTAGACAGCTGAGTGCTCAGATCCTGGGAGAGGAGAGATAGACCAAAGTTAAGGGGCTGGTTCCTTTCCTTCCCCTCCCCCCACTGTTCCCCATTCTGTGCTATCCTTTCCTTGACCTCAAAAGGAACCAGGAGAGAGGAACTGGGGTGCCAGGGATGGAAACTGGGTGGGGAAAATGACTACCAATTCTCAGTTTCATTTCCCAATGACACCTCCTCCCCTCTGCCTTGTCTGACAATCTCCAAGCACTCCAATTGTACCCAGCATTCGTCAGAAGCATGAGGTATGCAGACTTCACTACCTCCAGAGCCAGAGCTGAGACAGACACAGTGTCTGCCAGCTACTTCCTCTCCTTAGCCACAACATCCCCTTATTTTCTCTCTTGGTCTTCTGGAGAAGACACTTCCCCCAATGTCTTTGGCCCCTTAATCTTCCAAAAATCTTTTCTTCCTGCCTCCATATAGATTACTTCCTCCTCTGCATATGAGTCTTAACAGTAGGGCCTGAGAAGGGAAGATTCCATTTTGGATTAGACCAACAGAGAGGCCTAGAACCCTCAGGGAAGGAAGAGGGGTGATCCAGTGATCAAGCAATAAGTTTTGGAAGGTCAGGCCAATTTCTGGAAAGCATCAGGGGAAAAATAGTCAGGTCTGGGAAAATACTTGTGTTTTGGACTTCAATAGATCATGCAAAAGACATAATTCACAGTAATATGTGAATGAGCACCTAATGGTGTTTTCTGTTTTGTTGGAGAACTTTTGAAAATATCTTTGTGTAAGGAACACTGTCCCTTTAAAACCATAGTCATCAGGAGTTAATGATGAAAAGGGCAGAAAAAAATTGTGTGTGTGTGTGTGTGTGCGCATGTGTAAAGAGATTTATATTAAGGCTATTTTTATAAGGGATAATTGATGAGAAGGGCAGAAAAATTGTGTGTGTGTGTGTGTAGGGGAAGAGATTTATATTAAGGCTATTTTTATAAGGGATAGTTAATGATAAGGGCAGAAAAAGTGTGTGTGTGTAAGGGAAGAGATTTATATTGAGGTTTATTTTATAAGGGATAATTGATGAGAAAGGCAGAAAAATGTGTGTGTATGTGTAGGGGAAGAGATTTATATTAAGGCTATTTATAAGGGGCAGTTAATGATAAAGGCAGAAAAAATGTATGTGTAAGGGAAAAGATTTATATTAAGGCTATTTTTATAAGGGATAGTTAATGACGAAAAGGGCAGAAAAAGTGTGTGTGTGTGTGTGTATGTGTGTGTGTGTGTGTGTGTGTAAGGGAAGAGATTTATATTAAGGCTATTTTTATAAGGGATAGTTAATGATGAGAAGGGCAGAAAAGTGTGTGTATGTATGTATAAGGGAAGAGATTTACATTAAGGCTATTTTTATAAGGGATAGTTAATGACGACAAGAGCAGAAAAGAGGGAGAGTATAATCTTCCACATTATTAGTGGTTATTGCCACTTCCACTCACTGGAAGAGTAAAAGACTTAATGTGCATGCAGCAAGAGGGATTGAGGATAGATGACATTTGGGTGACAGAGTGTGGAATTTCCTTTGGAATGTCATCAAGGGATTATTTAAAATGGTCATATTAACGGCATAAGATATAGGGGTTTGAAGAACCCAGTCTCCCAGAGTGAGGAAATAGGGGCTAGGGGAGGGATCAGGAGGGCTTCTCCAGAGGATTTTGCCCCTCCCCCCATCTCTGAGTTCCCTAAGAGCACTCGTCCGCAGCTGCAGCCCAGCCCCACCTCTTTCTCTCTGCTGACAGCCCTAAAGGGGTGCTGAGAAAGCCCTAAGACCTCAAACCCCCAGCTAGAGGAAGTTTCTATTCTCATGCAGTGGTGGGACTGTTCTCATGCACAGGCAGGCTGAGGCAACCCTCGGTAAGAGAGGAAGCTCAGAAATGAACTTCACATTCAGCAAAAAACAAACATTTAAATTTGTTTGGGGCGTGGAATGTGAGGGTATTAAGGGACAATTGAGAAAAGCCTGACAATAGAAGGCCTAAGAAATAGAGAGATTTGCTCAAAAGGGAGATTAGGGAGCACTAGGGGAAAGAGGTTGGTTTTGTGCCTTTCTCGGGATCAGATACAGTAGCATGCCTGTCTTAGGGGTTTAAAGTATGTTGAAATGAAGGACTGGGGAGGGAGAAAGCCCTGAGAGCATGGTCAAGATTGGGGGAAATCTCTATTTCTACCTTGATCCCATGCCCAACACCATCCAGGCAGGCAAAGTTGAGAGGTTTCCTATAGTATGGCTCCATTACAGGCAGGTTCTCTGGGGGGATGATCTTCTGGTTTGTCGGCAGCCGCTGGAACACGGCCAATGTTCCAATCTCCCTTCGGCCAATCTTCTCCATGTGCATGTTCACCATCTGTGGAGATTGGAGGAGGGGAGTGTAGGTACCTATTGTGGGCATTGATCCAGGATTGTGTCTAACTTAGAACCCTTTAAGGACCCTTTCAAACCAGTGGGAGGGATGCAGTGGGGGAGTAGGGCAATCCCACATAGAGATGAGGGTCAGAGAGGGTGAGCTGTGATTTCAAGATCATACAGTAATTAGAATTGGGAGTGGTGTGTGTGTGTGTGTGTGTGTGTGTGTGTGTGTGTGTGTAGGGGAGGATGGAGCCACTACAGTAATTTCCTGTGGAGAGGGAATGGCAATTATTATTAGACAGGAATAGGAGGAAGGGAGAAAACATGGAATCCCCCAAGGGGTGGGGTGGAGGGATGTTGGGAGGGAACTAGATTGACTCAGAACAATCATTCTAACCAAAAGGGTGGAGTGAGACGGGATGGGATTTGGGGCCTAAAGGACTTGATGGGTCAGCTCTGTTCCCTCTGTGGAATTCTCATTGGAGACACAGAGCCTGGAGAAGAAGGATTGTTTGCTGGGGCAAGAGGAAAGAACACACCCCTTCAGCTGGTGGGAGGAGATTGAGAGAGGGGGGAGATTCATATGTCATAGTTCAGAAGTATATGAGCACTTGTGTATGCAGGAAGGAAAGAGGACTGTGTCAGGGTGAGGGGAAGTGAGGAACATATTCACACAGAGGACTGCCTCTGGCTTGAATACACCCCAAATGTTAATCTTTTGCTTTAGGGTGGCATCTCCATTCCACTGCCCATCCTCTACTAGAGATCAGGGTTCTCATTTCATCTCCTAATACTGTGGAAAGAATGAGTGGACCTGGATCTGAATTCATTCTCTGCCACTTATGGTCTGTGTGACCTTGGACACATCTCATGTGGGCCTCAGTTTCCTCCTCTGTCAGATGAAGGGGTGAGACTAGATAACCTCTAGATGACCCTTTCATCTCTAAATTTATGATTCTTGAGACCATAAGAGTGTCTATAAAGTCAGGAGCTAACACTGGGAAAGATTCAGATTCCTTGCTTTCCCAACAACCAGTACAAAGAAGGAGAAACTGTATGTGGGAACACAAAATAATTTGAAAAGGGAACTGGCCACAGTTTGATGGCTATTATGGAGAGGGAATTTTTGTATCACGGATCCTTTGGCAGTTCATGGAGCCCATAGACTACTTCTGAAAACAGTGTCTTTAAATGTGTAAAATAAAACATAGGGTTACAAAGGAAACCAATTCCACTGAAATAGAGCTATCAAAATATTTTTTAAAAAATCGAGTTCTCAGACCTAAGCTTAAAGACCATGGCCAGGTGCAGGTAGAGGAAGAAGAATCAGAATAAGTCTGTTGGTCTGGGCCAAGGACAGTTTGTTCTGGCTCTCCCTCTACTTCTTACCTGGTCCAGTGTGCTCACATTGGCTTCCACCTGCCTCAGCCTCGTGTCCTGGAGATCCAGCATTCTCAGCAGATGGCCAGCTAGGTTGTTGATCTGGTAGGCCACACTGGCCAGGGCCTGAGTGGTAAAGGCCATGGTTTCGTCCAGGGCTTTCCTCTTCTCTGTGGCCTGGAAGACATGCAGCTCTACCTTCAGCACAATCCTCTGCCCAGACCTCACATGCATCATTGCTCATCAGGGCTGAAAAAACCCTCACACAAATCTCTCTTTTTATACATGAGCAAACCAAAGCCCCATGGAGAGGAAATGATTTGCCTAAAGTTTCACAGAAAATAAGGACTTCACCCCAAGTCTCATAACTGCAAATCAAGGACTCTTCCCATATACCACAGCTGTCATTCTGAGAATAGAAGGTAAAAAAAGGAGAAAAGGATCACCCCAGAGGTTAAGTGTACTAAGAATGATGCCTCAGCATGAGTGATGATGAACAAAGTCTTGGTGAGAGATCTCAGAAAACACTTCCATGCCACCCTCATAAAAATCCAAGTGGCATCCCACCTGCAGAACTTTCCGTAGGATGCTGAAATGTAAATGGCATGGTCAAGACATTGATTTTGATGTTGATAGAGACAATTTAGCTTAGTAGAGGGGTTCAAACCTTCTTTTTTATGTCCTGGACTCCTTTGGCAGTCTGGTGAAGTCCAGGGAATCCTTCTCAGAATCATGTTTTTAAATAATTGAAAGAAATGCTGAATTTCAGCTAGAGGTAAGTGAAAATAAAGATATTATTTTTTTCCCATCCAAGTTCATGAACCCCATCTCAAGTCTGAGGATCCCAGCTTAAGAAATCCTGGCTACCAAGAAGATTTAGTCCTGGCCAATATAAGTTCTTCTGTGGCTGCCTCTATCCCCCTCCCCATAGTGGTTGTACAGTGTCCTGGGGTCAGTATTTCTTCTGTCCCCTAGGCCTTGTGTTTCAAAGTCTCTCTTGCTCCAAATGATTTTTTTTTCTTGGTCCTAGGCACAAGCATGACCAGCAGTGGCTCTGTCCATCTGGTGGAATAGTTTTCTTTTCGCAGACAGGAGGGTTGAAATAGATCATCCACCCAACTTCTTTCTCACCTTTGGGCACCCATGGAAACCACCTGTCCTCCCTGGCTATTGGTGGATGGACTGATAGGGAAAAAGAGAGAGATAAGCAGGCAGGAGGACAGGATAGATGAGTTTTCCCATTCATTCATCCATTAGTCATAGATTTATCAAGGGTCTACTGTATGCAAAGTCAATAACAACAGTAAACATTTATTAAATGCCTACTATGTGCCAGGTACTGGGGAGATATAAACCTAGCTTGCGATATGACATATACACAAACAACCATAATGCAGGTTAGAATATATCCATGCATGGAAGAAGTCTAAACAGAGATTTCAGGAGGGAGAGAATAGTTGCTATGTGGACAAGCACAGAAGTGGGAGATTAATTAATTACATTAATTGTAGCTAGAGTGCTGAAATTAGAATCAGGAAAACCTTGCTGGGCTTCTGAAACATTAGCTATGTGATTCTAGGCAAGTCACTTCATCTTTTTAGCTTCAGTTTTCTCATCTGTAAAATGAAAATAACTACCTCCCAGAGTTGTTGGGAGGATAAAAAGAGATTGTATATGTAAAGTATTCGGCAAACGCTGTGTCAGTGCTAGCTGTTATACTTATTCCTAATGTTTGCTTTTGGTAATTAACATTTATTAAACACTAACTGTACAGAACATTGTGGAATATGTATAGAAATTTTAATTTCAGCTCTGATACTGAATACCTTGGGGAAGTCACTAAACTTTTCTGAGTCTTAGTTTCTTTTTGAAAACGTAGGGTTTGGGGGCAGATAGGTGGCACAGTGGATAGAGCACTGACCCTGGAATGAGGAGGACCTGAGTTCAAATTTAGCCTCAGATACTTAGTAGCTGTGTGATCCTGGGCAAGTCACACAACCCCAATTGCTTCCAAGAAAAAAAGAAAACAGGATTTGAAAGACAGGATCTACCAACATGAGTGTGGTGATAAATGATTAACAAACAGTGCTCTGGAAAGAAAAGAAAACCCCGCATATTCAGGATATATTTACAAGTTAAAACTGCATTACTGATATTTTCTCCATAATTTTCTTAAGTCTAGACAATCAACAAAACAATGAATGAAGCCTCAATTTGTGGCATGATTTCTGAGGTAAACACTCTCAGGAGCTCAAGCTGACTCTGGCTTGAATTTACAGACAGTCTGTAAGATTTTTTCTAACCCTCACCAGGAAATAGCTATTTGGGCCCAATCCTGGAAGGGTAAAGGCTGGACCCCATCCCTGAACCCTGACTCTGGCTTTAGCTGATGAGGAAGAATCCTCTGGAGTCAAGTGCGAGAAGAGGATGGGGCAGGAGGACCCTTATCATGGAGTTTAAGATTCTTCCCCTCCAAAAGTCCCACTAATTTCTCCAGATCAGGAAAGTCAGTCAATCCCGAGAAATGAGCTACAGAACTGTGGTTAACCCTGCCATCTCCTCTTTGCTACTCTTGTGGTTTTCCTGACACCTGGTAAGACTGGGGAGAAGAATGCAGAGGGCATGGGTGGGCCAGGGGCTCTTTAAATAACGGCCTTAACCAGCCACCCCCATCTTCCCCTAGCTTGATGAAATAGCCTGTAAGGTGCAAAGAAAACAACTAGTTATGACTTGGAAAGTCTAGTTACTTCACCGAATTGCAGAGCCGAGAGCCCTGGAGTCTCTAAGAACTCCAATTTTCGACTTGGATACCTTTGCTGACTGAGTTGCTTCCTTCCTCCTGACTTCAGTTTCTTAATCTGAAACATGCCTCCTCCTTCCTTTTCTCCTTTCCAGGAAGGCAAAAAAGAGCCTCTCTGGAAAAATGAGATCTCCAGAAGGAAGGGATCCAGAAGCAGAAGGGACCGTTATTCTCATGGGATACAGATGAGGAAATTGAAGCTCAGACACAGGTCACCCATGTAGCAGACACGAGATTTGAACCCAAGGTTTCCTGACTCCAAAGCCAAGGTTTTCTCCTCAGTTTGTTGAACTGGATGGACTTACCTCACATTACAGTAAGAGTGAAACTGTTCATTGATGGCCCCAAAACAGGTGCTATTTTGCATACTATGTGGCATCCCACTTGTATGATACAATGTCAGTATGAATAGAAATTCCATCATTTTATCTCTCCTATATGCATATACTCAACAGAGCCCTTGCTCTCCCCAATGTCCTTCCACTGGCTCTCCCTAAAAGGTATCTTGTCCCTCTACTGCTCCCTCACCAAAGTGGCAAGCTTCTTTTGGTTTACAATTTGGAGAGGAGCTGGGGAAAGAGATCCAGAGAAGGCAGATAGCTCCAGCCAAGTTCCTTATAACAGCCAGATGCTTGGATAACTACAGAATCCAGAGAACTGTGAAAATCCCAGAATCTTTTCCCTTAATTGGCAGGTCCCTCCCAGAGATCATTTTGCAATTTCTTGCCTCTGAGTCCCACACTAACGCAGTCTAACCTGTCTTCTCTTCTTTGCCTTAAGTTTTCCTAGGATTGACTCAACAACTTTCTTCCATTCATTGTCCCAGAGACTTCCTATGCCTACCAGGAAAAGTGAAAAGATTCTGTTTGTTTTTTTTCCTGAGGCCTTACCTCCAGCCCTCTTCTTCTCTGGGTGGGTGGGGGTCAGGAGGTGAGAGAAAGTGTAAAATGGTGAGGACATAGTTTAAGATGGTATCACCTCTCAAAGGAAGAACTCAGGATGCACTTAGTTGGGCTCTGTGGCTATAGGGACCAAGTGCTGTGCTGGTAAGGATTGGGGAAGAGGAGGGGAGAGAAATGGAGAACTTTTTAGATAAGGGTAATGATTTTTGGCTGAGCCTCCCCCACCCTGGGTTCCATAGAAAGCAGGTTCAAATGGCCCAGGCCCTGGGACTGATGGGAGTTGGTGTTCAGTATCAGGGATGGAAGAGCTCAGAGCCAGGGCTGGAGATTTGCCTGGGGAAGGCATCCAAGTACTAGGGAGCCAGTGCAATCAATGGGAGGGAGGTTGGAGAGAGCAGAGTCAAGCACTTACCTGAACATAGTTGCTTTCACAGTAGTCAGCAACTCTGAGGAGGCTGATGTGGTTGCTTCGGAGGGCCTCCTGACCCTCGGGGATTTCAAACTCCAGGAGCTGTTGCAGTTCAGTCATGGCCCCCCTGTTTGTGGCCACCCTGCTCTCATTTGGCGGCCACCCAGAGCTACCAACTGATTTTGTGCCTTTTCTGGGCTCTGATTGGCTGCTCTACCTGCCCTCCCTCTTGCTGACTTTCTTTTTGGGGCCACAGAAACAAACCTGGCCAGAGGAGGGGAGGGAGGTTCATTCCCAGACAAGAGGAAGCCGATGTTTGCTCCCCTGGACTTCTCTTGACTCCACTCAGCCCCTGGCCAGAGGGGAAGGGTGAGGCAGGGGCTTAATTGGGTGTCATTCCTCCCTCCCCCCTAAACTTACCCCCCTCTGAGGAAACCAAAGCTGAATCTGCTCCAGGCCCCAGAGAGGAAGCCAGGGTGTGTGTGTGTATATGTGTGTGGGGAGGGGGGATAGGGAGGAGAGAGCTGGGAGGCTGAGGAGGAAGAGGCTGGTCCTACTGCTGGGGGAGGGGTGTGTGTGGGGGGGGCAGAGGGTGGGGGCTTCCTTGGCAAGCTCAGAGATGAGTCACTGGGGGGGCTGGTGAGCTGGGAGGATTAGGACCTGGAGGTAATAATAAATAATAATAGCTGGTATTCACTTAGTACTTAAGTTTGCAAAGGATTTTACATGTGTTATCTCACTTGATCTTCTCAATAGTTCTGTGAATGAAGTGCTATTAATATCCCTATTTTGTAGATGAGAAACTGCCTCAAGAGAGTTTAACTGACTTACCTAATGTCAAATAGCTAGTAAGTGTCTGAGGCAGGATTTGAACCTGGATCTCCCCAGTTCCAGGTCCCGCATATCATCATCTAGCTGTCCCTAGGATAAAAGCTAGGAGTCTGTAGGGGTGGGGGCTGAAGGATGCTGTTTTTTTGTCTCCACTGAATGGAGATTCATGGAATGGAAATAGATAAGGGTACCAAAATTAAAGCCCAGGAATAATTTCCAGCAATCCTCTAAGAGTTATCATGAAGTCTCTGAAGCATTGTTATTATGAAGGGTGGAGACCCACTTCTCTGTGCCCAATAAAGGATCATAGGATCATAGATTTCCAGCTAGAAGAAACCTTAGTGGTTCTGTTCAACTCCCTCATTTTACAGATAAAGAAACTGAGGCACTGAGAATTTAAATGACATGTCCAAGTAGGATGAGGGGGGTAGCATTTGAACCCAGGTCTTCTGTCTGATTTTGAGTCCATTGCTCTCTGCTGGGCCAAGAGAAAACATACTCATGGTGCATGTAGGTTGCATATTCTAATTCTAGCAGAAACTTGCCATTTTAGGGAGGCAGTGTGGTAAAGAGGAAGGAAGCCTGGGCCAGATGTTAAAAGCTCTGAATTCTAATCCTGACTCTGCCCAATATTAAGCTGTGTGACTTTGGGTACCGCTCCTAGGAGTCAGGAAAACTCAGCTTGGTGAGTTCAAATATAGCCTCAGATACTTCCTAGTTGTGTGACCTCGGACAAATCACTTAACTCCGTTTGCCTCAGTTTCCTCATCTGTAAAATGAGCTGGAGAAATGGCAAACCTCTCTGGTACTTTTGCCAAGAAAACCCCAAATGGAGTCACAAAGAATCAGAAACAAGAGAAAAAAAATGACTGCACTTACTTTGGGTAAGTCTTCCTCTTTCTAGGCATGTTTCCTCATTGGTAAAATAAGAGGATGGGACTGGAAGGCCTTTAGTGTTCCTTCCAACCTTAACATTCTATGCATGTGAAAGGACAGTGGACTCTAAAACCCTGTGCTCCGCACAGCTGCCAAAATTATCTTCCTAGGGCACAAATATTACAATGTTACCAGCTCAAAACTTTAGTAATCCCCTTTGCTTCTAGAATACAAAGAAAGCTCCTCCCCCTGACATTTAAGGTTTTCTAAAGTCTTTTTAATCTTTTCCTTTCACTTTCTCTATGTTCCAGTCAAAGAGAATGACTTTAGCTGTTTCCTGAAACTTGACATTACACCTTCCACCTCCGTAACTTTGTCCAGGCATTTCTGCATGCCTGGAATGAATTTGTTTTCTCATCTCCTCCTTTCCAAATTATTCTCTTATTTCAAAACTCTTCACAATGCCTCCTTCCAAGAAGTCTTCTCAGATCCTCCCCAGGTAAAAGTCTTCTCTCCTCAAATTGTTCTAGAGTACTTGGTCTGGATTTTTCCTTGGTCCATATAAGGCCCTATGTTGTGTTTCAGTCATGTACATGTAGCTCCTCTGCTCTACCCACCCCCAGAAGCAAGTAAGTAGCACGTAAGCTCCTTGAAGGCAGGAACTATGTTATTCTCGTCAGCACGATGCTAAGTACTGAATTTTGATTTGCTATATTCCCAAGAGCAGGAAAGAACCTAAGCTTCCTCACCATTTCCATTCCTCCTTAACTCCAGTGTGAATTGAGATTGGTTTTGCCACCCAGATAAAAGGGATGGACAAGATGACCCCTCAAGGACGCTCACATATTTTTAGGTTTTCTTTCTCTACTTTTGGAGTAAAATTCCAGATGAAGTGAGCCTGAAGGCAGAGAACTCTTAGAACCCTTGGGAGTAGACCCAAAGGAAAATAAAGATGACCCTAGAATTATGAACATACAGCCAGGACAGAGAAAGAGGCAGAGAGAAGTAGAACTAGGGAAACAAAGAAATGAAATGCAAACTGGAGAAAAAGGCTAAGATGACCCCAAAGAGGAGTGATTATAGTTAGATGGGAGTAATCATGGAAGATTTCAAGGAGGAAGAGAATGTACCAAATGGAGACTGATGAGATGAGATCATCTATGTGGAGTGTATAAATGCTAGCTATTATTAGTTATTATTTAAAGCAGGGTTAGAAAGAGCAGGACAGAAGTGGGGGAAAGGGGAATGGCATTCTCTTTATCTCCTTTTGCCCTCAGTTCAGGAAAAAACTTGTTTGAAGGCTCAGGGTTAAGAAAGCTAAGGGCTGGAAGGATATTAGTGCAGGTTAGTTAGATGGGCGGAGAATTCAGAGGTGAGCTGAGGAGAGCAGGGAAGAGTTTAAAAGAGTTCAAAAGAAGAGAGGAAAAATTGGAGAGCCTGAACTGGAATAAGAGTTAATGCAACCAGAACTCTGGAGGAATCATCCTAGGAGGAGGAGGCAGCTAAGTGCTGCAGTGGATAGAGCACTGGACCTAGAGTCAGGAATTTTGTTATTTACTTGTTTCAGTCATGTCTGACTTCATGACCCCATTTGGGGATTTCTTGTCAAAGATACTGGACTGGGTTGTCATTTCCTTCTCCAGTTCATTTTACAGATGAGAAAACTGAGGCAAACAGGGCTAAAAGACTTGCCAAAGGTGCACAGCTAGTAAGTGTCTGAGGCCAGGTTTGAATTCAAGTTTTTTGGACCCTTGGCTGGGCTTTCAATGCATTGCACCATCTAGCTGCCCTGGAGTCAAGACTACCTGAGTTTGAATTCAGCCTCATATACTTATTAGTTGTGTAACCATGGACAAATCACTTAACCTTTTTTTTTTTTTTGCCTTAATCCACTGGAAGAGAGAATGGCAAACCACTCCAGTATCTTTGCCAAGAAAACCTCAAATGGGGCGTAAGAGTCGAACACAACTGAACAACGACAAAGGGATGGGTAGGACTAGGAAGCAGGAAGATCACTTCGGTTGTATCTCAAGTCACTTGGATATCAAAAGTCACAGGATCATACAGTTAGGACATTAGAGACTAAAGGCCAATATATATCTAAGAATGCCCCTTACAATGACCCTTAAAGTGATTATCAAACCTTCCTCCCGAAGACCCTGATCACAGGGAATCTACTACCCCTTGAGGCATCATATTCCACTTCTGAGTATCTCTAGGTATTAGGAGCTTTTTTCTTATATGAAGTTCAAATTGACCTTTTTGGACCTTCCACCCTTTGCTCCTTGTTTTGTGATTTGGGGTCCATCAGACCAAGTCTGATCCAGCCCTTTAAATACTCAAAGGCACCAATCATGTGTTAGCAGTCTTTTCTTCTATAGACTAAACGTCCTCAGTGACTCATTTGGAGATGATCAATGTGCTAGTTTGGGGACAGGTGTCAATTCCTTTCCATTCCCAGTGGGGGCTCAGGTCTCTTGATAGGCTTATTACTTCAAGTCTATTAATCAGCTTAAGGATCAGAGGTTTGTGCCTTAAGACCATCTGCTGCTTCGACAGAGAAATCTTCAGTGGGAAAGAAGAGGATCAGGCAATATTGTGTCCAGGACTGAGACAGATGCCTCTTGAAAATTTCAGGACAGCACCCCACCACCACCACTACACATAGGCACATACACAGGTAAGGACTAGGGTGGACTTGCTTGGGGGCTACATTTGAGTAGTATGAGTTAGGTAGTCCACTATAAATTCCTAGGAGTCTCCCTATAAATCATTTTCAAAAGTTTGTGGATCAATAAATACACTTATTGGGGTTAATTAGCTCATGTTTGTCACCCACATTTTTCAAGATGGGGGGAAAAGCCTCAAACCAAAATTGACCATTTCCTCCTTCCTCCACCTCTTTTCCATGTGTGACTTTACCATCAGATTAGGATTTCCCCAAGTGGGAGAATCCCCTTCATCAGACTGGAAGCTCCTTGCATATGGAGAATAGGGTCCACTTTTGCTTCATCCTGAATGAAGGAATATAGAATCATAGGAGAGGGAGTGTAATAGTTTCATTTGGTGATGACTAGGGGCATAGAAGCTGCTTGGTGTGATAGAGGCATTCATAATGTGAAGTCATATATCCTTACAGGGTTTCTATTTCTTTGGAGTGACATGGCTCAGGATCTCACTGAGAAGGAGCTGTTAAAAATGCAGATCGATCAACTAAAGAAGGAAGTGAAGAATGAAAGAGTCATGGTGAGTATCTCCCTCTTTCCCTTGTTTTCTTTATTCTCTCATCTTCATGATAGGAGAGGGATACACAGGAATCAATGGGGGGAAAGGATAAAGAAGTGGTGGAAACTCCTCTCTAAGGAGCTGGAATTAGGGGAGTGATTGAGGAAGCTGGGACTGCAAAAATGGTGATAGATAAGATAGATCTACCAAGGTTCTCTAAACAAGAAAAAGAGGTCCTTTGGCTCAATGTGGCCCATAGATATATGAATGTGTATACCCCTGCTTCCAAGTTGTCAATGCACATAGATAAGACTAAATAGATAAAATCTTTTGAGGAATTTAGGGGCAGGTAGGGGTCTAGTAGATAGAATACCAGCCCTAAAATCAGGAGAACCTGAGTTCAAATTTGACTTAGACATTAGCTGTATGACCCTGGATAAGTCACTTAACCTTGTTTGCCTCAGTTTCCTCATCTGTAAAATGAGTTGGAGACAGAAATGGCAAACCATCCTAGTATTATTGCCAAGAAAACCGCAAATGGGGTCATGACATAATCAAAAAAGGTAGTCAACCCACATAAGTAAGACTAAATCTTTGTGATTAAAGTCATTCATATCCTTTCTCAGTTGCTGACTGAATTCCTTCAGATGCCTGACCACCATCCTTTATGTATTAGGGAAAGTCCCTGCTTATCCTAGCCAAGGATCTCAAAGCAAGGATACTTTTTTTTTCCTTCACAGATTTCCAAAACAGGGAAGGAACTTAAGGACTATGTGGAAGCCAATGCTGGAGATGACCCCCTCCTTAAAGGGATCCCTGAGGACAAAAATCCATTTAAGGAGAAAGGTGGCTGTATGATAAGCTGACCACTCCTCTCCTCCATCCTGAACCTCACCCCAAGGGCCAGATTTTCTCTAGTCCCCTAGTTGATCACCTACAGACCCCAAACCCCAGGCAACCAAATATCATTCTACTCTACCCTGACAATTCCATCCACCCTCTTCCAAGATCACACCCATTCCTTCCTGGTTAACTAATTGGATGTTAAAGCCTTGCTGTACTGGGCCAATGTAAGTTCAGCCAAGAAAATTGCTACCAGCTCAATCTAAAATATCTGGGAGACAATAAAATGTTAGAAATGAATAAATTTAAAATGATTTATTAAGTGCTGACCATGTGTCAAACATTGTTTGAAGTATCAGAGATATGAAGAGAAAAATGAAACATACCCTATGTTCAGGGAACTCACATTTTAACTGAGAGATGGAAGGGTCTAGAAGTCCTAAGGGCACATCAGCATATCAGAGGCAAGTCTCATGGACCTGGAGGGAGTAGGGGTAGGACAGATGGCAAAATCTCCAGCTCCTCTATCTTACTGGAAGATAAGGAAGATCTGAAGAGAGGAAACTCTAGAATGGAAGTCCCATCACAATTGGAAGTTAGAATAGGGTGGGAATGGAACGAAGTTAATGTCTAGACAGGAGGGGGAAAAGGGAAGGGGACATTGGCAAGAAGGTTGGAGGAGAAGGGCATCCCAAAGCATTTGTTCCATTGGGTTCCAGGCTGTTCTAGGTGATGTGGGGCAGGGCAAGGGGGAGGAAAGCCTACCCTCGCCATCCCTGGTGGTGGATAATCCTCTTTTTTTCTGTCTCTTCTTCCTGACCCAATATAGCATAATAGAAAAAGTCCAGAACATGAAGTCTGGAAAACTGGGTTCAAATCTAGACTCTTACTGTGTGACCTCAGGCAAGCCCCTTAAACTTTGAGCCTCTCTTCCCTAATTTGTGGGATAAGGAGAATTACAAGCACTTAATTTAATGCAATGTTTTGAGACAAAGCATAAGGCATCCAAGAAGTGTGAGCTATTAATGATTAGCTGGGAGCTCCACTAAATTTGGGTCAAAGAGACTGTCAGTCTCACCTTCCATGGGTTTCCTCCTCTGTAAGAGGAAGGACTTGATATGGATGCTATGAAGTTGATTTCTCTTAGTTATAAATTCTACAATCTCTCTTCTCCAAATGCAGCACTCCCTCAGTTCTAGACACAATCTCTAAATGAACCCAAGATGCTAGAATCGTAACATGCCAAAGTTAGAAGTCAGTCCCCTTTTTAAAGGCTAGAGTATCATAGATCCCTTTGCAGTCTGGCAAAGTTTTCTCAGAATGTTTTTAAATAACAGAAGGAAATGCTAAAATGTACTTGGAGGTTAGTGAAAATAAAGATGATTTTTTTTTCTCCTGTTCAAGTTCATGGATCCCTGGAAATCCATCCAAAATTCTTGAATTAACCCTGGTATAAGGTCAAGTAGCAAGTTAATTGGGGTGGGAGGAGGGCAAGAGAAGAAATATCTTTTACAGAGCTTTTCTCAGTAATGCTTAGAGCTTAGGACTCCTTGGGTCCACCTCAGAGATGACCACTATTGGCTTGTTCCTGATGTCAGAGATAATTCTCAGAGCAGGGACAGGCTGGATCATTAAAATCCACAGGTAATCCATACTAGAGTGCAGATGCTATTGAATAATGAAATGATCTCAAGGCAAGCAAGAAGGGGAGGGAAGATAAAAAAAAAGAAGCCAAGCAGCATAGACAGTCCACCAAAACACTGGATCTTCTTTTACTGCTTGTTGAGTAAAGGGAATTCCATTCTCAGGCTCTGGATCAACTGCTCTCTTCTGGTGACTCAAAGAATGTTTGGATGTCAGCCCAGGATGTACAGGGTCGAGGAGAGGAGGGAGGACAGAGAAAGAAGATTGAACCAGGGAATGCTTTGAAATTCAGTTCCTTAGACTTGTCACACTGGATAATCCTAAGGAGATCAGCCTTGCTCTCCCCATACTCCCCCGCCCCATCCTGACTCTTTCATCTCTAGCTCATGACAGATTGGCAGATGGGGTAAGGAGGTGGGGGCTAGGTTGGATGGGGGGAGGAAGCTAATTCCCAGGCCTTCTGGTAGCTAAGGAGAAGTTAGTCTTTCCCTGATCCTTACACCTGTGAGGAAAATTAGCCAGAGCATTCTCCCCAGTAGAAAGAGAGGATAGAGGAGATATCCTCCATACCTCCACCTAGTCCCTGCCCTCAAACATCTCCCAATCTGAACAGGGAAGACACAAAACAAGAACTTGGGGCTAGGGTTTATGGTAGGGAACAAGATTCCCTCATGCCTTTGTTGGTTACCAAGGACTTGGGATATGGGAAGAGGATAGGAAGGGAAGATCATTTCAGAATAGAATTTCCTTCCATGTCAAGCATTAATCCAAGGCACTGAGAGACTTGCACGTCTAGTTCAAACCCATTAATACAGATGGGGTCATTAGTGTTAAGTGGGGCAAAAAGCAAAGAAGAGACATAGGAATAGGGAATCAATTCCTCTCTCTGGTTCTCAGTTTCCTTTGTGAAGGGATTGAGCTAGATAATTTCGAAGGTATTTTCCAATAGTTCTCAAAATAAGAACATTTGGGATCCCATCCAGAAAAGCCAGTCTTGGCAGAGAGGCATCCTCTGCATCTGAGAGATCGCCATGGTCCGTTGTGGGCGAGAGTGCTCTGCCCTCTGCTGGTCAATCTTTAGGTCGGAGCACAGGAGTCCTAGATTGGCCCCTTCTGAAACTAACAGCCCATCAGTGGCTCAGTAAAAATTTTGTTCCCCTCCCCCTCTTCTCAGTCTTGCTTCCAGGGCTCCTCCACATAAATAGACATAGACATAGACATATGTGTCTACACATACATACACATATAATATCCATACACATATACATAATATTGGAGGGATTGGTGATTTCAGTGGGGTCGGTGTGCATACTCTTTTTACTGATACAAAGCATTACCTCTCTATTGCTTGGATAGAGTTCTCCTAAAATTGTTATTTTATAGCTAATTACTGGGCAGCTAGATGGTACAGTGGATGGAACTCCAGTGTTGGAGTCAGGAAGACTTGAGTTCACATCCAGTCTCAGCTATCTGGCCTCAAATCTGGTTATGCCTGGGCAAGTCCCTTAATTCTTTTTGCCTCAGTTTTTTACCTATAAAATGAGGCAAAGAAGGAAATGGCAAACCATTTCAATGTCTCTGCTAAGAAAACCCCAAATGGGGTCACGGAGAGTTGCATACAACTGAAATAACCTAATAATAACGAGAACAAAAACCAATGACTGATGAGTTTACCTTGAATATAACTAGTCTGGTCCTCATTCACCAAGCATATTACTCATCAGTGGGGGGATCTCTCTTTTAGTCATTGCTGGCAGAATTTTTGCTAGAGTTCTCCTTAATAGGCTGATCCTTCACCTGGAAGATGAGTATATACCTGAGAGCCAGTGTGGCTTCAGAAAGGGCCAAGAAATAGTCAATATGGTGTTTGCTGCATGATAACTCCAGGAGAAATGCCAGGAGCAGAACAGAGCTGTACACAATGTTTGTGGATCTGACCAAGGGATGAAAGCCTTTGACACTGTTAGTCATGAGGGCTTATGGAAAATTATGTCAAAATTTGGTTGCCTGGAGAAATTCATCAATATTGAATGTCCATTTCATGATGGCATGTTTGCCTGGGTTCTGATAATGGACAAAGCTCTTGCACTTTCCCAGTCTCCAGTGGAGTGAAACAGGGCTGTGTGCTTGTTCCCATGCTTTTTAGCATCATGTTTTCAGTCATCTTGACAAATGCTTTCAATGAGGATGAACATGGCATCAAGGTCAACTACTGTACTAATGGTAAGTTCTTCAATTTGAAAAGGTTACAAGCCAAGACCAAAGTGGAGGGAGTGTTGGTGCATGATTTTCTGTTTGCAGATGATTGTGCACTCAGTGCAGCCTCTGAAGCTGAGATGCAACAAAGTATGGATGAATTCTCTGCTGCTTGTGCTAGTTTTGGCCTAATAATTAACACCAAAAAAACACAGGTGCTCCATCAGCCACCACCATACCATCCATATGTGGAGCCATTGGTTACAACAAATGAAGAAGTTTTGAATGCTGTGGATAAGTTCACTTACCTTGGTACTGTACTTTCCAGGGATGTACACATTGACAATGAGGTTGATGTACGCATTACCAGAGCTGGGTCAGTGTTTGGGAGGCTCCAAAGAAAGGTTTGGGAGAGAAGAGGTATTAGATTGACTACCAAACTGAAGGTCTACAGAGCCGTTGTGCTGACCTCATTGTTATATGCTTGTGAAACATACGTGAGACATACCAGTGCCATACCAGGAAACTGAATCACTTCCATTTGAACTGTCTTAGGAAGATTCT
>CM053770.1:525075221-525122560 GCA_028658325.1 Potorous gilbertii
GGGAGACACTGGCACAGGACTGCTCAGCATGGCATGCCCACATAAGAAAAGGTGCTGTGCTGTTTGAGCAAAGCAGAATTGAGACAGCACAAAGTAAACACAGGATGCACAAATTTGGGATATCCACCCCAAATATTCCTATGGACTATCTGTGCCCAACCTATGGTAGAACATTATGAGCTCTTATTGGTCTGACCAGCTACAGTTGGACACACTGAAATTTCATTTTACAATACGATGTCATTTTGGTCCTCTTTGAAGATGAAGGACAACAACCAACCAACTACTCATCAGTGGGCCAAGACTGGCCTTTCCAACTTGGTAGAGCCTGTCAGAACCTGAAGTCAGAATACAGGGTCTCTCCTAGGCACCATAGGGAGGTTATTGGAGCAGGATTTCAGTGGAGTGCTGTAATAAAATGGGCGGGAGAAGATTTTAGGTAGTTGAGAAGGGGAAAGGAAAGACTTTCCCCACCTCAGAGGAAGAGGAAACCATAGGGGAGGGAAAAAGAGTGTTAAATGGGGAACCTGTCCCCTTACCTTGGACCAGGCGTCTCTAGGCTCTATCTAGAGTTTTCAAAATACAAAAGCAACATCCTCGTATGATATTTCATCATATTTTCCCCTCAAAATCTTGCTCCCATCTGGAATTTTATTCCAGAAAATCTCCAATTTGTTGATTCTAGTACATTAGGTTTGCAAAGAGATTGGGTCTGAGAATGAAAGGATTTTGTGTTTGTGGGAGAAAGATCATAGAATTTAGAGCTAACAGGAACCAGCTAAAAATCATAGGGGAACCTAGGTCTAAAAAGAAAGAGGGCCATCTAACCCTTGATCTCACCTTGGGGAATGATGAACAAGGCCATGATGGAAAAAAAATTAGTCTGGAAAATTATATTTATGGCATTTTAGAAATGGGAGGAACTTCAGAGCTTACCTCTCTTTTAGTCCAACCTCTCTTCTAATATAGGAGTACTCTCTGAAATGCCTTTGACAAATGGTCATCCAGTCACTTCTTTTTGAATTTCATTGCTTGAAAACATTCAGAGATGGGGAACTCACTACTTTGCCAGGCACTGTATTCCATTTTTGGAAAGTTTTCCTTATGTAGAGATGACTTGACATTCCATATGTGGGGATAAGGATAAGGGAGTCCCTTATGAGGTGCTGAAGGCTTTATTCCCATTTGCAAGAAGAGGTAAAGAAAGATGAATTTGCTCCAACTAGTAGCATAATTAAAAAGTTGATCTAACTGTAGCAAAAATAGGACAACTATGTGGTGCAGTGGATAGATTCTTCCTGGAGTCAGGAAGATCTGAGTCCAAATCTGGCCCCATTACTAGCTGTATGACCCTGGGCAAGTCACTTAATCCTGTCTGCCTCAGTTTTGTCATCTTCAAAATGAACTGGAGGAGGAAATGCAAACCACTCTAGTATCTTCACTAAGAAAATCCCAAATGAGGTCACAAGAGTCAGATACGATTGAACAATAACACTCTGAGAAGACTAGACTTCTCCTCTACCAGATTGTCAAAGCTGTTTATGACTCAAAAAGACGTCAAAAATGCTAACCCTAGACTCAGTTTAGAGTTCTAAAAACATAAAAGAATCATCTTCATATAATAGTTCATAAATTTATCACAAAATCTTGCTCCCATCTAGAATTTTATTTCAGAAAGATCTCCAAATATAGTTTAAATATAGAACTCCTGTCTCATTTCTCATCAAAATGCTTATCTTCCCAGATTCATAAGACCCAAAAGGATAATTCACTGACATTGCAGCTTTGGTACATTTACTTTAAGAAACAGAAAGGCAATAAAGTCTAGTATTGAGAATTCCCAAACAGCTGCTTGATGTTCAGTTAAGTGGTCTCCTCAACAGCTCTTGCCTTATGGTCATGAGGGAAAACTGAAGTAGAGAGCTCTGGACTCCTCTGAGTTCTAAGGGACCTTTTCTTTATTCATTAGCCATTGCCTTATTTTGACCTCTGTAACTCACTACACCATTCGAGATACTGCTGATCTTTGATTTTTTTTTACCTATGGTATTATTAATAATGGTAAATAATGGATCAAACCTCTATTACTACTGTCATTATTAGGGGCAGCTAGATGACTTGGTGGATCGAGGACAGAATATGAATAAGGATAGACTTGAGTTCAAAGCCTGACTCCTTGTAATTTTGCAAAAGTCCCTGCCCTCACATTAAGATAATAGTGGTTTCTCTCAAGGTTATTCTTAGTATAAACTGAGCAGACTCCCAGCCCTGAGATAACCTCTACCTCTGTTTATCATTCTTGAGTTACTTACAAGAAGCAGTCCATTACATAGTTCTCCCACAGACAACAGGCACCAACAGCTGAGATTGCTTAAATAGCCTTGACTATGTGTCAAAGTCTAATTTCTCTGAAGACCAATTATTCCTATAGAAACAACTGACCAGAAGCTCCGGCTTATAAATCCTGGCCAATCAGCATTTAACCAGTTTAGAGAACACTTGAAATTCAGGGACTTTCTAACGAGAAGTGAAGCTTTTCCTCTATATAAATAAGAGAACTCAGCCCCAAATGATTGAGCCAAAAACTTCTGAGTGTCACATGGATACAGACAACTCCATCGTCATCACAGAGAAGGTTTGGGGTGGAAGAGAATCTCTACAGTTCCTGGGAAATTTTTAGTCTGGGTCTGCAGTCAGGATTTCCTCTTTGTGAGTTTAAATCCAGCCTCAGACACTTGTTAGCTGGGTGACCCTGAGCAAGGGACACTTAATCCTGTTTGCCTCAGTTTCCTCATCTATAAAACAAGCTAGAGAAGGAATGACAAACCACTACAATATCCTTGCCAAGAAAACCCCAAATGGAGCCACAAAGAGTTGGACAGAACTGGAAAAACAACTCAACAAGAACTTTTAGAAAGGAAAGATTCAACATAGATTCACCAATAGTAGGCCATGCCATGCTAATCTCATCTCATTTTTTGACAAGCCTTTGACAAAGCTGCCCTAAGAGGTGGTCAGCTCTACCTTCTTGGAAGTCTTTCATTAGAGGCTGGGGGATCACCTTTTGGGTATGATATAGTCAGGATTTATTTAGCTTAGGATATGGGTTAGATTTAACAACCTCTGACATTCCTTCTAGCTCAAATTGTGTGATTCCGTTAACAACTGTAGATGAAGGGAAAACTAGATTTAGCTAGATTTAATTTAGCTAGATTTTAACCTAGCATTTGATAAAGCATCTCATACTATTTTTCTGAATAAGACAGAGCGATGTGGAGTAGGTGATACTACCACTAGATGGATTCATAATTGGTTGAATGATCATGTTCAATGTCAATGTTGTAGCAAGTCTCCAGTGGAATTCCTCAGGGATCATGTTTAGCCCAGGGCTGTTTGATGATTTTGTCAATGACTTGTACATAATGGCCCTAAATAAGCCTGCTCATCCAATTTTCAATGACACAAAACTGTGCTAGCTAACACAAGGCATGACAGAATCAGGAGCAAAGAAGATCTTTACAGGCTGAATTTAATAAGATGAAATTCAGTAGGGATAAATGTAAGTTCTTCCACTTAGATTCAAGAAATGAACTTTACAAGTATGGGATAGACACCAGTTTATCTAAATGATCTGAGGTTGTTGGTTGACTGAAAGTTCAACATGAGTCAGCATTGTGATATGGTAGTCAGAAAAGCTAATGAGATCATGGGCTGTATTATGAGACATATAGCTTCCAGGAATAAGTAGGTTATAGTGGCGCCCTAATCAAACTGCCTTCAACTGTGAACTCCTTGTCTTTCTGGATGCAAGCATCCCTATAGTAGCTGGCAGATGATGCACACTTAAAAATGCTTGCTGATTTGACCACATCTGAAATATTGTGTTCAGTTGTGGACACTACAATTTGAGAAGGACAATGATAAGCTCAAGTGCCTAGAAGAGGACGGCCATCAACAATCTCATCCATTCTCATGGATTTAATTTACATCTCTATGCTGACAGTTCTCAAATATGCCTATCCAGCCTCAACTCCTTTGCTAACCTCTAATCTCACATCTCCACCTGCCTTTAGACATCTGAAACTGATGTCCAGTAGACATTTAAAATTCATTATGTTCAAAACTAGATTCATTTCCCCCTAAACCCTCCCTGCTGCCTACCTTCCCTGTTTCATTAAAAGGCATCACCATCGGGCCAGTACCTCCAGCTCACTACCTTCCCAGATAATTTTTTTTTAAGAGGCCACTCTTTACCTCATTTCTTATTAAACCTTAATCACTAAATAGGCTTTGCCTCAGTCAAACTGAGACTTGCTAGACTTTATCTTGAAAAGGCCAAGTCCCCCACTATAACCTTGGCTATCTCCACTTGTCCTGACCTATATCTGGTCACTGGATTGAGATAGCTCAGGAGGAAAAGGTGAGGCTGATGACTTTGCACAGCCCTCCCTCACTTAAATCCACTTCACTTGCAAATCATGGCATCATCTCCCTGATGTCACAATCCTCTACAACAACGAAGAACAAACAACAAGCAAGCAACCTAGGAGTCATTCTGGACTCCTCACTATCTCTCACCCCTATAGCCGATCTGTTGACAAAGACTGTCAATTTCACCTTTGCAACATCTCTTGAATATGCCATATGCTCTCTTCCTTCCTCTAGCACTGCTACTGCTCTGGTACAAGCCCTCAATCACCTCACATTTGGACTGTTGCAATAGGCTGTTGCTGTGTCTGTCTGCCTCAGGTCTCTCCCTTCTTCAAACTATTCTCCAGTCAGCCAGCAAAGTGATTTTCTTAAAGCACAGATCTAATTATGTCATATACATTCCCCCTCCCCCAACTGCAGTGACTCTATTGCCTCCAGGATCAAATACAAAGTCCTCTGCTTGACTCTCAAAGCCCTTCATAACCTAACCCCCTTTACAGCCTTCTTACCCCTTACTCCCTGGTGAGTACTCTTCAATCCAGTGACACTGAACCTCCTGGCTATTTCATGAACCAGACAGTCCATTTCTTGGCTCTGGACATTTTCTATGGCTGTCCCTATGCCTGGAGAGCTCTTCCTCTTCATCTCTGCCTACAGGTTTCCTTGGCTTCCTTTAAATCCCATCTAAAATCTCATCTTGTACAGGAAGCCCTTTTCAATCCCTCTTACTTCTAGTGCCTTCCCACTGTAATTATTTCCTATTTATCATATATATATATATATATACACACACTATATATATATATATATATATATATATATATATATATGTATATAGCTGGATAGTAAATATGTTTGTGGTCTCTCTGGTTAGATTATGAGCTTTTTGAGGGCTGGGACTGCCTTTTGCCTCTTTCTGTATCCCCTGACCCCCCACTCCCCCACTCCCTCCCAACTTAGCACAGTGTAAGTATTTCACATATAGTAAGTACTTAGTAAATGTTTACTGACTGATTGAAGTAGGATAGTGAAAGGCCTTGCCATATGAATTATATGAGGATTGAAGGAACTGGGAATTTTTAGCCTAGAGAAGCTACCATGCACAGTAGGAATTAGACTTGTTTTATTTGCCCCTAGAGGGAAGAATCAGGAGCAGTGTAATGGACTTGAAGGACATTTCGTCTCTCCCTCCTTGGAAGTCTTCCATAAGAGGTTGGACGATAACCCATCAGATATGTTACAGTTAGGATTCATTTAGTTTAGGTTGCAGGGGTGGGGAACCTGTGGTCTTCAGGCCACATGTGGCACTCTAGGTTCTGAAGTGTGGCCTTTTGACTGAATCCAAACTTCACAGTACATATCTCCTTATAAAAGAATTTGTTCTATAAAACTTGGACTCAGTCAAAAGCTGTACCCAAGGACCTAGAAGGCCACATGTGGCCTTGAGGCCGAAGGTTCCTCAGCCCTGGTTTAGGGTACGAGTTGGATCAGACAGCCTCTGACATTCCATGGAACTCAAATTCTGTGTTTCTGTTATAACATCTGTTGAATGTGTCCCCTTCATTTCACTTACAAACACCTGAATAGTTCAGGCCTTTACTACCTAACCCTAGTTCAACTGGAATGTTCAAATAGCCTCCTTTACTCACTAGCCTCCAGTGACTCCATATTGCTTCTAGAATAAAATTCAAAGCCCTCAGCTGGATAATTAAAGCCATTCCATAATCTAGCTCCCACTCTACCTTAGCAGGCTTTATTTACTAGCACATGAATTCCTTTCAAATACATTTTATTCCAGCCAAATTGGCCTTCTAGTTGTTTCCTGAATTTGCCCCTTGGTACAAAGGATAGATAGATAAATAGATAAATAGATAGATAGATAGAGTGCTGGAATGGGAGTTAGGAGGCCCTGGTTTCAAACCCCATCTTTGACAATAATTGTGTAACTAAGGCCAAGTCCTCCTGCTTTTCTGGGCATCAGTTTCCTCATCCATAAAAAGAGAGGACTGGACTCAGTGTGACCTCTGAGGTCTTTTTCAGATTTAGATTTGTGGTCTTTTCCCCCCACCCCCTTCCTTGTTTCTGTGCATGGCAGGTTCTCTCATCTCACATCCCATCAGAATCCCTAACCCCTTTGAGAGTTATTTCATGTGCTGCCTTCTAAAAGAAGCCTCTCCTGTCTTCCTCCTCCAATTATAACATATCTACTTCTGTTTACATGTTATAGTTCACAGTTTACTGGATACAGATTCCTTGAAGGTATTTTACTTTGTTTTCCTGACACTTAGCACATTGTCTTACACAAAGTAGGTAATTAATATTTGTATGCCTAGCTCTTATAACATATTATTGTTGAGTTATCTCTGACCCTTCATAACCACATGGACCATAGCACACCCGGCCCTTCTACCCTCCACTATCTCCCAAAGTCTGTCCAAGTTCACATTTGTTGTTTCCATGACACTATCTGTTCATCTCATCCTCTGCCTTCCGTTTTCCTTTTGCCTTCAGTCTTTCCCAACATGAACTTTCCCAACTTTTCCAATGAGTCCTCTCTTCTCATTATGTGGCCAAGGTATTTAAACTTCAGCTTCAGTATTTGACCTTCCAGTGAATAGACTGAACTAATTTCTTTAAGTATTGGATGATTCAATCTTGGACCTAGCCATCCAAGGAACTCTCAAAAGTCTTCTGCAGCACTACAATTTGAAAGTGTTGATTCTGTAGTACTCAGGTTTTTTTATAGTCCAGCTCTCACAACCATACATTGATACTGTGTATCGCCAAGGCAATATTCACAGTTCAGGTGATGACTATGAATATGCCAGCATAGTTCTCAATCACGAAATATAAAAGACTCTCCATATAGAAGGTAGAAGAAAAACATTTATTTAAACACTAGAAAGCCAAATACCAGAACCAGAAAGCAAAATCCATCATGGTGACCAAGAAGTTAATAAACATAATTACGGCAGAGAGCAAAGCCATTCTCAAACCTCCCTTCCCCCAAGCCAGGGCCTTCTCACTATCAACTGTCACAATGTGTCAGTTGGTCCTAGGTCAGTTGACCTGGTTCTTTTCCTTCTGACTCGACCCCACTCACTCACTTCCTCTGGGTCCTGCTCCACCCTTCCTGTTCTGCCTCTTTAGCAAGCTACTCTCATCACATGTGACCCAGGCCTTCCAGGGGATCCAAGCAGATCATATGGGCCTATTGATTAATGAGAAAGATCTTTCTATTTTAAATTACTGTTACATACTGGAAAAACCATAGCTTTAACTATACAGACCTTTGTCAGCAAAGTGATATCTCTGTTTTTAAGTATACCGTCCAGATTTGCCATAGCTCTCCTTCCAAGGAGCAAGTGTTTTTTAATTTCATGACTGCATATGTTGTCTGCAGTGATCTTTGAGTCCAAGAATATAAAATCTGACACTCCTTCCATTTCTTCTCCCTCTATTTGCCAGAAAGTGATGGAACCACTTACCAAGATCTTGGTTTTTCTTAATGTTAAGCTTCAAATCAGCTTTTACATTCTCCTCTTTTACCTCATCAAGAGGGTTCTTAACTCTTCTTCACTTTCTTCCATCAGAGTGGTATCACGAGCATATTTGAGATTGTTGCTATTTCCCCTGGCTACCTTAATTTCAGCTTTTGATTCATCCAGACTGCATTTCTCATGATGTACTCTGTATATAAGTGAAATAAATAAGGTGACAAGATATAGCCTTGTCCTTTTCCAATCTTAAACCAATCAGTTGTTCAATTTTTGGTTCTAACTGTTGCTTCTTGGTCCATATATGGGTTCCTCAGGAGACAAGATGATCTGATTCTCCCATCTTTTTGAGGACTTGCACATTTTGTTGTCATCCACACAGCTGAAGGCTTTAATGTAATCAATGCAGGGGAAGTCAAATTTTTTTCTGGAACTCTCTTGCTTTTTTCATAATCCATTGAATGTTGGCAATTTGGTCTCTAGTTCCTCTGCCTCTTTGAAAACCAGCCTGCTCTTTTGATAATTTTTGGGTCACATATTGCTGAAGCCTAGCTTGTAGAATCTTAAGTATATAACCTTGCTGGCATGTGAAATGAGATCTATTGTGCAGTAATTTGAATATTCCTTGGCATTGTTCTTCTTTAGGACCGAGATATAAACTGATCCTTTCCAATCCGGTGGCCACTGTTTAGTTTTCCAATTTTGCTGGCATATTAACTGCAGCATCATCATTAACATAGCAAGAGGTTAATAAATGAAATTCATATTCACATATTCAATCAATCAAAGCACAAATGTTTTGTGCTTTGATTGAACTGGAGACTCCTGGTTACTTGATACAAATTAAAGGATGCCTACCTGCTTCCCAGAATGACCGATAGACATACAAACACCTACACAATCCAAGGGGATGACCCCTTCCTCTCCCCTAGGAGAGGAATGTCCCCTAGGTATCTGACCTTAAGGGTGAGGAGGACAAAAGGGGAGGCTTGAGGAGGGCGGGGAAGGGCACCACCTTACAACCAATAGTAAGAAGCGAATGAGGAGGGTGCCACCGCCTCCATCTGGTTTGGCCAATGGAAGCCTCTGAGATCTACGTCATTTCCCCGCCCTTTCTACCCATCGTCGTCCAGCTCCGGCCCAGTTTCTAAAGGAGTATCAGCGGTGCACAGTGGACAATACCCGTGGCGCTTAGGGAGAGGCGGGTCTTCCCTTAAAGCCAATGGACGCTGTTGTTCCTATCTGGAAGCAGTCTTCGGATCTTTCGGGTTCCTCCCGGTGCTCCCTAGGGGTTGGGAAGTGGGGGGTGGTGGTGGTGGTAAGGAAGGAGGGGTCAAGTTGCAGCCTCCCGCTCCAACACGCATATTTTTCGCCATATCTCTAGCGCTTGCGCAGTAGGGCCCTTCCTTAGAAGACGAAATGAAAGCGTCTTAAGGGAGGGAGGGGACTCCCTTAACCGCTGTCCAGTGGGTCACTGGACCTGCAGCATCATTTGCCATGGCCGCAAATTGCAGCGGAGTCACAAAACTTTAATTTTGGGATCCAAAAAGTTAAGTGAGGTCCCACCGAGATTTGAACTCGGATCGCTGGATTCAAAGTCCAGAGTGCTAACCATTACACCATGGGACCCGCTGGCTGCTGGAAGCGGCCGGCAGCCTTCTCAAGCAGCAAAATCTATTGGGCCGCTCTTCCCCAAGTGGTGGCATTTCCCCCGGGGACAAAAATGGAATCTTGGGGACCTGGGATACCCACGAACCGGGACAGTCATCGGCGTTCTCAGGGCGATCTGCAAGAAAATCTCCCCGAGCTCCTGTAGCAGCAGCAGCAGCAGCAGCAGCAGCAGCAGGGACATACTCCAGGGCTCCCCCAGAGGAGTGAACTCTTCTCCCCTCTCCTGTTCCCAAGCACGCACCCGGCAGTCTGGGTTCCGGGCTGTCCCTGTGAACCTGGCCCCGGGGACCTCGACGGAACAGGGAGAGCTGATGCAGGGTTGGGAGGGGAGCTCACACTCTGCATCTCCTCCACCTCGCACCTCTTCCCTCGCTATCCCGTGCCCAGATCGTGCCCACTCCTTGTCCTTGAGCTTTTTTGGGGAAAGGGTTCCCTTCGCTCTCGGCCTTGTTTGTTTGGTTATTTATATATTTATTTAAGAGGGTGACTCCTGAGAAGGATGAGATAGCCAAGTAGGGAGGGAGTTAGCCTAGCAAAAGGTGGTATGTGAGTTCGAGTCCACCATCAACGTTACTAATTTGGCTGCAAATTAAAAATAAAACGTCGTGAGCCTTAAGAATTTACCAAGTTGTACAATAATTAATACCCCCACAAATTCGGCAGAGGTTTCTCCTACTCGCAGTTGGGTCTGTTTAGCACTTACTCGTCTGAGACTTCTCCTTGGGATCAAGGTCATCAAAGGAGACGTAACTGACGATCATCTTTCTGGGGATTCAAGTTTTCCCAAGTTTAAAATGGGTGTGTGACTCTTCCCTCCCCATTTTTAATAATCAGTTACAAATTACATCTCTCACATCTAGAGATAAGAGGCAATGTTGGGGAGTGTGTGTAGGGGTTGGAGTCAGAAGCTGAGTTATGACTCTTTACTTTTCTATGCCTCGGTTTCCTTCTCTGTAAAATAATGGAATTGGGCTAGGTGTCTTCTGAGATCTCCTATAATCTGTTCCTCCTCTATTCCCACAACCATCACTGATACTTTCTCTAATACTCTCTCCTTGTAGTTGACTTTCGCTGTTGAGATGGTCTTTACCACTCTCCAAAATTTCTTCCATGACACTATTGGACTACTTCCTTTTGATATAGGACTGATTATGCTCACATGTCTGCTCAGCAATAATCAGTGTCGCTCTATTGTCTATCAAATAAATTTGAGACTCTTTTGCCCGGTATTCAAGGCCACAACGTGGTCTTACTCTACCTGTCTTATCCTATTTCATGCTTGAGCCCTCTTCCACCCCCTCTATCCACCACCGAAATGACCTCTGTCCCACAGCTCTGTCTTCATTCTCGGCTCTCCCTGCCTTGGTTCATGCTGTACCTTCTCATCACCTGCTGAATTCCTACATATCCTTTAAAGTTTATCCAGTTTCCTTTTCTGGTACCCCTTTGGCAAAGACCTCCCACACGACTTTGTCTCGTTTTCTTCTATGCATTTATGATTTAACACTGCATATGATAGTTTGTTTCTGGGTCTCATTCTGTTTAGGACTGTAACACTCCTTGGGAGTAAGTACTCTGCCTAAATCTAAATTTTGTATCTCTCCCATTCCTTAGCATAGGACACTGTATATAATAGTAAATAAATGTTTATTGGATGAATGACTGAAAGCCTCTCCCTTTCCCCTTTACTTCCTTACAGGGAGGACAACTGTGAAAGTACTTCAGTATTGATTTCAGAAGATATAGAAATTTAAATCCTTCCAATTTGAAATTATGCTAAGAAAGTGGTTAAAATATCTATTTCCTTCAGATATTTCGCTGCCAGGCATATGCCCCAAGGACGTCAAAGATAGAAAAGCCCTGTATGTCCCAAAATATTTATAGCAGCAACGGTTATATGCAAAGAGCTGGAAACAAAGTAGATATCCATTAGTTGGGGAGTGGCTATGGAAATGATGAAATAATCCATTTGGGTGGTTCCCTCCTGAACTTGGCATTCACAGTTTGGGGGTAGAGATAATGATTTTACTGGCTCTCTGGTACTCTTTGGGTCTGTACTCCTAAAATTATAGTTCATAAGCCCCCATTGGTAAACTTGCCTTTAATAGTCAGCTAATAGACATAATTCACTGCAAGCAAAGGTATTTACTAAGATGATGTAATAAAGCAGTGGCTACAAAACATTATCATCAGAAACCTGGGACACACTCTCCCAAAAATACACACTACATCAGAGTGAAGAATAGACATTCATTTAGAGCAAAAGACATTGACATATACATGTATGAAATACAAGTTGCCAGTGCAATTCATAAACCTGATACTGCAAGGCTCTGATGTTCTTTCACTTTTTTTTGGTGTTCTTACTTTGACACCCCTTGGGCTAAATGTCTCTATTTATTCGGATTCCCTAAGTCCATTCCTATCTTCAACTAAGCTCCATTGTCAGAGCCAGTTCTCCCTTGAATCTACAATTCCCTTTCTTTTCTTCCAGAGGTTTTGCTATTTGAAACTCTTTTCTGCTCCCAGCTCTAAAATTGTGTCTCCTCAACAAGTAGTCTTTTTCTGCAACATGCCAGGGCCTTTAGGGAGAGTGGTGAGAAAGGAGGACAAAAGAAGAGAGAAATTGTCAACTCTCATTGCCTTCGGTACAGGTTTAAGGATTCTTGAGACTGTTTCTTGCCTTGATTGTGTTTCTAGGGCTTTCAGGCTTAACTTTTTTAAAGGCCACAAGAGGAAGATCAACTCTTTACCCAGTACAGCAGTGAACTGAGCAAACAACAAACCTCCATCCCCTTCAGCAAAGGTAGGGGTGGTGACTCCATTCATTAGCTGCATAGAATCTAAAGGTGAACTTGGTTGGAACTAATACTGTGTAGCAACAATTTTAACTTCAAGCCCAATTTCCCCAGGAACCTAGGTAGTAGAGGGGAGAAAGTGCTTCATTGCTGACAGAACTGCTTCACACTTCTGTTGTTTCATTATTTCCTTAGAAAATGCATTTCTTTGCAAAAGTTAATTGATTTTAATTGGTTAAACTGATAGTGGGGTGCAAATCATCCAAAATGGTGGGTTATCCTGATAGTTTTAAAATAATTTCCCTAATCCCTTGGGGTTACCTCTAGAACACTGAGGGGTAAGAGGTTAAGAGTCCATCCCTTTGCCCATCAATTGGGGAATGGCTAAATAAGCTGTGGTATGTGATTGTAATGGAATATTATCATGCTATAAGAAATGACAAGCAGGATGATTTCAGAAAAGCCTGGAAAGACTTACTTGAACTGATACAAAATGGAATGAGCAGAGCCAAGAGAATGTAGTACACAGTAAAAGCAATATTATTTGATGAAGAGTTGTGAATGACTGAGCTATTCTCAGCAATACCGTGATCCAAGACAATCCCCATGGACTACTGATGAAACATACTTTCTGCCTCCAGAGAGAACTGATATTGACTGAATACAAACTGAAGCATACTATTTTCACTGTCTTTCATTTTTTCTTTTATTTGAGTCTTCTTGTACAAAATGACTAATACAGAAATGGTTTGCATAATTGCACATGTATAACCTATATCTGTTTGATTACCATCTCATAGAAGAGGAGGGGAGGAAGAGAGGGATAGAATTTGTAACTTAAACCTTAAAATAAAAATGTTTTTAAAAATTAGAGAAAAAAAGAATCCAATCCTTTCCTTTCACAAGTCTCAGTTTTTTTCCTGCTTTCATACCCAAAACTTCTGAGAAAACACATCCTACTTTCCCAGAGACTCCCTTAAAGTGATCAAGAACCGTTGCCTGAAAAGCAATTTGAAAAATAAGACCAAATACTAAACCATGAATATGTTTTGACCTACTGATACCACTAATAGGCCTATACTCCAAAGAGATCAAAGAAAGAGGAAAAGGACCCACATAGACAATAATATTTATAGCACCTCTTTTCATAGTGGCAAAGAATTGGAAACTAGGGAAGTTGTGCCCATTAACTGGAAATGACTGAACAAATTGTGGTATACAAATGTAATGAAACATGATTATGCCATAAGAAAAACAAAAGGCATGAGTTCAGGGAAACTTGGGGAAACTAGCATGGAGTGATGAGAGGATGAAGTAAGCAGAAGCAGAAACAATCACATTGTAAAGACAAACAACTTTGTGTCTTTTTTTTTGAAAAAGATAACATCAACACTAAATTTATAAAATTATATCACATAAGGATGTACTCCTCACTCTATCTCTCTTGCCCTATTTTGATACTCCTTCTGCTAGGACAAGTCCCAGGAGACAGACATTTCTAGCTACTTGTTTCTTTTCAAAAAGGAGTTTAATTTTAATTTTTTTGGGTTACATTTTGAGTTCTGAGTGGTCTCTGTCTACCTCTCACAGCCCTGCATTAGAGAAAGTCAACATTTGATGTAGATATATATGTGGAACCATATAATACATACTTCTGTTAATCAGTTCTTTCTCTGGAGGTGGATAGCATTTTCCATTGTAATTCCTTCCTAGTTGATAGGAAAGATTGTATTGCTCAGAACAGCTTAGTCATTCCTGGAGTTACTCTTTGAACAATATTGCTGTTACTGTATACAACATTCTCTTGGTTTTTGCTGGTTTATTTCACATTTTTTCATGTAAAGCTTGCTTTTTTTTTTTTTTTGGCAATTAGTGTTAAGTGGCTGGCCCAGAATCACATAGCTAGTAAGTGTCTGAGGTCGTATTTGAACTCAGGTTCTCCTGACCCCAGGGTCAGTACTCTATCCCCTGTACTACTTAACTGCCCCTTTCCATGTTTTACTTTTTTTTTTTTTTTTGGAGAGGGGAAGGCAAGGCAATTGGGGTTCAGTGACTTACCCAAGGTCACACAGCTAGTAAAGTCAAGTGTCTGAGGTCAGGTTCCATGTTGGAAGCAATTCATTCATTATTTCTTATAACACAGTAGTCTTCCTTCACAACTATACACCATAACTTGTTAGCTATTCTCCAACTGATGGCCATGTACCATCAAGGTCCAATTCTTTGCCACCATAAAGAGAACTGCTATAGACATTTTAGATCATATAGGTTCTTTTCACCTTTTCCTGATCACCTTAGGAAATAGATCAACAATGGTATTGCTGGATCAAAGGGTATACACAGTTTTATAATCCTTTGAGCATAATTTCAGATTCCTCTGCAAAATGGTTGGATCAGTTCCACCAACAGTGTATTAGTGTCCCAATTTTTCCTTATCCCCTCCAGTATTAAAACAAACAACTTTAAAAGACTTAAGAACTCTTCTTTTCAATACACTGATCAATCATGTTTCCAGAATACCAAGGATGAAGCATACTACCCATCACCTGGCAGAGGTGTGATGGGCTCAAGATACAGAATGAGACATACATTTTTGGTCTGGGGATTTGTTTTGATTGACTATATATATGTTTTTTGCAAGGGTTTTGTTTTTCTTCTATTCTAATGGGAAGTAAAGTATGGAGAGAAAAAAAAAACACTTGTTAACTGAAACAAACTAAATAAAATCACTGACAATTGACAGGAGGCTGACTTCCAATTCCATAAGTTTGGTTTGGTATGAAGCATTCTGGGATGTTTCTTTGGACATGAAATGGATTGGCAGTCATCATGGGCAGAAGGCACAACCCACCCAGGGTTTTGCTGAGGATGTGTCCAGTGTAACTAATTGGTTAAGGGCTAACAAGAAGGATCAGGGAAAATGTAATAAATCATAGGGTTAAGGGACTTGAAAAAATATGTACATAGATATCACATAAACTTATCATGTGAAAGAATAGATGTGAGAGGGAACAGTTGAAAGTTCAAAACAGTGTCCTGAAATTATATATCTTAGAGCTAAAAGAGATCTAGGAGACAGTTGAATCCAAAACCCTCATTTTACAGGTGAGAAAATTGTGACCTAGAGTAGATTATTTCTCCTTGGGTCTCAGTTTTCTCTCACCTCACCATTATCTCTCTTTTATTCCCTCACTCTCACTCTCTCACTTTCTCACTCTGTGTGTGTGTGTGTGTGTGTGTGTGTGTGTGTGTGTGTACACACAGGGTTCAAGCAGTATTGAGATTTAATATTTTAACATTTTGTGAAGATTTTTGGAATGCCTTCTGTGTGTATTCTATATGTGTATGTAACGTATGTATGTGTGTATATGATGACAATTAGGTGGTGCAGTGGATGGAGTACCAGACCTGCAGTCAGAAGATCTGAGTTCAAATCCAGCCTCAGATACATATTAGTTATGTGACCCCAGACAAGTCACTTAACCCCCATTTGCCTCAGTTCCTCATTTGTAAAATGGGGACAAATTGGAGAAGAAAACAGCAAATCACTCCAATATCTTTGCCAAGAGAATCTCATGGTCAAAGTCCATGCATGGAATCCCATAGAATGGGACAGGACTGAGCAACAATAATGTATGTATATGGGAGGGAATTGGACTAGATGGAATCTGAGGTCCTTTCCCACTCTAAATTTATCATGGTCACAAATGAAACTGCACAAATGTTCAGCAAGGTTATACAGGTGCTGCTGTTGAATTGTTTCACTCATGTCTGACTTATCTGGGTTTTCTTGGCAAAGATACTGGAGTAGTTTGTCATTTCCTTTTCCAACTCATTTTACAGATGAGGAAACAGGGGCAAACATGGTAAAGTGACTTGCCCAGGATCACACAGCTGTGAAGTGTCAGAGGCCAGATTTGAACTCCAAATGATGAGTTTTCCTGATACCCAAGTCTAGTGCTCTATCCGTTGTGCCACCTCGGAGCAGAGCTGGGATTTGAGCCCAAATGACTGACTCCAGATTGAGTACTGTACTCTTTTTCTTCAATTCAATTAATTCCAGTATTTATTATGTACCTCTTATGTTCAAGGTACTGTACCAGGATCTGTGGATTCCAAGACATGATCTAAAAAAGAGGTACCTGGCCTCAAGGCATCTAGGTGGTACCTTGGATAGAGTACTGAACTTGAAGTCTAGAAGATCTGATCTCAAATCTGGCCTCAGGCACTTATAAGCAGTTCAGCCTTGGGAGTCACTTAAACCTCAGTTTCCTCTACTGTAAAATGGGGATAGTAACAGCACCTACATCACAAGGTTGTGAGTCTCAAATGAGATATTTGTAAAACACTTAGCAGACAGTGCCTGGCACTTAGTAGGTGCTTAATAAATGCTTCTTTTCTTCCTTTCCTCAAGGGGCTCTTATAAATATGATATAATTTAAATAGAGAAGGATGCTTAACTATGGGAACCAGAAAAGCCTGCTTCAAAAAGGCGACATCCAAGTTGAATCATCACAGATTCTTGAGACAGAGGGTCAGAAGAGATGGTATTTCAGTCATGAAGTAAAGCCCATGCATGCAGAGGTCAGGAACAGCAAGTTAACTAATGTGTCTGGAATGAACAGAAGGAGAAAAAGAGAATATGTGTAATGTCTAAAAAGGTACACTGGGGTCAGTAACGACGGGTCTGAAATCAATCTGAGGAGTCTCTGCCTTCCTGATAGCATGAACCTAATAAGTGTTAATTGAATTAGCCCAGAGGTAAGAAACCTCAAGAACCATATAACCAGAGTAGGAATATGGCCAGACCTATGTTTTAAGGCAATCATTTCCATGGTTGTGGGGAAGATGATGTTGTTCTATATTATTAATTATTAGACTCCCTTTTAACCACTCATGGGACCCTGAGCAAAGTTTTACAACAGCATCCTTTTTAGATTTTCCATTTTGACACATTCTCAACCTATCACAAGAGAAAAGTTATACCAACAGATCATTTATTTTGAAGCAATAATTTACCTGTCTTATTATTCTCCATTTCACAGACTTCAGTACCATATGCCTGGTTAAGCTTGCCAAGTATCTGCATTCTCTTGTGCTCATTAGAGTAACATTCGGGATCTAGGACTTAGAGGTGGGAAGCGTGGGCAGAGTCAAGAGACCTAAGGTTTGCTTCTGGCTCTGTTGCTACCTTGCTGTTGCACTTTGGACAAATTGCTTCCCCTCTCTGGATATGTGTCCTCCCCCTTGAAATGAAAGGGTAGGCCAAAGGTGAGATTCCTGGTGGTTCTAACGTTTTATTGTTCTATTTTTGGCTGTTCCAAGTGTCTGATCCACAGTGCTTTTTACCAAAGCTTATCCTGGCAGCATGTTAGTTAGCATTGGACACATTTTTAGAGTAATGCTAAGAAAAGTGACTTAATTGTGGGCTACAGATTTGATCACTGTATACATGCATTCTCTCCCCCCTGTTTTTTTAAAAGAAAATTTGGTGTTAAAAGCTTGTGTAAGGAAGAAGAATGGAAGAGTTCTGGGTTTAAAGCCATGAAGGTCTGGATTCAAATTCACTTTCTGATACTTAATAAGCTTTGTGAGTCTAGCCTGGGGCAGCTAGTTGGCACAGTGGCCAGGCCTGGAATTAGGAAGATCTGAGTTCAAATGTGACCTCAGGCACTTACCTTCTATGTGACCCTGGACACATCACTTAACTGTGTTTGCCTCAGTTTTCTCTCCTGTAAAATGAGCAGAAGGAAATGGCAAACTACTCTAGTATGAAGCTTATGTAAGATAAAGTATAATAACATGCTTTGCAAACCTAAAGTACTATACAAGTGTAATCTGTTATGGTTCAAGTGAGTGGCTTAAGTCACTGGTAAGTCCTCAGTACTGTATATGAATGCCTACAATGCAACTACAAGAGCAACACCCTTGTTTAGGAGATCTCAAGTAAGGAAATTTTGAAATGTTTATGTTAAATAGAATATAATATTCCCCATATGTGTATGTATTTATTTATTGACTATAATATATGTATAAAACATAAACTACACTAACACTTCTGGGATATCCTATATCTATCTAAATAGCTATATTTAGGCTCATTATTTCACTGATTTGGGCAGTCCTGATAAGTGGATGCCTTCTGTCTGTGTAGATTTGTAACTTCTACAAATTAAATAGGACATAATATGTCATATATTATTTATATTTATGCATATATGTGTATATTATATATATAGTTTATCTATAATCTATGTATAAAACATGTGAGCCCCAAAATATCCAATCTGTAGTAAAAGTAACTGAGGCAGAAATTGCCAATAGTAGTTTATTAAAGGGACCTGGCCCCCTTTAATGAATTGGATATCAGATCTTCCTCATAATCTGAGATACCTTCTTTCTTCAGGGCCTTGGTTTTGTAGTGTTTGGCAAGATGATATACATGATGCAGAGTAAAATATAGGATTCTGCTAGTTGACAGACCTATACCTTGACCCATTTTACAGTTGAGGAAACTGAGTCAGAAAGGAGTTTAAGTGTCTTGTTCAAGAGCACAAAGCCAGTATCTGTGACTAGATTTGAATTTAGGTCTTCTTGATTCTACTCCCAGCACTCTAACCTACTATCCAGTCTGGGGTTGATGAGGTTTGGGGCCAAAAAAATGGGCAGTCAAAAGATGGGCATGACAAAGATCACATGTTGGTCAAGTGCTCATGGCTGTTTCCTCATGTTGGGCAATAGAGAAGAATGAAGAAAGATGGGGAAACAAAAAGAAACTGAGAGACATTTCATCTCATTAGGACATTTCAGCTATACTGGGCTTGGTCAATTACTCAACAGGCAAAAAGGGTAGAGGTCTTCTAGTTAACTTCCTATGGTTAATCAAGTGAACTTATAATGCATAATTTAAAGTTCTGGGGCCTAATATAAGAAAGAATCTGTCTAACCTAGTCTAATTATCCTTAAATATGAGATATGTAAAATATATATTAATATTAGTTGACTGACTAAATATATATTAATAGATAAGTGTAACACTATCCCTATGGAATCACACTAAACTGAAAAATACTGATTGGATTAAAATAGAGGTTAAGTTAATCATGTGACACAAATATAAACTGCACTAACAGTTTTGGGACACTCTACATCTATCTGAACATCAATATTTAGACTCATGATTTCATTGCTGTATGACAGTCCTGATGAAAGGATGTGTTCTACTGATATAGATTAGTGTCTTCTGCAAATTAAAGTTTCAGAGAGCTGATACAGATAGGTGAGGTGACTTGTCCAAAGTCACCCAAACACTATCTTTAGAGGGTAGGACTTGAATCCAAGTCTTCATGACCTAGAAGTTGTCTCTCTAGTACACCATTGTCTTCTCTTGCTCTCTCACTCTCACGTATATGTGTAGATACAGTCCTAGAGCAGTATTTTTGAATACCCTGCCTATACATATATATGTGCACACAGATGTGCATAAAAATGGCGATAGTAATAGAACCTGTCCCCCAAGATTGTTGTGAGAATAGGATAAACTTAATATTTGTAAAGTATTTGCAAATCTTAAAGTGCTATGTAAATGTTAGCTATTATAGATGCATATTTATTGAGCATCATTGTATACCCTCCCTTTGCTCTCCTGGCACCAGATCCCTATGGTATTATGTGTGTCTATAAGAAAATAGACCACTGTAAGTCTGTGTGAGAGAGGTTCCCTTTTGTCTCTATGTCTTATCATTTAGAAGACTGTGTAAGCCATTGAGTCCCTTTTTTTGTTTCTAGTCTACTGGAAGGCCCTGAAACATACATCTTGAAATAGAGGAATGAAGATCCTATTTCAGAAGAATAGGGGCCTGTGAGCATAAAGGTGACAAAGAAGTCTTTGTCTGGCTCTTCCTGTTTGGTCTTTGTGCTTTGTGCTGGCACTGAAAAAAAATAGGCCCAGTAGAGGAGACCTCTAAGGAAACTGGAAAATCATAAATCCAGGCAACAGAAGCAGTCTCATTCTGGTCTGGACTAGCTTGTTATGGACATGTATTGTTGTGTGTTTTGCTGAAAAAAAGAGAAACTGAGGAACAAGCTTTTATTAAATGCCTACTATATGCCAGAGCTTTACAAGTATCTCATTTGAGACACAGCAAATCTGTGAGGTAGGTGCTATTTTATCTCAGTCTAGTTCCCTTTGTCACCTAGCTGTTTTTCCCAGTCCCAAATACAAATAGAAACCAAATACTGGCTTCTAGATCTCCTCCTTTAACCTATAAGGAAAAAGCCCCCAAATCTTTTGTTAATTGTTATTTCCATCTTTGAACTAGCTGAATTTTGGGAGTGTAACTCAGGAAATAGATAATTTAAAAAGAAACAGCAGGTAATTAAATCTCTTTCTACTGGACTTTGGACACAGGTTACATACACATAAACACACACACACACATATGACTTATTCTGGGAGTCATGAGGAGTTTGGGGGGCAGGACAGGTGACAAGGAAGGGCTTTCTGTCCAGTTTCCCTGGATGCTTCCTACATGGTGATTTTGTGGTTGCACTAGAGAAACTAGAGCTCACACGCAAAACTTGCAAATCCTAGTGAGACATATGGAAGGATATGTTCACAGCTGATTAAAGCTGATGAAAGATCATGGGCCAAATAGAAAGGCATGCAGATTTTCTTGCAGGCATTATTAAGGATGAACACATCTTGCTTCTCATGACAAACCACTATGGATTCTCAGCTTTCCTACTTTAACCAGTGACCATCTAATCTCTAAAATGTATCATTGATATTTCACCAGTTTTTCTTGATTCCCAGATTTTCTAAGGCAATGATTAGTAGGGAGATTCCCTAACTTTAAGCGATACGCCTTCAAGTTTTTTAGAGGCAGCCAGCTGGCTCAGCGGATAAAGTGCTATACCTGGAATCAAGAAGACCTGAGTTCAAATCCAGCCTAAGATGGTAGCTGTGAGGAACGCAGTGGTGGAGATCACAGGATTTCCCAGGCAGGGTCAGGGAGTTAGCCTAGGATGAGTTGCTACTGCCCATTGCTTCCCTTTCCAGAGTACCCTCTGGAAGACCCATGTAATAAATCCATTCTCACTAAAAGAATACAGAGAGGACAAAGAAAGATGTTTATTTTTACACTTCTCTGGAGGAAGTGGGTGCGGTGCTTGCTAGGAACACCCACACGGATATAGAAGCAGGAGTGAGGTTACAATGTTAGGGTTAGTTCAAATTCCTCAAATGCCTTACTTTATTTCCCTACTTTCCTTCCTTATGCAGATTATGTAGGTATGTTAGTGAGGATTCTTGTGCCTAGGAGCTGTTCATCACGCCCCTACTTTCTCGCTTCCCCCTGAGACCAAGATGTGCTCCACCACCAACTTGTAAAGTGGGTTAGGCATGCTGATCTTATCACAAGCTCCCATCAGCCCAGGAGTTTTGCTATTTTCAAGAATATTTGTAGAAGCAAAACAAGAGCCAAAACAACATCCCTTCTTACACTAGTCATGGACAAGTTACTTAATTTCTGTTTGCCTCAGTTTCCTCAACTATAAAATGGGAGTAATCATTGCACCCATCTCTCAAGGTTGTTGTGAAGATAAAATCTGTGAAGTGCTAAGCACAGTGCCTGGCATGTACATTCATTCCTTTCCCCCAAAACATCACAATGGGTTGATGGTATGAAAAGGACTGGCCAGTCTGCAAAGTGTTATCATATAGTCCACACACGAGGTCCCACTTATTGGACCTTGAAGAGAGCTGTTGTCTTAACTCTATTAAGGTGAGGTTAGTGAGGCCTCTAGCAGAACTCAGGAATAAGTCCCCTACCCATATGTGAAGGTAGGTACATATATTTGTATTCATTGTTCTTTTACAGAATGTATTCTTTTCCCTGCCTGTACTAGCACTTGGGACAGGTAACTGTCCTACATCTGGATCACCTGCCCTTTAGCATTATGTTCTGGGCTTTTTGTCGAGCTATACCTGTCGGTCATGACCTGCCACTCATTGTCTCGGCTCCCACCTACCTCTCACTTCTACCCTTTCCACATGTGATACATTGTTTCAGTTATTTAAGTCTCAAGGTTATGGTTAAACAGTTTAATTAGATTAGTAAAAATATTATTAAAAAAATTACAAAGACTTTAGTCTCATATCATAAAAAAAGCAACAGTCCAAAGGCTTTCCAACTCCTATTCCCAAGGTGAAGTCTTTTGTTCAATTTGGAGTTGTCTACCTCCTACACTGTCCCAAGGTGTCCCAAAGGATGGCCAGAGAGTGCATTTGTTTAAGAATATTCCTAGCACGACATATGACAGGACCAAGGGATCCTAGTAGTAAGTTATAGCAGTTAATTCAACTCCAGAGGTTACATACAGCTTAAAGTCCCCTTTGTTTTTGTGAGATAAGGTATTGAGGGGTCACTGTGAGCCACGTTCTTAATCTGCTGACTCTCTTGATTCCAGGCTGTTTGGGTCTCTCCTCTGTGACCTGTGTCAGGCATGGTCAGGCTCATATTTGTGCAATTCCACAGGCTATGGAGCAGGGAGCTGTTCAGTCAGATGTTATAGGCTAATGAATAGGTACCCAGATAAAATTTTTTCAATTTTATTTATTTTTAGTTTTCAACATTCATTTTCATAAGATTTTGAGTTCCAATTTTCCCCCATCTCTCCCCTTCCACAGCAAGATGGCATGTGATCTGATACTCTATATACATTCATACCGAACCTATTTTCACATTAGTCATTGTAAAGAAGACTTAGAACCAATGGGAGAAACCATGAGAAAGAAGAAACAAAAAAGAAAAAGAAAAAAAGAGAGAGAGCAAACAGTATATTTCAATCTATATTCAGATTCCAGTTCTTTTTCTGGATATGGGCAGCATTTTTCATCATGAGTCCTTTGGAGCTGTTTTGGATTCTTGCATTGCTAAGAAGAGCTAAGTCTATCAAAGTCAGTCCTTGCACATTGTGGTTGTTACTGTGTACAGTGTTCTCCCGGTTTTGCTTTTTCACTCAGCATCAGTTCATTCAAGTTTTTCCAGATTTTTCTGAAGACTGCTTGCTCATCATTTCTTATAGCAACAATGGTATTCCATTACATTCATATACCACAACTTGCATCTTCTCTATCTCCAATTCTTTGCCACCACAAAAAGAGCTGCTGTAAATATTTTCATATATGTGGGTCTTTTTCCAATTTGTATGATCTCATTGGGATATAGACCTAGAAGTGGTATTACTTGTTCAAAGGTATACACAGTTATACAACCCTTTGGGCATAGTTTCAAATTGTTCTCCAAAATGGTTGGATCAGTTTACAACTCAGCCAACAATGTGTGTGTTCCAATTTTCCCATATCTTCTCTATCACTTATAATTTTCCTGTTTTGTCATGTTAACCATTCTGGTAGGTATGAGGTGGTATCTCAGAGTTGTTTTGATTTGCATCTCTCTAATCAATAGTGATTTAGTTCATTTTTCCACATGACTATAGATAGCTTTAATTTCATCCTATGAAAACTGCCTATTCATATCTTTTGACCATTAATCAGTTAGGGAATGATTTGTATTTATAAATTTGACCCAATTTTCTATATATTTTAGAAATGAGGCCTTTATCAGACATATTGATTGTAAAAATTCTTTCCTAGTTTTCTGCTTCCCTGCTAATCTCAGTTGCATTGGCTTTGTTTGTGCAAAAGCTTTTCAGTTTAATGTAATCAAAATTATCCATTTTGTGTTTCATAATGTTTTCTTATGTCTTGTTTGGTCATAAATTCTTCTGTTCTCCTTAAATCTGACAAACTATTCCTTGCTCTGTCAGTTTGCTTATAGTCTCAGCCTTTATATCTAAACCATGTACCCATTTTGACTTTATTTTGGTAAACAATGAATTTTGTTGCTGTTTAGTCATGTGTGATTCTTTGTGACCCACTTTGGGGTTTCTTGGGAGAGATACTTGAGTGGTTTGCCATTTCCTTCTCCAGTTCATTTTACAGATGAGGGTTAAATGACTTGTAGTCACGTGGTTAGTAAGTGTCTGAGGCCAGATTTGAATTTAGGAAGATGAGTCTTTCTGACTCCAGATCTGACACTCTATACACTGTGCCATTGTAATCTGGAGTGTACTTCAGCTCCCATCCCTCTCTCTGTCAATTTGCTCTCCCAACCTTTCAAAGCTCACAGGGTTACAGTTTAGTCCAATACTACTTGACCCAAGAGCAAGGGAAAATAAATAGAAAGAGGCAAAGAACTGAGGTTTGTATTCATGCAGGTGAGGAAATAGGCAGCTGGTAGCCAGACACCATTGCCACCACTGCTACTACCCTTCTCTCCCTACCTGGAAGCTTGTAACAGTCTTGCTCACTCCAGTGCAGCCAGGGAGAGGAAAGAGACAGCATTGACCTGTTGGTTCTTTTTTCATGCCTATCCATTTCTGGCATAGCATCCAATCAAAAGTCTGTTTCTTCACCACGTGGTAAAACCCTCTATTCCAGGGCTTTCTTCCCAATATCTGACTAGTAGACCAGAAATACTCATAGTCTTGCAAGTTCTGAAGCCCTTGTGAGGACTACATCAGCCAAGCTTGTAGAATGTTTCCATAAGAATTGGGCTTGGCTCAATTTTCAACGTAACCTAACAAAATAGAGTTTAATGCAAAAAGAAAAATCATTCCAACACCGAAGTTAGGGCAAATAGTAGTAAGTTTAATTCAATAAATTCACTCTAATAGTGAATGCAAGCTAAGGATTAATTAATACTATATGAATGAATTAGGTCAAACTTGAGTTGTCATGTCTGTCATAACAGATCTTAATATAGGTACAATTTGCCAGTACCACCATTAGTCAGCAAAGGCTTATGACACAAAGGAGTCATGCTGTCCTGATGTTTGATACATTTGAATGTGAAGCATATATATTTGAAGTTAACAATCTTTGTTAAAAGTACCATTATAGGGCCAACTAGGTGGTGAAGTGAATAGACTACTGGCGCTGGAGTCAGGAGGACCTGAGTTCAAATTTGACTCCAGGCACTTGGCACTTACTAGCTGAGTGACTTGGGCAAGTCTCTTAACTCCAAGTACCATTATATTTGTGACATTTTTCAATGTCATTTATCGTGGCACATGCAGTATAATTAACTGGTCTCCCAAAAGACTGTAACTTTATAAAACTGAAATGATGTGTAAGTGATTATACAAAATGGTTTGAAATGAGCGATTACATGTAAATTTAATTGTCTTAAGGTTTTTATTTTCCCATTTTCTAAAAATAAAGTGAAATTATATTCCTTCATGATAGACAAATACATAACCAGTTTCAAGAAAAAAAAATCCACCAGAACAGCTCACACTAATATAAATAAAAACAATAGACCATGGGCACAGAAACAGAGCAACAACCTAAGTCCAGAAAATATAATCCATTATATTTATCATTGGGAGTTACAAGTACTATTAATGATGAAGAGAAAAAATTGCATTGTTTGTTTTATCTGAAAATAATAGATTTATTATTATTCATTCACATTCATTATATATTCATTATTTTATTATGTTATTAATTAATATAATGGATATTTATTTTTATTTAATTTATTACTATTAAATGTTCATTAATTTAATTTAATTTTCCCCAATAAGATGCATTTTTTCCTTCTGCCCTCCTTCTTTCCACCTTTTCAAATAAGCAATAAAAAATAGAAGAGTGAAAACCTAAAAACAAATATGTATAGTGAAACAAAACAAATTTCCATCAGTGGCTATGTCTAAAAAATGCATGTCTCATTATAAGTCCATCACCTCTGTTAGAAAGTAATTAGCATGCTTCATTCATCCTCAGGCCCCTGGCAGGATTTGTTAGCGCTTTGTTGAGAAGTCTAAAAGTCTTTGTAACGTTGTTATTGTATAAATTGTCTTCTTGGCTCTGCTTACTTGAAACAATAAATTGAAATGACAACTTGAAAGTGTACATGCAGAATAGGTTGGCAAGGGAAGATAATTACTTCAAAGAAAATTAGATGCTTTAAATAATCAGAAATAAACTATCAGAAAACAGGTCTGTGACCTGAAAAGGAAAGCATACATTGTATCAGCTAACTTACAGAACCATTGAGTGTAACGAGCATTATTCAACTGGAGCAATGCTGGTGCCACCTCAGTCAATGGGCGGGGTCAAAGATATGCTGTATAAAATGATGTATGTGATGACTACAGAGAAGCATTGAAAGATTTACATGTGTGTTTATCCTTTGTTGCCGAAGAAGGCCATGCCATCAGAGAAATAATGACACGACTTGCACTTGACTTTGTTTTGAGTGAGGGAAGGCTGTGCAGGTCACTTCTCCAGAGCCATCTGAATCCAGTGACCAGATATTCATCAGGATGAGTGGAGATGACCCAGGATGAGGCAGCTGGGGTTAAGTGACCTGCCCAAGGTCACACAGCTAGTGAGTGTCAAGTATCAGGTGAAATTTGAACTCAGGTCTTCCTGACTGTGCTCTATCCACTGCACCACTTAGCTGCCCCACAAGGATGAAGTAAAATGCTATCCACATTGAGATAAAGAAATAATGGACTCTGAATGCAGAGTGAAGCATACTTTTTTCACTTATTTTATTCTTTTTTTTATGTTTTTCTCGTTTGATCTGTTTCTTCTTTCACAACTGTGATTAAGATGGAAATGTTTTACATGATAGCACAGGTATAACCTATATCAAATTGCATACCATTTTAGGAGGAGGGAGGGACAAAAAATTGGAACTAAAAATCTTGTAAAAATGAATGGTAAAAATTGTTTTGACATGTAAATGGGGAAAAGTATTATTTTTAATAAAGTGATGCAGCAGAAATGTCTGGAATGCAGTGAAGCTTTGTCATATTTTGTTTTCAATTTAATTTATTTATCCATTTATTTATTTGTTTGTTCATTCATTCATTTATCTATTTATTCATTCATTTATTTATTTGTTTGCTTGTTTATTTATTTATTTTTGCCAAAATCCTGATTGCTTTCTGTGAGAACTCCCTCCTCCAGTGTTTATCAGAACCTTGTTTGCAATGTTAGTCTTAAAGAATTGTCTGGGTAACCTAGAGATTAAGGGAATTATCCAGAATGAAAGAACAAAAGAACGTTGTTGAATGGTAAACAACTTAAAGGTCTGACTTTCAAATTATACTGTGGAAGGAAGAATCATCTATTATATTTGAAGATCTTTTCTCTTAATTTAGAAACTACAACCTTCCTGTTTTGCAGGCAAATGGATGAAGCAACAAATGCAGTTAAAATGTTCATTCGATTGCATTGTTTGTGTGTTCATCCTTTGTTGCCGAAGAAGACCATGCCATCAGAGAAATGATGACATGACTTGCACTTGACTTTGTTTTGAGTGAGGGAGGGCTGTGCAGGTCACCAGCCTCACTTGTCTTCCAGAGCCATCTGAATCCAGGGACCAGATATTCATCAGGATGACTGGAGATAACCCAGAATGCACTGGGAGACCTTGGGTCCTTTAGGCCAAGGTCTTTGCAGGTAAGCATTCTGTTGTTGAAGCTGATGTTAGGGAAGTTTTTTTTTTTTATTTGTGAAGCTGTTACATCAAGAGCAATTTTTACTTTAATGAAAGAAACCTATAAACGAATATGATACAATGTGGTAAGATTATATTGAACTGCTGATGGAGTTCCATTGAGGATGTGTGGTCAAAATGCACATTTACAAGCATGAGTTTAAAGTACCTCTTTTGCAAACTTCACAGATGATCACTTGTATTGAGAAATTTTAATGAGGAACTACATACAATTTTTCAAGTCATTTTAAGATTGACTTCATTAAAAACAATCCATTAAAAAGAAGTTTCTTTGCAGTATTATGTGATGACATGGCACATTAAAATTTTCATTCTTTTATTGTAAAACATTGCTTCCTTGTGGCAAAACACTTCAAAGAATGTTTAAATTAAAAGAAGAAACTGCAATTTTTCTTAGTCATACTAATAAAGAAGAAGCAAATTCATTCTGTAACAAACATTTCCTTCTGAAACTTGCATGCTTGGTCTTTTTTTTTTTTGTGGGGGGGAGCTCAATACTAAATAAACCAAGGCCAAGTCCTCAAATTTGTACTTTGATCCAGAAAGATAAAGTAATCCCACTTATGAAAAAGTTAGAAGCATGGATAATAAATTTACAAAAAATATTTTTGGTGTGCTTCCCAATTAAAAAAGTAACACCTGCCTTGAAAACAAAATGGAAGAAAATAAAGACCTGTTTTTAATTACTGTTCTCTGGTCTATAGAAGTAAATCTCACTTTACTTTTAAATCTCAATAGTTTGATTAAAGAACTGCAAATTAAAACAACTCTGAGGTCCTACTTCACATGTATCAGATTGGCCAATATGACAGAAGAGGAACATGATAAATGTTGGAGAAGATGTGGGAAAACTGGGACACTATTGCACTGTTGGTGGAGTTGTGAGTTGACCCAACCATTCTAGAAAACAATTTGAAACTATGTTCAAAGGGCTATAAAATTGTGCACAGTGTCTTACCAAGAGATGCTGCCCAAAGAGAAACTTTGTTTTGTACCAGTAGAGTGCACAGACATATCCTTTGACCCAGCAACACCACTACTAGATTATATCCCAAAGACATTTTTTAAAAAAAGGACCAAGTTGTACAAAAATATTTATAGCAGCTCTTTTTGTGGTGGCTAAGAATTGGAGATAGAGAAGATGCTCACCAATTGGGGGATAGCTAAACAAGCTGTGGTGTATTATTGTGCTATAAGAAATGACAAGCACAAAGACTTCAGAAAAGTCTCGAAAGACTTATATGAACTGATGCAAAGTGAAGTGAACAGAAACCAGTAAAAGAGGATATGCAGTAATAGCAGTGTTATACAATGATCAACTGTGAATGACTTAGCTATTCTCAGTAATAAAATGATCAAAGACAGTTCTCAAGGTCTTATGAAAAATGCTATCTCCTCCAGAGAAAGAACCAATACTGTCTGAATACAGACTGAAGCATGCTATTTTTCCTCTTTTCCGTCCTTCCTTCTTTCCTCTGTCTTATATAAAATGATTAATATAGAAATATTTTACATGATTGCATGTGTATAAACTATATCAGATTGCTAACTGTCTCAGGGAGGAGGGAGGAAGGGAGAGAGAGAATTTGGAACTCAAAACTTTTAAAAAGTTAAAAATTGTTTTAAATGTAATTGGGTGAAAAGTTAAAATACCATGTAGAAAAAGACCTCAGCAGTTTTAGATATGAATGGTTAAGGAACCTACTTTCCATGGGAATATAATAGGATATATTTGGTCTTACTCTGATCTAAAATGATTAATAGATTCATCTCATGATAGCATGCTGATAACAAATGTTTGAACCTGAAAAATCTTAGTATTTGTGAATTATATTGTGAATTAGTATGGGTGAGTAACAATTCTCTGGTTTATCAGAGTAATGCAAATTTTATAACTGATCTTGGCATATTATTTTGTAGAAAGAGATTTTCTGCAGTTGTTATTGTCACAAGCAAATTATCTTGATTGGTGATTGAAAAAGGATATAAAGAATACTCATCAATGATACCATATTTTGAGAAATTTTATACTGACAAATACACCATGATATTAATAATGTTGCTATTATTTTATGTCAAAATATGAAAATATAATTACCTATATGTTACATTGTTTATATTATATGTTTAATTAATTATATGTATTATAATTAATTTTTATTTAATTAATTATATGTGTTATAATTGTAATAAGTTGTTAATTATATTTGCATAATATGTGAACTAAGAAAATAATATGTATAGATTGTTTTATGAAAAATGGGGAAGGAGAATGTCCATTTTTGTTTTAATAAGAAAGACAAGCAATTGCTCTATAAAGTCTGGGAATTACTATCCCCACGGTTCAGATAAATGCTTAGTTTGTTACATGAGGTAGAAAAGCAAAGGAAAAGGCAGATTTAGCATTTGTTGGACTACTACTGTGCTGTAAGAAATGATGAGCTGGTTGATTTTAGAAAAAAGACATGGAAAGATTTGCATGAAATAATGAAGACTGAAATGAGTAGAGCTAAGAGAACACTGTATACAGCAACAGCAACATTTGAAGAACAATGGTGAGCAACTAAGTTATTAATTATATTATAAATTATATTATAATTATAAATATTTTAAATACCATTATGTTTTATATTATTGTAAATATTATGACTACTCAAATCAACTACAAAAGTACCTATGAAGGAAGATGCTATCCACGTCCAGAGAAAGAACTGATAAGCAGAGGTATCCATAGTATGATTTTTACATATACATACACACATACATACGTATATACGTATACACTTATATATGTGTATGTGTGCGTGCGTGTGTGTGTGTGTGTGTGTGTGTGTGTGTGTGTGTGTGTAAAAATGATGGCTTTCTTTAGTGCAGGAAGGGGGGAGGCAATTCAGAACTTAAAATGTAACAAAAATTAAATTAAATTTAAAAAAAGATTTAACATTTGTTCAGGATCTATCAGAAAGCTAATCTGATCAAAAGTGGGGAGGGAAGTGTTATACTGGAAGGGGCAATATGATATATTAGAAAGACTCTGAATTTGGAGTCAAAAGCCCTTGTCTCATATTCTGCTTGTGAGGCAAGTATCCTACATTCAGTTTCCTTTTTAAAATGACAAGATTGAACTATGGTTTCTACCAGTGCTAAGCTAGAATAAGTTGAATCAAGTCCAGTCAACAAATATTTTTTTTAAAGCACTTGCTATGTACCTGGCATTGTACTGGGGGTCCAAATAAAGGCAAAATTGGTCTCTGCTCTCACAGAGCTCACTGTCTAATTGGAAAGATAATGTGCAAAAAAGATTCCCTGAAATCTCTCTTTTTTTTTGTTTGGCAGAATAAAGGCAATGGCTTTCCTGAGCTCTGCCACATAAACATCCAAATACCTTTAATTAATGATTCTACAAAATTCTAGAGCAGTGGAACCCACAAAAAGAAGTGGCATATAACGATTTTACAATCCACGACAATGTAGTAGGTCCCCAAGAAAGTTCTTTGAGTTGAGGATGAGAGAGAATCACAGTCCAATGCAGTCTGCACCAGCATAGCCTTGAGCCAAGAAAGCCAGGAGCAGCCTTGGGAGCCACTGATTCAGCAGCAGCAGCAGCAGCAGTAGCTTCCTTCCAGAGCTGGTAGCCCACACAGATGGGAAGGGGCTGGAACTGAAATCTCTTTCTAAGGGGAAATGGGGTATCTCCCGTTGCATCTTTGCATAGTTCTCATTGGCAGCTAAGTGGCACAGTGAGTAGAGCACTGGTCTTGGAGTCACTGGACTTGAGTTCAAATTTGACCTCAGACACTGGCTGTGTGACTCTGGGTAAGTCATTTAACCCTGTTTGCCTCAATTTCCTCATCTGTAAAATGAGCTGGAGAAGGAAATGGTAAAACAGTCCAGTCTCTTTGCCAAGAAAATTCCCAATGGATTTCAAAAAGGAAGATATGACAGAAAAAAGAATAAACGGTCAAGAAGGTTTTCGTTACAGTAAGTTTAATGTGCTACTTTTTAGCTTCCACTCCTTGTTCCTAGTTCTGGTCTCTGGGGCTGAGAAGAATCTTTCACATTATAAAATGAAGGATTATTTACCTGGGGGCCATGTTAGCTTTCCAGCTTTTCTTGGATAGGGGAAAGATACATCTTTATTTTCCCTAACCTCTGGTTAAAATTTGTCATTTCTTTCCTAAAATTATGAGTTTTTTAAAAACCCCACATTATTCTCAAAAGATGCCCATAGGTTTCATCAGAATGCCAAAAGAATCCATGACACAGAAAAAAATTAAGAAGTCCTGCCCTGAGTACTTGAAAGCAGCTGTATTGTCCTCCCCAAATTTTCTTTTCTACAGACTAAATGTTTTCACTTCCTTCAATGAACTTTCATGAAATCTCAGATTGACCTCACTTTGCCTCCGACTTGTTCGAGGCTTGTCTACTCTATCTTCCTCTTTGTTCAAGGAAGACAAGTATGCTTTAAGATGAGCCTGAGGTAAATAAGATTAGGAAATAAGTCCACTTCCTAAGCAGTACTAAGACTCCCTAACTCCCACATCAATGATCAGCACACAGCCTTCCAGAAGCCTTAGAAACCAGTAAACACTCACAGGTGCTTAGGATGCTTAGTGAAAGCCACCAAACTCTCAGCGATGGCTGCAGTGATATTCCCAATGTGATGTCTCTCTCTCTCTCTCTCTCTCTCTCTTTCTCTCTCTCTCTCTCTCTGTCTCTGTTTCTCTGTCTCTGTCTCTCTCTGTGTCTGTCTGTCTCTCTCTCTGTCTCCTAACTTTGGGGGTAAACTGGATAAACTCATGGCATTTTCAGGAGTATATGAGCTTGCTTCAGCCAAACAACTTTGCATATATTCTCCACTGACCAGGAAAAGGTATTATTTGTGGTTTGCCATAGAGTCCTCCATAATATTTACTGCAATAGGATAGAATAGAATATGACAAAAGCCAGCTCAGAGAATGAAAGCTAATTGTTATATTTTCAATGTTAGCCTTTACACCTTAAAAATAGGCAAATGATATAACTCAAGATTTGGTTTATTATTTTATTGATTGTCTAGACTTGAGAAAGTGATGGAGAAAATGTTAAAAATTCAGATTAAACTTAAAAGTAGATCTTCACACGTTTTCCCTTGAACTTTGATCGATAAATGTTATTATCCTATCTCTGGATAGGACTTTCTCTATCCCTATACCCCCATTCTTCAAGTTCTAGGTGGATTTTCTGGGAATATTAAGGTATTATCAGACTTGATATTCATCTCTCATCACTATGTCTTTGCACAAAGGATCCTCTATCTAGAATGTATTTCCTCTTCATTTCTACCCTGTAGAATCCATAGATTGCTTCAACACAGACTTCTCTTGGTCCTCTAAACTAGTACCCTTCCCTCCCTCTTGCAATTTAATATAATTTGGTGTGGTATTTACTTACTTCTGTTCATATTGTATCCCCTTCATTCAAATAAAATATAAACTCCTTGAAGTTGGAATTGTTTATTTTTGTCTCTGTGTCCCCTAGGACCTAGCACAGTGACTTGAACACAGTCAATACTTAATAAATATTTATTGAATTGAATCTTCCTCAGAGATGGGATGCTTAGGCCTTGATGGATCTGACCAGTAGGGCTGTTCTCTGATGTAATACATTATGAGCCAATAACTCCAAATGGTATTAGACCATGTGTAGTTAGTCTTCCAAAGAATTTAATTGCTGGAGAATAGGAATTTGTGGATAGGACCAGTCAACTGAGTGACCAGTTTATAGAAATAAATGCTTTTCTTTCCCTCTTCCAGAGAAACAACCCATATAGCTAATTCATTTTTTCTATATTAGGAATCTTGTGAACACTGGTAGTTTAGTCATATGACTAATCCAAATTTCTACTAGTTCTCCTCTAGAGTGCTTTCTTGAAAAAGGTGTCTAACTTATGTCTGTATATCCTTGTGTTATGGGAGATCTAGAGGCAATGTCTTTTCTCAAATTAAACAAGGCTTTTAGGTTTTTGCAGTGGAAAGTCTTCTTTTCATGGTTTTCACCTTTTTAATCACATTCTCTTTTTCCAGGATATTTTGATCAACTAATCAAGTATTATCTCCCACTGTCGCTATTAGGAATTTTGATATAATGAACTTGATCTAATAATTTATAAAGCATAGACTGAATAAAAGAAAAAGAAAGAAATGCTTTTCTCCCACCCCATCTTCTCTCTCCTCCCTGCCCCCTCCACCCTCTGCGGGGAGGTTCATAAGAAGTGATAGCCCTGAGAAGAAGGTAGAAAATGAGAAGTGTGGTCAAACTTCTGATCTCAGTGATACAGCCGAGAGTCAGTGAAAGATGGTCATTCCTCAGATTTCATCGGGATAAGTCTTAATGGTCTGTGCATTTGGTGTGATGGTACTCACTGCAAGCCCAAAAATGCCCTGTAGAACTCATTCCTACACTAAGCATGTTAAGTGCCTATTTATATGTTAGGGTCTGGGATTAGGGTATGGGTTAGATCTGTGATTTCATTAATAAAGGGAACTCCTAGATCAGGGTGTGGAACCTGTGGCTCCAGACCATGTGTGACCTTCTAGGGCCTTGGGTGCAGCCTTTTGACTGAGTCCAAGTTATATAGAACAAATTTTTAAAGAGGATTTGTTCTGTAAAGTTTAGATTCAGTCAAAGGACTTCACTTGAGGACCTAGAGGGCCACATGTAGCCTAGAGGCTGTAGGTTCCCCACCTCTGGGCTAGATAGACAGACTTTCTCTGCATTTAAAGAACCATTTCCTTTGCTTTCCTACTGTATCCTGAGGACTATGGGACTTGAAGGTGAAATCTTTCAGGAATATTTTCTCCTCCATTAGAATGTGAGCTCCTCATTGGCTCTGGAGTCAGCAGGACCTGAGTTCAAATACAGCCACAGACACTTATTGTGTGATTCTGGGCAAGTCACTTAACCTTGTTTGCCTCAGTTTCCTCATCTGTAAAATAATTCAGAGAAGGAAATGGCAAACCACTCCAAATTCCTTGCCAAGGAAACCCCAAATGGGATCATGGAGAGTCAGACTGAAAAATAAATGAATGAATGAAACCAATAAGTTGGGTCAAAGGAAGCTGTCAATGATCAAAGGTCCTGAGTGAGAGTTGACAGGGTCTTTTAAAACTAGGTGTGTCTTCCTTCCCATTGGTCTGCCCAACATATCACTCATAAGGTAAGACAATCCCGATTGGTAGACATTTTAATGAGGACATGGGTTACCAGTCATCTCATCTGTTCCCCATTATTTCATTTTTGGAGATGGGAGTAATTCTAAGGTGATGGCATTGGAACTAAAGAAGAGGAATCTACTTGATTTGAATCCCAGTGCTCTATCCACTTTGCTACCTAGCTGCCCCAATGTAGTAGTTACTACTAGCTAGTAAATTGATCTTGTTCTAACTATTATCTCTCATTTTACCTAAGTTTTCAAATATAACAGTACTCAATATCGTTCACTGATCAACTTTTCTATTTTTAAATCATATTGAAGAAAAATATTAATACTATTCTGAGTTTTAGGTATTTGTTTGCCATAAATATTCTTTATTAAACATTATCCTAAATCCAATCCATTTCCAGTTTAGAGAAGGAAATGTTCAAATTGGCAAGAATCCATTTATGCCCTCAGACAACTTTCTATACCTAGACTATTTAAGGTAATGTTTATAGTAATCCTGAAGAAAGATTATAGTATACAAAAATACAGTTTTGGATTAACATTCCAGGACAGTCACTAATCCAATTTCTGTCTTGACTTCTCCCCTTCCTGAAATCAATATCTTAATTTTTGAATGGAAAAGAGGGCACTGCCCTCAGGAGGGGGTCTTGGGACCTACTTTAGGGTAGGAGTGTTGAGGTCATAATGTTGAGGTTTGGGATGTGTGGGACCCCAAAATACTGGCACCCTGGGTCCTACCTGAATGATTTCAACCCAAGCCTTCTTTCAGCCAAAGTAAAACAAAGTTTATTAAAGATTTGCCATATTGGGTTGATAAGAAGCCTTACCATTTGTGTCCCTTGTATTGACAAGTGGGCCAGATTGAATCTCGACTAGACAGAATCTGAGCTAGATTGAATCTGAGCACCTTCTTGGAGACAAGAAGGATCTTATACACAGAAGGACTGTGAGAGGCATCTGGTGGTGGTCTAGTAGTCTGGGGTGATGGAAGGAGGGGTTTAGGGAGGGTCTTGAGGAGGAGTACAAGAAGGATCTTTTTTTTTTTAATTTAATTTAATTTTTTTGAATAAATTTATTTAACTTTTTACATTCATTTTCACAAGATTTTGGGTTCCAAAATTTTCTCCCCATTAGAAGGATCTTAATGGGATGTGGTGACTATAGGTCAGAAACAAGAGAGTGGGATTCTGATGTGATCAAGGGTGGGAAACTGTTGGAAGCAATTGGGAGGCAATGGACAATGGAGGGCCAGGCTAGGTTAAAGGTAACAGATCTGGGTATGAAAAGTCAGATTAACTGGGAATATTCAAAGAGAGTTCGAGGAGGTTTCAAGAGTCTGTATCCCATCAGGGGAGGGCAATGATCTTATGTAGAAGAGAAACGAGTTGAATTGTCGCCCTTGATCCATTTCCTGGGACTTCAGCCTTTGTTCTTTATCTTTATATATGTTCAAATAGGGAAAAATCTGGAAAGGGTTTTTAGGCCATAGAAATATTATTTCTTAATATTTTTGGTTCAGCTAAAATGGTTGGTTCCACAAAAATGGTTCCACTACCAATGCCAAATTGTTTTGATGAATACTGCTTTGTAGTATAGTTTGAAATCTGGTTCTTCTCCACCCCTTTCCTTCCCACTTTTCCCCCATACTGTCCTTTGAAATATTTGACCTTTAACAAAAGGTTATGTCATGTTTCATGCATTCCATAGTTATTTTTAATGGAATTTCTTTCTTCTTGCTGGGTTTTGTTGAGAATTTCCAGAAGGGCTGGTGATTTCCTGGATTTATTCTGTTATTTTACTACTTAATCGAAGTTATAAATGTTGCAATTAGTTTTAGAGTTGACTCTCTAGTGTTTTCTAAGCAAATCATTATAGCATATGCAAAAGTAGCAATTTTGTTTCCTCTTTGCCTATTGTGAAACCATACTCAAGTCCTCCTCCTTCTCCTCCCCACTCCAATTCTTCTACGGGCTACATATTAATATCAAGACAGTCCTTTAGTCTGAAGTCCTTTAACAAGTTACCTGAATGAAGAAAATTTTATTAGTACTTAATCAAACTACTGGGAAAAAATATCCTTCTTACATCAAAAGTTTTCTACGTCTATTGATATAATAATGTGATTTTATTGCTTTTTATTATTAATATTATCTATTATATTTACAATTTCCTGATCTAAATTGAACCTGTTCATATTATATAATATTTTAAATATGTTGCATCCTCTTTTCTAATATTTAGCTGAATATTTTTGAATGACATTAAAGATATTGATTTACAGTTTTCATTCTTGGTTTTATCTCTTCCTGGTTTTATGTATCAGGACCATATTTGTCTCAGATTTTTTCATATTTTTGCAAGTAATTTATGTAATATCGGAATTTATTGTCTTTTGAATGTCAGGAAGGACTTCCATAGAATTGGGGAACAAGAACCAGAGGAATAATCATTTGCCTAAGGTCATACACAGTAAGAACTGAAATCTCTAAGTAACCTATCTTCCAGTCCAGGGCTCTTAATAGATTCATACAGATCTTTATGTTTTTTAAATTAATTTTATTTATTTTCAGTGTCCTACAACCACTACCATATAACTTAGAGTTTTCCCTCTCTCTTCTCCCTCTCCCCTTCCTCCCTCCCTGAGATGGAATTCAATTTTATATAGGTTCTACACATATATTCCTATTAAATACATTTTCACTATTGTCATGCTGTATAGAAGAATTAAAATGAATGGGATAAATCATATAACAAACCAAAATGTAATACACACACAAAAAAATGATCTGCTACAGCCTATGATTGAATTCTTTCTCTGGATGTGGAAGGCATTTTGCCTTAAAAGACCATTGGGAATTTTTTTTAAGTCCTTGCATTGTAATGGAGTTCAAAGTCTACCAGAAAAAATCTCACACACTGTGGTCATTGCTATGCACAAAGTTCTCCTGGTTCTGCTCCTTTCGCTCAGCATCAGATCATATAAGTTTTTCCAGGCCTCTCTGAAGTCTTCCTGTTCATCATTTATGATGAACAATAGTATTCCATGAAATTCACATACTATAATTTATTCAGTCATTCCCCAATTATGGGCATCCCCTTGATTTCCAGTTTTTGGCCACCACAAAGAGTGCTACTATAAATATTTTTGTACATGTGGGACCCTTTCCCATTTTTATGATCTCTTGAGGGTACAGTCCTAGAATTGATATTGCTGGGTCAAAGGGTATGCACATTTTTGTGGCCCTTTGGTCATAGTTCCAAATTGTTCTCCAGAATTGTTGCAGTTCCAGTTCACAGTTCCACCAACAATGAATTAGTGTTCCAACTCTCCCACATCCTTGCCAACATTTATCATCTTCCTGCTCTGTCATGTTTGCCAGTCTGATAGGTGTGATGTGGTACCTCAGAGTTGTTTTGATTTGCATCTCTTTAATCAATAGTGATCAGATCTTCAGCATTCTTATACACTCCTCCATGTCCTTCCATTTACATCTCCCCCAACTCTCTAGTGAGAGCTATGAACCTGATAGATCTCATCCCCATTCCTCTTTTTATTCATTGTTCCAGACCTTTATTCTGTTCCAATTCTAACATATCCAAGAACAAAAACAGTCACTAAACAACTTAGACTTAACAGAGGGAGGTTCCTACAGCAAAGAACTACAGTATATAAGAGACCATAGAGGTCACCAAGCTCAACTTTCTTCCTTTTCCTATTGTGAAACAATTCCTTCAGTCTCTGCAATCATTGATGATCTAACATAGTAAGTATTTAGTAAATGTTTGCTGAGTTTTTGTATCGAATTAAAATGTAATTAAAGGGTATTTCTGCCATCTACCTAAAGAGCAGAAACATATATGTGTGGAGGAGTGGGAAGGAAGGTATGGAACTGCTATTTTAAGTGACCAGGTCAGAGAGTCAGGAAAAGTCCTGAAATTTTGGTGGGAATTTAAAAATGGAATCTCCTTCTTTCTTGGAAATCCTTGGCAGTGTTTGAACTGTTATGTGGCATCAACCTTTTAGATAAGGGAAAATATTCTGTAAGACATACATGACCAGTGAGATTGCAATGTAAATTAGGGTGTACCCCAGACCTAGAGGTAGCCAGAGGTTGATGTTGGAGACATCAGAGAAGCCTTTCAAAGAATGTTTGCTGGAATGTGGCTATTATCTCTCACAATTAGGAGTAGGGCTATCTAACATAAGGTAAGGATTTCCCTCTTTGTGACTTTGATAGAGGGAGAAACCCTAAAAACATTTCTCTGGAAACAACCTCAAGGCACATCCCTACTGGTGAAAATGAAGTTAGAAACCTGAGTAGCTGTGACTGTTGTGGAATTATTTGATTTCAGACCTCGCTAGCAGAGGTGGGTGTCAGCCACTAGGGAATTCTAACATATCTTCCATCTTAATAAAAATAAATGAAATCTAATCTACAATGAGAGAGTATAGTCCACTTGATGGACAAAGTTGAGAAGATGAAAATCTTAATAGGAATGGGAGTGAATACCGGCCAAATAGTACCATAATTGTTATATTTTTCAAGCCTAGACTAAACAAGACAAGATAAAACTTAGGTTGATTTCTGAGGCATTAAGGGGATAGAAAGCAGAGGGAACCAGATGGGATTCAGTTCCTTGCTTAGAAGTCCAGGTAGGTTCTTCACATTTTTTTCGTGGGCATCAAACCTTGGAAACAGAAACACCTTGAGCTCAGAGTGCCACCTGGTGGCCCTTAGAGAATTTGCGCTCTGAATCGCTGTTCCTGTAAGGAAGAAGCTTCTGTCAAGGAGAGAAACTTTAGTATCTTACAGAAGTATTTGAAAGGCTGTCACAAAGAAGAAAGGCTAGCTTTGATCTGCTTGGCCTTAAAGGGCAGATCAAGCAATAAAACCTGGAAGTTGCAGAAAGGTCGGTTTAAATTCTATGTAAGAAGACATTTCCTAACAATTAGAATTGCTCAAAAATGGATCAGGCTGCCTCAGGAGGGAATGGATTTCCTATTACTGGATGTCCTCAACTGAAAGCTGCAAGATCAGTTTTCAAAAATACTGTAGAAGAGAACATATTGGAGCAGATGACCTCAAACTTAAGTGGTGCAGTGTATAAAACCCTGGGCCTGGAGTCAGGAAGATCTGTGTTTAAATTTGACTGTAGATACTTACTAGCTATGTAGTCCTGGGCAAATTACTTAACCTCTGTCTGTCTTGGTTTCCTCAACAAAATGGGGATGATATTAGTACTTATTTTGCAAGGTTGTTGTAAGGCTCAAATAAGAAAATATTTGTAGAACATTTAGCGAAATTTCTGGTTCATAGTAATAAATAATAAATGAATGTTCCCTCTTCCTACATTGAGTTTTTCAAAATTAAATTAACTTTTGAAATGGATATAAATATATTTTTCTCCCTCCCTCCTCTCCTCACTGGAAACAAACAAACAAACAAAAACACTCCTTCCCCTCCAAAAAATGATCAAGCAAAACAAATTTTCTGGCCATGTTAAAAATATATTTCTCCATTTGCATCCTCTGAATCTATTACCTTTCAGTCAAGAGTTCGCTGAAATTGTGGTTGGTCATTGTGCTGATCAGAATTCTGAGGGTGAATTGGAGTAGGTGGAGATTTTTGGCAGACAGACCGATCAGCAGGCTATTGTAATGGTTCAGGAGGGAGGAAGTGATGAGGACTTGCACCACGATGATGGCAGTATCCAAAGGTTGAAGGGGGGCATATGTAAAAGATGTTATTATGAAGGAAAAATTAACAGATTCATTATGGAAGATGAGAGATAGTGAGGAGTTGCTAAAGATGCCTAGGTTGTGAGACTGGCTGACTAGTAGGATAGTAGTATCCTCAATAGTAACAGGGAAATTAGGAAGAGGCAAAAGTTTTTGGGGAGAGATAATGAGTACAGTTTTGAACATGCTGAGTTTAATATGTTTATGGAACATAGCGTGTGAGTTATCCAATAGGCAGTTGAAAAGGCAAGACTGGAGATCAGAGGAGTTTAGGACTGGATAGATGGTGGTGGTGGTGGTTGTCCTTCATTCTCAAAGAGGACCAAAATGACGTCACTATGCTAAAGTCAAGTTTCATTATGTCTGACTGTGACAGATCAGACCAATACAAGCTTTGAATGCTCTACCACAGGTCTGGCACAAATAGTCTGGGTGAACTGGGGTGAATACTCCAAATTTGCACATCCTTCATTTCCTTTGAGCTGTTTCAGTTCTGCTTTGCTCATAGAACACAGCACCTTCTCTGATGTGGGCATGCTATGCTGAGTGGTCCTGTATCAATGTCTCCCATGTCACACAATCAACATAGATTAAAGAATCATCAGTACAGAGATTATATCTGTGGGGTCTGATGAGACTGCTGAAAGAAAAATAGAGGGAGAAGAGAAGGTCTAGGATAGAGCCCTGTGGTACACCCATTATTAGTCACTGTGGCCTGGATGAAGATCCAGTAAAGGAGACAGAGAAGAAGAGGTCAGATGGGTAGAAGAACAGAGTCAAGCAGAAGAGGATTATCCACAGTATAAGTGTTGAAGGCTGCAGAGAGGTCAAGAAGGATGAGGATTGAGAAAGGGTCATTAGTTGGCAATTAAGAATTCTTTATTAACTTTGGGGATTGACTAACTGACTGAAAGGTAGAGTGGAGCCAGACTGTGGAAGGGGTTATAATACCAAACTGAGGGGTTTGTGTAATCTAGAGTCAATTGAAAGCCACTGAAATTTCCTGAATAGAGAAGGGACATCTACTGACATTTGCTTCAAGAATGTTCATTACCATTTTCACTATAAATGAAATGAAAACATTATTAGAAGAATGGATTAGCCAGAAAACAAACACAAAAGATGGGCTTGTCAGATAAAATGTATGGGATTGGTGAGAGAACTAGACCTCCTGGCACCCTACCCCCTCCCAAGACATTTAAAGGAGGAGAGGGATGTGGACAGACATGTGGAACGTGCAGGCATAGATTAGTTTGCATATGTATTTTAGGAAAGAATTCCCACAGGGATGAGATGACAGAGACTTTGGAAATCATCAGAATTTTTTATTACTGGAATTTAATTTACTGGAATTTAACTATGATCTCTTGAGTTCTGGGGCAGAGGAGAGAGAGGGAAACAGAGATGGCACAGACTGAGAGGAGAAAGAAAGAGGAAGTGGGAAGAGAGAAAGAGCAGAGGGAGGGAGGAAGGAAGAGAGACAGAAAGGCAGTCAGACAGTTGAGACAGATGGACAGATGGAGGGGGAAGGGGAGAAGGGAAGGAGATAGAGAAGGGAAAGGGAAGGAGGATGAAGAAGAGGGAAGGAGAGAATGGGAAAGAAAGAGGGAGATCTCAGTAGAGAAACAATTTAAATCATACTCGTGATAACACCTGTTATTACATCCAATAAGTGTATATGAACATAAGATGCAAGTTACAAATCTTTTCTTGTTGTTCAATTGTGTCCAACCCTTCAGGACCCAGGCTGGGGTTTTCTTGGCAAAGATACTGGAGTGCTTTGCCCTTTTCTTCTCCAGCTCATTTTCAGATGAGGAAACTAAAGCAAACAGGGTTAAATGACTTACCCAGGGTCACACAGCTAGTAAGTATGAGGTTAGATTTGAACTCAGGTCCTGATACCAGGACTGACAGTCTGTCCACTGTACTGTTCCCTTACTTGATCTCCATTGTTACCTAACACTATGAACCTCTTATATATAGTATGCACATCATGTCAGCTATTCTGGAAGCTCCTCTCCATCATAGCAACCCATTTTTTCTCACTTTAGGTGAATAAAGCTAATAAGAGGCACAGACTTAGCTGACCTTTCTAGGATTCCTGGGTAGCTAGAAGGCATGGTGAAGCAGGAAGAAGAAAGTTACGTAACTGCATTCATGTGTAATACCCTTTCAAGGGATTTTTACCTCCTGATCATCTATTTTCATGTTGGTTAGGTCTTTACTTGAGCAGATTTTTAAAAATGTAGTTTTATTTTCTTTATTTGAGCAGTAATCCCGGTTTTTGCCTTTCTTTTGATCAGTGACTTATTAGTGAAAAAATAAAAATTATTATTTCCATAACAATTATCTCATATCCAAGTGGCCTCTCATTCAGACTGTCATCTTTTAAAGAGACTAGTCTAAACTCTTTCAGACTCCAACTGTTTAAAAAGATGACCCTGAACTTTATGAGAGATTTAAGGGATTTTCAAGGCTGCTTTGCCTCTACGTAATTCTTACCATAGGTGCTAAATTTAGAATCTAATCTTTTGTAAGATGTGACTATGCTGTACTTGACTTGTTGCCTAGTGGTTGGAATTACAATTTTTAAAATTTTTAAAAATTCTTTCTCCTCTTTCCTTCCCATCTTTTGGCCAAGTTGTCTGCCTTGATAATAGATGATTTGAGGAAAGAGAAGCTAAGATAAATCAAGTTAACAAGTATTTACTCAGGTCTAGCTATGTGGCAAGCATTGGGCTAAGCCCCAGAATTCAAAGAAAAGCAAAAGATTGTTTCTGCCTTTGAGGAACTTTTAGCCTAATGGGGGAGACAACATGCAAAGAATAGAGGATACATATCTCAGAGGGAAGGAACTAAGATCCAGGACTAGGACAGGTTTCTGGTAGAAGTTGGGTTTTAGAAGAAATTACAACTTGGTAATTTAGCAACATTAAAGGGCCAATAGATGGAAACCAAGGACCATCAAGTACAGATTCAACGGGTCTATCACCTCACTGATTTGTGTATCTCCTCCAATAATACAAAATGTGACCTATCCATTCCTGCTCATGGAGACCTTCTGTCACACAAAGTCCTACTCCAACCCATCGGGGAATGGAGGTGGCCTTAGGTTTGTTTTTTTAAGTAGTTGCAATCAATTTATTAAAAGACATGACTGTTCAGACATCTGCCATGGTGACTTCAACTTCTACACATGGTTCAATGCTGATTGAAGGGAACTGTTTAAAAATTTCACAAGGACTGCAAATCAATAAGGCATTTGTAGATTCTCATCTGGAACCAATTCCAAGTCTTTGCTACTTTTTTGAAACGAGTTTTTCTAGTTGGGACCCAAAGTGTCTTAGTGGGCATTCAAACACTTTCAAGTTCTTTTCTTTGGTTCCTCTGGTTAGGTCAGCACACCCTTTGTTGATTGCTTTCACTTTGGGCCTGGTGAGGGTAGTACAGATCCAGTAAAAGGCCACTTGGGTTTCCCAAATATCTTGCCTGTATCTTGGAATGCCATGGCAGTGGAGTGACTTCCTGACTGACTTATTCCTTGATGATAGCAGAGGGGAATCAGGAGGAGGAGAGGTAGAGACTACCAACTTCATGAGACTGCAGCAATGGTACTTGCACCAAAGAGGTGGCCTTAGGTTTTCAAAGACTGTACGAGGTTGAAGCAGATTTGACCATGCTGGAAAGGCTTTGAGTATGACCCAGCAACAGATTGAGTCTGTTTTCCAAGGACCATCACAGCTAACATGGATGGGCTCCTTAACCAGCTGGCCCCTTAGTGATGAATTCTTTGGCATCTCACTAGATGTGAATTTCAAAAAAAAAATGAAATTATTCATCGTTAATTGGAAAATAAACTGATTTCCAGTTCCAGGATCACTCAGAGAGGAAGATATTTCATCTCCTTTTTCCAATGCCAATTAACTGTCTTATCCCAAGAAAATAAAGCACTAATATTGAGTGAGAATGAAGAAGTAAAAAACCAAGCAGTGGTGATATTCCTTTTAATCTTGAAATCTGGATACAACAGGAAAGGGATGGAATGAACATATGGGGTGTGGAAACCTTCCCCTTCCATTCCCACTTTTAGAAATATTAAGAAATCATATTTTCTCAGTACTTTAGTCTAAAGTCCTTGGTCCAGTCTGAACTAGAAACCTTTCTGTGCCTATAAATTCTGGGGAAAAGATGTCATGAGTTGTACTATTTTTCATCATTCTTTTTTTCTTTTAAAAAATTAATTATTTTTTAATTTACTACATTCACTTCCATAAGCTTTTGAGTTTTAAATTTTCTCCATCTCCCTCTTCTTCTCTTCTCCTCAAGATCGTGTGCAATTTGACATAGGTTCTACATATGCATTCTTATTAAAAATACTTTCACATTAGTCATGTTGTAAAGAGGAATTAGAACAAATGGAACCACAAGAAAAAAGAAACAAAGCAACAAAAGGAGAGCAAATAGTATCCTTCAATCTGCATTCTGACTCTACAGTTTTTTCTCTGGATGTGGATGGCATTTTACATCATGAGTCCTTTGGAAATGTTTTAGATCCTTGCATTGTTGTGGAGGATAAGTCTATCAAAAACAGTCCTCGAGCACTGTGGCTGTTACTGTGTATAGTGTTCTCCTGGTTCTGTTCACTTAATTCATCATCAGTTCATATAAGTCTATCCAGGTATTTCTGAAGTCTTCTTGTTCATCATTTCTTAAATAGCACAACAATATTCCATTACATTCATATACCACAACTTGTTCAGTTATTCTCCAATTGATGGATATCTCAATTTCCAGTTCTTGGCCACCAGCCCCATTTTTGTACATGTGGGTCCTTTCCCATTTTTATGATCTTCTTGGGATACAGCCCTAAAACTGATATTGTTGGACCAAAGCTATTTTTCATCATTCTTAACCAAGGTCTAACTAGTTCCTAAAGGGAGAGCCTTGATCAGTTCAGGAAGGAGTCTTCCCTGATTAGGGTAACAATCAGACTACGGGCAAGAACTTTTAAAAATAATTTAAATAAAAGATTTAACTTAAATAACAGATTGAATGCATTTAAATAATAGAATAATTATAATAACATAACAATTAATTTAAATAGTAGAAGAATCTCTGACTTGTTAGAAGTATTTTTGACTTGTTTGTCCTTTGACAGAACGTCTTGACTTGCATGTGAGTTGGATTTAAATGAGGCAGAGTTGCACAAAGCTCTCTTTCAGAGTCATGGAAATCCAGTGGTCTTTGCAGTGCAGGGGATGACCCTGGTGTCTGATCAAGCTCTAATTGCTCCACAGTGCCTGCTTCAGCTGACTTCATGGTCATTGTTAACTGTTCTCATCTGCCCATTCTTCCAGGGGAAGTCTTCACAAGCTTGGGGTAGACACCCCACTAAATTCCTAATAGGTTTGAGGACTGTTGCTTTCCTTCAACTGGGTTAGCCCATCTACTGAGATAATTTACTGGATGTGGCCACTGTCCAGGCTACAGCTTCCTGGAGCCGCAGGTGAGAGCTGAGTGCCAGGTAGACACCAAGGTGGATAAGCAGACCTAAAAAAGACGTGCAAAGTCCTCACACAAGAGGTGCTAGTCCTCCTTGAATACCCCATGCACCCCACCTTTGACTTAGTGAATACTTACAGGGAGTGGTTAAAAAGAAATTCAATGGTTTTTAGATAGATGATTTTCCAAGGTGACCTCAAAAGTAGATGACTATTACTTTTTGATGAATCAAAACTATTACTTCCTGTTAATTAAAAACTAAACTAAAAAAGTTCAATTAAGAAAAATAGATTTCTCTTCCTTCTACCCATTCTTTTGGGGAAAAAAGAAAAGAAATGCCACATTTTTGTGAAAATATTCATAATCAAGCAAAACAAATTCTTTCATCGGTTTCATCATTAGTCCTTTGGAATTCTGGTTCCTCATTGTGTTGCTCAAGGTTCCTAAGACTTTCTTTTTTTTTAATTTATTTTTTTATTCTTAATATAAATTTATTTAACTTTTTACATTCATTTTCACAAAATTTTGGGTTCCAAAATTTTCTGCCCATTTGTCCCCTCCTCCCACTTCAAGTACACTGAGCATTCTAATTTCCCCTATCACCAATCTGCCCTCTCTTCTCTCACCCCTCCCTTCTCTTGTCCCCATCTTCTCTTTTGTCCTGTAGGGCCAGATAACTTTCTATTCCCCATTACCTGTATTTCTTATTTCCTAGTAGCAAGAACAATACTCAACAGTTGGTCCTAAAACTTTGAGTTCCAACTTCTCCCCATCCTTCCCTCCCCACCCATTCCCTTTGGGAAGGCAGGCAATTCAATAGAGGCCATATCTGTGTAGTTTTGCAAGTGACTTCCATAATAGTCATGTTGTGTAAGACTAACTATATTTCCCTCCATC
>CM053770.1:525123060-525162419 GCA_028658325.1 Potorous gilbertii
ATTTTCAAAATCCTTTTTGAGCTCTTCCATGGCCTGAGCTCATTGGATGTCTATTTCAGGTGTTTGGGATACAGAGGCCTTGACTCTTATGTCTTTACAGTTTTCTTCCTCGTCAGAGAGGAAGGTTGGAATCATTTGTTCACCAAGAAAATAACCCTCTATGGTCTTATTTTTTTCCCTTTTCTGGGCATTTTCCCAGCCAGTTACTTGACTTCCGAGATTCCTCTCCACCCTGTCTAGATCTGCCCAGCTAGTGCTTGGGGTCTGAGATTCAAATGCTGCTCCCCAGCCTCAGGGCTTTTGGCAGCTGGCCTGGTTGCTATTCAGGGTAAGATTAAATCAGGTTCTCAAGTGGGGGCAGGGCCGCCTCCCAGGCTCAGTTCCCCCAGGGGGTTTATGTGGAGACCTTCCATAATGGAGCTGCTGCTGAGCTCCTGCCTGCTCCAGGAGCCTCTGGCCACCTGCTGCCTCTGATGCTGCCTCTGCCGCTGCCTCCTGAGGGAGCCTGAGCCACGGAGACACCCCGCTCCCCTCCCAGCCCGTCCAGACATCTCTCTCACTGACCTGTGCGTCTGTGGGTGGAGGGAACCTTCGTGGCCGCTGGAGATTCCATCCCTGAGGCCTTCTCGGATCAGCTCGCTCCTCTCCATGCTGCGCAGCCGGGGCAGGGCAGAGCTGGCCTCCGCTCCCATCTGGTGTGTGATGGACCTTTGGGGTTGGTTTTTCAGGGCTCTCTGGAACGTAAATCTCCTTCACTCTGTTTCTGCAAGACTTCCCCTTCTCCATAATTTGTTGGGAGTTCTTTTTACAGGAGATCCATGGGCTGTGGGTTCAGAGCTAGCATATGTGAGTCTTTCTATTCCACCATCTTGGCTCCCATCTCTAAGACTTTCAAAGCCATTTATTTTTATAATGTTCTTGTATAAATCATTTTCCTGGTTCTGCTCATTTCATTCTGCATCAGTTCACACAAGTTTTCCTAGGTTTACCGAAACTATCATTTCTGGTCATTTCTTACTACACAATACTATTCTATCACATTCACATACCACAATTTGTTCTTTTATTCCACAATTTATGGACATGCCTTTAGTTTCTTGGTTTTTGTCACCACAAAAATATGCTGTAAATATTCTTGTATATATGAATGTTTTCTCTCTTTCTTTGATTTCTTTGGGCTATAACCTTAGCAGTAGTTTCAGTATGCCTGTCTTCCTGAGCCCCTTCAGCATTTGTCATTTTTCTTTTTTGCCAACTTTGTCAATATGATGAGTGTAAGGTGGGAACTAAAATTGCTTTAATATTTATCCTCTAATTATTAGTTATTTGGAGCATTTTTTCCCATATGGCTACAGATAGCTTGGAATTTCTTCCTTAAAAAACTGCCTATTTATAGCCTTTGAAAACTTATTAATTGGGGAATGGCTTATTTTTATAAATTGGAATCATCTCTTTAATTATTTTGGAAATTTGACCTTCATTAGAGAAACTTGCAGCAAACATTTCTCCCAGTTATGTTTCCAGTCTAATTGTAGCTGCATTAATTTTATGTATAAACTTTAAAATTTTATGTAATCCAGTTTGTTCATTTTGTGTTCTACATCCCTCTCCATCTCATATTTGGTCATGAAATTTCCTCCTAAACCATAAACTTGAAAGTTAATCTTTTTCATTACTTCTTTAATTTATTTATGATGTCATCTTTTATGTCTCAGTCATACTTTTTTTGGACTTTGTCTTGGTATATTGCATGAGAGGCTGATTTAAATTCAATTTCTGCCAGACTACTTTCCAAGAAGTTTTTGTCAATTTGTGAGTTACTGCCTCAGAAGCTGAGATTTTGGAGATTTTCAAACTCTAGAGTACCATGTTCTTTTTTTCCTATATTTTACATAACTAAACTTATGTTTAGTTGACCTCTGTTTCTTAAAACAAAACCACACTGATGATTTCTTTTTTGTAGCACTATTTAATCTTGCTTGTAGAATTTTATCTTTATTTCAGTTGTAAGAAGAAAATAGTCAGTGATTTTCAAAAAGCAGGATAGATCTCTGTCTCATTGTGTTTATTATTCCTCTTTTCTCTCAGCAGAAATGCATATGAGTTAATAAATTTGTCTGACAGATTTGTGCCCCAAACACAGAATATTGAATATTTCTACCATAGTGGTAAAACCCCTCTCCAAGGTTGCAAAGGACATCTCTCCACAGCAGAACAGGAAATAAGAAGTTCTATTTCTCAACCTATAGAATTTAGGGGAGGAATATATCAGAGATCTATAATTTCTTATGGCACAAAGTGGTAGGGATGACTATTGCATTGATATACAGTGAAAGGACCATTTACTTGGGAATAGAAACTCTTCCACTTACTGACTTGCCTAAGTTGTTTTAGCCACATGAAGACAGATAGTATAGAGGAAAAACTTGCTGGAATTAGAGTCAAAGGAACTAACTTCAAATTCTGACTGTGCCACTGGCTGCTCCTGTGGGATCCCATTGGATTAATCACTTTTAATCACACTTTTACAGCAGTGAGGTGGAGCAATGTACAGAGCACCAGTCCTGGAAGACTCTCTTCCTGAGTTCAAATCTGGACTCAGACACTGGACAAGTCACTTAACCTTGTTTGCCTCAGTTTCCTCATCTGTAAAATGAACTGTAGAAGTAAATGACAAATCACTCCAGTGTTTCTGTCAAGAAAACCCTAAATGAGGTCACAAAGAGTTAGACATGATTGAAATGACTGAACAAGAAACAATTCCAATTTCAGATCTCTGATTCTTTAAGTTCTCTGCTCAAGTTCCCTCATCTGTAAAATGGGGACATTCAGCTAAGTAATGGCTAAAATCTCTTCTAACTCTAACATTCTATGAGATTAAGAAGAGAAAGCATTCAGTTTCATAGAACAACAGGTATTTTTGCCCAACCTTTTCCTTTTTATAGAAAAAGAAACTGCCAGATCCACAAGCAATTTGTCCAATATCTTAAATAAGTGGAGTACCAGGGAGCTTGGAGAAGTCAGATCTCTTGACTCCCAGGCCCGGGCTCTTTTGGTTGCTTCCTGTTGCTTGTTGGACTTGGGAGTCGGGAAGATCTGAAGTTTGAAATGCACCTTCCACATTTAAGAGATATGTTTTTGTTATTTAGTCATTTTTTAGTGGTATTGGAATCTTCGGAGTTTTCTTGGCAAAGATACTGGAGTGATTTATCATTTCCTTCTCCAGCTCATTTTACAGATGAGAAAATTGAGGCAAACAGAGGTAAGTGACTTGGCCCGGGTCACACAGCCAGGAAGTGTCTGAGGCCAGGTTTGAACTCAAAGTCTTTCTGACTTGAGGCCCAGTTCTCTATTCACTGAGCCACCTACCTGCAGTAGATAGGGAGGATACCAATTGAGTGGTTTTTTAAATGTGTTTTTTGATGTTTTCCTGATATGAGGTACCACTGAAATCTAAGAAAGGACCTTAGTCATTTCACACTGAGGGAGGAAGGAAGACTCTCATTCCAAAGTTCCTACATTCCACCAAAAAAAAAAAAGAATTCCAGGAATTAGATGAACTGGAATAAAGACTCCCCAGCTGACTTTCCCTGTTCTTAGAAGTAATCTGGGTAGGTAATGGATTATCTGATTTGAGTCTACTTGAATTAAAGGAAGGGAGAACCCCACCTTGGCCCCCACCAAATTGTATCACTCTTTAAAAAAATACTTTACATTAGTCATCTATACACACACACACACACACACACACACACACACACACACATACATATACCACAATTTGTTCAGCTATTCTCCAATTGATGGACATCTCAATTTTCAGTTCATAGCCACCACAAAAAGAGGTCCCAGAAATATTTTTGTATGTGTGGGTCCTTTTCCCATTTTTATGATTTTTTTAGGATACAACTCTAGAAGCAGTATTGCTGGGTCAAAGATACACACATTTTTATAGCCCTTTGGGCATATGAACCTTTTCCCTTATTTTGCGGTTGAGGTTATTAGAAAGCTTAGAATTTCTTAAATGTGAACCCTCTTTTTTTTTTTTTTTAAAGAAAAAGATTTGGGTTGAATGAGCTCCTGTGATCTCCCCATCCTTAAACCTTAACATGTCCTTGCTGAACTCACTGGTCATCTTCCTTCTTGCCCATCTTATCCAGGAAAGATCTTAGCTTAGAAAGGTCATAGTCTTCCACTGTGTCTGGGGCCATCTCCAGTCATCCTGATCTATATCTTACCACTGGACCCAGATGGCTCCAGAGGAGGGAGTGAGGCTGCAGACTTTGCACAGCCCTGCCTCACTTAAATCCAATTTACTTGCAAGTCATGGCATCACCTCCCTGATGGTGGACAAATGATGACAACAAGAACAAGCCAAGTCACATAAGCAGATTGAGTGAGCCTTGTCTCTACCCCACATCATTTTCCTCTCCCCCTCCTCCTTTCTCCCAGACATTCCTTCAGCCTCAGATCTGGAGAGATCATCAAAACCTAGGACAATTTTGCCACCTACTTCTCCTACTTCTCTCTTCTGCACTCTTCTGCATTCCTGCATGGGTCTGGTCCATGTTGGTGAATGAGAGGGTCATTAGATCCTAAGAAGCTTAACTTCTTCCTTTAAACCATCAACAAGCACATATTAAGTCTTTCATGTGAGCCAGAGTTCAAACCTGACCTCAGACACTTACCAGCCTTGTGACCCTGGGCACTTAACCCTGCTTGTTACAGTTTCTTTAACTATAAAGTGTGCTGGAGAAGGAAACTGCAAATTTCTCTAATACCTTTACCAAGAAAATCCCAAATAGGGTTACAAAGAGTTGGACAGTACTGAAAAGACTCAACCATAATAAATAATAGGGGCCAGTCACTGTGCTACGTGGTGGGGATATAAAGAGAAAGAATAATAGTTAGCAGTTTTATAACACTTTAACATTTGCAAACACTTTGCAAATATTTTCTCCTTTGATCCACAAAACAATCCTGGGAGGTAGTTGCTAGTGTTGTCCCCATTTTATAGATGAGGAAACAGCTAGTAAATGTTCAAGTGGAAATTTGAACTCAGGTTTTCTTGACTTTAGGTCCCTCACTCTTATCTACTGAACCAGACAGCTGCCTCTCTATCTACAGGGATTTACATTCCAATGCAGGAGCTGCATGAACATAAATAGGTCTCTATTAAATAAATACAGAGTAGAATTTCCAAGACTAGCTTTTCTTGGGGGTTGGGCAAGATCCAAGGACTGTGATTTAAAGACTCCTGGCTTCCAGATCTAGCTCTGCCTCGCTGAATTTAATCTGCAGGTCAATGCATGCAAATAGGTTAGTGCTGAGGTATCAGATACGAGGCAGTAGGGAGAGGAGAATCAATCAGATTAAAATATAATTGGGAAATATTTAATAGAATATATAAAAATGCAACAGGACACAGATAATGTTGATATATGATTTTCTATGGGAAGCTAGGTGGTGCAGTGGATAGAGCACAGAGCCTAAAGCCAGGAAGACTTGAATTCAAAACTAGCCTCAGATTCTTACTAACTGCATGATCCTGGGCAATCACGTACTTGTTTGCCTCAGTTTCCTCATCTGTAAAATTCTCTGGAGAAGGAAACAGCAAACCACTCCAGTATCTTTGCCAAGAAAATCCCAAATGGAGTCAAGAAGAATTGTATATAACTGAATAAGAATATATATACTTACGTACTTATATGTACTTGTATATTTATGTGCCATTTATTGGTCCTTTCTGTTTGATTTTTAACATAACTTGCTTTGTGGATAGAATTCTGGACTGAAAGAAGACCTGAGACTAATTCTTCCCTGAGAAACTGATTATGACTCTGGACAAGTCATTTAATCTTCTTAGTGTTCTATTTTTTCATCTGTAAAGTGAAAGAGTTGGTTTCAGAACCTTTAAGGCCTCTTCTCATTCTAATAGCTGATTCCCCAGTCTAAATGAATTTTCTATGAATTCTCTCTTTTCCCTTTACTGCATGGGGAGCATTTTTTTGCCTTAAGTGATTGTTGTAAGGTTTAAAACGCTTGGGATGGAGATGATTTGTATGAATGTTCATTCTTCCTATGTCTCCAACCCCAGATTTTTTCTTTTCTTTTATTCCAGTCTGGTGGTCATTTCATTGATGTAGGGTTCTAGGAAAGAATACTGTCTTCACCAATTCAAACCAAAAACTATATAGAATTAATTTAGATTTCCATCTGGAAGGGGCTATGGAGTTCAATTTCCCTCATTTTATGGACAGGAAACTGAAGCCCAGAGAAGTTAAAGGAAATTGTCCAGCAAGTAAGTGTTTGGGGTTAATGTTCTCTGTCCACTGTACCACCCACCTGCCTCTATATGAGATTCATATTACTACAACATTGAATTTTATTTTTATCTCAAGAGTATTTTATCCTCCCCCTCAATTACATGTAAAGGTAGTTTTCAACATTCATTTTTGTAAAATTTTGAGTTCCAATTTTTCTCCCTTCCTCCTCTCTTCCCAAGAGAGCAAGCAATCTGATATAGGCTATACATGTTTAACAAGTTCCCACATTAGTCATATTGTGAAAGAAGAATGAGAACAAAAGGAAAAAACTATAAGAAAGAAAAACCAAAAACCAAAAAAAGTGAAAACTGTATGTTTTCATCTACATTAAGACTCCATAGTTCTTTCTCTGAATGTGGATGGCATTTTCCTTCATGAGTCTTTTTAGAGTTATCTAAGATCATTTTATTGCTGAGAAGAGCTAAGTCTGTCAAAGTTAGTCATCTCACAATGTTGCTATTGCTATGTACAATATTCTCTTGATTCTGCTCACTTCACTCAGCATCAGTTCACATAAGTCTTTCAAGGTTTTATCTGAAATCTACCTACTCATCATTTCTTATACAACAATACTATTCCATTACATTCATATGTCACAACTTGTTCAGTCATTCCCTAATTGATGGGCATCCCCTCAAATTCCAGCTCTTGACCACCAAAGAAAGAGCTGCTATAAATATTTTTGTACATGTGGGTCCTTTTCCCTTTTTTATGATCTCTTTAGGATATAGACCTAGTAGTGGTGTTGCTGGACAGAGGGTATACATGATTTTATATAGCTCCAAATGGTTCTCCAGAATGATTGGATCAATTCAAAACTTTACCAATAATGAATTAGTGCACCATTTTTTCCACATCTTTTCCAACATTTATCATCTTTCTGTTTTGTCATGTTAGTCAGTCTGACGGGTGTGAGGTAGTACATCAAAGTGGTTTTGATTTGCATTTCTCTCATCAAAGGTGATTCAGAGCATTTTTTCATAGGATTATAGATAGGTTTCTTTTCTTCATCTGGAAATTGCCTATTCATAACCTTTGACCACTTATCAATTAGGGAATGACTTGTGTTCTTATAAATTTGACTCAGATCTCCATATATTTTAGAAATGAGGTCTTTATCAGAAACACTGACCAATTTGATTGCCAGATTTCTGCTTTCCTTCTAATATTGGTTGCACTGGTTTTATTTCTGTAAAATCCTTTTAACTTACTGTTATCAAAATTATCCATTTTGTGCTTCATAATGTTCTCTATCTCGTTTGGTCACAACTTCCTTCCTTCTCCATAGATCTGTCAGATAAACTATTCCTTGCTTCCTAGTTTGCTTATGGTATCATCCCTTATGTCTAAATCATTTACCCATTTTGACCTTATCTTGTTTTATGTGTGAAATGTTCGTCTATGCCTAGCTTCTAACATACTATTTTCCAGTTTTGCCAATAGTTTTTGTCAAATGCTGAGATCTTATCCCAAAAGCAGGAGTTTTTGGATTTATCAAACAGTAGATTACTTAGTATTGCATTATGTGTACCTAACCTATTCCACTGATTCGCCATTCTATTTCTTAGTCAATACCAAATAGTTTTGACGCTTACCACTTTATATTATAGTTTTAGATATGGTAGGGTTACACCACCTTCCTTTGTGGTTTTTTTTAAAAATTAATCTCAATAATATTCTTGACCTTTTGCTCTTCCAGATGAATTTTGTTATTATTTTTTCTAGTTCTATAAAATTTTTTCTGATAGTTTGATTGGTATGGCACTGAATAAGTAAAATAATGTAGTTAGAATTGTCATTTTTATTATATTTGCTCTGCCTACCCATGAGTTATAGACATTTTCCCAATTGTTTAGATCTAACTTTATTTGTTTGAAGAGTGTTTTTTAATTGTGTTCATATGATTCTTGGGTTTGTCTCAACAGGTAGACTTCCAAATATTTTTTATTGTCTACAGTTATTTTAAATAGAATTTATCTTTCCCTCTCTCGCTACTGGACTTTGCTCATAATATATAGTAATGCCAATGATTTTTGTGGGTTTATTTTATATCCTGCAACTTTGCTAAAGATATTAATAATTTCAAGTAGTATTTCAGTTAATTCTCTAGTATTCTCTAAGTGTACCATCATGTCATCAGTAAAGAGTGATAGTTTTGTTTTCTCATTGACTATTCTAATTCCTTCAATTTTTTTCTTCTCTTTTTGATAAAGCTAACATTTCTAGTACAATATTGAATAACAGTGGTGATAATGGGCATCCTTGTTTCACCCTTGACCTTATTGGGAATGCTTCTAGCTTATCCCCATTGCATGTAATGCTTACTGATGCTTTCAGAGAGATATTGCTTATCATTTTAAGGAAAAATAAATTTATTCCTATGCTCTCTAGTGTTTTTAGTAGGAAGGGGTGCTGTATTTTCTCTTTTTTTTTCAGATGGGGGAAGGCAAGGCAATTGGGGTTGATTTGCCTAAGGTCACACAGCTAGTAAGTATGAAATATCTGAGGCTGGAGTTGAACTCAGGTCTTTCTGACTCCAGGGTCAGTGCTCTATTCTCTGTATCTCCTAGCTGCCCCTGTATTTTGTCAAAAGGTTTTTCTGCACCTATTGAGACAATTATATGATTTCTGTTATTTTTCTTATTGATATGTCAATTATTGAACCAGCCCTGCATTCCTGGTATAAATTTCACCTAGTCATTGTATATTATCCTCATGATAAATTGCTATAATCCATTTAAAAAATTTTTCATCAGTATTAATTAGGGAAATTGGTCTATAATTTTCTTTCTCTGTTTTGGCTCTTCCTGGTTTAGATAGCAGCACAATATTTGTGTCATGAAAAGAATTTAGTATTTTAGTAATTTTTATTTAGTAACTTATTTAGTAATTTATTTCTAAATTAATTATTATTACTAAATTTAGTAGTAATTTATTTAGTAATTTAGAAGTTAATAAACTCCTTCTTTGCTTATTTTCCCAAGTAATTTACATAGTATTGTAATGAATTATTCTTTAAATATTTGGTCAAATTTACTTGTAAATCTATGTGGTCCTGAAGATTTTTTTTTTAAGGAGTTCATTGAGAACTGGTTCAATTTCTTTTTCTAAAATGATATTACTTATTTTACTTCCTTTTCTATTAATCTGGGCAATTTATATTTTGCAAATATTCATCCATTTCTTTTAGATTGTCAGATTTATCAGGCATTCAGTTGGGCAAAATAGCTCCTAATTCTTGCTTTAATTTTCTCTTCATTGGTGGACAATTCACCCTTTTCATTTTTGATACTGGTAATTTGGTTTTCTTCTTTTTAAAAATCAAATTAATCAGCAAGCATTACAAATCAGGGCTTGATTTATTGTTTTGTCTAATAATATAGAACAAATTAAAACTTAAAGTGGCAGATTTCCCTCCTCCCCCTTGGAAGAGCTGCTTGTTAAACGTCAGCACATTCCTATTCCCAAACTCCTATTGGTCTCTTTGTTTCTGGTCTCCCCTTTCCATAATTCATCCTTCACATTGTGCTTAATTTTCCTAATCTGCGTTTCTGACTACTTCACTCTTCTTAACACCTATAGAGGCTCTGTATTAGATAAAAACTAAACTACTTTACCTGTTATAATTTGATCCCAATCTACCTTTCCAGCCTCCTTTCACATTACTTCCCTTCACGCTATCTCTATTCCAGCTACTTTACTTTTTTATTTAAAAAATTATAAAAAAAAAAATGGAGGCAATCTGGTTTAAGTGACTTACCCAAGGTCTCACAGCCAATAAGTGTCTGAGGCTAGATTTGAACTCAGGTCCTTCTGACTGGTGCTTTAACATCACTGTGCCATTCCACTGACTCATCTTTGCTTTTTAGAGTCTTTATATTTTTTCAAAGCTTAGCTTAGACACCATCTTCTCTATGAAGCTTTTCTTGATCCCTCTCCCCATCTGCTCCTTACCTAAAAATTTTAAGGGCACTTTGTATCCTTCCTTTGCTACATCATTCCCAAATGTAAGACAAATGTGTACTTATCCATGACCACGTCACATTCTGTTACTGCCCTTCCCCCATCAGCGGGCAAACTTCTTGAAGGCAGAGATACTGTTATATTGACTCTGTGTATCTTCTGTGCTTAGCACAATGCCTTGGACTCAGTTTGTTTGTTCAGTTGTGTCCTACTCTTTGTGACCCCATGAACCATAGCACTCCAATACTGTCCATGGGGTTTTCTTGGCAAAGATACTGGTCTGGTTTGTTATTTCCTTATCCAGTGGACTAGGGCAAACACAATGTAGGGCATGTTCAGGGAAGACTAGTACCTCTGGTATGATGGCTACTGAAACCTTTTCATGGCTGCTTACTATTTTGGTGTCTACTTGGTCACCAACTCTCATTTGTGGCTCCAAGAAGCTGCAGCATGCACAGTGGCCCCATCCCAATAAACCATTTGGAAAGATAGGTGAAACTAAGTTGAAGGTAACTGGCCTCAAACCCTTTGGTGTGTTAGAGGAGTGTCTACTCCAAGCATGTAGAGACTTCTTCAAGGGGTGGATGAGAAGAATTTGTTCCAGCGACTGTGAAGGCAGCTGAAGCAGTTGTTGTGGAGTGGTAAGAGCTTGGTTAGGCATCAAAGACACCAAGGTCATTCATTGTCATCACCAGTTGTCTTGACTTTGCCCTGCCACTGTACTGTGATGACTCTGGAAGAGAGTGAGACTGATGACTTTGTGCAACTCTGTCTCACTTAAATCCAATTTATGCTCAAATGAAAAGATATCACCCATGCCAAACACGTATTGGTCTGATCAGCCACAGTCGGACTCACTGTAACTTGACTGCAACATAGTGATGCCATGTTGGTCCAGGTTGTGTTTGTCCTTCATTTTCAAAGAGGACCATGACATCCAGGAAATGGTGACATGACTTTGATACTGGTCCTCGGTGAGAATGAAGGACAACAACCAACCAACCAAGGCAAACACAGATTAAGTGACTTGCCCAGGGACACACAGTGCATCAGGTTGGAACTCAATTTTTCCTAACTCCAGGTCCAGCCCTCTATCCACTGAGCCATCTACCTTCCACCTTGGACTCAGTAGATATATAATAAATGTTTGTTGAATTAATGAATGCATGTGATGTTGAGAAAATCACTTGCCCTCTTTGGCCCCTTATTCTTCATCTGTAAAATAAAGATGACTGGATGAGATGATCTCTAAGGTCCCTTTCAACTTTAGATCTATAATCCTGTGTCTAGGTAAATAGACAGTCAGGAAGACCTGGGTTCAAGTCCTATTCCTGCCAAGCATGGGTAACCATTTAACCCTTCAGTGTCCCAGGCAGCCCTTTAAGACTGCAAGTTGGAAAGAATGTGTCAGCCTCATCTGGGAATTTCACATGTCTCTGATTTCATAGGTTCAGTTCCTACTCAGTTTGAAGTTCTTTGACTCTAAGACTTTGGCTCTAGTCTTTATTAGACTTTGTTCCTGGCCCTTAGAAAAGAGACCCATATTCCAGGATGGTCTATATATAGCTGCAGTTCACCAAGAGTCCAGAAGATGGAGAAATTCACTCATGAAAAGAGACTGTGGTCTTTGTTTCTAACCATCCCCCTTCTCTCCCTTCTCACTTTCAGGCCAGAGAAATCATTTTATTGGGTTCAATTAAGAAAGATGGGGACCTCTGTGTCATGGGCAACTAGGAAGCTTTATAGCAGCCATTCCTGCTTGGAGTTTGCTGTGGCATATTTTTGTTGTTGGGACTTGTTATCACTCAGCTACCTAAAATCATGAGGTTTCCCTTGGGATGAGTACTCACTATAGTGAAATAGATAGAATCTAGAACCTGAACAGGTCCTAGATTACACACAGCTATTTCCAAGACTTTACTCACTGTTGAAAGAGCCAAAATAGGTCATAGTACTGAATTAATAGCTAATAACAAGAGCAGATAATATTATAGTACTTTAAGGTTTGCAACGTAATTCATATATATATATATATATCATATATATATATATACACATGTGTTTATATACATATACACACAGATTATATGTATATATATATATATATACACACATTGTTGTTTATCATTCAGTAGTTTTCAATCATGCCCCACTCTTTGTGACCTCATTTGGGATTTTCCTGGCAAAGATACTAGAGTGGTTTGCCATTTTCTTCTCCAGCTCAGTTTTAACCGATGAAGAAACTGAGGTAAGCAGGGTTAAGTGACAGGATTATACAGCTAGTAAGAGTCCAGACTTGAATTTAGGAAAATGAGCCTTCCTGAATCCAGGCCCAGCACTCTGTCCACTGTGCCACCTAGCTGCCCCTTATATACGTACAAGTGTGTAAATGTATGTGTTTTTATATCCGTAACTACCTGAAATTTCCTATGAAATGCTCAGCACAACCCCATAAGGTAAGTGTAATTATTCTTCCCATTTTATAGAGGAGGAAACTGAGGTTGGCAGAGGTTAGAGTCCCAGGGTCACAAAACGAACATCAGAGGTTGCCTGACTCCCAGTTCTACATTCCATCCACTAAGTTACCTGTTTGGGCTAGTCTGGTTCGGACTAAGTCTCTATTTGGGTTAATCACAATTTCAAAGGGCACCGATAATCATGTAAATGTACAAGGAACAACTGACAAATCTGTTGTTAATATTCCAAAAGAAGAGAAACCTAATTTCTTTTCACAAATTACCAAGAGCAATGAACAGCATTTTACTCGTATTCTCAAGTAACCCAGTGCCTGACACGAGGTAATTGCTTAATAAATGCACGTTGAGTTGAATTGCTTTGGCTTAGTTTCCAAAAAAAAAGATAGTGATGCACAAAGACCACCTCCACATGTCTCAAGAACATTCTTAGTGGGAGTATTCTGTTAAAAGTACCGTAAAACACTGATTAATACTCAAATCTCCAGAAACAACACATATAGGGAACACTTCTAAGGGGAATTACCGGGACTTGTGGTAACACTAATGACAGAGATGTTCTTCCTACTGAATATCTGTTCAGACATGACATACAGTTTCTGAGAATTCAGCAAATAAGCTGTTTCTGGATGGGAATGAATTGTGTGACATAACATTTGAAGCTTGTTCCTGGTGATTAATACAAATGTAATGGAGAACTAGTCAAGCAAGCTGTCACGAACATACATAGCATGCCTGCCTGAGTCAGTCCCTACATGGACTTCAGAGCATCCCTTTGGATGCTGTGGTGTTTTGTATTCTATGGTTGTTTCAGATTTTCTAATCATCTGGAAAAGAAATGAACTTTTGATCGGCTGGTAATTTGGAAGTTGGCATGCCTTCAAAGGGCCCTAACACACCAAAATGACTCGATTTTCCTATTGGCTATGTTTGAGTAAGAGGGCAGGGACTGCTCTAAGACTCTGGGTGGGGAAAGAGAACCAGTACCAATATCCTTCTCCTTCCCATTCACACCTACCTGAAATTATGAGAATATGACACTGCTGTTGATTCTTTCATGCCTTCTATATGAAGGAGGGTTAGGGAGGTAAAAGACTCGGCTGGGATCTTGTGAACTTCAGAAAGTCAGAACAGTGAACCATCAAAGGTCCAGTGAAAGGAGTTCATCGTAGTAGGTACGGGTAGCCAAGCCTGGTCATTCAGCACAGCCTAAGGAAAGTGACCTAGCCGTCAAGTAATGGATTGATCCCATAGGCACCATGCCTGATCCTACAAGCAATTGATTGAATCTGTTCATCCTTTAAGCTTAATTTGGAAGTAAACCTGGAGTGAATATTTTGAAGCAGCTGCTTTAAGATTGAGCCCACTTTCCCTAGTGACTAAGGAGGTATAGGAGAGAGTGTGCTCCTGGGGGGTTAAAGGAAGACATGTGCACTTCCTGTTATATCTTCTCAGAATATATTATTTTGTGAAAGTAATTGACATTGGTTAAAGGATACTGACATGTTAATCACTGGAGAGTATTGGTGATATAAGACAGATAGTTAACTATAACTGGTGATTGATATTAGGAAGAAGCCACCAGCATGGAGGTTTGGGTCATTAGCATTAGAAAAGAACCCACACTGCTGCACAGGGGTGATTTGCCTTAGGTATACAGGTAGTAAGCATCAACAGTGGGATGGACACTCTATATCTTCTACCTTTAGAGTCAATGACCTTTTCACTGCACCATGCTGTTTCTTATTCCAAGCATTGGAAACAAGCATGGAGTTGGGCAATGTCACCAGTGAGGGATGGCAAGCAGATCTAGTTGGCTGGACCATGGAATGCATGAAGGGGAATAATGTATAGTAAATCTGGAAAGGTATCATAGACTCTGAGAACTGGAAGGAATTTCAGGAGCATCCAGTCCAACTCATACCAGAAGGGCATCCCAGTTATAGCATATTTGACAAATAGCCATGTAACCTCTTCTTGAAGATCTCCAAGGAAGCCCTCTCCCTACTAGTGAGTGAATACAGAGTGACAGTCAACTCTTCATTACTGGAAACTATGCTTCTCTTAATGGAGCTTTTTGGCCTGCCACATCACACTTACCACCTCTGCAGGTAATGCATGCCATCTTTTTTTTTTTGGATACCTCTAATTATTAAGAACTAAATAGGTCTTCCACAACTTCAGTCCATTTTTCTTAGTTTTGCCCTATAGGTAGAAACAGATTAAATCTAATCCCTTTTCCACTACCCTCCTCTTTTCGCCTCCTGGCTAAATAGTTCCAATTCTTTAAACATATCTTCATATGATAAAGACTCAAGGCTCTTTACCCAGATACCTTCTTTTACATACTATTCAGCTTATTAAAGTCCTTCAATTCTGGTGATCAGAAATGATCACAATATGCCATATGGCGTCTGAACAAAGAAGGATACAGAAGGACTTTTCATTTTCTCATCCCTTAAACTATGCTTTTCTTAGTACAGCTTTTTCTGTTACCACATCACACCAATGGGTTGTGTATTGAGTTTGCTGTCCACCAAAATTCCCAAATCTTTTTCATTTTTAATAGTTTATTTTAACTTTTTCAGTTAACAAGTATTTTAAATGACTATATCCCTTCAGTAATCTTCTGATAGCTGCTTTTTGCCTAAGCAAATTAAGGGGGGGAAACTATGTAAAATAAAGCCCACAATACCTATCTACATAACCTGGCAAAACAAATTCCTGTATTAGCCATGTTCAGAAATGTGTGTTCTCTGTTAGGTGAGTCTTAAGTTGTTTTTCTCTTGGACATTAGCATTGTATAGGTGTTCTCTTAGTTCTGCTATGTTTATTTCTCTGCATCAGTTCATAGAGATCGTTACAGTTTCCTCTGAATTTGTTTTATGGCACAATATCTTATGGAAGAATAATATCCTATTGCTTTCATATACTACAATTTGTTTAACTATTTTCCAATAGTTTCCAGTTTGGCACTACCACAAAAAGCACTGCTATAAATATTTTTGCACATATAGAGGAGTCTTCTTCTTTGATTTCTTGAAGGAGGGGAGAGAAGAATATAGACCTGTCAGTGATATGACTGAGTCAAAGCTTGTGGAGTTTGGTAACTATTGGGGTGTAGGTGATGCAAGAATAACAAGACCCAAAATTATCAAATTTGTCTTGGGATTTATTGAGTCTTCTAGCAAGGAAGTCTCCTTGGGCAAAAACTTCCCAAAGTGTGTTTACATGAGGCTTACATGTGCTGAAACTACATGAGAAGGCTTCTGGGAAAAGGACATTGGGAAAGGGATGTTGTAAGAGCTGATTGGATAAGATACCTTCATCTGAATGACCAAACTGATTCATTAAATCTGGGAAGCTTTGAAGAGGTTAAAAGATATTGTCACACAAGATGTTCTTGTGGAAAGATCATTGGGGTGGGAAGCATGGCATTGTTGTGGTTTTACAGTGTATTGTAGTGGCACCAGCTCAAAGAATTCAGAGTGAGACCCCCTCTGATCTAAGTATAGGCATTTATTGAAGGTTGATGCCTCTCAGAAGTGGGCCAGTTTCAAAGAAAGCAAGATTGTTTTTATAGGACAAAGATGCAATTACATAACAGAAATTATGAATATTAAAAAGGCAGAAGGGGTTTGTTAAAGGATTAGGTAATAAGGTGGGTCCCTTCTATGGTTCAGTGGCCAAACAGCCCAGTCATGCTGCCCTCCTATTGGCTAGCTATTGTGCTCCCGTCTGGTTAAGATGGATAGTTAGGTATTGTGGCCCTGACTTAGGCTAAATGGATGATGTCATTGTGGTTGAGTATAGGAACCATCTGTTCAAATATGTGAATTAGATATAGGGCAGTGGCTAGCCAAGGGTAGTAGCTGTACTGAGTCTAGGGGCCTGTGGTGTGGTTAAAGCCAGATTGTGTGGTTAAACCAGGGCATGCCTGCTGTTCAGTGGGGCCCCTAAGGAAATGAGAATATTGAGGCTGGGGGCAGCTTTATTAGGGTTCCATCAGCAAGGACCACCTTTAATGGGTGAGCTAATGCTTAGCACAAGCTGGAGGGAGTTGTGATGCACAGGGATATAGTTTCAAATTGCTGACCAAAATTCATAATTTAAAGCTTTATTGACAATGCATTAATGTACCTGTTTTCCCACAGTCCTCCCAACATTTGTTATTTTTTTCCAGTGTGATAAGTATGAGTAGGGAATTGAAAAGCATTTTAATGTGAATTTCTCTAATAGTGATTTAGAACATTTTTAAACTGATTATTATAGCATGAATTTCTTCCTTTGAAAACTGTTCGTTCATATCTTTTGACTATTTGTCTATTGGGGACTGGCTCCTAGTCATAATCTGACTCCGGGACTTAGATATCTTGAATATAAGGTCTTTTTTTGGAGAAATTTGTTGCAAAGTTTTTTCCCCCATTACCTGTTTCCTTTCTAATTTTTACTACCTTTGTTTATGTAAAATAAAAAAATTGCATGACCAAAAACATTTATTTTATTTTATTCTATTTTATCTTGTGTGATTCTCTCAATCACCTATTTGGTTCTGAATTCTTCTATCCACAGATTTGAAAGGTAATTTCTTTCTTTCTTGTCCAATTTGTTTACAATATTTATGTCCAGGTCATATATCTACTTGGAGCTTTTTTCAGTGTGTGGTATAAGATGTTGTTCTAAAGCTAATTTCTGCCAGAATGCAGTTACGTTTTCTGAACAATTTTTTATCAAGTAGTAGTCCTTCCCCCACAAGGGAGGTCTTTGGGTTTATCCAACACTATGCGACTATGTTTGTTTGCATCTATATTATTCATACCTAATTGGTTCCACTGATCAATCTCTTTCTCTTTGTCTCTGTATTTCTCTGTCTCTCTACCACTATCAAGGCATTTGAATGATTATTTCTGTGTTGATAGACCCATTTCCTTTCTGCCTTTTTCAAAAAATTATTACTCGATATTTATGACCTTTTGTTCCCCAATCTGAATTTCATTATTGTTTTTCTAGTTCTATAAAATATTTTTGAGGGTTCTTTTGTTTTCATGTCACCTAGATTTCTCACCATATCGTTCCCCTCACTCCACTATACAAAAAGCCATCTCTTATAATATAAAACAAAAAAAGAGGAGGAAAAGTGCAATAAAACTAAACAAATAAAGAAATCTTATATATACAAAATTCCATATTCCTAATTCCCAACCTCTGTAAAGAAGTGAAGAGAGGTATTTTCTCATATCTCTACTTTTGGGACAAGTATGGGCATTATAATTTCAACATTAAGTTTTGATTTTGTTGTTGTAGCTACTCTCTATATTTAGATAGTTGTCATTGTGTATATTGGTTTTTTTTTGTGTGTGTGTTTCAGTTTCATCAGTTCCTCTGCTTCTGTATATTTATCATGGTCATCTTTTTTTAAAGCATAGCATTATTCCATTACATTCATGAACATAATTTGTTTACCATTTCTTAATCAGTGGGCATCTACTTTGTTTATAATTCTTTACTATCATAATATGTTATTATTATACATATAACATCATATGTATAATATAATAAATAATATAACAATATAAGCAATATATGTGTATGTGGTTCTTTCTTTTTGTCATTGATCTTCTTGGAGTATGTGAAATCTAAGAGTGGAATCTCTGGGTCAAAAAGTACAGATAGTTTAGTGACTGTCTTGGCAAAATTCCAAATTGCTTTCTAGAATGGTGAAATCAGTTCACAGCTCCACCAATAATGCTTTAAGATGTTCAACTTTCCACAAAACCCTACCAATATTGACCATTCCCATCATCTTATATTGCTTTTTGCCAAATTTCTAGGTATGAGATAAAATCTTGGTGTTTAGTAGGTTTTTTGGAGGGGGATTTTCATTCTCTCATTATTAGTGATTTGAAGCATTCTTTCATATGGCTATTAATAATTTGTAATTCTTTTGAAAATTGTTTTGTTCACATCCTTTGACCACTTGGTTATTGGAGAATAAATTTTGGTCTTATATTTTGCAATTTTCCTCTAGACTCCTTTTTTCCAATTCTGATTTCATTTTTAATCTTTTTTTATGGCCATTTCTTCAGTCTTTGTGGCTAAGACATTTTCCTCCCTGAGGTTCTACATGTACTTTTTATGGAGTTACTCTCTCCTTCTAGATATGCCTCTTGGGCTCTTCTTAACTCATAGTATTTCTTCATTGTGTTTAATGTTTTCTCTTTACTCATTTTTCCAGCCTGAGTTCCTATATTGGTCCTTTGTGGCAATGCCACACTCATCTGCTTATTACACTCTTAGATGAGGGGCATACACTCTGTTTGGTCTGGTTCCTTTCATAGACTGAATGCTGCTGCTACTCTGGGAGTCTTTGCCATGGGCTTATGATGCTTTTCATCTCCCCTGGCAAGACCCCTTTCCCAGTACATTATGCTTCTGGTCACCTTTTTCTGTAGTCCTGGACTGGGTAGAGAAGCTTACTTACTTTTTGGCCTCAATTATTATTTGATTTGATGCCCCTTTACATTTTTGTTGGATTGAATGTGGAGAACCTGGATCCTTCAGGAACTTTGGTTTCATCACCTTAATCAGAAGCCCCTGCTCTTTATTCTTAAGAGCTTAGCATCCAGAACTGAGTATCTTCTTCTAGGGTAATAGAAGGCCTCAGTACCCAATTCTTTGAGGGAATAAGGCAGGGGAAATTTTTTTTTACTAATCTATGGATAAAGTTACTTTGCTCTTTCTAAAAGATCTTGGAAAAGCCTGTGGATTTTTAATTTAACCTGAAAGAGCATGGCAACCACTTACTTGCCTAAGATTTTTTTTTATTAAAGATAAAATTTCAGAATTTAAAACTCATTAAGAAGATCATCATAGAATCAAGTAAGAAAAGCAACTTCAAAAAGATTCCATGTCTTCCTGGATTAAGGCATTCTCTTCCCTCTCTTTCCCCCAATCCCACCCCATGAATCTATAATAACTGAGAAAAGTTCTCAAGAGTTGCCCTTGAAAGCTCTAGAATAGGAATTCTGAACCTGGGAGTCCAAAGATTTTTTTAAAAAAATGAATAACTATAATTTTAATATTATTGATTTTCTTTATAATCCTACATGTTTTCTTTTTACATTTAAAAACATTATCCTAAAAAGAAACTTATTGGCTTCACCAGACTACCAGAGGGATCCATGAAACATAGAAAAGGTTAAGATCTCTGCTCTAGGTGATCTAGATGACAAATAGAGACCTTTTCCACTACCACTATACCAGGTTCAAGTCACTATCAATGATCATCCCCCATTGTTAGCAAATTTCTTTCTCAGTTCTCTTAGTTAGAGTAGTAAAAATATAGAGTTAGTTGTTTCTTTCTCCTAGTTGAGGATACAAGAACAAAGATTCATATATGGTTTTCTGTGCTAAGAGTATTCCTTCTACTTCATTTTGGAAATGACATCATGGAAAACCAAAGTGACTCTGTATAAAAGACACATCTGGATTTGGGATCATGGAAAAATTTCTTAAGAATAACAGTGATACTTTCAGCTGATTTTTAAAAAGTATTAATTATTAATATTAATTACTAATATTTTTTTCAAGAAGAAGTTATTGCTTGAGAAATTCTGCAAATATGATAAAATTGTCTTTACTACATAAAAATTATTAGTGTCTCAAATTATGTTCAATGAATATTATGTCAACCTCTATACCAACATAGCTGGATTTATTGGCATGTGGTAAACATGGGCCATGTAGCCGATGTCCACTAATATTCTACTGCAATTATTCCATATTTTCTAAAAAAGGATTCTTAGGACCTCTATATTATGAAGTACTGGTATTAGTATTAGCATTATGGCTGACATGTCAATAATTTTATTAACAAATCTGTTATGGTTCAAAAAAAGCTAACTATGACTGACAATTAGATCCTCATCTTTCTTACGTATAAGATGAGAATGATAATACTTTCACTGCATATCTCATAAGATTGTTGTGGGTAAAACCCTTCATAAATATTAAAACTTATCATTATGTTCCATGTTACCTTGACCACTGGGAGGCTCCTAGCCCTAACCAAAGATTGATCTTACCCCAATTGCCCTTCCTACCACATCACCCGTTACATGGTTTCCTTTTTTTTTTTTTTTTACCAATTAGTTAATTTTTTTAGCTGCAAACTTCAGCCATTTCACTACTGACTGGTCTATTCCATACCCCCTGTCCTATTGCCTGGGGATAAGTTACTTGGAAGAGTCTAATTTGCCCATTCTACATTACCCTCAACCTCATCTCTGAGTGTAACACTGGAGATGATTCTTGAAGTAGTGGAGGGCCAACTTGAACTTGACCTGATTCTGCGTGTTAGTTCGGTACACACTGTAGGCTTTTTCCAGGGCAGCTTGTTCTGGGTCAGAAGATTTGTCGCGAGACTGGTGTTTCACAATCACATTTGAACATGATCCAACACGAAGACTCCCTAGCCCATCAATGAAAAACTCTGTTAAGGGAGGGGAAACAGAGAGAGATGATTCTGTGAACTTTGTGCCAAAGGCTCCTGTAGTCAGTTCTCAACCTGTGTTAGCACTTGCTTTACTAGAGCCCTATGCAGAACCCTGAAAACTAATCCAGAAGAAGGGTGAGACATCATTTTGTCCTCAGGGGCTGTCATTTTGAGGGTAAGAAACAGCCTCCTATATTTATTCTTTCCGCTTTTGAGGTGTAAGTTCCTAGAGAGAAAGTACTGTCTCTCCTCATTCTTCCCCTCCTCTTTCTTTCCCTCTCTCTCAAGGACCTCCCAGTCTGAAGGAGGAAGTAGGATATAAGCCACTATGACAAACATGGACTTAGAGACAGACACGAATAGATATTTCTAGATGAACAGAGACTATTCCCTGGAGGAATGGGAAAGGGGGAACTGGAGACCAGATAGAAGTGAGTACTGGACTTGGATGTGGTGAGTCTGGGAACACTTTCTGAAAGAAGGAAGGTTCAGAGGGAAGGAAAAGGTAGATATACTCCCACTTCTAAACATTCTTTTTGAAATGCAGTGCCCCAAACTGAATATAGTATTCCAGATGTGGACTGGTCAGAGAGGAGAATAGAGTGCCCCAGGGTGGAAAACATTATCAAGACTCAGAATGAGAAAGGGTGAAGAGGGAAATGAAAAATCATGGGATTATAGATTTAGAGTTGGAAGGGACCTAAGAGTTAGTTGTTCAATCCCCACCCTCTACCTTCAGTATTTCAGATAAGGAAACTGAGGCTCTGACAGGTTAAAGGATTTCCCAGGTCACATCACTATTGTCTGAGGTGGAATTTGAATCCAGGTTCTCCAGACATCTATTTTGATGCACTTTCTACTACTTGACACTACTTCAGTTTGGATTGGAGTACTTTTGAAAACTGCCTTTGTTTTGTAACAAAATATGATCAAGGTGTGTCTCCTGAATGTGTTTTAATCTGAGTTTACTCTTAATCTCTCCATTCAGCCCCCTTACCTGTGTGTGCCACTCTCTGCAGTCGGGGATCAAATCCAACTTTTTGGAGGCTCTCGGTGTGAGCCAGGAAGAAATTGACAACACCACTGGTTACCACACAGTTGGGGAAGCCATCCAGAGCCTGGAAATGGCCTGACCTTTTGTGCACGCAGTCCCCATCCTCACCTTGTTCCATTAGTAGCTTAAACTGGAATACATTTCCAGACACACTGCCACCAACCTGGAAGGCGGTGGGGAAAGAGATCAGAGAAAATCTGCATCTGATACAATAATAAGTTTGCCTCTCTTGGGAATCTTTCTCATGTTGTATTCCCATGTTGAATTATTCCCCACTCCCACCCTCCCTTTCTTCCTTCCTCTCCTATGATTCTATCTATCTACCTACTTGTCTACTCCAAGGTCACTCAGTTTTCTTTCTCCCCTGTATCACCTACCTTTCCACATCTTCCTTCTAGAAAAGCCCAAAACTTTTTTTTTCTGTTGCTTCTACTACCACCAGACCAGTGTTGATTGCTTTTCAGTTTCAATCCCCTGGGGACTATCTTAGTATCCCTAGTCTGAGCTACAGGAACAAAGTTCTGATGTCTCCAGGGACCACAGAATCATAGAATATCAAGGCTTGGAGAGAGCTCAGACAGCATCTGCTCTACTTTTCACCTGATCAGGAATGACCTCTACAGCATCTCTTGCAAGTGGTCCCTAAAGCTTCTGTTCAAAAATTTATATTGATGGAGAACTTACTACCTCTCAAGACAGCTCATTTCATTCCACCTTTGGACTGCTTTAATTGGAAGTTTCTCCCAATACCAAGCCTAATATTTCCTCTGTAGCTTCTCTCCATGGCTTCCAGCTCTGTAGCAAGAAGCCTTTCCTATTGCCCCTCAGTACTGATACCTTCCCTCTGTCAATTTCCACTAATTTTTTCTGGAATATTTTGATTTGTACAGAGCTGATTGCTTGCTGTCTTCCCCATTAGGACTGTGAACTCCTTGAGACCTGGGACTGGCTTTTTTTCATTTGTCTTATATTTTCAAGCTTTAGCACAATGCCAGGAGATTAATAAATGGTTGGTGACTCATTGGCTTATACCATGCTAGCTTACACCAAGCATCTTCAGTCTTGTTCAGGCTGGTCTCTCTTCTGTTATATTAAAATAGCATTAGTGACTTCATTTTGTCCTTATCCACCATTTTGTGAAGCTAAGTTTCAGCTGCATGTGAGTCATCTGCTTTTGGAGAAGTCATAACCTCCTTCCAAAAAGTGACTTGATTTAAGGAATGTCACAAAACTAACCATTTCCCTCTCACCTCAGTGTCTCCCAATCTCTTCCAACAGTAAGAAACTTAATCTCTATCTCTACATTTTTCACTCCCTCCATATTGTATATTAACTTGTAGCAATCAATGGTCAATGTCCTTGGTGCACTGCAAACCTTGGCCCTGATTTGTTTCTGCAACTGCATACATTACTAAATAGGTCATTGTTCGGATGTAATTTCTTAGTGTCTTTATTCCACCATAACACTTCTGTATCCATTTGTGTCCTCAGGGAACCCAAATGCACAGCACCATAAATCTGTGCTAGCTAATGGGGAAGGCAGTTCACCAGAACATTTTTTTTTTTTTGCAAAAGGGAGAGGACATGACTGTTGCATTGGGAGTATGTAGGATCAATATTTTTATCTCTTCTTGGCATATCTTGAGCTAGAGTATTTAATCAGGAAGAAGCAGTGGAAACTTTCTGACATATCTGAGATTTTGCCAGAGCACTATTATGTGAAAAGAGGCAGGGAACGAGACAGGTAAGACTCTGGTTGCCACTAAGTTATGAAGGTGCTTGGGTCCCTGGGCCCAACATTATGAGTTGTGTGTTGGAAGGTATCCAAGGTAGTGGACATGTGTACGTGATTATCATCATTTATGTAGTGTTTTAAGGCTCTACAAATATCTCATTTTATTCTTACAAACCACCCTTGAAGTTAGGCACTGTCATTACCCTTACTTTATGAAGAAACAGGAGTAACTAGAAGTTAAGTGACTTGCCCAGGGTCTCTCAGCTTGTATCTGTGGCTGGTCCTTCTGATTCCAGGTCCAGTGCTCTGCGCCCTATGGCTCCACCTAGTGGTCAACATTGCTAATGGTTGCTAGAGATTAAACTTCCATCATAATCTTTCTGCCGCAACAAACATCCTCACTTAACACTCTGCTTCAGAAACTGACTCCCTTGACCATTCTCCTCAGGAAATGTTCCAAGACCTTTGCATTCCTTTTGCCTCTAACTTCACCATTCCCTACCCCATGCACATGCTTAGAGCAGTGGTTTAACCTTTTTCCAATGAGAAGACTGAACTATATTCTATGATATCCCTGAGCTCCCTTTCCTTCTCCATTCCTTTGAACAAATATTCTTTATCTGAGGACCTAGAATTTACTTTATAAAATACTTTGGTAACTCAAAATAATTGGTTGCCTTTGTAATTCTATTTATTTTATTTTATGCATTCAAAACTACTATTCTAGGAGTCCAAAGGGGGCTGTAAGAGAAAAGGTTAAGTGCCTTTGCCGTAAAATTTCTGGGCATTGTTGCCCTTTTTCTTCTTCTTTTTTTTTTTGCTAGTCATAGATGTGTGTCCTCACTAACGTGGATTCTTCTACTAGCATCCATAATGCCATTCCCTTTAACTTCCTTCCAAATTTTGCATGTTCAATTCTTTCCAATCCTTTCCATTGACCTTTCTACACTTTTCTTGAAAATCTCTTTATATATAATTTTTATTTACTTATATGTTTGCATATTCTTTTCTTTTAAATAGAATGTAATTTCCTTGAGGTCAGGCACTGTTTTATTTTGTCTTTGTATTTCCAGAGCCTTGAATATAGTTGATAACTTGATAAATGTTTGTTGAGTTGAAATTAATTTATACACAACCCATTCAGGTGAGATAGCTGGGGCAGATGCATTATTTCCTCATTTTAGGGGCAACATTGAGGCACAGAAACACTAAATTACTCTCTCAGTATCTCAAAATGAGTCTGTGGTGGAACCAGAACTCATACTCAGTTCTTGTGACCCCGCCTTCAGTTTAGGGATTTCGCCACCAAGCCAAAGCTAGTTGAATCCACCCATCTTCAATGTTGTGTACCCCTTCTTCCCAGACTTCAGTGGTAGGGAGGGATGAAATAATAGCTATTTCTTACCACATCTAGCTCTGTTTTCTCTAGGACATCTACCAGTGCCTCAATCTTGGTTGTTTCTGCGAAAAGAAAGTCATCATCCACCCACAGCACATACTTCGTGCTGACCTGAGACACAGCCAAATTCCTGCCAGCAAACCATCCCTGTGAATGAGAGGGTACATAAGTCACAAACTCAGGTTTCAAAGGAGACAGGGATGATGCCTGCAGAGTTTGGGTATTATAAATTGGCTGAGCTGGAAAAAGAATCATAAGATCAGGGAGGTAGAGCTAGAAAGGACCTCAGAGGTTATCTAGCTCAACCCAACTATAGATAGCTACATGAACATAAACATAAATATGAAATACATACATACATATATATGTAAATAAAGTCAGATTCAAATAATTGGAGAAATAATAATTCTTCATAGCTAAATAAAGCCAATATTAATAAAATGACAATTTACCTAACCTATTTGCTCAATGCCATCCCCATTAAACTACTAAAACTTACTTTACTGAGTCAGAAAATATAATAACCAATTTCATTTGGAAGAACAAAAGGTCCAGAATTTCAAAATTTCTAAGTGGAAAAAAAAGGAAAGGAAGAACATTTAGCAGTACCAGATCTTAAACTACATTATAAGGAGAGAGTATTGTTGAAGTGTAAAATGAATAAATTTCAATTATTTTAAATTAAATTTTTCTTGTATAAATAAAACCAACATAGCCAAGATGGGAAGGAAAGCAGAAAATCAGGAAAAGATTTTCATAGACAATCTCTTAGATAGGATAGGATTATGAGGAACTATTGCTGTGATATAAGAAATGATGAACTGGTTGATTTAGAAAAATATGGAAAGACTTGGATCTGTGAAGTAAGGTGTTATTCATCTCCAGAGAAAGAACTGACAGATAGAAATATGAATTGTATAGTCTTACAAATATGTATATATGTGTATATGAATATGTGTATGTTTATGGATATATGTATATATATTCTCATTCAATTGTAGTCCAGTGGGATAAAAAGTACACAGCAGAGAACAAAAGAAAATCTAGAAAGAAGCACAGAAGAGCTGGGTTGCTTTGAAAACAATGTGTAGGATTTATTATATAGGTTTTTGAGAAATGGAAATTTATTGTTTTGTATTGAATATTCTCATATGTTCTGCTGTGTACATGGAAACGTTCTTTTTCTTTTGTCATTTTGTATTTAAGTTAGGAATAATTTTTTTAAAATGATGAGCAGTATACTTTCAGAAAAACTTGGAAAGACTTACATGAACTGATATAAAGTGAAGTGAGCACAACCAAGAGAACATTGTACATAGTAACAACGTTGTGCGATGACTAACTTTGATAGACTAAGCTATTCTCAACAACACAATGATCCAAGACAATTCTGAAGGTCTTATAAAGAAAAATGATATCCACCACCAGAGAAAGAACTGATGGTGTCTGATTGCAGACTGAAATAAATATTTTTTAACTTTATTTTTCTTGGGTTTTTTATTTTTGGTCTGTTTTTTCTTTTACAACATGACTAATATGGAAATATGTTTTTCATGACTGCACTTCTATAACCTATATCAAATTGCTTGCCTTCTCAATGAGTGGGTAGTGGAAGGATAAAATTTGGAACTCAAAATTTAAAATAAAGTGTTAAAAGTTTTTATATGTAATTTTTAAAATGTAATTGGGAAAAATTAATTTTAAAAAAGAAAAGTCTGTAAGAAACCACATGAATAAGTATTGTATATGATGAAAAAATTTTAATATATGGATTCTCTGTTCCTTTGGGGGATGGCTTTTTTCATCCCGGATCCCTCCAACTCTACTCAGAACCCCGGGAAGGCATGGGTTAACTTTTGAGCTTAGAGAAAGGATAACTTCTAAGGTTGGAGCTATGTCCAAGCAAGTAATAACACCATCCATTGTCAGCAGGAAGAAAAGGAATAGAATGGGAGGCAAACAATGGAAGTTAGACAAGTTTCTATCTTGCTCACCTGACACAGGTCTTCTCAGCTTCTCTATAGACTTGGGTTAAATGTGCTGTGAATCCATGAAATACATACCCTTAGCAAACATGGGGACCAAAATGAATTCTATAGACCAAGAGGAAGGACCCTCAGATTAGCCACATCATTAGAGCAGATTTGGGAGTCAGACTATGGACTCAGTGTTAGAAACAGAATCTTCAGTCCCTTCTATCTCCATAATCTTAACCTTGTGCCGCAACATAAAGGCAGCTATATTATCCTCCAGTGATGGTGATTTGGGGCTATATCTCTCCTGCCACTTGGGGATCCAAAAGTATGGTGCCTTGAATCTGTACCTTTCCAAAGGGCATGATGTAATGCTCCACATAAATATCATCGATCTTCTCTGGCTTCTCACTGTCATCAGCCACAATCACAGTCATATCTGGGTAATACTCCCGGATACTCTTAAGTAAAATCTGGAGTTTATGGGGACGGAGGAAAGCCTTAGTAGCAATGGTCACCAGGTCCCTGAGTTTCCTCTCTGGAGAAAGAAAAAGAGAGTTCAATGTCTTTCCTTATTCCTCTGCTGCATATCTCTTCAATAACTCCCATCTTCCTGTGATGGTATAGTTGAAAGACCATTGGATTTATCCTTACTCACACAATATCCATCTCTACATTCTAGCCAAGAGTGACTATTGGCTGTTCCTTGCATATAACTTATTCCCAAGGGATTACTCCCAAACATTTGTACAAGGCAGTCCCTATATCTGAAATGCAGTTTTCCCCAACTTCCATCCTTCATATTCCTTCCTTATTACTCTTTAGAGTTCAGCCAAGTGAAACTTCATCCTAGAGGCCTTTCCTAGTTGTCCTAGATGTTAATGTTATTTCTTTCTTTAAACAGACCTAGAGCACTTTGAGGTCTCCCTTGTTCCTTTTACTCCCCATGATATATTAATGCTATGTGTTGAATATAAGCTTCTTGAAGGCAGGGATAATTCCCTTTTTGTTTTTTTTGCTTTTGTAACCTTCACTACAGAGCAGAGTGAAAATGAACAGTTCAGTAAGTGAAATAATAAAACTGAAGATGAGCAGCAACATGAGTTTAGATATTTAAACCACATGATTAGAATTTTTCTAAGGGCATTTCTGGGTTGGTATCTACCTATCTCCGTAGAGTCAAATAGACAAAGGACTTACCTGGCCCAGGGTCAAACAACTTGGGGATGGTGGGTTGCTTGACATTCACTGGAAACTTAGCCACTGAGTTCCCAAACTCAATACTCACTGAAAGCAGAAAAAGGGGGTCAGGGTAGGGTCACTTTCTTTAGCCTTGGGGAACAGCATCCTTCTACTCTAGCTCAGGGAAGTCTGATTTATAGGGGACCGAAGGAATGAGGAGTGAGCTTGTGTCTGGGATTCAGGATTTTTGGCTTCACTTTATCCTTAGTTTGTCTTATGACCTTGAGAGGATGGCTTAACTTCTCTAGATCTCTGTTTTCCTCATGGCAGAATCATCCCTTTCTTACTCATGCCTATAATCTGCCCTTGTGCAGCACTCTGTGTATATCTGTTTCTCTATCTGGACAATGTGAGACTGGGATCACTTGAAGATAAGGAACTCTTTCTCAGCATAAGACTGCGCTCAATAAAATGTGTGGACCAACTCCATGCCTTCTCTTTCCCTTCAAAACTATAGCTAAGCTCACAGAAGTCTTAAGTATTATATGGAAAGAAAGTATGAAAATTCAGAATATTGTTAGTGAGTCTGAGAAGTATTACAGTGCAACAGATAGTGAGCCAACCTCAAGAATAAGAATATTTAGGTTTAAATCTTCTTTCTGACCCTTTTTGACTTGTGACCTTGAAGAAATCACTCAACCTCTTAATTTTTCAGGTAACTCTCTAAGATCATGTCATAGAAGAGGAATGTTCTTGTCAGGAGCTCCCTATGCACACAAGAGTAGTTCAAAAATTAGTGAACACTGTAATATACTAGGGACCAAACAGGAAGATATAAGAAAGCTCCCCTCCAACCTCAGCAGATCTTCACAGGTATCATATTTCCTTGTCTCTAGAGTTTGGCCTGTGGGCATTATGCTTTGAAAGGTGTGAAGTGGAAAAAGCCACCTGCAGAATAGGTGCAACATGACACACAAGTAAAAGAAAAACCATTCCCTCTCTCTGCCTACTTAGACTGGTACATACTTCCTCAAGGAGACAATCTCTGCAAAAGCCTTTTCTCTCCCAAAGGGTTCTGGGATCAAATGAGGGACTCTCACCAATGTCCACAGCTCCTGAGTGGTAGATAGTGCTCGTGTATGTCACATGCTGCAGGATGAAATTCAGACGATTTTGGGAAGGGGTCAATATGGACAGCTGCTTCTGTCCTCTACCCAGAACCTCATTGTCTGGGGTGTCAGCAAGAGTGTTCAGAGTCCCTAATGAAGCCTTCAGGGTAACCTGGGAGGTGAAGCAAACAGACACTAAATTTGATTGTTGGACAATTGCCTTCCAAAGAGATGGGCAGGGTGTTCTTGCAGTGGGACTTGCAGACTCTGGGTAGATGGAGTAGGTTGGAGCCTGGAAGTTGCTGCTACCCACCCCACACTCACTAGAAATCTAGATTCATAATGTCTTCTGAATCCTCACAGTCACTTTGTTCATATCTGAATAGTCAATCTGGAATTTGGTTTTCTTTAATGCTGAGGCTGGTGAGAAGATGATAAGAGGGAACATGGGAAAAGGTCAAGAGACAAAGAGATAAAAGGATTTGGTGCTATAGGAGGTGGAGAGGAAAATGATACTCACCTTGTACAATGATACTTTTGTTCCATCAAACTTCAGGCCTTAAAAACACAGAAAAAGAGACAGAGACATCATAATGGTACCATGGGTTCTTCAGACAATTCCTAGTTAGACATGAGTGGTACTGAAGGATGCTCAGGACCAAGCACTTTTCTGATCGCACATAGGACTTCTCATTCTTTGAATATATCCTGTGCTTCCTATACCATTGTTCAATCCATTCCCCTTCAATCTGGAATGTCCTCACTATCTCAAGGAATATAAAAATTCTGTCCATCTTCTAAGACTCCTTTTTCCCTTATTTCCTTAAATACTATGGATTTGGGGGATAGAATGGGAGAAAAATGACTTTGTATGGGAAAAAAAGAGTATCACTGTGAAATTTAGGGCCCCAGCTGTTGTATGAGAGTTTTATTTGAAGGAGAATGAATTGCTAGGACAATTTTGGAGACTATGTTTGCCAACTTTTCCACTGAGATCAAAAGAGATAATGTACTGGATTTTAGCGCCCTCACACACAGTAATACAAACATCTGAAGCTGTGATGACAAGATCTTGTCCCTCTAAAATTCTGTACTATGCTTAAATGCTAAGTTTCTGAATTCCCTGTGGTTATTACAGAGGAAAAGAGTATGGTACTTTGGGTGAGACTCAAAAGGATTTTGAATTTGGATGCAGGGCAGGGAAGGGGAGGAGGTAGAATTAGTAGGGTAGAGTGGGGATGGTGAGTTACTGATGTGTTTATAGGCAATAAGGAAGCAGGAAGTATGCAAGTCAATTTATGTTTTTCTAAGATCACAGAACAATTGAGTCAAATTTATAAAAGTACACAACATTCCCCAATTGATAAATGGCTAAAAGATATGAACAGGAAGTTTTTTTAATTTATTAAATTATTTTATTTGTTTTCAGTGTTCTACAATCACTTCCATATATTTTCCCCTTTCTCCCTCTCCTTCCCCACTCCCCTCTTGAGACAGCATACAATTTCATATAGGTTCTACACATACATTCCCATTAATTACATTTTCACCTTAGTCATGTTGCATAGAAGAATTAAAATGAATGGGAGAAATCATAAAACAAAACAAAATATAATACAAAAGAAAATGGTCTGCTTCATTCTGCAATCAAATTCCATAGTTCTTTCTCTAAATGTGGAAGGCATTTTGCCTCAAGAGCTCGTTGGGAATTTTTAAAGTCCTTGCATTGCAATGAAGTACTAAGTTTACCAGAAAAATTCCTCTCACACTGTGGCTATTGCTGTGTACCAAGTTCTCCTGGTTGTGCTCCTTTCACTCAGCATCAGTTCATATAAGTTTTTCTGGGTCTCTCTGAAGTCTTTCTGTTCATTATTTTTTATAGTACAATAGTGTTCCATTACATTTATATACCACAATTTATTCAGCCATTCCCCAATTGATGGGCATCCCCTTGATTTCCAGTTTTTGGCCACCACAAAGAGAGCTGCTATAAATATTTCTGTACATATGGCACCCTTTCCCAATTTTATGATCTCCTTGGGATACTGTCCTAGAAGCAATATTGCTGGGTCAAAGGGTATGCACATTTTTGGAGCCCTTTGAGCATAGTTCCAAATTGCTCTCCAGAATGGTTGGATCAGCTCACAGCTCCACCAACAATGAATTAGTGTTCCAACTCTCCAACATCTTTTCTAACAATTGTCATCTTCCTGTTTTGTCATGTGAGCCAATCTGATAGGTATGATGAGGTACATCAGAGCATCTCTCTAATCAATAGCGATTTAGAACATTTTTTCATATGACTATAAATAGTTTTAATTTCTTCCTCTGAAAACTGCCTTGAACAGGCGGTTTTTAGATGAGGAAATCAAGACTATATGAAAAAATGCTCTGAATCACTATTGATTAGAGAAATGAAAATTAAAACAAATCTGAGGTATCACCTCATATTTATCAGATTGACTACTATAACAGAAAAGAAAAATGACAAATGTTGGTGTGGATGTGGGAAAGTTGGGACACTAAATCACCACTGGTGGAATTATGAACTGATCTATTCTGGAGAGAAAAGGGTTATAAAATTTTGCATACACTTTAACCCAGCAATAACACTACTAACTCTGTATGCTAAAGAGATATAAAGAAAAGGAAAAAAGACCTGTGTGCACACAAATACTTACAGCAGCTCTTTTTGTGATGGCAAAGAATCAAAACTGAGGGGATGCCCATCAATTGGGGAATGACTGAACAAGTTGTGGTATATGATTCTGATGGAATACTATTGTGCTATAAGAAATGATGGGAAAGATGCTTTTAGAAAAACCTTGAAAGACATGAGTTGATGCAAAGGGAAGTGAACAGAACATGGTACCTAGTAGTAGCAATATTGTATGAAGATCAAATGTGAATGACTTATCTATTCTTAACAATACAATGCTCCAAGACAATTCCAAAGTACATATAATGAAAAATGCTATGCCCTTCCAGTGAAAGAACTGATGGAATCAAAATGCAGATTGAGGCAAACTTTTTAAGCTTTCTTTATCTTTCTTGAGTTTTTTTGTTTTGTTTTCTTTTGCAACATGATTTACTGGGTGATGTCCTTTGATTCGCGCGTAAATTGAATTTAAGAGAGGCAAAGTTGCACGGAGTCATCAGCCTCACTCTCTCCTTCAGAGTCATCACAGTCCAGTGGCAGGACAGAATCAAGATGACTGGCAATGGCTCAGGATGCAGTGCATGACCTTGGTGTCTTCGGTGTCTAACCAAGCTCCAAGCTCTCCAGATTGCTTACTTCAGCTGCCTTCATGACCATTTGAACAAATTGTTCTCATCTGCTCATTCCACCAAGGGAAGTCTTCACATACTTGGGTAGATACCTCCCTAACTCACCAATGGGTTTGAGACCCCTCAGTTACCCTCAACCTGGTTTGGCCCATCTACTGAAATGATTTTCCGAGGTATGGCCACTGAGTATGTAACGACTTCTTGGAGACACAGGTGAGAGCTAGGTGGAACAGGTGGACACCAAAGGTGGAAAGAGCCCTGAAAAGGGCTCAGCAGCCATCCCACCAAAGGTACTGGTCCTCCCTGAACATACCCTACACCCCAGGTTCACTTACCTTGGTAGTGTACTTTCCAGGGATGTACACATTGACAATGAGGTTGACACATGTGTTGCCAGAGCTAACTCCGTGTTTGGGAGGCTCCAAAGAAAAGTTTGGAAGAGAAGAGGCATTAGACTGACTACCAAATTGAAGGTCTACAGAGCCGTTGTACTGATCTCATTGTTGTATGCCTGTGAAACATGAACAGTCTACCAGTACCATGCCAGGAAACTGAATTGCTTCCATTTGAAATGTCTTAGGAAGATTCTGAAGACCACCTGGCAGGATAAGGGACCAGGTACCGAGGTCTTTGCTCAAACTAAACTGCCAAGCATTCAAACTATGCTTCAGAGAGCACAACTCCAGTGGGCTGGCCAAGCTGTTCAAATTCAAAATGTACACTTGCCAAAAAAACTATTTTATGGAGAATTCACCATGGGATAGGTGATCACACAGTGGTCAGAAGAAGTTATACAAGGACACTCGCAAGGTCTCTCTCAAAAACTTTGGATTTGTTTGTGGGGCATGGGAGACACTGGCACAGGACCATTTAGCATAGTGTTCCCACATCAGAAAAGGTACTGTGCTCTATAAGCAAAGCGGAATTGAAACAGCACAAAGGAAATGTAGTATGTGCAAATTTGGAGTGACCACCCCAAATGTTCACACATACTATCTGCCTAATCTGTGGTAGAGCATTCTGAGGTCATATCTGTCTGATCAGCCATAATTGTACACACTGAAACTTCACTTTATCATGATGATGTCATTTTGGTTTGTTTCGAGAATGAAAGACAACAACCAGTACCAGTACCAACCAGTACCAGTATCAATCTGGAAAATATTTCATGTGATTTCACATGTATAACCTAAATCAAATTGCTTACATTCCCAAGGAGGGGAAAGGGAAAAGGAGGGGAGAGAAAATTTGGAACTCAGCATTTTAACAAATGAATGTTAAAATCTTTTTTTGCATTTAATTAACCATCACCAACATCACTCCTCTAAACACCATGGAGTGCAAAGTAGCAAACTTTTTCCCTCTCCCTCCTGTTTCCCCTCTTGGCAGGAAATAAAAATCTTTCTTCGAGAAAAGTTTGGAAAAAGAGGCTAAGACAATTATTCTACCTTCTTTGGAGCTACATAATGACACTCCCATATTACTTGTGCAGTAGAGCCTTGCTACATATCCTAGAATTAAAGTATGCATAAAATTGTTCAACTCATTCCTCTGAAAATCTTAGGATCATAAAATATAGAATTGGAAAGGATTTGAGTGCTAGATAGTCCAACTCCTCATTTTTTTAAATTTATTTTTAATGTTCTACAATCACTATCATAAAACTTAGATTTTTTTTTTATCCCCCTACCTCCCTCCCCAAGATGGCATACAATTCTATATAGAATCTACACATACTTTCCTATTTAATATGTTTTCACTATAGTCATGCTGTGTAGATGAACTAAAACAAATGGAAGAAACCATATAACAAATCAAAACATAATACACACACACACACACACACACACACACACGATCTACTACATTCTGTGAATGAATCCCATAGTTCTTTCTCTGAGTGTGGAAGGCAGAAGACCATTGGGAAATTTTTTTTTTTAAGTTCTTGTTTTTGTTACGAAATTCCAAGTCTACCAGAAAAATCTCTTGCATGCTGTGGTCGTTGCTGTGCACAAAATTCTCCTCATTCTGCTCTTTTTGCTCAACATCAGACCAACTCCTCATTTTTAAGTGAAGAAACTAAGGTTTGATAGGTTAATTGGCCTGCTGAAAATCCCATCAGTAGTAAAACCAGGATTTGAACTCTGATCCTCTAGTTTTAAAACCCAAGACTCTTGCTACTGCCCTATTTATTCTACTTCCTAAATCAATTTTATACTCTTTTTCTATTCACTCAGTGACCTCCTTTCTCACTCTAGAAATTAAATCATAGGCAATTGAAACCTTATTTGTCTTGAGATCACATCTTTGTTCTTACCTTGGTGTAAGAGAATGTCTCATATTTTACAATATGTCTGGGCTCTCAGAAATACTTAGAATGATGAAAGTCTCAGAAAAGGCATCAAATCAGACACAGTCAAAGCTGCCTCTGAAAAGGCTTCCTCATCTAGGTCTCAGACCCTTCTGGCCCTGACCCTTTGAAGCTGATGCAAAAAGTGTCTACAAGATACCTGACATTTGGAGATATGACATAGAAACACACACACACACACACACACACACACACACACACACACACACACTTCTTTTCCTGGCTGTTTTGCTGCTTCACTGGGGAAGAGACCTAAGAAGCATGGCGACATACCAATATCAAGAAAAATTTTGCTTGGGGAAATCCGGACAATGAAATGACACATTTTGCAAGCCCAAGGGGCTTACTTCCAAACTTCATACAGGTACAATAACCTTCTCAAATATCATACTACCTGCTATTCTCATATACCCCCAATGGCAAACAGCACAATTCAATTGCAAGCCACCCTTGTTCTAGTATTGATTGAACTCCCAGTATTTTGTTCCTTCCTATGCCCCTGACCATAGTGCTGAAAGAATACTATAAGAGCATTGCTAACATTCTGGAGACTGATAACAATAGTAAAAATAGAGAAAGAAATTTATACACCGATTTCACTAATGAATATGAATGCAAAAATTCTAAATAAGGTAGTAGTTAGGAGACTACAAAAATATAGTACAAAGACCAAGTGAAATTTGTACTGGTAATGAAGGGAAGTTTAACATAAGGAAAACTATTAACACCATTGATTATATCAAGAACAAAATCAACAAAAACCATATGATTATATCAATTGATGAAGGAAAAGCTTTTGTTAAAATATAACACTCATTACTATTAAAGACACTTGAAAGTAAGTATACATGGATATTTTCTTAAAATGATAAGAAGCATCTACCTAAAACTATCAGTATGCATTGTTTGTAGTGGGGACAGAAGCCTTTCCAATAAGATCATGAGTGAAACAAGAATGCCCACCATCACTAATATTATTCAATATTATTTAGAATGCAAACAATACAAGTAGAAAATAGCAATATGAGAAGAAAAACAACTTGAAAGAATTAGAATTAGAATGGGCAATGAGGTGATAAAACTATCTCTTTCTGAAGAGACAATATGCTGGTATTTTTAGAAAATCTTAAAGATCCAACTAAAAAGTTAGTTAAAACAATTAATAATTGTAGCGAAGTTTCAGGATATAAAGTAAACCCTCATCAATCATCAGTATTTCTGAATATCACCAATAAAACCCTGCAAGAAGGGATAGTAAGAGATACCCCACTTAAAATAACTGTAGACAGTATAAAATACCTGGGAATATAATTGCCAAAACAAACCCAGGAACTTCAGAAGCATTATTATAAAATACTTTATATACAAATAAAGTCAGATTGAAGTAATTGGAGAAATAGTAATTGTTCATTGGGAGAGCTAACATAGTAAAAATTACAATCCCACCTAAACTAATTTATTTATTTAATGTCATCACAATTAAATTACCAAAAATCATTTTACTGAATCAGAAAAAATAATAAAATTCATTTTTGGAAAAACAAAAGAATTTCAAAGGAATGAATTTTTTTTTTAAAAAGGATGGAGGTTTAGCAGTACCAGATCTTAAACTATATTATAAAACAGTAATTATCAAAACTATCTGGTATTGGCTAAGAAATTGGTAGATCAGTGGAATGGAGTAAACATACAATATCACAGTGGCAAATGACTATAGTAACTTTGTGTTTAACAAGTATAAAGACTTTAAGTTTTAAGGATAAGAAGTTATTGTTTGGCAAAAGTTGTTAGGAAAACTGGAAAGCAGTCTGGCATAGACCAATATCTTACAAAATTTACCAGGATAAAGTCAGAATTGACACATGACCTAGCTATAAAGGAAGGACATCACAAGAAAATTAGAAGAACATGGAACATATTACCAATCAGACTTATGGATAGGAGAAAAATTTATGAATAAAACAAGAGATAGAAAGGTGCAAAATGTATAATTTCAATTAGATTACACTAAAAAGCTTTTGTACAAATAAAACCAATGTAGCCAAAATTAGAAGGAAAGCAGAAAATTGGGGGAAATTTTTATAGACAATTTCTTAAAGGTCTAATTTCTCAAATATATAAAGAACCTTGTCAGATCTATAAGAATATGACACATTCCCCAATTGATGAATGGTCAAAGGACATAAACAGGCAGTTTTACAATGAAGAAATCAAAGTTATATTGGAGAGAACTTTTCTAAACTTAGGATAAAAGTCATTGCCTTTCCCTAAAAGAGTGTAACTTTTCCTCACTCATGTGCTTCCCTGCCAGGTTTGTGCCCACTCTTCCGGACAGTCATTCGGTATATTGGTAGAAGACTGTGACTCCATTTTAGGTGCAAAATGTGATGTATTATTCTTGCATTTGCCTTACATGAATAATTATGATGTTATTTTTGTTTCTTTTAATTTATTGTTAAGTAAATAGTTTCATTTACTATTTAACATGCAATTATTGTGAGTGGTTGAGTTTATATAAATGTAAGTCCATAGGTGAGAGTATGAGATCTGTGATGAGTATGAAGAATGTATTCTCCCACAAAAAACCTACCTTAGGACCCTGAGAGAATTTGAGCATAGCTAACACTTCTTTGAGAACTTCTTTGAGAATTCAGGTTGAGGTGAATGAGTCAGACAAGAGATTGGTGGGGTGGGGTTCTATACTAGAGGTATACTACCTCAGGTGTTACATACATGCTTTGTATATACTTATATATGTGTGTGTTTTCTCCTTCATTAAAATGTAAGCTCCTTGAAGGCCAGAACTTTTTCACTTTTTTCTTTATATCCCCAGAACTAGCCTGGAACATAGTACGCACTTAATTAATGACCATTGATTGATTAAGAGCAAGAGAATTAATTAATAAATTGTCTGTTACTCAGTCTTGGGAACAAGCATGAAAATAAGAGAGGTGAATGGGGCCAAGGAAATGGGCAGGCACCTACCTGGGATCAGGATTGTGTGAAGGGGCATGACCTCCACCCCATGGATAGGGTACCCAAAAGGGATATTTGGCTGGGCCAGCACAGGTGGAGGGTGGGGCAGCCCTTCTCTGCAGAAGAAAGAGAAATATGAATGCAGTGTTTTGAGGTCCTCTTGTGCCATTTGTTCTCACCTCCAAGAAACAATTACAAAACATTTTCCAAGGGCAGTGACTTGTGATGGTCTGTGGTAAGACAGACTTTGTGGGGAACTATTCCAATGAATAGAAGTTGAAAAAGGCTTTTCTAAATTTAGGGTTAAAGTCATTGCCTTTTCCTAAAAGAGTGCAACATTACTTTAGCTAAAGGCATCAGAAAAGTCTAAATCTGGAAGTGATAGATACCATAGTGGCTATTGAGGAGTAAGTGCAACTGAGGAGAGGAACAGTATGGAATTCTGATTGCAGAAATGTGGTTCTTGCCTTTGGATTGAGCTCCTGCTGAATTACGGGAGACATAGTACCTTTTTCTGGAAGCACCTAATCTAACTGTGGGAAATAGGGTATGGACACCAAATATAACTTGAGAACATCTATGGAGTCATCCAGTGATGGGTTGAGAGGCAATGTATAAACTTTTCCATATTTGCTCATTGGAGCATAGTAGAGTTTGAAAACTTAGGTTACTGGATGAGGTTCAGGGAACTTTCTTGAACCTGAAGAGTCTAAGGAAGGATTTTCAACAATTGGGCTGGTCTTTCCAGGAGTCTTTGACAAAACAGTGTCATCTAATAGTTACCGCAAGACCTTTTGATACATTGATGGAGTAGTGATTTCACAAGTGTGAAACTATTGCTTGATGCAATCTGTAACCCCTCAAGGATTCTTTTTTTTATATATAAATTTATTTATTTAACTTTTTACATTCATTTTCACAAAATTTTGTCCCCTCCTCCCACCCCAGTACACTGAGCATTCTAATTTCCCCTATCACCAATCTGCCCTCTCTTCTGTCATCCCTCCCTTCTCTT
>CM053770.1:525162919-525187244 GCA_028658325.1 Potorous gilbertii
GAGAGGAATGGTGCAATTATCTGTTCCCCAAGAAAATAACCTTCTATGGTCTTATTTTTTTTCCCCTTTTCTGGGCATTTTCCCAGCCAGTTACTTGACTTCTGAGAGTCCTCTCCACCCCTGGCCTAGATCCACCCAGCTAGTGCTTGGGGTCTGAGATTCAAATGCTGCTCCCCAGCCTCAGGACTTTTGGCGGCAGGCCTGGCTGCTATTCAATGGGAGCTTAATTTCTGGTGCTCAGGTGGGGGCAGGGCCGCCTCCCAGGCTCAGTTCCCTCAGGGGGTTTATGCAGAGACCTTTTGTAATGGAGTTGCTGCCGAGCTCCTGCCTGCTCTGGGGGCCTCTGGCCACCTGCTGCCTCTGATGTTGCCTCTGCCACTACCTCCCGAGGGGGCTTGAGTCCCGGAGACACCCCACTCCCCTCTCAGCCTGTCTCTCTCACTGACCTGTGAGTTTGTGGGTGGAGGGACCTTCGCGGCCACTGGAGATTCCGTCCCTGAAGCCTGCTTGGATCTGCTCGCTCCTCTCAGTGTCACGCAGCCAGGGCAGGGGAGGGCTCTGCTCCCATCAGGTGCGTCATGGACCTTTGGGATCAGTTTTTCAGGGCTCTCTGGAACGGAAATCTCCTTCGCTGTGTTGCTGTGCGGCTTCCACTGTTCCAGAATTTGTTGGGAGTACTTTTTAGAGGAAATCCATGGGCTGTGGGTTCGGAGCTAGCATATGTGAGTCTTTCTACTCCACCATTTTGGGTCCCAAGGATTCTTACCTTGTAAAATTATTGTTCATGTTTTCCACAAATTCTTTATTGAGGATCTAATCCATTTGCAAAAAGAGCTGCTATAAATATTTTTGTACATGTTGGATCTTTTCTCATTTTTATGATCTCTTTGGGACACAGTCCTAGAAGCAATATTGCTGAGTCAAAAGGTATGCACATTTTTGTAGCCCTTTGGGCATAGTTCCAAATTGCTCTCCAGAATATTTGGATCAAATCATAGTTCTGCCAATGAATTAGTGTTCCAACTTTCTCACATCTTCTCCAATATTTATCATCTTCCTATTTTGTCATGTTAGCCAATTTGACGGGTGGGAGATGGCACATTAGAGTTGTTTTGACTTGCATTTCTCTAATCCATAGTGATTTAGAACATTTTTTTTCAAATGGCTATATACAGATTTAATTTCTTCTTCTGAAACTGCCTATACATGTCCTTTGACTATCAATTTATCAATTGGGGGATGACTTGTATTCTTATAAATTTGACTCAGTTCTCTATATATTTGAGAAATGAGGCCTGTATCACAGACACTGGCTGTAAAAGTTATTTTCCAGCTTTCTGATTCCTTTCTAATCTTGGTTGCATTGGCATTGTTTGTCAAAAACCTTTGAATTTAATGTCATCAAAATCATCCATTTTGCATTTCATAACATCCTCTGTCTCTTGTTTGGTCATAACTTCTTCCTTTCTTCATAAATCTGACAGGTAAACTATTTCTTGTTCTCCTAGTTTGCTTATAGTATCAACCTTTATATCTAAATTGTGTACCCATTTTGACTTTATTTTGGTATGTGGTGTAAGATGCTGATCTATACCTAGTTTCTTCCATATTGTTTTCTATTTTCTCCAGCAATTTTTGTTAAATAGTTGGTTCTTATCCCAGAAACTGGAGTCATTAGGTTTATCTAACAGTAGATTACTATAGTCGTTGACTATTGTGTCTTGTGTACCTAACATATTCCACTGATCCACTACTCTGTTTCTTAACCAGTACCAAGTAGTTCTGATTGCTGCTTTATAATTCAATTTAAGATCTGGTATGGCTAGGTCACCTTCCCTTCCATTTCTTTTCCTTAATTCCCTTGATATTCTGGATCTTTTATTCTCCAGATGAATTTTGTTATTATTTTTTTCTAACTCTATAAAATAATTTTTTGTAGTTTGATTGGTGTGGCATTTAATATGTAAATTGATATAGGTAGAATTGTCATTTTTATTATACTAGTTCTGTCTACCCATGAGCTATTTGACATTTTCCCACTTGTTTATATTTGACTTTATTTGTGTGAAAAATGTTTTGTAATTGCATTCATATGGTTCCTGGGCTTATTTTGGCAGGTAGACTCCCAAATATTTTATAACATCCATATTAACTTTCAATGGAGTTTTTCTTTCTATCTCTTGATGTTGGGCTTTGTTGGTAATGTAGAAATTCCAATGATTTATGTGGGTTTATTTTAAATCCTGCAACTTTGCTAAACTTGTTTATTATTTCAAGTAGTTTTACTTGATTCTCTAGGATTCTCTAAGTATACCATCATATTATCTGCAGAGTAATAGCTTTGTTTCTTCTTTGCCTGTTCTAATTTCTTCCATTTCTTTTTCTTTTCTTATTGCTAAGCTAAGCTAATAATATTATATAATATAATATATACATAATATTATATTACAATATAATATTATAGTTAATATAATAGTATAATATTATAAGCTAATAATATTATATAATATAATATAATTATATAATATTATTATATATATTATATATAATATAATATTATAGTACAATATTGAATAACTGTGATGATAATAGACAGTCTTGCTTCACTATTAATCTTAGTGGGAATGCTTCTAACATCCCCATTACACATAATGCTTGCGGTTGGTTTTAGATAGATGCTACCTATCATTTGAAGGAAGACTCCATTTGCATCTATACTCTTTGGTGTTTTTAAATAGGAATGGGTATTATATTTTGTCAAAAGCTTTTTCTTCATCTATTGAGATAATGATATCATTTCTGTTGGTTTTGTTGTTGATATGGTCATCTATTATCCTATTATTAGTTTTCCTAATATTGAACGAGTCCCACATTTCTTGTATAAATCCTATCTAGACATAGTGTATTATACTTGAGATAAGTTGATATAAACTTTTTGCTAATATTTTATTTAAAAATTTTGCATCTGTATTCATTAATGAAATTGATTTACAATTTTCTTTCTCTGTTTTGACTCTTCCCAGTTTAGGTATCAGCACCATATTTGTATCATAAAAGGAATTTTGCATGACTCCTTCTTTGCTTATTTTCTCAAATAGTTTATATAGTATTAGAATTAATTGTTCTTTAAGTGTTTGATTGAATGCATTTGTAAATCCATCTGGCCCTGGAGATTTTTTCTTAGGGAATTCATTGATGGTTTGTTCAATTTCTTTTTCTGAAATGGGGTTATTTAAGTATTTTACTTCCTCTTCTGTTAAAATGGGCAATGTATATCTTTGTAAATATTCATCCATTTCACCAAGATTGTCAAATTTATTGGTATACGGTTGGGAAAATGGCTCCTAATTATTGCTTTAATTTCTTCTTCATTGATAGTGAATTAACTATTTTCAGTTTTGGTCGTGGTGATTTGGTTTTCCTCTTTCTTTTTTAAAAAATCAAACTAACCAAAAGTTTATCTATTTTTTCATAAAACCAGCTCTTTGTTTTATTTATTAGTTCCCAATAATTTTCTTCATTTCAATTTTATGAATCTCTCCTTTTCAGAATTTCTAATTTGGCATTTACTTGGAGAGTTTTATTTTTTTCTAACTTTTTTAGTTGCATGCCCAATTCATTGATCTCCTCTTTCCTTATTTTATTCATGTAAGCATTTAGAGATATCACACTTTCCCTAAGAACTGCTTTTGCTGCATCTCATAAGTTTTGACATCGTGTATTATTACTGTCTTTCTTTTGGATGCAGTTATTATTTCTATGATTTGTTTTTTGACCCACTCATTCTTTAGGATTAAACTAAATAGGAAACTATTTAGTTTCCAATTAATTTTTACTCTGTCTTTCCATGCCCCTTTAGTTCATGTAATTCCTCTTATTTTTTTAGGCTTCATAACCCATCACACACACACAGACATCTTACCACTACTAGTGATTGACACAGAGTTCTGTCCACGGAGGTATCATATTCATCACTGGTGGATAATGATTGCCTTTGAATAGGATCTATGTACCACCCAAAACTCAAGTTCCAAATGGATTCTCTATCCTTTTGTTGTTGTTGCTGTTCAGTTGTGACCCTATTTGGGGTTTTCTTGGCAATGATACTGTAGTGATTTGACATTTCCTTCTCCATCTCATTTTACAGATGAGGAAACTGAGGTCAACAGGGTTAAGTGACTTTCCCAGGGTCACACCACTGGTAAGCACCTGAGGACAGATTTGAATTCATGAAGATGAGTCCTTCCGATTCCAAGCCCAGTGCTCTGTCCATTGCATCACCCAGTTGTCCATCTCGATTCCTTTATATAAATCTTTCCCTCACCCTCATATATTTCCTGTTTTTTTCCCCTCAGTTCCATCTTCCTAGGCCCTCAGATTGAAGCAAGACCCCCTCACTAATGGCATATGACAAAAGAAGGATCGCTCACAAAACCAGGAAAAGGGGAATGAGTATAAATGCTACCAGGATTCTATGGTGACCTCAAGAGAGATCTGGCCTCAGGATCCACTTGAGACAGAGACACTGGAAAATCCTCCTAGGACACAGTCAAAGATATTTTAGAAATTCCTCATGTACAGTTTGTATTACCTCCTTTGGAAGTGTTCAAATTCTGCCTTTCTCCTGATTTTCACTGCCTCAAGTTCACTCTTATTGTAGACCTCTTGAAAAATGTAGTTGCCTGGTTGCTTTTCACATTCACACTGCTTTTGGGGGAACAGCCTGCCAAAAGAAAGAAGACTATAAATATGGTTCATGTTGGTGGACTGGAATGGGTGGACCCCTAGACTCAGCCCACTAAAACAGCATCCCATTATTTCTTTCCTTTTCTTCCTGGAGCTGGTCTAGTTAGAGTAAAAGACTAAGAGATGAGTGGTTATCTCCATGGAGATACAAAGAGATGTCAAAGCTAGAGGTATGGGAGGAGCTATAGGACCAGAGTCACTGTCTATAAATATAAATATATTTATATATATACATATATATATATACATATATATATATATATGTATATATATAAATATATCATGTAATGCCACTCTCCCTGAGTCAAGTCTCCATAGTTGGGATTCACCCCAAAGTCACTTCATAATAATGAAAAAAAAGGAAGAGGAAGCCCAAGCAACTACAGATATGGTTCTCCAAGTATGCAGAGAAATCAAAAGGGTCAGTCCATCTCTAGGAAAGGGAACAGAAATTTGTTGCACTTAATAGAAGAGACATGAAATGATAGCCAGGGAAGTAAAGCAGTTTCTAAATACATATCGCTTCTCAAAACTTCAAATGATAACGTGGCTGAACCTACTAAGTTGGGCACTGGGCTATGCATTAGGGATTCCAAGACAAAAACAAAACAGTCCCTGCCCTCAAAGAGCTTATAAGTTCTATTAGATGGAAAAATAAATACACATGATTAAATATAAAATGTGTTCAAGAAAAACATTATGGAGAACACAAACAACAGGGAAAGATTTTTTAAAGGAGAGGGCAATTTAGCCTAGCCTTGAGGGAAGTTAACAGATTTCCAGAGGCAGAGATGAGGAAGAAGAATCACAAGAGGAAATCACTTATGTTGTAGAGCAAGAAAGGATTGTGCTCAGACTTTAGAGAGAACTATTTTTTATTTTTAAAATTATAAATTTAATACTCATAAAATCAAGCACATATATTTTACAACAGATATGCATAATATTACTTAGGAACAGTTCTAGCAATAGAATCCTTGGGTCCAAAGATATGATTGGTTTGGGGACCTTTCTTTCAGGTTACCACATGGAACTTCAAACACTTTTTACCCACCTACTGTCTCCTCAACAAAGTCATAAAAAGTCTGTTTCTTTGTAGCTCCACCAACATTAAATTTGATCATTTTTTCATAGTTAATGGATATCAAGCTGTCTTATTTCACATTTCTCTGATACTTAGATTATTTGAACATCTTTTAAAATAGTCAGTCACAGTCAAAATTTTCTCCATTAATTTTGTTCTTTGATCACTTCTCCGCTGGTGTGTGTCTGTTACTCTTAAAGTCACATATTAATTCTTTACAAATTCTGGTTGTTGGACTATTGTCAGCTGGAAACTTGTGTTATATATATATATATATATATATATATATATATATATATATACATATGTATGTATAGTTTAAATGTAACTATATATATAGCTTAAGTGAAAAGTATTCTTAGAGTGAATGAACTAGAATTGGAAGAGAATGTGAGAGGGCTCCTGAAGCAGGTAGGGTTTAATTTCGGGATGTCAAGAAAGCCAGGAAGAGATGAGAATGCAGAGAATTCCAGTGAAGGAATGCTCATGGGAACACCTAGCCAAAGCACAGATGAGGAAGAGTGTGTGCAAATAAAAAACAAATGTTGTTGGTCAGTCATTTTCATTTGTATCTGACTCTTCATGACTCCTTTTGGAGTTTTCTTGGCCAAAATAGTGGATTGTTTTTCCATTTCCTTCTCTAGCTCATTTAACATGTGAGGAAACTGAGACAAGCAGAGTTAAGTGACTTGTGAAAGGTCACAGAGCTAGGAAGTGTCTGAGGACAGATTTGAATGCCAGAAGATGAGTCTTCTTGACTCCAGGTTTGGTATTCTATCAACTGTGCCTTCTAGCTGTCCAGAAATATGTGTACTCAAAGCAAATGTAAGAGAGATTCATGTCTGTTAAGCTATAAGATAACTATTGTCTTCTGGTGGTGCTGTCATGCAGTCCTCACTGAACCTGATTCTGTCTTGGTGTAGATCAATTTCTGACTGCATTATTCCCTGGGTGTCTAGGTGACCCTGGATGATTGATCAGTCTACAGTCTAAACTGGGTGTTGCACTATTGGTCTGGTGGTGTTTATCTTTTCTGTGTTTAATCTCTGCTGGGTGTAGCTTCCTGCTAAGGAATTCTGATATTCATATCTTCTAGGATTATAAATGTGCATGTGGGTAGGTATGTATACATACATATATATATATACATACACACATATACACGTACATATGACTTCTATGGGAGAAAGTTATGGGAAAAGGAATAGGAGACAAGAAGGAGATTTGAGCTAAGTAGGAAGAATGAAATCATTTCAGTACCTTGGATGGATTTGAACCAGCAAAGTAGAGCAGAAGTTGAATTTGGGGAGACAAAAAAACTTGATAAAATTTAGAAGAAATTGGGGGTAGAGCCAAGATGATGTAGTAGAAAGATGCACTTACTCTAGCTCTTCCCCCATAGCCTACAAAATATCTGTAAAAAATGATTCCAAACAAATTTTAGAGCAGCAGAAGCCACAAAACGACAGAGTGAAAGAGAATTCCAGCCCAAAGCAGCCTGGAAAGCTGACAGGAAAGGTCTATCACACAGGGCATGGAGGGGAGTGCAGCCAACAGAACCTAGCCCAGCCTTGGCCACATGGCACTGGCAGGAACAAGACCAGAGCAGGCCTCAGGGGCAGAATTCCCCACAGCGTCTTCAGTTCTCAGATCCCTCAAGCCACAAGTGCCGTAGGGAATTTCAAAGGTCAGTGAGAAAACTTTCTCACTTGGGTGAGAAGGGAGCAGGGTACACCCCTAGGTCTGATCCTAGCCAGTTACAGCAGTAGCAGCATCCATTTTTTGGAGACTTCAGCCTAAAGACCATGGGGGAATTGAGCCTCTGATCTGGGTCTCAGCCCTGAGTGGTGGCCCTGGGTTGAGGAAGAGTGCTGGTTGGCATGGTGGAGCTGGTGGAGGCTCTGGAAAAGGTATTCTACTTGCAGATCCTGGGCAGAAAAGTTTTGGTTGCTCCCAGATTATAGCACAGGCCAGGAGAGAAGTAAACTTCTCTCCCTTGATTGTGCACCTTGGAGGAAATGAGAACTTACAAGTCCCCAGAGTATACCCCCCTCTTGACAAAGGACTCAAAAGTCAACTAACTGGTTGGAAAAATGCCCAAAAAAGGGGAAAAAAATAAGACTATAGAAGGTTACTTTCTTGGTGAACAGGTATTTTCTTCCATCCTTTCAGATGAGGAAGAACAATGTTTATCATCAGAGGAAGACCCAAAAGTCAAGGCTTCTGAATCTAAAACCTCCAAAATAAATATCTAATGGTCTCAGGCCATGGAAGAGCTCAGAAAGGATTTTGAAAATCAAGTAAGAGAGGTGGAGGAAAAATTGGGAAGAAAAATGAGAGCAATGCAAGAAAATCTTGAAAAACGAGTCAACAGCTTGCTAAAGGAGACCCCAAAAAATGCTGAAGAAAATAACACTTTTAAAAATAGGCTAACTCAATTTGCAAAAGAGTTTCAAAAGACCAATGAGGAGAAGAATGCTTTAAAAAGCAGAATTATCCAAATGGAAAAGGAGGTTCAGAAGCTCACTGAAGAAAATCATTCTTTAAATATTAGAATGGAGCAGATGGAAGCTAACGACTTTATGAGAAACCAAGAAATTACAAAACAAAACCAAAAGAATGAAAAAATAGAAGATAATTGAAATATCTCATTGGAAAAACAACTGACCTGGAAAACAGATCCAGGAGAGACAATTTTAAAATTAGGGGAGTATTTGAAAGCCATTATCAAAACAAGAGCCTAGACATCACCTTTCATGAAATTATCATGGAAAACTGCCCTGATATTCTTGAACCAGAGGGTAAAATAAATATTGAAAGAATTCACCGATCACATCCTGAAAGAGATCCAAAAAGAAAAACTCCTAGCAATATTGTAGTCAAATTCCAGTGTTTCCAGGTCAAGGAAAACATATTGCAAGCAGTCAGAAAGGAACATTTAGAGTATTGTGGAAATACAATCAGGATAACATAAGATCTAGCAGCTTCTGCTTTAAGGGATTGAAGGGCTTGGAATATGATATTCCAGAAGTCAAAGGAACTAGGATTAAAACCAAGAATCACCTACCCAGCAAAACTGAGTATAATACTTCAAGGGAAAAAATGATTATTCAATGAAATAGAGGACTTTCAAGCATTCTTGATGAAAAGAACAGAGTTGAATAGAAAATCTGACTTTCAAGCACAAGAATCAAGAGAAGCATGAAAAGGTAAACAGGAAAGAGAAGTCATAAGGGACTTACTAAAGTTGAACTGTTTACATTTCTACATGGAAAGATAATATCTGTAACTCAAATTTAGAAGAAATTGCAGAAAAGTTGAAGGAAAACAATCTCCAGGTCCAGATCCTGGTTCAGTTTCTACTTTCTGGTTGTAAGAGAAGCAAGAACAAGGACAAATAAAGAGGATATAAAAGGATTAAAGAGGATAAAGCTGGACTAGGAAGTAGAGGTTGAAGTGATAGATAAAAGGGGGAGGAGAAAGTAGATGATAAAACCAGGCAAGGCAAGATAAGTAAGAAAATGTAAGTGGAACAATTATGGGGGTTAAGTAAATTGATAGAATGTATTAATGAGTGGGTCAAATTAGTTGTAAAGTGTTTTAACTTTTGAAAATTAGTAATTGACCATAAAGTGCTTTAACCAGGTGTTTCGGGTTGAGATATAAGCAACCATAATTAGTTTCAGGAAGCAGGTAAAGGTTTCAACCATTTTGGATAGTAGGGGAAATTTGTGCATCATCTTGGACCACGATGTGATGTTTTTATTTCTGCTGCAGTCAGGATAACTTTAATCTAGGTTCTCTGTCCCCTTGCAGGTCTCAGCTGATGGTTTCAGTCTACTGCTGGGTTAGTTAATCATGTGACTGGGCTTTGATTGGGTCTTGCATTGACCTTGGCTGCTGTTACTAGTGACTCTGATAGCCAGTGGAACCCCTATTAGCTTTGATGTATTGTTCAGTCTCACTGGTCACCTGGAGACTCCACTCTAGGGATACCCATTCACCTAAGACCAGAAAAGAATATGAACAAAACATGGAGAAGAGGCTTGTGTTCATGGTCACATGGTGGCTAAGTGGGAGATAGGGCAGTCCCCTACCTTGCCAGTAGCTCATAGGAGTTCTTGCCTCACATACTTCCAGGAAGGAAAAGAAAGAAAAGGAGACTGAGGTAGAAACATATAAATCTTTTTTATATTTGAATTGTTTTCAGTTCAGTACCTCTTGAGTCCCTGGTTCCTAAGTCTATAGTCAGCCAAAAGTCAACACAGCACTGGTCCTCAAATCATTTATGGATAAAAGTATTTCACCAAGGCTCCTCACATGATTGGATTAGAAACAGGACAATGAACATCTGCACATGCTATGTATAATTCATCAGGAAGGACAGCAGTTGGGTGATTCAGTGGAGAGAGTACTAGGCCTGGAACCAGGAAGACCTGAGTTCAATTTAGCCTCACACTTACTGTGTGACCCTGAGCAAGTCACTTTCTTCATCTCAGTTTCTTATGCGGTTAATAATAACACCTACCTACCTCCCATGTTTGTTGTGTAGATGAAGTAAGATAACTGTGAAGTGCTTGACACATATTAAGTACCATATAAATGTTAATTATTATTATTAACTATTATATTCTAAGGATAATCATACATAATTACATACATTACAATAAAAACTTAAAAGAAATGGATGACTTTTTAAAACTATAAAATGTCATAATTAACAATCTAAGAAGTACATGAACTAAATAGAACCATCAAGACCTTATGGAAAAAGAAATTATAGAGCTCATGAAAAAATTATAGTTGAAAAAAAAGGAACTGGGTTCAGATGGACTCTCAAGTTAATTATCCCAAATTTTTAAAAACAAGTACTCATATCTCATATAGGTTCTTTCTGAGAACAAAGTGAAAGTACCTATACCCTTCTATGATGGAAATAGGATTTTGATTGCTAAACTAGACAAAAATTAGACTGAGAAAGAAAAGTAAAGGCCATTACAATCACAAATAGAAGTAAAAATAAAAAAAAATAAAAAACCTTCAAACTGATTAAGTAATAAAGCAAAACTGTCTCTTTGGATCAAATGAAATTTGTAATTTAAATACAAAGATGTTTTAATAGCAGGCAATAAACAATATAAACCTTAGCAACAATAGAAAAAATAAAGATGGTATGATTATACAAAGAGATGCAGAGAAAATCTTTCATAAAAATAGAGTAGTCATTTATATTAAGTTTAAAGATGCTAAAAATGTGAGAATGGGAGGATCTGTTCAAATATGGCAAAAAATTCAAAAACAAATGCAAGTTATTGTTTTAAAATATAGTTATCTCTAACTTTTCAAAAACCATCAAACAGAAAAAATGAAAGCAAATATCTCTGCTTTAAATTATGTTTTAGTAGCTAACATGAAAAAAGATATTAATAGTTTAAGCATAGGCATTAAAGAAGCTAAAAAAAATCTCTTTACGATTTAAAAATCATCTAGCATGATTGTATCCTTAGAAAACTCAAATCACTCAACAAAAATCTAATTGCACTGACATAACTTTAGCAAAGTAGCAAAATACACAGTTAAAATATATATATATATATATGTATATATTCTTACATACCACCAGCAAAATAAAGAAAATTTAGAGAGAAAACACTTTTGCAATAACAAGAACTGCATCAAATAATTGGTCTTCAATGTGTGAAGACATATAAAGATCTTCTAAATATGTCAAAGCTTCCCAAAGCATTGGCCATGTCAAGCCATAGAAACCTACAACTTTGAGCACTGATGCAGCCACAGAATAAGAGAATTTGAAGGCTTGAAAGGACCTCAGAGTCATTTAGTTCATCCCACAAACAAAAGTAATCCTTACTCTAACATAGCCTACAAGTGTTCATCCACTCTTCTGCTTGAAGACTTCCAAGGAAGGGAAAGCCACAACCTCTGGAAGCAGCCCATTCCATTGGAGACAGCTGTAATTGTGGGTATTTGGCAAACACAGGTCTAAAAATCCATGGGACATAGAATCACAATCCAATAAAGACTGTTAGGAAAATCATAGCTTCATTGTGAAACAATATGTTTCAAGAAATACTGCATACTACAATACTAACTAGATCAATGATATGAATTGCTTTAGTCATAAAAAATTGTAAGAAAAAGGAAGAACTCATTTAACTCAGTTATGGAGAAGGAAGTAACAATTTTTATAATGAAAACAAATGAAATATATGATCAGGAATAAAATGCATGGGTTTGATCATACAAAGATCAAAAAGATTTTGTCCCCCAAAAAGTAGTATTTCTAAAGTGAAAAAAAAACCAGCTTAGGGAAAATATTTATAGTAAGTTACAAGTTTCCAGCTGATAGTGTTCTGACAACTAGAATTTGTAAAGAATTAATATGTGACTTTAAGAGTAACAGACACACACCAGCGGAGAAGTGATCAAAGAACATGAGCAATTGCTTTTGACTGTGGCTGACTATTTTAAAAGATGTTCAAATAATCTAAGTATCAGAGAAATGTGAAATAAGACAGCTTAATATCCATTAACTTTGAAAAAATGTTCAGATTCAATGTTGGTGGAGCTACAGAGAAACAGACATTTTGATGACTTTGTTGGGAGGACAGTAGCTGGGTTTGAAGTATTTGAAGTTCCATGTGCTAACATGCAAGAAAGGTCCCCCAAACCAATCATACCTTTGGACCCAAGGATTCTATTGTTAGAACTGTTCCTAAAGAATATTATGCATATCTGTTGTAAAATATATGTACTTGACTTTATGATTATTACATTTATAATTTTAAAAATAAAACATAGTTCTCTCTAAAGTCTGAGCACAATCCTTTCTTGCTCTACAACATAAGTGATTTCCTCTTGTGATTCTTCTTCCTCATCTCTGCCTCTGGAAATCTGTTAACTTCCCTCAAGGCTAGGCTAAATTGCCCTCTCCTTTAAAAAATCTTTCCCTATTGTTTGTGTTCCCTATAATATTTATCTTGAACATATTTTATGTGTTAATATCTTGTTAAGGATGATCAATGATTCCAGTCCAGCTCATACATCTGGTCTATAATTATGTGACCTTTAAAATAAAGGATTTGAGGACTGGAAGCAACTCAAAGAGGAGGGCAACACAGTTCTCTGGTTACCTAGAGAAGAAGGATGCTCATCCAATATTACATTTGGAATTAGAGAACCAGAGTTTGAATCTAACGTTGCCTTTTACTACCTCTATGAACTTGGGCTAGGCATTAAGCCTCTTTCATTCTCATTTTCCAAATGTTCAAGTTGACATGAGATTAATTGGTCTTTGAAGGCCCTTGCAATTATTAATCTATAATTTAAATCTATAGAGTGAATGAGAAGAACCAGGATTCAGAAGAGAGAAGTGGGGTAAGGGGCAATATCTCACCAGAGTCCATTATAGTTAAAGAGTTTTCTGATTTCCTCCTGGGACATTAACTTCAAAGCAAAGGGTGGTGGAAAGTCTGATTTCTGTTGGTATTCCTGGGATTTCTTCAGAATTTTGAAGATTTGCAAGAGAAGAGCACTAACCAACAAAAGGGAAAACACCAGTAACCATTTGAATTGCATCCATTTCTTCAGGCATCTCCAGCTGTTGAAAGAAAGAAACATCTTACCTTAGAGATTCATCTACTCACAGAACTTTCCTTTCCTTTTTCCTTTCCTCCTTTCTTCTCCTTTTTTTTCTCCTTTCCCTTCCCTCCCCCTCTCTTTTCTTTCCTCCTTCCTTTCCCAAAACCTTATGCCTACTGCTCTCTGAAGCCCATCGATAGGACAACACTAGGCCCCTGCCCAAGCTCAGCTTTCGGGTGATTTCTAGACCCTCCTGGCTTAAGAGTGATTATCAATAGTAACTGTTGCTGTTTCCCTCCCAGTCTGACATAGTTATTTTTCTTTGCCTCATTAAAGAGGCCATCCCCTGATTACTTCTTAAACAGGCCTATTCACTGAGTGGGCATTACCTCACCCTAAGTGAGTATCTAAATAGACTTTGGCCTAAAGGGCCCAGGTGCACCCCAGGTCATCTCCAGTCATCCTGATGAATATCTGGTCACTGGATTCAGATGGCTCTAGAGGAGAAGTGAAGCTGGTAACCTGCACAGCCCTCCCTCGCTCAAAACAAAGTCAAATCCAAGTCATGTCATCATTTCTCTGATGACATGGTCTTCTTTGGCAATGAAGGATAAACAACACTGAACCTGGACCAATTGTCTAATTGCACAAGGTCTGAGCAATGTAAATGACAGACACTCAAGCAGGGAATTCACAGTCTAAGTCAGACACATGAACAAAAATATTGGGCACAGGGAAAATAGCAGAACACTACCTTCCATCTGTCTGGCAAATGTGTACCCAGGACATGGGGAGTGAGAAGCCCTGGATATAACTGAAATTGGGGACATTAGCATTAACTCTAAACTTTTTAATCCTTTACACCAGTGATGTCAAAATCAAACAGAAATGGGGCCACTAAACGACATATAAAGATTCCTGTGACCCACATATTGGCTTAGCTTTAAAAACATAATATCTATTTTTATTGTATTTCTATATATTTTGTTTAAATTTCCCAATTACATTTTCTTTTCCTTGATTAATCAATTCCTTAACAGCAAAAGATAGCTTATATCTTGTATAGGTTGATCTTATTTTTTAATTTATAAAATTAAACAAGCATTTCCATAACATAGTACAACAAAAAAGATGATTGCACATGAAACTGCAAATCTCCTATGCACAATTTGCTATTCTTTTCCAATATACAGCAAAGTTATCAAGTAAATTTCGTTTTTCCAATTTTTTTTTTCTTTCCTATCCCCCACCCTGGAGTTGGCTACCATTAGATATAAATAGGTACATATATACATACACACATATGTATGTAAAATTATTCTGTACATACTTCTATTTATCAGTTCTTTCTCTGGATACAGATAGCATCTTTCTTTATATATCCTTTATAGTTAATTTGGGTATTTATAATAGACAAAATAACTTATTCACTCAGAACAGTTGTTAAAACAATATTGCTGTCATCGTAGACAATGTTCTCTTGATTCTGCTCATTTCACTGCAATTACATTTTAATCTGGTTGGGTAACCCTAAGGAGTGTTGTGGGCCACAGGCTATGTATTTGACATCCCTGCTTTACACCTTAAGGTTAAATAGAAATCTTCTAAGGATCTTTATCTCCAAATCTTTCACCCTCTAAAGCCAATAAAGATAGGACAGTTCGGTGGATTCAGAATTGACTGAATGCGTGGATCCTTTGAAGAGTCTTTAGAGTCATGATGTCAATTTGGATAGAGAGGGCTTTAGTGGAGTATCCCAGGGACCTTGTCCTTGGCCTTGTGTTTCATTAAACCCATTTATTAATGACTTGGATGAAGGAATAGGCAGGATGCATATAAAATGTGCAGCTGCAAGATAGTGCTAACATTCAGTGATCCAGAAAGACTGCAATAGGCTCAAATGAGTAAAATCATATTAGACGGGATTTGACGGAGGCAAATGTAAATATTTGGTTCAATAAATTGCTTCACAATATACAGTGGAGGGGTTCAAAGAGGGCAGTCTATCTGAAAAAGACATGGGGATTTTCAAGGTCTATAGGTTCATTTAGGAATTTGTTTTAATATGAGAGTTTTAGGTTGCATGAACACAGTATCAAGATAAAAAAGTCAGAGTCCCTCTGTGCGTTGCTCAGACCACATCTGGAGTATTGTGCTTGGACCTGGGTGCCATATTTTAGAAAGGATATTGGATGGTGAACGGCTTGAGACACATAGTGAATGAACTAGTAATATTTGACCTAGAGAAGAAAAGGCTTGGGGTGAACAAGAGAGCAGTCTTTAAATACTTTTAACAACTGTTCTGTGGACAAGAGATTAAGTTTGGTCAGTTGGCCCCAAAGGCAGGACTTAGAACAACGGGTGACTGTTGCAAAGAGGCAGATTTAGACCTATATTAGGAAAATTTTTCTAATAGAGCAAGCTTAAATTAGAATGAGTTTCCTGGGAGAAGGTACGCTCCTCTTCCTTGGAGGTCTCCAAGCAGAGGTTGGAAGACCCTTACTTGGAGGGGTGGGAGAAGGAATTCCTGTTCAAGTAGTGAGTTTGGAAGAGATTAAATGAGATTACATTACTTTGCAAAACCTTAAAGCATTATGTAAATGATATCTTCCTTATCATCATTATATTATTACATAGCCCTGGATATTTTTTCCAACTCAGATTCTGTGACAGAACTTGGCTAGTTTTAAAAAAAATCTATAACTTAGGCAAAATCTCTAATGCAATCTTATTGAGAATCCTGGAGTAGGTAAATAGGGAAGAGATCATTACCAAGGTTATACAGATCAGGAAACAGGTTCGGGGAGTCATAAAGCTAGAAAAAAGGCTTTAAGATTATTAGTTTAATGGTTTCACTTTACAGAGAAGAAAACTGTCATCTAGAACTGAGAACTGCCTCTGGGCATTCAGCTCAAGTCTTTTGATCTCATACCAGGACTCTTGTCCTTGCCTACTTTCAGAGAATGGAATTGATGCCCATGCTCTCTTCCTCTCTCCTCAGTCATGGATCAATAAATTGGATAGAGAGGAAGAAAAGATTGTTGTTAAGAGGGGAGCACATTGATCAAGGGGATATTTTCTTTCCTAGACTTGGAGCAGAAGGCTCTCTGAGCGCAGAGGGCTCTCAGACACCACATAAAAGTGGGAGAGAGGGCGAATGGTGGCAGGGGTCTTTGTTTCGTCCTACCAGACAGCAATTTCTTTCTCAGCTTTCTGAACTGGGTAGACGCGGGTGAAAGGGTCTGACACCGCGAAGGATGAGTAGATTCTAAATTTCCAAATTTAGCTTTCTCAAGGGAGCATTCCAAGTCGGACGTGCCAACGGACTTGAGCGCTCAGAACTGAACGTTGCAGACAAAAGGCGAACTTTCAAACCGGCTGTAACCTTCCAAAAGGACAGTTCTTTGAGGACTGGTAGGGAAGACGGTAAGACGTTAGCTTCGGTAAAAACCGGAGGGGTGCTGTTCCCTCCAGCTCTGTTTTTAGTTCTCCGTGGCTCCAAAAGCTCAGCCCCTGTCTACTCCGGAGATTTTTACCCATCATCGCCCGTATCCCATTTACTAAGGGAGTGAAGAGGCAAAATGGGAAAAGTACAGGTCTTACAGGCACTTTGGGGCCATTCCCTACTACTTATTGGAGGCTTAATCTTCGCCAAGCCAATTTCCCCTCTCCTGGATCTTTTCTTCCTTTAGAAAATGAAGTTTTGAAGTAGTTGATTTCTAGAGGTACCTTACGGCAGTAAATCCCGAGTCTTAGAAAAGGTAGTCAATTCCTCTATAACACACACTTCCTCAACTTTCTGCTATCCCCCTCCAAGCCCCTCGCCTCTCGCACTCTCACTCACCCACAATTATCCATCAGGAATCCAGTAGGCAAAATGAATCTGACCCACCTCTCTGATCTAAAAGTGCTGAGTCTCTGGCATATAGCTCAGGCTCCGCCCGCCTAAATCCCTCCCCTAAAAACACCTGCACCTTTGGACTCACTCCATCCTCCACATAAACTTTCCTCCTGCTTCCCTCCTCTATTCAGGAATAAGCGCCTTCCTTCTCCCCTAACCAGGACACGAACTCTTCCTGCGACACTGGCAAGGTCCAAGGATGAAGGGAGAACTAGGAAGAGGAAGCCGGCCGACCAGTACCTCAGGAGCTTGTGAGATCTTAAGGCAATATGCGATGTCTTCCCTGCTGAGCCCCGATTGGCGCCCAGTGCTGCCTGGGTACATGGGACATCTCCGTCCAGGACCCAGGAAAGTAGACTGTTGACGGTTATTGGTGGGTTCTTTGGAGTTAAATGAGTCAGGCCTGGCTGCCTTGGAAAGACTGAACCTGGCCGCTACCCCTCCAACTGCAGGCTGTGGCTCCTGCCCCAGCTTTTTCTCTGCCCATCGTTGACTAGACTTTACCTCAGACTAGTCAACGGGATGAAGGTAGTTGGAGCGATGCTTCAGGCCTGAGGGTCTCTTCCTTTCCCCAGGGTCAGTTTTCTCTGGGAGAAGATCTTGCTCAGGGCTGAGAGTCAGGAGACCCAGGGTCCAGCTCCAGCTCTGCTCCCCTCTCCAATGGGCAGTGTGACCTTTTGTAAATTGTTTGACCAGATGCCTCATGCCTACTCAGGTAGTTGTTGGGGTAATATAATAACAGGGGGCTTTGCAAAGTTAAAATTCCATAAAACGGAAAGTATGTGTTAGTATTATTGACCCACATTGTTTTGTGATCAGTAACCCCCAGAGCAGTACAAGAGGCCTCTATCATGTGGCTCTGCTTTTTTAGACGTTGGAGGCTATAGAAGGTAATTTTGATCATATTTTGTAGTATCCTGACATTAAACATCACCCAGATTTTCCCTTGGGGAATTTCTAAATGTAAATCATCTAGGTCTCTACAGATATGAAAGGAAAGTCCCTAGATCCAGCACTCAGTGTAACGATTTGGTATAAGACATCCTTTATTCAACCCCATAGAAAATGTAGAAGAATCATTAACTACCCGCAGTAGCTCAACAGCAATTCATAAAAATTCTGCTACCTTTATGGTGAATCCTGCCTTTTCCCAGGGTCCTCTAACACTCCATATTCATAGTACAACTCTGTTGTTTGGGTTCCTTTCTAAAGAGAAACAAACTTGAGGTGGACAGACAGGGAATGTCCTGACATTCTAGGGGTACTTGGACTCCCCTTAAGAAGAGAAATACGTTTGAGATTTCTGGACAGTCATGATTATAGTGGAGGGCAAAATTGAGGTCTATGCCTCATCATTTTGTGGCTTAGAATTAATCTTTTATGGTTCTTTCAGTGTCAGGAGCCATGTTCATGAACTTTATTCAGAAGGCACTAGGAAACCACTGAAGATTTTTGAGCAAAGGAGTGATGTGAGAAGATCCATACATGAAAAATATTTATGTATAAGTGTGTGTGTGTGTGTGTGTGTGTGTGTGTGTGTAATGGATTGGAGGGGGAGAGTGGAGGAAACAATACCTATGAAAGGCTACTTGGGACAGGATTATTGGTGCTAATAGGGTTCTTGGTGGTAACAGGGTTCTTTCTAAAATGGAGGCAGTGAGGATATAGAGGAGGGGTTGATTTGAGAGATATTATTGAAAATGAATTTGTAGAAACTGGAAATTTACTGAATATGAGAAAGGAGAAGGAAGATTCAAAAAGCTCCAAGATTATGCACACTAAAAGTTCATAGCAGAATTATTGATTTCTCATTCTCTTTTGCTCTTATTACCAATAAGGTGCCAAATCTTATTCATTCTGCCTTCACAACATCTCTCATATTCATTCCCTTCTAACTGTGATGAATGAAAAAACCTAAGAGACAGGTTTTCTGGATAATTAATAATTTAGTATATACATACATAATACATACATATAAATTGAATACAAAAAGAATACAAGAAAATTTATTGGGAAATATCAGAAACTCAGGGTAGGTTTCCTGCAGAAAGCACTTGACATATATTTCTGGACATGAACAATGTGGGAATGTGTTTTGCTCAATCATGTATATTTTTCAAAAGGTTTTGTTTTAAAATGGAAGGAGGTAACAATGCATTAGAAAACAGAATATATTATTTATGAGAAACGCACTTGAAAGATAAAGATTCATATAGAATTAAATGAGTGATGGGAGCAAACTTTATCATGAATTCAAAAAGGCAGGAGTAATAATCATGATTCCAGATAAGGATATAGAAAATATAGACATAATAAAAATATGGAAAATGCAGACATGATTAAAAAGAGGGAAATATCATTACACTTAAAAGCATCATAGATAAATCAAAATCAGTATTAGATACTTACCAAATAGTTTAGTATCTAAATACTTAAAAAGAAAAAGTTAATTTAATTTAAAAAAAGACGTAAAGAGTAAAACTGTGGTAGTGGAGCACCTCAAAGTACCCTTTTCAATACAAATCTAATGAATAAATAAAAAAGAAAGTTAAGTACCACAACAGGACTTTAGAGAAATGAGAGGGATAGATCTTAGACAATTAAAAAATGAGAATAGAAAATAATGTACATACTTTTAAGATTTACATGGCACCTTTACAAAAACTGATAATGAATTAAGTCATAAAGACCTCATTAAAGTATGTAGGAAAGTGGAAATACTAAACACATCATTTACTGATTGCAATAGCATAAAAATTCTCTTCAATAAGGGACTTTTGAGGAAAGAATGAAAAACTGGAAACTAAATTACTTAATCCTAAAGAAATGTTGGGGGAAAAACAAATTACTGAAATAGCGGAAAATTTTATCAAAGAAAATGACAAGAATGAGACAACATAATAAAATATATGGTATGCAGCTAAAGCACTTCTTAGGGGAAATTTTGTATCGCTAAACACTTTCATCAATAAAAGAAAAAGAGTACATCAACGAATTTGGGCACTACTAAAAAACTTAACAAACCACGCTTAAATAAACCGGAAAGAAAAATTAAATATGAAAATTAAATAAATGATTAATAAAACTGAAAGTAATGCAACCATTAATGAACTAATGAATCTGAGAGCTGTTTTTTTGAAAAACTAATTAATAGCCTGATTTTTAAAAGAGAGAAATCAAACTTCCTATCAAAAATGAAAAAAGGAGAATTCACAGCAACTGAAGAAATAAAGGAAATTATCAGAAATTATTTTGACTATATATCAACAAAACTGATAATTTAAAGGAAATGAATGAATACTTACAAAAATGTAAAATATTCAAGGCAATAAATGAGGAAATAGACTATTGATATAACCTAATGCCAGGGGGAAAATTGAACAAGCCATAAATGAACTTGGAAAGAGCAAAACTGTAGGACTATATGATGAATTCTAGCAAACATTTAAAGGACAGTTAATTCCAATATTTTACAAACTGCAATAAGAGGAAAAGAAGGCAAGTTTTCAACCTTTTTCTATAATATAAATATGATACTTATATTTAAAACTAGGAGAGACAAAGTAGAGCAATAAAATTATAGGCAATATCCCTAAAAAAAGATGCAAATTTCTGAATAAAATATTAGCAGATAAGTTATAATAACATATTAGAAAGATTATATAATATTAACAGGTTAGATTTATACCTACAGTTCTTAGTTCAACATGAGGAATGCTACAGATAGAATGTCATGCTAATAGCATAAATATTAAAGCCACATGATTCTGTCAGTAAAGGTTGAAAAAACTTTTGATGAAATTCATCACCCAGCTGTATTTTTAAAGACATTAGAAATATATAGATAAATAGAACTTAATTTGATATAGTAAATAACATTTTTCTAATACCAAGAGCAAACATTATATGCAGAGGGGAAATATCAGAGACTTTTGCAACAAGATCAGAGGTAAAGTAAGGACATCCATTATCACCATTATGGTTTAACACAGTACTAGAACTGTCAGTTACAGCAATAAGAAAAAAAGAGAACTCAAAGGAATAAGCATTGGCAGAGAGGAAGCAAAATTACTGCTTTTTGCAGATGATATGATTTACTTAGAAAATCCTAGAGTTAACCTTAAATTAATTGAAAGAATTAGTAAATTTATCAAAGTTTCAGGGTATAATATCAATCCACATAAATCATCAGCATTCATTTACATTATTAACAAAACCTATCAAGGAGAAATAGAAAGAGAAATTCCCTTTGAAATAACTACAAAAGGTATAAAATATTTCAGAGTGCATCTATCAAGTTACATGCAGGAAGTATATGAATCCAACTGTAAAAAACTCTTTGCAGAAATAAAGACCTAAATAATTAGAAAAATATAGGTCAAGCCAATATAATAAAAATAACTACTAAAATTAATTTACCTTTGCCATGCCAGTGGAACTACCAAGCAATCAATTTATAGAACTAGAAGAAATATTAACAAAGTTCATATGGAAGCAAAAAAGATCAAGAATATCAAGGGTAGTAATGAAAAAAAGTGGTGACAAAGTGATATGTGAAATTTTGAAAGTTTTTTCGTGAAAACTAAGACCTAAATGAAATAAAATTAAACAACTAAAATTAGAATGAAAACAAACTTTGCAGGGAAAACATTTGCAGCAAGTTTCTTTGATAAAGGTCTCATATCCAATGTATAGGGAAATCACTTAATTGTATAAGAATGATAGTCACCAAAAGATAAATGGTCAAAGGACATAAGAACTTTTCAAAGGAAGAAATCTAAGCTATTAACAACCATGTTTAAAAAAACACATATTAACATTTAGGTCAAGGCAGAGTAAGCAACCTGCACACTACTAAAGTCATCTAAGAGTTGACTCCAAAAAGATTAACAATGAAGCCCTAAATAGTGAGTCAAAGAAAAAAACATGGCAACAATTATGAGAAAGAAAATTATAATAATGAAACAACATAATAAAATTTCTGGGATATGACTCAAGTGCTCTCAGGAGAAAATTGATATTCTTGAAACAATCCAATAGAGGTGAAGTAGAGGTTGAGTAAGTGTAAAAAAGGGGTTGGATGTGTATTGTGGAAATATAATTGACAAGACTTGTCAACTAATTGGATGTGAAGGGCTGGGAAGAGGGAGGAAACAAGGATGATTCTAAAGTTGTTAAACTGTTGAATGGAAGGGCAGTAGTACCTTCCATAGCAAAACTATGGAAAGTGGAGGCCTCTGAAAACAAGATAATGAATTCTGTTTTTAAACATGTTAAGTTTGAGGTGCCTGTGGAACATTCATCCTGCATATCTTGTCTTCCTCAATTAGAGGATGAGTTTCTTGAGAGCAGGAATTGTCTTCTTTTTTTATTCATATCCCTAGAACTTATCACATAGTAGCTACTCATTAAATGTTTTTTAATTAATTCATTTAGCCAGTTGGAACTGTCCACTAGGAAGTGAGTAATACAGAATTGGAGTTCAGGAGAGATAGTGGAGGAGGATCTATCAATCCGGGAGTTATATATATATAGTTGAAACCCATGACTAGAGTGTTGTCCCTCCTTATTTCAGTCTCATGGATTATTCAACTACCTTCAAGGCTTAGCTCATATTCCTCCTCCTAAGCAAGTCTTTCCCAGATCTGTGCATTTGTTAGTATTTTTGTCCACCCTACTGAAATATTTCTGTATTTTGTTTGCATACAATATGGGGCAATTAGGTGGTGTAATCGATAGAGTGCCAGGCCTGCAGTCAGGAAGACTCATCTTCCAGAGTTCAAATCTGACCTCAGATACTTTCTAGGTGTGTCACCCTGGGCAAGTCACTTAACCCTGTTTGCCCCAGGTCCTCATCTGTAAACTGAGCTGCAAAAGGAAATGGTAAATCATGCCAGTTGCCACGAAAATCCCAAATATAGGGTCACAAAGAGTTGGACATGACTGAAATGACTGAAAAACAACAGTAACAATTCCAGTTCTTGATTTCTGATTCTTTAAGTTTTCTGCTTCAGTTCCCTCACCTATAAAATAGGGACATTCAACTAAGTAAGACTAAAATGTCTTCTAAATCTAACATTCTATGAGATTAAGAAGAGAAAGCATTCAGCCTCATAGAACAACACTTATTTTGCCCAATCTTCTCTTTTTTACAGAAGACTGACCAAATCCAGAAGCAATTTGTCCAATATCTTTTAAATCAGTGGAGCACCAGGGAGAAATCCATTGCTTTCTGTTACTTGTTAGATTTGGAGTCAGGAAGATCTGAGATTTAAAATGCACCTTCCACACTTAAGAGATATGCTTTCATTGTTCAGTCATTTTTCAGTTGTATTAGAATCTTTGTGACCCCATTTGGGGTTTTCTTGGCAAAGATACTGGAGTGGTTTGCCATTTCCTTCTCCAGCTCATTATGCAGATGAGGAAATTAAAGTGACTTTGACCAGGGTCATACAGTAAGTGTCTGAGTCATGATTTGAATTCATCTTCCTTATTCCAAGTCCAACACTATCTACTGTTCTACCTAGCTGCCATAAGGTAGGATTGAAGTGGTTGATACTATTAGCTAATGTAGTTGAAACTTTTTCACATACATTATTTTTTTTAAAATAAATTTATTTAACTTTTTACATTCATTTTCACAAGATTTTGGGTTCCAAAATTTTCTCACCAGTTGTCCCCTTCCCCCTCCCCGAAACACTGGACATTCTAATTACCCATATCACCAGTCTGCCCTCTCTTATATCATCCCTCCCTTCCCTTACCCCATCTTCTCTTTTGTCCTGTAGGGCCAGATAACTTTCTATTCCCCATTACCTGTATTTCTTATTTCCTAGTAGCAAGAACAATACTCAACAGTTGGTCCTAAAACTTTAATTTCCAGTTTCTCCCCATCCCTCCCTCCCCATCCATTCCCTTTGGGAAGGCAGGCAATTCAATATACGCCATATCTGTGTAGTTTTGCAAATGACTTCCATAATAGTCATGTTGTG
>CM053770.1:525187744-525217746 GCA_028658325.1 Potorous gilbertii
CTTTTGAAAGGATTCTTCTCCTCATTGGCTTTTTGAACCTCTTTTGCCAATTGAGTTAGCCTATTTTTCAAGGTGTTATTTTCTTCAGCATTTTTTTGGGGTCTCCTTTAGCAAGGTGTTGGCCTGCTTTTCATGCTTTTCTTGCATCTCTCTCATTTCTCTTCCCAGTTTTTCCTCCACCTCTCTCATTTGATTTTCAAAATCCTTTTTGAGCTCTTCCATGGCCTGAGCCCATTGAATATTTGTTTTGGATGTTTAGGATACAGAAGCCTTGACTTCTATGTCTTTCCCTGATGGTAAGCATTGTTGTTCCTCATCAGAAAGGATGCGAGGAGATATCTGTTTACCAAGAAAGTAACCTTCTATGGTCTTACTTTTTTTTCCCTTTTCTGGGCATTTTCCCAGCCAGTTATTTGACTTCTGAGTTTCCTCTCCACCCCTGCCTGGCCTCCTGTTCCAACCAGCTAGTGCTTGGGCCTGAGATTCAAATGCTGCTTCCCAGCCTCAGGACTTTCAGCTAGGGCAGGGCTGCTATTCAGTGTGAGATTAAGTTCAGGTTCTTGGGTGGGGGCAGGGGAGCACCACAGGGCTCAGATCCCTCAGGGGGTTTAGGTGGGGTCAGAGCCACCACATGGGGTTCAGTTCCCTCAGGGAGTTTATGGGGAGACCTTCAACCATGGATCTGAGCTCCTGCCTCCTTTGGGAGCCCCTGTCCACTGCTGCCTCCGCTGCTGCCTCCTGATGGGGCCTGAGTTATGGAGACACCCTGCTCCCCTCTCAGCACGCTGAAAAGGCCCTCTCACTGACCTTTGGTGCCTTTGGGTGGAAGGACCTGCATGGCCGCTGGAGATTCTGTCCCTGAAGCCTGCTTGGGTCTGCTCCTCTTGGTGCAGTGGCCAAGGCAGGGTTGGGCTCTGCTCTGAATCTGGTGCTCAACAGACTTTGGTGTTGGTTTTTCAGGGCTCTCTTGAACAGAAATCTCCTCCACTCCGTTGTAGTGTGGCTTCCATTGCTCCAGAATTTGTTGGGAGTTCTTCTCTACAGGTATTTTATGGGCTGTGGGTTAGGAGCTAGCATATGTGTGTCTTTATACTAGGCCATCTTGGCTCTTCCTCTGCAAAACCTACTTTATATTTCTTACACTAAACTTAATATCAGTATAGATTCAGTAATATAGAACATATAAGTATACTAATCTTAGTACAAAATATAGTTAAACAGTCAAGCATCCAGCAAATAAAAAGTTTGCAGAAATTAAATCAATAGAACTGAATTCTGAAGAGAAAAAAGTAGAAAAATTAACTGTATATTTACAATAAAAAAATTCTAAATTTCTTTAGCACCTTGCAGTTGAAGGTATCCAGAATTAAAAGTTTGGAGTACAGAGTCTCTTCCAGGGGGTCCTTGCAAAAGCAAATAGCCTGATTTTATCCCAGATAAGACCTAATGTGGAAATATATTTTACGTGATTTCATATATATAATGAATATTTTATTTCTTGACTTCTCAGTGGGTGGGAGAGAAGATGGAGAGAGGTTGAGAATTTGGAACTGAAAATAGAAATTAAAATTTTTTTTTTTAAACACCATAGGATATGGGCAGCTAAATGGCTTAGTAAATAGAGCACTGACCCTGGAGACTGGAGGACCTGAGTTCAAATCCAGTCTTAAAAACCATCTGTGTGACTCTGAGCAAGTCACTTAACCCTGATTGCCTCAAAGAAAAAAAAACCCAGAGGACATCCAAAATTTTCTCCATGGATCCCTGCCACTGCAAGGACAAACCAAGTGGCATCTCAAACTCAACCACTAATAGAATAAACAGACTCAGTTTGAGGAGAACAGAGTGAGGTAAGCCTCAAGCAAGTAGGAGGCTCCCCAAATAACCCTTTTTGCTCCCCCATTAAAAACAGAAAAAGGTCCCTTTAAAAAAAGACATCAATTCTGAAGATGCTCTCTTGTTCCCAGAGATTGTAGGGCAATGATTAACTAGATTAGGGTGGTCAGTGCAGAATTAGAAGGGTTTCTTCTTTTTCACTTAGGATAAGGAAGTCCATTATCAAGAGAAACTAAGCTGCTACAAAAAACTAATTTGGGCTGAAATTAGTACTATTACAGTTTTGGAAACAGGAAGATTTTTTGAGCAGTTTTCGAGTATAAGACAAAATAGGGGAAGTTGCAATACATTGCAGAAATAAGAAGGAAGACAAGTAATTAAAGCATCCCAAAGTTTTGTTTTCTCTCTTGCCAGCCTTCCCATGGACCAGAGGCTTGTCTTTTGGTGAAAGGATAAAAACTTAACTTTCCCTGGGTACATTTCTAGTAAGCAATGTTCATTCACTGGGATCACGTTTGCAGTTTTGAAAGTCTTAAATAACAGGCAAAAGGGGAGTCATGATGGAAATCCCCTAGTATTCTGATCTAAGGTACCTCTTATGGAGGGCAGCTAGGTGGTGCAGTGGATAGAGCACTAGTGCAGGAATCAGGAGGACCTGAGTTCAAATCTCATCTCAGACACTTGATACTAGTTGTGTGACCTTGGGCAAGTCACTTAACCCCAGTTGCCTCATCCTGGGTCATCTCCAGTTATCCTTATGAATATCTGGTCATTGGATTCAGATGGTTCTGGAGGAGAAGTGAGACTGGTGACCTGCACAGCCCTCTTTCACTCAAAACAAAGTCAAGTGCAAGTCATGTCATTAATTTCTCTGATGGCATGCTTCTTCGGCAACAAAGGACGAACACACACCTCTTATGGGAACTGCCTGTGCACTCTGGACCCTTTTTATGGGGCATATGCTGTGCCCTTTTGATAGATATGAACCTTGTTTAAATTATAAAGTCACTTCATATTGACCCTCATGATTGCAGAATTATGTATGTCAAAGATGACTGGGGCTAGGCCAGGAGAAGTTGCCCATTCAGATATTTTCCTACTCAAACAGCAATGACTATTATAGCACCAGCATGGTCACTCTCTGAACTGCTGGCATTGGACCAAAGGACTGAGAAATAGAAGGAACAGGATTTGTGGAGGATGGGTGTGGCACTCCACAAAGCCTGAGGGAAAGTACTTAGCATCCAGCTAGAGCCGGTACTATTTACCCCCAAGTCACTTAGGGTAAAGACCTAGGCTGATTTATCATGAATTGCTGAAAGCTTTGAGATTCAACCCCCAAAGGAACCATGAAAATGAGGGCCACAAAATAGAGACTCAGAAAATGAGTAATAGGGAAAATTGGGGGTAGTGGAGGGTCACAGAATGGAAAACTAAAGTACCAATGGTCTCAAGAACGCAACTTAACGACCTTGCACCAAAGCAAGTAAATCAACAGGCAAATCATTAACAGCAGGAATTTAAAACAACAACAAACAACATGACCTCTGAGTCTGTGTACAGACATCTATGAATAAATATTGTAAAACAAAGGAAAATAATCCAACATTCAATGTGACAGAAGATCCTATAGAATCCGAGAACTTAGAACAGCAACACACTGTTCCTGAGTGATTCAAAAGAGAAATGAGAATTATGAAAGCAGAATTTACAGCATACACAGCAAAAATAATGAGAAGAATAGGAAAACTGGAATCTGTGATGGCAAGTCTCAACAAAGAAACAAAGAGAAAATGGTAAGACAAAGAATGGAAATATATAGAAGTGAAAGACAACCTAGAAGAAGAGAAGAAAAAAAAAGAGCATTGCAAGAAAATATTCTCACAATGTGAACAAAACATAGACAAAAATGCATCGAGACAACCTAAGGATCATTGGTCTCCCAGAAAAAGATGAAGGAGAAAAAAACTTTAACACCTTAATTCAGGAAATAACACAAGAGAATTACCCAGAACATCTGAACATAGAACATGAAAGACTAATTGAAGGAATTCATAAGCAATCTCTGGAAGAAAAAAACAAACAAGAGTACAAATTCTAAGACACTTAGTAATTAAATTCAACAATCCAATTCAGAAACACAAGTCCTGCTAGCAATCGGGGAAAGACTTTGCAATAAAAAAGAAAGGACATTAAAATAACATTACTATTCTATACACACCAGAAAACCTAAGAGGGATTGGCATGAGTTCAGAAGAGCAATAGAGTTTAGGATTCAGCCCAGAGTGACCTACCTTGCAAATCTAAACTTAGCCATAAGGGGAAAACAGATGGGCATTCAATAGTAAAGAGATATTTGAAAAAATTTCAGAAAGAAAATCAGACCTGAAAATATTATTTGCTTCTCAAACACCCCAAACAACAGAAATACAGGAGAAATGAATAAAGGCAGTAACCAAGGACTACAATGACAACACAATGACAGAAAAATGACCAATAAGAGGCTTTATTTCTAAATGGACACAAGGAGACTGGGATAAAGCAAAATTCTGGTGGAAGTAATAGTGACTGGGTCATTATGGACAGAAATTAGTGACACTCTGCCTATTAGTGAACCAATGTTTTTGTGGGACAACATTACAACATGAGAGGAGGAGAAAAGCTGGGAGATAAGGAGGAATGTGTGATGTGCCCAGGTCAAATCAAAGGCTAGCAATGAAGGGAAAGTTGATCCTTGTAGTCTCAATAAGAGATGAGCCTGCAGGGGAGTGTGTGAGGAGGAGAGGGGGAAGACTGAAAAGAGGAGGAAAGGAATGAAGCTTTGTTTTGATCATGAAAGGGGCTCCCACTGATTACTGCTTCTAGAAGTGAAGAGAGATAGTCTGTAAAGGGAGATGGGGATCTTGTAATGGATGTGTTCTAGGGGATTTGGTATCTGAAAAGTCCACTTGTCCTACCTTGAGGAGGGAGAAAGTTGAAATTCCTAAAAGCAACTGGCACCTGGAGGAATGGGAAGATATGGACCCCCAGGAAATTTTGGGATAAATAGGGATAAAAGGTATGGGAGAGGGTGTAGATCAGCGGTGGGCTGCATAATCAAGGATATGGTAGGGCATGTAGGGAACCGTAGAGGTCCACGAAAGTCTCAGGAGCACATGATGTCCTGATAAGCCCACTCGATTGGGCAAATGAAACAAAGGTTGTTGGTTTGGCCTTCCGGAACTCTACACAATAGCCCCAAGGTCTCTCAGTCTTGAGTAAACATTCTGGTACTTGATAAGACATTCTAAGGCAGTCATGGGACTGGTATCTGTATCTTAAGGAGGAGTGGTAAAAGTAAATGTGATCACTGGCTTGCTGTGAGTATGGAACTTACGACTGAACAGTATATAAGGCTTGTACTTGCTAATAATAAATGGAGCTTGCTACATCTCTGTCTCCTGCCTCATCACTGCGTGCCTGAGATTCGAGACATCCTGCTGGTCAGGGGTCTCTTCACTGAGCCAGCCATTACCTCAACAAGGGCAGTGACCCTACCATGAAGCAGCGTCTTCTTTGACACCTGTAATAATTAGCATCATTCTGGGAGTGAAGCACAGAGGAAAAGGAGAATTAGCTCTACAAGGCAGTGGCAGAAATTGCCTAGAGGGGAAGATATAAAATGGATACCTTGGAAGTTTTGAGGGTATGAAAAAATCAAAGCATAGAGAGACTAGATAATTATAGAAGTCATGAATGAGAGAACAAGAGTCTAAAAAAGGAGATAGAGAGGATAGACAATGAAGAGGGCCAGAGAGACCCTTTTTCCAAAGAGGCACAAAAATGAAATTAAAAATCTAATTAACAAGACTAGTTGAAGGGAGAAATGGAAGGAAGGAAGGAAAAAAGGAAGGAAGGAAAGAAGGAAGGAAGGAAGGAAGGAATCTACTTGACTAACAGGAAAAAAGGAGGAAGAATTATATAACCAGATAAAATCAGGAGAGAAAAAAACTAATAAGCAAAACCTCAAAGGGAAGAAGTTAACAAACAAGAGAAGGAAATCAGGGGTGAGGGAAAGAGAGTCAGTGGAAATAAGGCCACCTTGAAAAAGAATAAGGTAAAGTAACTGAAAGAACATAGTACTAGGTTTATCTCAGAAGAGGGAAATAAATCATGACTGGAAAAATACTAGAGACAGATGGAGAAAACTATAACCCTTCATCTCATAACTTTAGAATGGATTAAAAAATCCAATAAAATGAAAACGAGTAAGAGATTGGATAAGAAAACACAAAAACACACTTAGAAAACAAAGACATACACAAACTAAAACTGGGGGGGGGGGGGCGGAAATTTACTATTATCAAGTGAATCCAAAAAAAGCAAGAGTTGAAATCAAGCTATTTGACAAAGCAAAAGCAAACATTCAAAAAATAAATAGGGGTAAACAAGGAAAATACATTATGCAGAAAGGAACCATATCAATAAAAATCAATATCAGTACCTATCCATTCCAAATACCTTAGCATCCAAATTCATAAAGGAATCATCTGAGCTACAAAAAGATATGGACAGTAGCACAATAGTAACAAGAGACTTCAATATTTCTTTCTCAGTTTTGGATAAGTCTGATAGATAAACAAAAAGGAAAATATGTAATGAAAAAATTACTGGAGAAACTAGAGTTAAAAGATTTATGGTGTCTTCTGAATGAGACTACAAAAGAATATACATATTTCTTTGATTAACGAAACTTTACAAAAACTTATCATGTACTAGGGTATAGAGAGATACTGTAAAAAAGCAGAAATAGTTAATACATCCTTTACAGACCTTAACACAATAAAAATAGTAATTGATTCGGGGATCATGAACAAAATATATAGATACTTTACAATGAAACCCTGAATAACGAGTGAGTTAAAGAATAAATCACAGAAAAAATAACTATGTAAAAGAAAATTATAATAATGAAACAACATACCAAAATTTCCGAGATATAACTAAAGAAGTACTAAGGAGAAAAACTATATCCCTGTGAAAATACATTAAAACTAGAAAAAGGGAGGACTAATGAACCATTTTTAAAAATTTAGAAAACCAACAAGTTAAAAAAAAAACTAAAACAAGCACAGAAGAAGATATATTCAAAGTTAGAGGGAAAAGAGATAAATTGGAAACAAAAAAAACTGACAGAAATGATAAATAAAGCTAAAAACAGGTTCTTTGAAAAAACTCATGAAATTAAGAATGCTTAGGCAAGCTGAATAAAAAGAAGACAGCAGAAAATCAAATCAATAAAAGAGCAAATGAGTCAGGTCTAATGACAACAAAACCAGGAAAAATAAAAAGAATAATCAGAAAATGTTATGCACAATTATATGCTAACAAAACTGAGAGGAATACCTTCAAAAATATAAAATATCCAAACTATCAGAAGACCAGATAGAAATCTTAAATAACCCAATCTCAGAAAAAGGAATGGAACTAGCAATAAAAGAACTACCAAAGAAAACTCCTGGTCCTGATAGATTCACAGGATAATTCTATTAAGCTTTTAAAAACAAGTATTACCAACACTATACAAATGATTCTGAAAACTTGAGAAGGAAAAGACCCCACTAGAATCCTTTTATGAGACAAATGTGGTCCTAATTATTACTTAAACCAGAAAAAAGATAAAACGAAGACAGAAAACTATAGACCATTATCATTATTGAATATTTGCTTAAAATTTGTAAGCAAAATCCTGTCAAACAGACTGCAGAGATTTATGCAAGAAATCTTTCATTAAGCCAGGAATACAAGAAAGGTTCAACATTAGGAAAACAATCGACATAACTATATTAAAAACCGAAACTTCTAAATGATCATCTCATTAGATACAGAAAAAGCATGGCACTCTTTTATGCTAAAACCCTATAAAATCTAGTCATAAGGGGATCTCTTTTAATATAATACATCCTCTCTAAAAATCAAAACAGGTATCATATACAATGGGAACACATAAGAACCTTTTCCAATAAATACGAGTGAAATTTGTTTTCCAAGAAATACATAATGCCCACTTTCCCCTCTATTATTTGATGATGTTCTGGAAATGACTGTGTTGTTGTGCTTGTCCTTTATTTTCAAGGAGGACCATACATCAAGGAAATGATGACATGACTTGCAGTTGACTTTGAGTGAGGGAGAGCCATGCAAGGTCACCAGGGTCACTTTCTCCTTCTGAGCCATCTGGATCCAGTGATCAGATATTCATCAAGATGCAATGGGAGACCCTGGCCTTTTTGTTTCATATGTACATGCATATATATGTATCTATATATTCACTTATGTGTGTATGTATATGCACATGCATATATAACATAATATGTATGTGTACACATAACATATATGTATGTGTATGCATATATAGACACATATGTATGCACGTGTGTTTGGCTAAAACTCATTCCCTGATAGATAAGTGGTCAAATACTACAAATTAACAATTCTCAAAAGAAATTGCAAAATATTCACAACCATGTGGAGCAATGCTCCAAATCACTAATAGTATCAAGAGAAATGCAAAATTTAAAAACCCTGAGCTTTCATCTTACATCCTGAAGACTGGCAAGGATAAAAAACGATAGCTATATTGAATATTAGAGGAATTGTGGAAAGATAGGCACACTAACGCATTGTTGATGGAGCGTGAAATGCTACAATCATTTCAGGAAGCAATTTGGAATTATGCAAAAAAAAAAAAGCTGCTAAAATGTCCTTAACCTTTGAACCAGAGACACTTTTATTGGACTTATATCGCAAGGAAGCCATCAATAAGAAGGAAGTCCCCATATACTCCAAAATATTTATAGTAGCACTTTTTGTGAGAGGTAAGAATTGGAAACACTAGATGCCTATCAACTGAGGAATGCCTAAACAATTGTGATTGAGTTGTTTCATGGTGTCCAACTCTCTGTGACCCTATTTTTGTGTTTTCTTGGCAAAGATAGTGGAGTGGTGGACCATTTCCTTTTCCCAGCTCATTTTAAAGGTGAGAAACCGAGGCAAACAGAGTTAGATGACTTGCCTAGGGTCACACAGCTAGTAAGTGTCTGAGTCTGAATGTGAACTCATGTTCTGCTGTTTCCAGGACTGGTGCTTAATCCACTGCACTACCAAATCTGGTACATGAATGTAATATAACTACTATGCTTTTAAGAAATCATGTGCATGACGATTGCAGAGAAACATGGAAAGATCTATATGCATCAGTGCAAAGCAAAGTAAGTACTGGAGCATAGAGTCCTAAATAAAGTTCACCCAAAGCTTTCTTTTACAGAGGGCAGAACTTGGGCTTTGCAACTCCATTTTCCTTCCATAACTTTGCTTGGTATCAAGTCTATGGAATAAGATTCCTTCCCATGTTCTTCCTCTCTTTCCCCCTTTCTAATTTCCTATTTTGTGTTATTCCCCACCCCCACCACACCCCTGAATTGGATTAGAAGCTCCTTGAGGACAGGAATTGTCTATTTTTCTTAGTTGTATCCCCAATGTTGAGCACAGTGCCTGACACATAGTAGGCACCTGATAAATGTTTATTGAATTGAAGTAAGCAGAGTCAAGAAAACAATATGCACAGTAACAGCAAACCCAAAACATCTGAAATTACTTTAAGAAAATCATAAAGCAGGACTCAAATGAAGAGATATGAGAGGACACCCCAACCCACCCCTTGATGAAGATGGGAGGTCTATAGGTGTTACACATTACACATATTTTCAGTCTTTTTCAATATACCAGTTGTATTGTTTTCTTCTCTAGAATGTACTAATTGGAATGTACATGTGTATGCACACGTGTGTATATACATATGTGTATATATGTACACATATATATTTGGATGAAATTATGAAAATATATGAAATTACTCTGGCAGTAGGGAGAACTTTGATGTTGTAAGAAATAGAAGACATCAATAAAAACATTTTTAAACACTTAAAAGTATATCATGGATACATTTCCCCCACAGAGAACCAGTTATTAAACATTTATCAACACAGCTCTGGGGAAGTGGGTGAAGAGCAGGTGGCAAGATGGGCTAGAGTAGATGGTTTGGGTGGGATAAGTTTATGTTCTGGTGCCTGCTACTTATAGTGGGTTTGATGAATTTGCACTCATACAACAATCAAGAGAGCTCACTCCCAAAGTGGAACTCCAAAAATGTGTAGAATAATGTATTAACAAACCCAGAGCAGGGCTTGATCTCAGGATATGGGAGAAGCAGTCTCAGAAAGATTATTTTCCAGATAAAGAGGAGGGTAGAAGTGACAGGGTACACGGCAAGATGCCCTGGGTTAAAATATGTTCTAAGTCCATTTGTCCTTATTCAGTCAACTATTAGGACACCTCAGCTCTAAGGAGTTCCAAAACTGAATGGATTAATAGGATTTGGGAGGAGAGGGTGGGGCATGCTCTTTGAACATAAGTCTAGGAAGATGCTTTTGTAGGTGGTTGGGAAAAAAAGAGAAGAGGCCAAATGGCAAGATGCTAGATGTAGATGGCTGAATGGAATGTGGACTGGATGATCTTTGTTCACTCAGAATCTGTGGGCCAGTGATCTCTCCTACTTTTAACTAGGCTATACCCTTCTGGTCAGTTTATTCTATCTTCATTTTCATGACTCATCCAATACAAGTTTTTATCATTCTTTCCCCTTTGTTTCTATTCTCAGTCCAAGCTACATCCCTACCTTTATCAGCCCAAATGGACATTGAGGAATAAATGTCTCTTCTTGTAGCTTCTCAAGACAGAATCTATGGTTGGTACAAAACTTTTGTCTACAGGAAGCTTCAGACTTCAGCAGTGATCACTCTTTCCTAGGTTCCCAGACAGTGTACATCAATATGCCTGTTTTAACCCAGCCTCTCCAACATTTGCCATTTTCCTTTTTTTTCAGTTTTGCTGTTCTGATAGGTAAGAAATATATGGCAAAATTGTCCAAGAGTCTGATGACAAGGTACTGTTGCCAATCATCAGTCAATGATGCAGAGATTTAAAAAAAAATGCAAAAAGAACTATAACTTAGTATGCTCAGAGCACAAGCTTCAGTGATTAGTTTTAGGCTTTGTTATGTAGGTTATGATTACATAAAAAAGGCTGAGTATAATGAAATTTCAAAACATCATAGGGAAAGACAAAGTGTAGATGGCAAAAGGAAAAGATCTTTATCAGGTAAAGGGGAAAAACTGGCTGGTTAACACCAGAAATACAGTTGCTATCCAGGCTCTAGTTAGTGATACTCATCTTAAGTAAATGTTGGTAAGGAAGTTAAGCCAGAAATTCTCTTCTCACAGAAACAATTTAATTTTCATTTCTCTATTTATTGTATTTCTTCCCTCAAAAATTGCCATATTCTTTAACCATTCATCCACTGGGAAGTGGTCTGTATACGTATAAATCTAAATTATTACCCTAAATATCTTCAAAATGAGACCTGTATCAGAGAGACTTTCTGCAAAGATTTTCCCTCCAAGGTGAGAGGAAAAAAGTGAAGCTTACTCACATCACATTTGGCTTAAGGAGAGAATAACATGCACACTCAATTTGGTATAAAAATCTATCTTACACTACAAGAAAGTAAGGGAGAAGGGGATAAGTGGGGTGGGGGGATGATAGAAAGGAGGGCAAATGAGAGGAAGAACAATTAGAAGTAAACACTTTAGGGGAGGGACAAGGTCAAAAGAGAGAATAGAACAAATAGGGGACAGGATAGGATGGAGGGAAATATAGTCTTTCACATCATGACTATTATGGAAATCTTTAGCAAAACCATATATATAGTCTATATTGAATTGCTTGCCTTCTCAGTGGGGAAGAGTGGGGAGGGAGGAAGGGAGAAAAGTTGGAACTCAAAGTTTAAGGAATGAATGTTGAGATTGTTTTTGTATGCAACTGGGAAATAAGAAGCACAGATAATGAAGTATAGAAATCTATCTTGCCCTATAAGAAAAGAGAGAAGATGGGGATAAGGGAAGGGAGGGATGTGATAGGAGGGCAGATTGGGGGAAGGGGTAATCAGAATGCATGGTGTTTTGGGATAGGGAGGAGAAAGATGGGGAGAAAATTTGGAACTCAAAATCTTGTGGAAATGAATGTTGAAAACTAAAAATAAATAAATTAAAAAAGGGAATCAACATTTGCCCAGACCTATCCAAGTAAACACAACGAACAGGAATGTATTAACATAAACTTGAAGTTTATTTTTCTATTTGATTAGATCTTAACCTGGGCAAATTTCTGCCTAAGACTTCCTATACTAGTTGATTTCTGTATGAGGAAAGGGGAAAGGGGGGAAATCTTGATTTTATTCAGTAACTAGCTATTATTACAAGAGAAAAACAGCCATTTCTTGCAGACCTCAGTAGTTGAGTTCTTTGGGTTTGTAAAAAACAAAACAAAGAAACAAAACTAGGCTACTAAGTTCATTTTCTTAGTAAATCATGTTCTTGTACCTGCATACACACACACACACATACACACACACGTGTGTGTGTGTGTATGTGTGTGTGTGTGTGTGTGTGTATTTTGGTGAGGCAATTGGGGTTAAATGACTGTACACTGTGTACTTAGCCTGTTCCTCTGATAGACCTATTTTTTATAACTATTACGAAATTGTTTTGATGATCGCTGCTTTGTAGTATACCTTGAAGTCTGGTACTGTTAAGCTCACTTCTTTCCCACTTTTTCAAAATTCTTTTCCTTAAGTTTCTTGACCTTTTATTCTTCTGGATGAATTTCATCATTTTTCTAGTTCTATACATTAATTCTTTGATAATTTGGTTGATGTGACATTGAATTAATAAACTCGACTCAATCTACCAATGGGCAATTTCTCCACTTTTTCTCCCATCTTTATTTTCTTAGACAATGTTTTGTAGTTGTATTCATACCATTAGTCCCTGTGTGAATCTTGTTAGATGGCCTCCCAAGCATGTCATGCATTCTGTAGTTATTTTAAGTGGAATTTCTCTTTCCATTTCTTACTACAGGGTTTGGTTGGTAACATAGAGTAATGCTTACATATTGATTTGTTTTATATCCTGCAATTTTTCTGATGTTATGACTTCAATTAATTTTCAAGTTGATTTTTGGGGGGTTTCCTAAGTATATCATCCTATCTTCTATAAAAGTGTGTAGTTTCTTCTTCATCTGTTCTTATTTCCTCAAATAAGCATTCTCCTATCTGCTCTTAGAATTCATTGAATTATACCTAATGAACAGCAGGAAGAAAAGATAGAGCTATCTAGACAATTAGTGACTTTTGCTTATCTGCATACTTAGTTCTAATTCAGAAGTCAATAAAAAGAACTTTCTTGACTATGCATTAAACAAACAGGAAACAGTCACATAATAACTGCACATTCTCTAAACTGAAGCAAGGCACCTTCATTCAAGATCATAATGAACTTTAATAAGCAAGTTCACATCCTCTGGGTTTGGCAATAGGTAAGTGTATGTGTCTAAGGCTGGGCTTTTGATGACTAGTTCCTTATTATCCTTGCTTTCTCTTCCCTGCCTTACCCCAACCCAGATCCTAAACCTTTCTGTAGCTCTTTGTTTTGGTTCCTCTATCCCCATTTGGTTGTTTTTACCAATGCAAGTCTATATTTGTATCAAATAAATTGCCCCAAACCTAAGACAGTGACTGTCTTCCTCCAAATGTGAAAAACCCTAGTTGGGTAGGGAAATATTTGCCCCAACCCTACACTTAAACCCTCTATCCCTTGGGAAATGCATCAGTGTTGTGAAGTGGTCTCTAGCTGTAGCCTGTCAAGATCCCAAGAGATAGGGAAAACATCTTCATTAAAGGCTTTGTTTCTCATACTCCCAACCTCTTGCTTTTCTAAGTTCATAGATTTAAAGCTAGAAGAGACCTTGAAGATCATTGCACCCAGTGCCATTTGGCTGTTAAGAAAAGCTAGGGTTAGTCATTTGGCTAGATTCATGTAGTTGGTAAGTATGGGAGTCTAGATCTGGGTCTAGGTCTTCCTGATATTCAGTGCAGTTCTCTATCATTACACAATACCATGGAATGGGGACCGTCTCCAGTCATTTTGGTCTGTAGCTTGCCAATGGACCCAGATGGCTCTGAAGGACAAAGTGAAGGTAATGCCTTTGCACAGCCCTCCCTCACTTAAATCCAATTCATTTATAAGTCATAGCATCATCTTCCTGATGTCATGGTCCTCTTTGAGAACAAAGGACAAGTAACAATAATATCATCATCATCATCATGGGGCACTTGCCTGACTTAAATCTGAGACAATGGTTTCTTCCCTCTGTGTTTGCTCAATAAAAAATAGAAAAACTACTTGCAGCTGTTCTATCTTGAGGAATTTCTAATTAAATTTATGTCATTCCTTCCTCTCTTCTTCTAAACCAAACAATAGGATTTCTTTGAGAAAAGTGCCCATAACAGTGAAATAAAGGGTGCTGTGCCCACCTACCCACCCAAACAGGCCCATAATTACAACTAGCTAAATTTCTCCTCTGTAAAATGAGCTGAAGGAGAAAATGACAAGCCAATCCAGTATCTTTGCCAAGAAAACCCCAGATGGGGTCAGGAAGAGTTGAACACAACTGAACAACAACATGTGCTGAAATAGTTGAGAGAGTGCATGGTGCTGAAATCCACTCCACTTTCTAGTGGGGAAAATTAGAATTTGAAAGAACACTGATATTTCATGCATAAATAAAAGGATTAATTTTGTTGAACAATATGTAAATTTTAGACAAAAGGGAAAAGTCAAATTCTTGTCATGATAGCAAGGATAACTTACTTGTGTTTGTTTGCCATGGGGCTTTTTGCACATAAAATTTGCTTAATGCATGCTTGTTTAATTGAATTACCTTGTAGCAACTAGTACATATACCTGCCAGAAATTTTACCCATTCTTCCTGGAAAATAGTACTGGATTTTGGACGCACCATACCTGGGGTCAGATACCAGCTCTATTAGCTAGTGTGATTTTGGCAGGTCATAATTTCTCTTGAACTCAGTTACTTCATCTATAAAAATGAATGAATGGGAGGGGGTGGAGCCAAGATGATGGAAAGATGCACCTACTCTAGCTCTTCCCCCTACAGCCCATAAAATACCTGTAAAAATGACTCTAAACAAATTTTAGAGCAACAAAACCACAAAACAACAGTGAAAGTGCTTTCCAGACCAAGGTAACCTGGAAGACCAACAAGAACAGTCTATTGCATGGAGTGAAGAGCAGTGTGCTGCCCATGGAGCCCAGCCCAGCCTTGGATATGGGGCACTGGCAGAAACAGGACTGGAGCAGGCCTCAAGGGTTGAATCCCAGGCAGCAGCTGTGGTTCCCAGATCCCTCAACCCCCAAATGCCAAAGATAGCTTCAAAGGTCAGTGAGAAAACTTTTTCACCTGGGTGAGAAGGGAACAAGGACCTCCCCAGCCCTGGTCCCAGGAGGTGGCAGTGGCAGCAGCAGCAGCGTCTACTTTTGGAACCCTTGACCTAAAGACCCTGGGGGAATTGAGTGGCTGATTTGCATCTAAGACCTGAGTGGTGACCCTGGGGTGAGAAAGAGTGCTGGCATGGTGGAGCTGGTGGAGGCTCTGAAAAGTGAATTCTATTTGCAGATCCTGTGCAGAAAAGTTTTGGTGGCTCACATCCAGAGCACAGGCCAGGAGAGGAGTAAACTCCTCTCCCTGGATTATGCTACCTTGGAGGAACTGAGAACTTACAAATCTCCAGATTATAACCTACTCTTGACAAAAGACTCAAAAGTCAAGTAACTGGCTGGGAAAATGCCCCAAAAATGGTTAAAAAAATAAGACTATAGAAGGCTACTTTCTTGGTGAACAGGTATTTTCTTTCATCCTTTCATATGAGGAAGAAAAATGCATACCATCAGAGGAGGACTCAAGAGTCAAGGTTTCTGCACCCAAAACCTCTAAAATAAATATCCAATGGTCTCAGGCCATGGAAGAGCTCAAAAAGGATTTTGAAAATCAGGTAAGAGAGATGGAGGAAAAATTGGGAAGAGAAATGAGAGCAATGCAAGAAAATCATGAAAAGCAAGTCAACAGCTTGCTAAAGGAGACCCCAAAAAATGCTGAAGAAAATAACATCTTTAATGAAAACCTATCTTACAATACAGGAAAATGGGGGAGAAAGGGATAAGTGGGGGCGGGGGGAGATGATAGAAGGGAAGGAAGTGGGAGGAGGGAGCAATTAGAAGTTAACACTCTTGGGGTGGGACAGGATCAAAAGAGAGAGTAGAAGAAATGGGTGGCAGGATAGGATGGAGGGAAATATAATTAGTCTTACACAACATGACTATTATGGAAGTCATTTGCGAAACTTCACAGATATGGCCTATATTGAATTGCTTGCCTTCCCAAAGGGGAGGGAGGGATGAAGAGAAGTTGAAACTCAAAGTTTTAGGAATGACTGCTGAGTATTGTTCTTGCAACTAGGAAATAGAAATACAGGTAATGGGGTATAGAAAGTCATCTTGCCCTACAGGACAAAAGAGAAGATGGGGTTTAACCCTTAGGGAAGGGAGGGATGTTAGAAGGGAGGGCAGATTGGTGATAGGGGTAATTAGAATGTTTAGCATTTTGGGGTGGAGGGAGAGAAGAAATGGGGAGAAAATTTGGAACCCCAAATTTTGTGGAAATGAACGTTGAAAACTTAAATTTTTTTAAAAAGAAAATAATACCTTTAAAAATAGGCTATCTCAATGGGCAAAAGAGGTCCAAAAAGCAGAGGAGAGGAATGCTTTAAAAAGCAGAATTAGCCAAATGGAAAAGGAGGTTCAAAAGCTCACTGAAAACAGTTCTTTAAAAATTAGAATGGAGCAGAAGAAAACCAATGACTTAATGAGAAATCAAGAAACTACAAAACAAAATCAAAAGAATGAAAAAATAGAAGATAATGTGAAATATCTCATTGGAAAAAAACTGACCTGGAAAATAGATCTAGGAGAGACAATTTAAAAATTATGAGACTACCTGAAAGCCATGATCAAAAAAAAAGAGCCTAGACATCAGCTTTCATGAAATTATCGATGAAAACTTCCCTGATATTCTAGAACCAGAGGGCAAAACAAATATTGAAAGAATCTACTGATCACCTCCTGAAAGAGATCTGAAAAGAGAAATTTCTAGGAATATTGTAGCCAAATTCCAGAGTTCCCAGGTCAAGGAGAAAATATTGCAAGCAGCTAGAAAGAAACATTTTGAGTGTTGTGGAAATACAATCAGGATAACACAAGATCTAGCAGCTTCTACATTAAGAGATTGAAGGACTTGGAATGTGACATTCCAGAAGTCAAAGAAACTAGGATTAAAACCAAGAACACCTACCCAGCAAAAGTGAGTATAATACTTCAAGGGAAAAAAATGGTCATTCAATGAAAAAGAAGACTTTCCAGCATACTTGATGAAAACACCAGAGCTGAATAGAAAATTTGACTTTCAAATATAAAAATCAAGAGAAGCATGAAAAGGTAAACAAGAAAGAGAAATCACAAATTTGAACTGTTTACATTCCTACATGGCAAGATAATATTTGTAACTCTTGAAACTTTTCTCAGTATCTGAGTAATTGGTGAGACTACATACACACAAGCACACACAGAGAGAGAGAGAGAGAGAGAGCACAGGGTGAGTTGATTAGGAAGGGATCATATGTAAAAAATAAAATTAAGGTGTGGAACAGGAATATATTGGGAGGAGAAAGGGAAAAATGGAATGGGGCAAATTATCTCTCACAAAAGAAGTAAGAAAAAGCTTTTTCAATGAAGGCGAAAAGCGGAGAGATAAGAAAAAGTGAAGCTTACTCTTATCACATTTGACTTGAGGGAATAACATGCACCCTCAATTTGGCATGAAAATCTATCTTACACTACAGGAAAGTAGGGGAGAAGGGGAGAAGTAGGTGTGGGGGGAATGATAAAAGGGAGGGCAAATGAGGGGAGGGAGTCATATGAAGTAATCACTTTAGTAGACGGACAAGATCTAAAACGAGAATAGAATAAACAGGGCGCAGGGTAGAATGGAGGGAAATATAATTAGTCTTTTACAACATGACTATTATGCAAAACTACACATATATAGCCTATATTGAATTGTTTGCTTTCTCAGTGGGGATGGGTGGGGAGGGAGGAAGAGAGAGAAGTTGGAACTCAAAGTTTAAGGAATGAATGTTGAGAATTGCTTTTGCATGCAACTGGGAAATAAGAAGTACAGGTAATGGAGTATAGAAATCTATCTTGCCCTACAAGAAAAAAGAGAAGATGGGGATAAAGGAAGGGAGGGGTGTGATAGGAGGGCAGATTGGGGGAAGGGGTAATCAGAATGCATGGTGTTTTGGGGTGAGGGAGGGAAGAAATGGGGAGAAATTTTGGAACTCAAAAGCTTGTAGAAATGAAGGTGAAAAACTAAAAATAAAAAAGTAAACATTAAAAAAAGTGAATGAATAAAAATGTATAAAACACTGTATTAAGAGCTGGGGTACAAATAGACAAACAAGATAGTCCCGGTTTTCAAGGAGTCCACATTCCAATAAGGGGAAATACCTCAGTTGCATAGCAGATAGAAATGACCTGTAGTCCTTAGGGTGCAGCAGCAAGGTAGATGGTAATTCAATTTGTTTAGTTTTATTTCCATTGATTAAAACCATATCTATTGACTCATTCAACAATGCCAATGACTTTGGCAGCAAAAACTCTTTTTTGGATCATCTGTGTCTATGGATGCTGCGCAGGTAGGGGCTATAGTACCTGCAGAACTGCAGTGACCTGGGTCACATTTCCATAAGGGTTGTTTTTCTGGAAGATGGGTGTGGGAATTGACCTGGAATTAGGGCCACTGTGGTCTGTTCTAGGGCTCTTGGTCTTTGAAGATGGACATCATTGAACTAAATGATCTGTAACAGAGTCTACTCCAGTTTTAAAATCCTTTAATTCTCTTTTAGTAAGAGTCTATTTTCCACAACTTAAATTGCTCAATGGGACCAAGGGTTAGGTCGGTGCAAGTTAATATAAATAACTGACCTCAGCTAGGAAACCAGGTAACTCAACAGCAGTTAAGTTCTAGGAAACCTCCTATATGAGTTGTCTCCCCCATTAGAATGTGGGCTCGTTGAGGGCAGGGATTTTTCTTGTTTTTCATTTTCTATCTCCAGAGCTTACCTCAGGGCTTTTCACATAGTGAGCACTTAATAAGAGAGATAAGAATGAATTGATTTGGCAACTGATTGAATATGTGAGATGTGGTCAGAATAACATCTCCTAAAATCTCTGCCACATGAGCTAGGCTGGTTTTTCCACTAAAAGATAATAAAACTAGCATGACATGACTTGCACTTGCCTTGTTTTGAGTGAGGGAGGGCTGTGCAGGTCACCAGCCTCACTTCTCCAGAGCTTCTGAGTCTAGTAACCAAATATTCATCAGAATGACTGGAAATGACCCAGGATAAGGCAATTGGGGTTAAGTGGCTTGCCCAAGGACACACAGTCAGTGTCAAGTGTCTGAGGTGAGACTTGAACTCAGGTCCTTCTGACTCCTGCACTAGTGCTCTATCCACTGCACCACCTAGCTGCCCCCAACACTTGACACTCACTAGATGTGTGACCTTGGGTAAGTCACTTAACCCCAATTGCCTCCTCCTGGGTCATCTCCAGTCATCCTGATGAATATCTGGTCAATGGATTCAGATGGCTCTGGAGGAGAAGTGAGGCTGGTGACCTGCACAGCCCTCCCTCACATAAAACAAAGTCATGTACAAGTCATGTCATTATTTCTCTGATGGCATGGTCTTCTTTGACAATGAAGAATGAACACACAATAAAACTAGTTTCAATACTTAATTGATCCAGGGGATTAAGTCTATAATCCTTCCTTGGTTCATAAGTACAGCAGTTCAGCATTCAAGGAAGGGAGAATTCCTCAGAAGAATCAACCAATTTCTGACCAGGCATCTCACCATAGCAAATATAGAAACAGGCAGGCTAGGTGACTCAGTGGTTAAACTAGGTACAGTCTATTCCAGCTGGACCTGGAATCAAGAAGACCTGAATCCAGATCTGTCCTCACACACTTAGTAGCTGTGTGACCCTAGGAAAGGCACTTAACTTCTGCCTTAGTTTCATTAATTGCAAAACGGGGTTAATAATACCTATGTCCCAGGGTTGTTGTGATGATCGAATGAGAAAATATTTATAAAAGTTTGGTACAGATTAGACTTTTAATAAATGCTTGTTTCCTCCTCCATTCTCCACAACTGAATCAACGCTGTTATTGCTCGATATCCTTTCTATTCTATTGCTCAGTAAACTTTCTTTTTAAAAAATGTGTGTTAGGCTATGAGAAGCTCATTTTGTTTTCATTCTGGATTACCAAAATGGTTTGAATGAGGAATGACCCAGAACATTTCATGTTACTCATCAGGACTGGATCAGGATAACATCATGGTTGAAGTAGGGGAAAGATAATGTACTGGAAGGACAACCCTGAATCATACACCCTGAAATGGGAGCCTTGCACTTTGTGGCCACCATAATTTTATCTTTGCTTTTGAGGGTATGCTTGGCAATGCTTCTGGTATTGTTCAAGAGTCCAGTGAAACAGGGAAGGGTCTGCGCAGATAGGGGAGAGACAAAGATTGGAAATTAAACGAGTATTTACAAACTCAAAATAGATATGAATGGGCTCTGATTCTTTGATCCCCTGAACATATTAACTGTCATATAGTCACATGATTGGGAGAGTGATTGTGATCTCCAGGCCTATAAGTTATGTCAGTCCTGAGCCTTTCCTGAAGACTGTTAAGGTAGGGATTTTACAAGGACTGACATGAATGGACTATTTGTTACCATTTATTTGGTCTATGAAAATCATCACAACTTGTGCCATCTGGACTTTATGGAGATTCTTTGGAGTAAGGTATTGGGGGTGGTACTTGAAAGGACAATTCTCGAGACTCTCTAGGACTCTCTAGGACCCCAGAGAACTTTCCAAAATTGAGAATATGACTAAGTGTGTCAAATGTACCCCAGCTGATTTGCTAAGGACTGAAAATAATAAAATGAAGGAGAGAGAAATGAAGGCAAACAAATGTCTCCCCCTGTGGGGGCCATGGGTGAGACTTAGTATTGAAGTACTTGGTGATGGAATTGGGAGCCAGATTATAGGTTGAGAAGTGAGTGAGAGAGTAACTGAAAGTAAGGAGTGTAGAAGACTTTTCTAAAAGGGAGTTTGGCAGAGAAATAGGATCTAGTGAAGGGGGTGTTGGTTTTTGTTTTTTAGGATAGGTCATAACTAATAATGGCTTCAAATAGGGTCATTATGTGGACTGAAATGGATGGATTAATTCTTGTTCTTTGAGCCACTAGGCTCTCTGGTTGGTGTGGATGGAAGGGAACTATTCTAATATGGCAATCTAATATTCAGCATGAGAACCTGAAGGGTCTACTTTCCAGTTTAGGGTCAGGTATTACTAGAGAAGAGTTTTCTCTGCTTGCTGGGAGGTGAGTTCTTCCTGCTGAGCCAATTAGATCTCCATATTGTTGTCACACTCCTGCCTCTCTCCCTCCCTCCAGGAGCAGCTGGAGTGGGGCAGGTGGTGAAGGATGGGGCAGTCTATGAAGAATGTCCTGTCCCACCCCTCTGAGATTGCGTTATTTAAGCCAATGCATGATGGGAGTTTGTCTGAAAGCTAACAAATATGGAGGTTCTTTAAGTCATCAAGCAGGAGTCACACAAAGAGGAAGTGATTAGTGGAGTCAACAAAGTGTACCAGAGGGAAAGTCCGTCTAGATAAGGAAGTCACTGAGTAAAGGGAGGAGACATGAGAGATCTGAGAATGGCTGTTCCAAATCAAAACTCTGCCAGGGTCCAGGTTTTACCTGAAGAATAAGAGTATCTTCTGAGGCTTGAGAAGATAGTTTGTCTATACCCCCTACCCTGGCAGTGCTGCCCGAAACTCTGAAATGATGATAAAGTCCTACTAATGGTACATTCCTAGAGGCCTTTAAGGAATTCTGTGTGCTTCTAGGGGACCAGGCCAAAATCAGAGCATATGTAAGGAGGATATTTTTGGGCATCCTTGCCACTATATTAAAAAAAAATGTGCTTTTTCTCTGCGGGCATAAAAACTTATTTTTAATCAAAACTGTTCCTTTTACATTTAAATTTAATTCATTCAATAATTTTCTTAATTTCAATTTTATTAATCTCTCCTTTGGTTTTAAGTATTTCTAATTTGGTATTTACTTCGGAATTTTCAATTTGCTCTTTTTCTAGCTTTTTCATCTGCATGCCCAATTCATTGATCTCCTCTTTCTCTATTTTACTCATGTAGGCATTCAAAGATATAAAACTTCCCCTAAGAGCTACTTTTGCAGTGTCCCATAAGATTTGGTAGGTTGTCTCATTGTTGTCATTCTCTTGAATGAAGCTGTTGATTGTTTCTGTGATTTGTTTTTTAACTTGTTCATTCCTTAGGATTAGATTATTTAGTTTGCAAATAATTTTTGGTTTATCTTTCCATGGCCTTTGATTACATATAATTTTTATTGTATTATGATCTGAGAAGGATGCATTGACTATCTCTGCCTTTCTGCACTGGATTGTGAGGTTTTTATGCCCTAGTACATGATCAGTTTTTGTATATGTGCCATGTACCTCTGAGAAAAAGGTATATTTCTTTCTATCCTCATTCAGTTTTCTCCAGAGATCTATCATATCTACCTTATCCAGAGTTTTATTCACCTTCTTCTTTCTTGTTTGAGGTTAGATTTATCAAGTTCAGAGAATGTGAGGTTGAGGTCCCCCACTATTGCTGTCTATTTTTTCCTGTAACTTCCTTAACTTCTCCTCTAAGAATTTGGATGCTATAGCACTTGGAGCATATATGTTTAGTAATGAAACTGCTTCATTGTCTATGGTGCCTTTTAGCAGAATACAGTTTCCTTCCTTATCTCTTTTGATTAGATCTATTTCTGCTTTTGCTTTGTTTGAAATTACAATTGCTATCCCTGATTTTTTATCAGCTGAAACACAATATAGTCCGCTCCAACTGTTTACCTTTACCCTGTGTGTATGCCCCTGTTTCATATGTGTTTCTTGTAAACAACTAATTGTTGGATTATGGTTTTTAATCCATTCTGCTATCTATCTCCGTTTTATGGGAGAGTTCATCCCATTCACATTCACAGTTATGATTATCTGTGTCTTTCCCTCCATCTTTCCCCCCATTTATGCTTTTAGTTCTCCCTTCTCCTCAATAGAGTTTTAATTTTTGACCACCACCTCCCTCAGTCTTCCCTCCCTTCTTTCAGCCTCCTTCCCTTTTACTCTCCTTTTCCCTTACTACTTCTTCCCTCCCTTTTAGCCTCCCCTCCCTTTTCTTTCCCCCTTCCACTCCTGCTGCCTATAGAGCTAGTTATATTTCTATACTTAACTGAGTTTGTTGTTCCCTCCTTGAACCAAATCAGATGAGAGTAGCTCTCATACAATGCTCATCTCCCTCCCCTCTTTTCCTCTATTGTATTATATTTTTGTGCCTCTTCCTGTGATGTAATTACCTTTGTCTGCCTCTTCTTTTTCACATCTCCTCTTGCAATCCCTTTGCACATTTTTATCATGATACCATTAACTTTATACTTGCTCCTCAATATTTGAGGAGCAGCTTGTCATTCTATGTGTATGACACATCTATGTGTATCCCTTTTAAATATCATAATAAATATACAATTCTCAAGATTAGCAAATATCATTTTGTCTTATAGGGATGTAAACAGTTTGCCCATATTGAATAACAAGTTTTTTTTTCCCATTTACCTCTCTTGAGAACGGTGTTTGAAGATCAAATTTTCTACTGAACCCTGGCCTTTTCATCAGGAAAGTCTGGAAATCCCTTATTTCATTGAATGTACATCTCCTTTGCCTGAAATATTATGCTCAACTTTACTGGATAATTGATCCTTGGTTGTAGTCCCAGCTCCTTTGCCTTATGGAATATCATATTCTAATCCCTTCAATCTTTTAAGGTAGAAGCTTCAAGGTCCTGTGTGATCCTGACTGTAGCTCCTCAATATTTGAATTGTTTCTTTCTGACTGCCTATAGTATTTTCTCCTTCACTTGATAGTACTGGAATTTGGAAACAATATTCTGTGGAGCTTTTAGTTTGGGATCCCTTTCAGGAGGTGAACAGTGGACTCTTTCAATGACTATTTTACCCTCTGGATCTAAGACTTCTGGGCAATTTTCCTTGATGATTTCTTGGAAGATATTGTCCAGGCTCTTCTTTTCATCATGGCTTTCTGGTAGACCAATAATCCTTAGATTTTCTCTCCTGGATCTATTTTCCAGGTCAGTTGATTTTCAACTTTTTGTCCTTTAGATTCTGTTTGACTACTTCTTGATGTCTCATAGAGTCATTAGCTTCTACTTGCCAAATCTAATTTTTATCAGATTGTTTTCTTCAGTTAATTTTCGCATCTCCTTTTCTATCTGTCCAATTGTTCCTTCTAAGGAGTTATTTTCTCCAGTTAGGTTTTGTACTTCCTTTTGTATTTATCCAATTGTCCTTTTAAATTCTTCTGTGATTTCTTTTTTCATATTTTTAAAATCATTGGTTAGTTTTTCTTCTATTTCTCTAATTCGGCTTTAAAATCTTTCCTGAGCTCTTCCAAGAATGCTCTTTGGGTTTGAGACCAGTTCATATTCTTTTCTGAAGAGTACAGTCTCAGTGCTGATCTCTTTAGTATTCACGTTTTTGTCCTTATCCTCATAGAAAGATTCTAAGGTCTTTTCTTTTCTGCTTTGCTTCTTATTCATAGTGATTACCTTTTTCCTGGCTTTTAAAGTAGATCTCTGCTTCTGGGGCACAGGGGACTCTGTCCCATAGTTCTTGTGCCTAGAACTTGAGGTTTTGTGGATTGGGGCCTCTGGTTCTCTCAGCTAGAAGCTAAAATGCTGCAGTTTACCTGGTGCTGAACTGGCTGGTGTTCAAATGAAGAGGCCAGGTGAAGTCTTTTTGGGTTTCCCCAGAGTTACCCTGGAGCTACCAGCATAAAGTATGGGGGAGGGGTTGTCTGGCCACAGGAGGTCTCCTCTGCTGAGCTAGAGTATAGGCAAGCTCAGTGGTTGGTGACCCTATCTGCGCTAGTGTCTTCCTGATTTCCCTGGGGTGCTGAGGCACACCTGGGGTCCTGGTGTTGGCAGTTGCTGGCTCCATCCCCTGGGGCTCAGAATCTCCTCCTGGTTTTCTGAGGTGGGGCTGTCTAGGACAGCTCTGGTCCTTCATTGGTCTCCTTAAGCCACAGCAAGAGGGACCTTCCTTAGTAATTTTCCTGGTTTTACAGGCTAAGAGACTGTTTACTCCTTCAGTTAATCTCACTGTTCCAGGATTTTTCCTGGGGAAATATTCTCTGGGCTCTTCAAGGTCAACAAGGGAATGGAGATAACAATTACTGATTACTCTGCCATCTTGCATCCTGGAAATTCAAATAGGTGACTTTAGATTTGCTTTCAATATTTAATCTGCTGACTGAAAGTCTCAGGAGTAGCTGCTGCAATTACCTAGGGTTCTGCACTTCTCTCCCCCTCGGTTCCACTGGACTCCCATTCTGAGCTGATATGTTTGAGAATCTGCAGAGCATTTATAGCTTCAGATTTCCTGTGGCTTCCTGCTCAGCCCTCCCACTGCAGGGACCACACTGCTACAACCAGTGCATTGTGGGCTCCTCCAGTCCCATGCAACAGAAACTTCCCATCAACCTTCCAGTCCTGTCCTGGGCTGGATCTGCCACAGTCTCTCTCCTATTGGATTCTTCCCCTCCAAAATCCATTCAGATTCTCTCTTTAGAGGTATCTGAAGGAGTTTGTCTTAGAGCTTAGATGAGTAGCTACTCTCATTCTGCCATCTTGGCTTCACCTCAATTTAATTCAATTCAGCAAATATTTACTAAGTGTCTACTGAAAGGGGAGAGAGACTAGAAATTGGTTGACCAGTTAAAATACTATAACAGAAGAGTAGGTAATAGGTTGTTGAAGACTTAACCTAGATAGGGTAGAATATGTGAAGGGAAAGAATGGGAAATGTATGAAACAATTTAGATGTAAACTAAAGAGACTTGGCAACTTATTGAACATGAAGAGTCTGGGGAGAAGGAAGATTCAAGGATGACTCTGAGGTTGTGAACTTAAGTGCCTAGAAGGATAATGATGTCCTCAAGAAAAGAAAGGTCTGGGGAAAAAGTGGGTAAAAGGGAAAAATGTAATGAGTTCCTTCTCTCAAATTTGAGATACCAATGGAATATTGAGGTGGTAATATCCAATTGAAAATTAATAATAAGAATCTCAACCAGAGATTTGGGCCTAAATTTGGGAGTCATCTTAAAAATTGGATCTGTGAGGGCTGGTGAAGTTGATAAGAGAGTAAGAATAGAAAGTGAAGGGAAGAGGGCCCAGGACAGAGTTTTGGGGAATATCAATGCTTAATGGGCAGAAGAGAAATGATGTTCCAGTAAAGGAGACTGAGAAGGAGAAATCAGAAAGGAGGAAGAGGAACAAGAGAGAGTAGTGTCACAAAAGTCCAAGGATGAGAGATGATCTGGGGTGGGGGTGGAGGTTGTGATTGTTAATGTCAAAAGCTGCACAATCATCAAGGAGAATGAGAACTGAAAAAGGACTTTTAGATTTAATTGTTATAAGATTCCTGGCAACTTTGGAGAGAACAATTAACAGTAGAATAGTGGTGTCAAAAGTCAGATTTCAAAAAGGTGTTAAGTGGGAGGTAAGTGGAGTGAGAGTGTAGAGGGTTCTTTCTAGGTGTGTAGTTATGAAAGGGAAATGAATTCTAGGATAATAGTCTGATGAGGTGGCAAAGTCGAGTGAAGGTTTTTTAGTAATTGGGGAGCATTTGGGCATGATTATATGCAGAAGGCAAAGCACCAGTCAAGACAGAGAGATTGAAAAATGAGGGAAAGAGAGGAAATAATGGAAGAGGCAACCAAGCTCCCAGGAAGGATACAAGAAGATAGGATCAAGTATACAAGAACAGAGCAACTGACCCTGGTAATGAGAAGGTCCACCTCTTTCTTAAAAACTGAAGCAAAGTTTAAAGGATGATGTAGATGTTTTTGGAGGTAGAGTAAAGGAAATGTGTGTGCTAATAGAAGCCCTCAATATTTTCATCAAAGTACGAAGCAAGGTCCTTTGCTGAGAAGTAGGGGGCAATACATAGAAAATTAGAGAAGAGGAGGTTTGGAATAGCTCCCAAGAGGAGGGTGGTAGAGATTCAGAGAATAAAAGGATTGTGACCAAAGAATGTGAATCTAGTCAAGATCTAAAAACATAAAATTGTAGTGGATATATGAGCTTGGTTTTTTTTGGTTTCAGTTTGACTTTCTCCAGCAGTGTTCACTAATACTGAAGTAATATCTGAGAGGCAGATTGTAAGGGGAATTGAGTGTTAGGCAAGGCATGAGTGTCAGTAAGATAAGGCATCAAGGATTTAAAAATAAGAAGACACTGTATAGTTCAACTGATTAAACACAGGGTCTAGAGTGTGAAGGGATATGTGTGGTCAGAACAGGAGTGATGGACTAGGACAGGGTGGGGAAACTGCTGCCTCAAGGACACATGTGGCCCTCTGAGTCCTCAAGTATGGCCCTTTAACTGAATCCAAACTTCACAGAATAAAATCACTTAATAAAGGAATTGTTTTGTAAAACTTAGACTCAGTCCAAATGTTGCACCCAAGGACCTAGAATATCACATGTGGTTTCAAGATTGAAGGTTCCCTACCCCTGGGAGAACAAAGAGGGGGTAAAACTCTAGGAGTTCATATGGAGAATAAAGAATTGACTTAAGGAGAGTGGAGAAAGGGGGGAAATGGAAGATTTATATTTTGATCACAGTGAACTTCAGAATAATGGAGAGATAATAATTTTGGAGCTAGACAGATGATAGGTGTTACTGAAATGAAGGGTATTTCTATCTATCCCTGTGAATGACTGAGGTAGATTGAAGTTGGAGGTCATGGGAATTGAAAAAGTTGGTGAACTTGAAGGCTGATGAACACCAGGGATCATTGACGTATGTATTTGAATCCCTGTATATGAGAGCAAATGAAGGGGTAGAAAGAAAGCATGTGAAACACATACTAAACTTTGAGAAAGGAAGGAGTATGACCTGGAGTAGGAGTAGATAACTGACAAAAATCTGGACTGAATGATATAGATGGAACAAACATCGAAGTAAGAGAAAGCAAAGTGATGTTGGCAAAAGGATAGCCTGGAAGTGGCAACAATAATTGAGGTATATACCTGCTCCTTTTCCTGGCCCAGAAAGTTGGAAAACATAATAAAGTGAATGTCCAATCCTGAAAATGGTATCCATTGTCATTTGGAGAGAGCCAGGTTTTCATGAACACCACAAGACAGAAAGAGCATAAAATGGAGTGGAGTTTGAAATGGGAGAGAAAAGGCAGGGACTCACCTGAGCTCTCCCAAATTCCTCTTTAAGCACCTTTAAAATAATGCCTCAAAAATAAATTCTGGAGTGGAAAAACCCCCAAAAGGACAAAACAATTCTTTAGCTCAAGACAACTTAGAAGATTGGCAGAAAAAATCTGTCCCATTTGGGCAAGAGAAGAGTGTAGTCCAGCACAGGCCACACACTGGCAAGCCAACAGCAGGCCTGGGGTGGGGAGTACAACTGAAGCAGAAGAGGTGGCTTCTGGAGCTCTCAGCCCACAGATAGTATGGGAGTTGAACAATTGGTCAGAAGGAAATTACAGGGGTCCTTTTGCTAGCACCAGGTACAGGACTCTATTACATTGTCCATATGCAAATCTTGGCCAAAGTCCTGCATTGCAGTCCCAGGGCAAAGAAGGGCACCAACACACCAAAGCTTTCAGCCACAAGGAAACAGGGACTCTGATAATTTGCCAGGTGGAAAAGCGTGCTTGTGGTCATTCACAGACCAGAGCACAACCCAGGAGAGTAGTAAACACATCTCTCCTTAGATCATACCACCTTAGAAGAACTGAAAACTTATAGACCCTCCCCCAGAACTGCACAAAAATCCTGAAGCTTGAAGCATTGCCTCCTCCACCCTGAGAGCAAAGCCTAATTATAACATAAAGTTAAAAGCCAAGACATATGCTGGAAAAGTGAGCAAACAACAACAACAAAAAAGAACTTAAACACAGGGAAGGCAGGGAAGATCAAAGCATAAACTCACAAGAAGACAACAAAGTCAAAATTGCTACATTCAAAGCCTCCAGGAAAAATATGAACTGGTTTTGGACCGAAAAAGAATTTATAAAGGAAGAGGAGGAGGAGGAATGAAGCCAAGATGGCAGAGTAGAAAGACACACATACTCTAGCTCTTCCCCCACAGCCCATAAAATATCTGTAAAGAATGACTCGCAACAAATTCTAGAGCAGCAGAAGCCACGGAACGATGGAATGGAGGAGACTTAAAGCCCAGGGTGACCTGGAAAGCCAATGGGAAAGGTCTGTTGCACCAGACGCAGAGCAGAGCGCAGCCCAGTCTTGGCAGCCTGGCACTGGGAGGAGGACTGGAGTAGGCCTCAGGGGTGGAATCTTCAGGGGCAGCAGCAGTGGTTAGCAGATCCCTCAACCCACAGATGCCAAAGGTCAGTGAAAGGGTTTTTTCAGCTGGCTGAGAAGGGAGCAGTGTCTCCATATAGCTCTGGTTTCAGGTGGCTGCAACAGCTCCCACAGCAGACAGCCAGCATCCATTATTGGAGGCCTCCTGTCCAAAAAGCCAATGAGGAGAAGAATGTTTTAAAAAGCAGAATTAGCCAAATGGAAAAGGAGGTTCAAAAGCTCACTAAAGGAAATACTTCCTTAAAGATTAGAATGGAAGAGATGGAGGCTAATGACTTTATGAGAAATCAAGAAATCACAAAACAATATCAAAAGAATGAAAAAATGGAAGATAATGTAAAATATCTCATTGGAAAAACAACTGACCTGGAAAATAGATACAGGAGAGACAATTTTAAAATTAGGGGACTACTTGAAAGCCATGATCAAAAAAAGAGCCTAGATATCATCTTTCGTGAAATTATCAAGGAAAACCACCCTGATATTCTAGAACCAGAGGGCAAAATAAATATTGAAAG
>CM053770.1:525224065-525282981 GCA_028658325.1 Potorous gilbertii
GGGGAGAAAATTTGGAACCCAAAATTTTGTGAAAATGAATGTAAAAAAAGTTAAATAAATTAAAAAATATATATAAAGTAACTAGGTTATTACTGTCTTCTAGTAATATTCATATTGTTCTTTTGGCATTTAAACAGATCAATCCTGCTTGTCTTTTGTGAAAGCAAAATGTCCTACACCTTTTTAGTGTGAATAAGAATGAGGCTAAAAACCACAACTAGCTAATTTTCTTGGTGACTTTTCTAACTGAGCCTACTTGTTTTCTTGTCTTGGAGGATCAGTTTGTAATTGCATTTGCTTCAAACTGACGCAAAGATTCATGGAGAAATTTTGTGCCCTTTTTGATAAGAGACACAGAGGGTCCCTGCCTGGACCTCTGTAGGGACACTGGAAGGGCCCACAGAGAAATGTTTTATAGAGAAAGGGGTATTTTTTTTGCCCATATTTCAGTTGGACAGCCTTATATATTGAGGAAATTATTAAAGGAGTTTCCATCTAGGAACATCTCATTTGAGAAAGGAGCAATGCCAAGGTGATCCCAGGTCCCAAAGCCTTGTTAGAAGAGCTCCACATAGCTTGGAAAGTTCAGCATGAACCAGGTTTCTGCTCAAGAAGGAAGCTAATTTTTTTTGTCTTTGTTCTTTCTTTTGCCTGTGGGTTGAGAAAGATCTTATAAGGCTAATAAGGCTAAGCACGCACAGCTATATGATAAACTTCATAAAATATTTCTCATTTTGTTGGCTTATTTGGGTAACTCTGTTACATTTCTTGTTTGTGAATGTGCAAAACGTTATATTTCGGAATTATTGATTTTCACCTGTACATGTGTGATCACATGGGATATTTGAGATCACTGTATGACACTTGGGAAGCAAGTGCAAGGATCTTAGTAGTAATAATAACTAACATCTATGTGCTGGACACACTGACTACGTGTATGGTGCTAAGTGCTTTACAAATATTATCTCATTTGAGCCTTACAACAATCCTTGGAGGTAGGAGCTATTTATCCTCATTTAACAGATGAGGAAACTAAGATAGAGAAAACGAGATTTGCCCAGGGTCACAGAGCTAGTAATGTTGGAGGCCAGATTTTAATTCAGGTCTTCCTTATGCTTCCTCAGAAACCATAGAGAATTGTTGTGAATTTGGGACAGACTGTGGGGGAAAAAATGTCCCCCTCTCTATTTGCCAGAGACAATGAATTTCAAATGGGGGAACTGTGTAACTCAGCTTTTGAGCGTAGCTAGTTTACCTAATGGATGAGCCCACTGTGCCCCCTATCACATGGATGAGGTTGATCCCTTTGTCTGCCTACATTTTTAAGACTGCTAAGGTGGAGCTGGTCACTCTTTTTCCACCATCTTTTTGGCTGGTAGTCAGCCAGGTCAATATGGAAGCCCTGACAAGCCAGAGTACTTAGGACTCAAGCCCAAGGAAGATTTTGGACTTCCTTACTTTTTTCCTTCCTTCCTCCCTCCCTTCCTTCCTTCTTCCTCTTCTTTTTTCCTTCCTTCCTATTTCCTTTTCTCTCTCCTTCTCTTTCTTCCTTTTCCTTCCTCCCTCCATCCTTTCCCTTCCTACAGACTTAGGACTATGCTCTATGGGAACTGAGCTAAGCTATGAATATAATCCTAATGAATCTAATTTTCCTCTCCAGAGACTGAGGTGGTATAGGGAGAAAGGAGGATTGTGCCTTCCACATGTTGTAGGAAGTATGCATACTTGAGATTATCTCTGGAGGTAAATCCTCCTCTTTCTAAAAGCTCCATGGTGTTACATTACCTAAAGGTGAAATTTTAAGAAAAGTAAGTTATTAGGGACTGGTGGGGACTAGAATGAGGGAGTCACTTTCTTCCAGTTCTTCTAGTCCAACTCTGCCTGCAGCCCAGGCCTTATGCAAAAGTGACCCAGAGGGCACATCCATTCAGCACTCCCAAAGAAGGTTCTTATGGGGATGAGAAGGAAGGCATTAAAGAATATTCAGGGAAGGTGATAAGCCACTTAGAGGCCAAATATTGCCAAAAGCATACAGAGGCTTTAGAAACTTTCATTTATGCAAAATAGAAGTGGACATTAATTTGTTTACTGAGACAGAATAACATAAATTGTGGGAATAAATCAATAAATCCTTGTTGCAAGGCCATTTTGATACCCTATATAGATTAAGACTAGTTGTCCCTCTTCTGGTGGGTTCAAGTAGGAATCAAGCAGACCTGACCCTTTCTCAGGATCAATTCTCTGTTCTCATTCTGAACTGGTGCCAGGCCAGGGAAATAAATCACTTCTCATGTGAAGGAGTTGGGAGCTCTTAATTGTCTACCTGATATTGATCAGTTGAATAGGCTGTATAAAAAAGCCTGCCTTAAAGGCCATGAAAACTTAGTTCTTGGAGGGTACTCTTTGAGGCTTTAAGCAACATCTTTCTGTAGGCCTTTTCCCCATTTATCACTACTGAGGTCTAAATGAAGACTGACTTGAGTGGTATGTGTCCTTCCAGTAGTCTGTTCTAAAAGGATGAGGTGACAAAAGGCTTTGTCTCAATACGATTTCTGGGTGTGGTTATTAAAACATGAGGTTGACAAGGAAGATTGATAACTAATCCTGTAGCATTTTGTTTAGGAAATACCAGTCTTGCCCATGTTTTAAGTGAAGAATTCAATTGCTGAAAAGGGGTATCTATGGAAAGAACAAAATGAACTTGTGAAGAAGCATAGTCTCTCAAATAAAATGTTGAGATAAAAAACACAGACTGTTTTGAAGATAGGCTGGAGAAATGCCTCAAGGCCAAGCAATGACCACAGTTAGAATGGCTGTCAGACATTGTAGTCCATCAGCTTATTTGAATGACTCTTTTTAGAAGTCTGAAGTTTATGACCAACAAAATTATAAACTATATTACTATTTGGTGATTATGGGAAAATTAGGGACTGCTGAATTCCCACCTGACAGAAAGATGGATTTCTTGGGTTGTTGTTGTTGTTGTTGTTGTTGTATCTGTCCTTTGTACTCAAAGAGGACCATGACATCATCACATCATGATGACATGACTTGCAATTGACTTTGACTTAAGTGAGGAAGGGCTGTGCAAGGTTACCAACCTCACTTTCTTCTCCTGAGCCATCTGGGTCCAGTGGCCTGATATTCACCAGGACAGCTGGAGATGACTCAGGATGCAATGTGAGACCCTAGCTCTTTCAGGCTAAGGTCTTACAGCATTCTCTCTTTGAGTGAGATACACCCATTCAATGAATAGTCTTCTTTAAGTTATTGCTCAAGGGATGGTCCCTTTAATAATAAAAAAAATAACCTGGGAGGAGAAGACCCTTAGGCTTCCTGGGTAAGAGAGAAACAATTACAATTTAGTTGTGTTTGTCCTTCATTGCCAAAGACCATGCCACCAGAGAAATGATGACATGACTTGCACTTGACTATGTTTTAAGTGACTGAGTGCTGTGCAAGGTCACCAGCCTCACTTCTCCTCCAGAGTATTTAAATACTAAATAGTAATACTAAATATCAATTAGGTTGTACCTCACAAGGTAAAGATTATATTGCTCTCTAGGGTCATCTATAGACTGAAAGAGGAGAAAGCCCCCAAGAATGTATGTATTTCCCTTTACTGGCCCATCCTGATTTAAGAAGTAGAAACAGGGGAAAGACAGGTTTTACATCTATTCTGCAAGGAGTTGTGTTTTGCCATGAGAAGAAGGTTGGAGCTTATTGGACAAATTACAGGTCTCTAAGGTGACTGTAGCAGCTATAGCATGGAGGCAAGGTGGAGCCCTTCTAGCCACTGGGTCCAGCAAAATGGAAAAATACCCAATAAGTGAGGACCCCAGAGGCCACCCCACTTTGTTCATGTATAAACAGCAAGAAGGACTTTTCATAGTGAGGGATGCCAAGTGCAGGGGCATAGAGAAAGGCTGCCTTCTAAGTAGCTAGTGCATTCGTGTGCTCATTGGTGAAGATGAAGGGTTCAGAAAGATTTTTCCTTGTCATCTCAACCAAGAGGTTAATGATCTATAAGAGGGTACCCATTACCTAATTAATATCCTGCAGCTTCCAGAATGGCATGTACCTAGCATTTGGTTTTTGCAGCACTGAGATCCTTTTTTGAGAGATCCTCCAAGAATTGTGATATAATGAAAAGCCTACATACTCAACCTCATGTTTGCACCATTGCAGTTTGCCTTTAGAGATTTTATGGCCTTTTCCTGCAAGGTGCCTTAAGAGTTGGAGATTACTGGACTCATAGGCAGCTTTATCAGAGAAGGCAAGCAATGAATCACCCACCTACTGGACAAGGGCAAATCCAGCAGGCAAGGTAACAAAGTACAAATCAGTCTCATGGATTGAGAAAAGAGAGTTGATCTCTCTACATAGCTTGTGACAATCTAATCCAGGTCCATTGCTGGTTTCACCCAGTGAAGGTGAACAGGTATTGAACATCAGAGTGGCCTGGGATGGAAAAAAAATGTTGAATGTACATCTGTAACCCATAAAACAGGTAGCCAAGGTGGGGGTAGGGAGGGGATGAAGGAAGCGGGGTGAAAGATACTATAATGATGGAGTTGAGGACTACAGGGTGACATGGGACTATAGAAGTGTTAATGGTGTAAAGGTCATATACAAAATGATAAATAGATTTTCCATCTGGGCCAGGTTTAGGCTTTGTAATTGGCAAAACAGGTGTATTACAAGGAGACTTGCAAGGAACTATCAGCCTCTGCAGAATGAGGGACTCACTAATAGGTGAGATATGCCCCCTATTTCTTGGCTTAGAGGGTATTGAGGGACTGAAGAGGTTTCCCCTTCTTGGTGGTGATTTCTACAGGGGATGTATGCTTCAAGAGACCCACCTCAGAGGATCTATGCCCCCCACAGAGGATTGGGGATCCCAGGAAGGAACATGAGGTGAGAGTCCTCAGTTTCCTGGTGTGATCCTCAGTTTCCTAGACTGGTTCTGAGGATTACCCCAATAGGAAGGGAAAGAGAAGAACAGAGTGGTCAGGGATTGTCGAACCCAGGGTTCCATTTGGGGAGAACTTAATACTTTACTCAATTTTGCATAGCAAATCTCTGTCCACAAGGTTTGTAGGAGATGAGATCAAGAGAAAAAAATATTCCAAGGAATAAGATCCGACAATTATACACTGACAGCATAACTTGAGAACCAACCATATCCAAAGTGCCATGAGTTTTAACCCTCAGGCTTGTGTAGAGGGTGGGTCAGGATAGTTCTGGGGGGAGGCACTAATATCAATGAAGCAGCCTTGTTCTTCTACCACAATAGTGATGTGAGGCTCACATGTGTGGGGAGAGTGGCTTAGTGGCACTGAGTATGCAAGAACAGGAAAATCAGGGGTTGGGTGGTTGGGCCCAAAGAACTCACATCTACCCCTGCCCACCACTGCCCCCCCTGCCACTCATCCTTCTCCCCTCCACAACCTCATGATGACTGAGACTGTGCAGCTTCCTGCTTCAGATTCTGCTTCTTCTTTTCTACAATTTTGGCCAAAGTACCCTTTCTTTCCACAGTAAAAATATTCCCTTCTTGGTTTCTGAGTGTCATTGGGAATAGCAGAAACCACCACAATGGAATTTGTTTCATTAGCTTTTGCTTGCCCACTTATAAAAAACATAGGTGGCAATTCTCTGTAATTCACAGATATCCTTTCCATACCATCTGAGGCATTGCGTTGAGGTAATCCCTAATATCTGGAAAGGACTGGTTTAGAAAGGCATAATCCATAATGGATTATGCAAGCATATCTTGGATTTAAAGGATTTAGACCCACAAAGCATCTAGCATCCTCATATAGCCTTTCAAAAAGCTGATTTGGAGATCATCCTTATTTTAGGCAGGCAACTGTGGTGCAGTAGATAAAGCATAGGGCCTAGAGTCAGGAAGACCTGAGTTCAAATTTGTCCACTTACTAGCTATGTGACCCTGGGTAAATCATTTAATCCTGTTACTTCAGTTTCCTCCTCTGTAAAATGAACTGGAGAAGGAAATGTCAAACCACTTGTTGTATGACCCCGGACAAGTCACTTAACCTTGTTTGCCTCAGTTTCCTTATCTGTAAAATGAGCTGGAAAAGGAAATGGCAAACCACTACAGTATCTCTGCCAAGAAAACCCCAAATGAGGTCACAAAAAGTCAGGCACAACTGAAAAATGACTGAACAACTGTGAATGGGAAATTTTCCCAGTTCCCAGACCAATAAGAACTTCTCCAATGGGGTATCCATCAGCTTACTAGAGCTAGGCCCCATGGGACCCTCATTAGGATCTACTCCTTACCTTCTCTAGATGTATCTGGGGAGCAAGGAGGTCAGAGGACAGGTGTTCCTTCACCTCAAAAGTCCCTTGATAGAAAATCTTACCAGAGTGCTCCTTATAGGGTTTAGCAATGGTTCTGTCATTCTGTGGCTGTTCACATCCTCTTCTTCTTCCTAGCTGCAAAACTCACCAAAGCTGTTAGAGTTAAATAATAAAATTGAAAATCATCTGGATAAGCGATTTATTAGCAGTGCACAGGGTTACAAAACAAACCAAGTTTGGGACTCTCAATAGCCAAGAACCCTGAACATTGGTTTTTACTCAGTTAATAAAGAGTTTTGAGGAAATGAAAAGCAGGTTGAAAGGGTTAAGACAATAGGGTTTTTTATTGAAGATCTGGAGACAGTTAAGTGAGGGTGAAAGCTAATTGGAGGGAACTGGGAGAAAATCAGGAGATGCTGAGGAGAGAAAGAAAAGGGGTAGTTTGTCATATCCTTCAAATTGGGTGATTCTTGGTGGGGGCCGGAGAGTAATCTTGTGACTTCTCCAAACTCAGGTGAGTTTGAAACTTAAGTTCACGAAATGCTGGATAAAGGCAAAATGGATTTAATAATACTCTTTCAATATTACAGATCCAGGGACTAGCTGCAATCGAAATTTTTTTTAACCCTTAACTCCTACTTTTAAGTATTATTTTTGGCAGCTGTTTTACATCACAGAAGTCTTTCTGGTTTTACTAGCTAGCTTTCTGTTCCTGGTTGCTGTCAGCCTGATGCTATATTCGTTTGATTTACAATTGCATTGTGATGCAATGTTTGTGCTTTTATTGCACTACAACCATTCTGACTTTGGGAGATTGTAATAGTTCTATGACTTGTTTTTCCTTTTAGGGGAGTGTATTTATCCCCCCCTTATTAATTACTAAGAGTAGTTACTTTTTCCCCTTGAGTGCTTTTATTTGCTAATACTTAGAAAAGAGGTCTGAGTTATCAATACTAGGCATAAAACAGGATCTGGCTCTTGGTCTGGCCACAACAGGACTGAGAACCCGACTTTTAATTCCTTTGTTATTTATTTGCTCAGGCCTGCTGACCTAAAGGGATGATCAGGCTTCATGGTATTAGTGATTTTAAGTTCATGGGTAGCCTTTGGTCAAGTTGACCTAGAAGGAAGGTAGACTAAATGTCTTTTGGGATTGTGATAAGACTAGCATTTTCCTGATGCAGACTCCCTGATTTCCCAGACACAACTTCCTTTTCCCCCACAACCTGACTGGCTTGATCTGAAGGAATAAAAGTATATCATATTCTGATGCCTTACTGACCAGATACACTTTCCAGATGGAGATGAGGGAGATTGGGTTCAGAGGAATAAGTATCCTTGTATATCTCTACATGGTTACTGCAAAGTAAACCTCCTTTCTCAAATGTTCAGTTACTTGGGTATAACCAATAGACTGTATGTATTTGTTAAGGCAGCTCTTTTTCATTTTTTATTGTTTACTTGGGGGGTGGAGGGAAAGTAGGAAAGAGAAAAAACACGTTTTCCAGGTGCAGATGAGGGAGATTAGGTTCAGAGGAACGTGTCACTGTATCCTTATATATCTTTACATTGTTATTGCAAAGTAAACCTCGTCCTTTTTCAAATGTTTAGTTACTTGGGTATGACCATTTGTTAAGAGAGTCCTTTTTCATCTTTTTATTGTTTACTTGGGGGGGGGGGTGGAGGGAAAGTAGGAAGGAGAAAAGACATAATTATAAAAATGGTTGTTGTACTTCATTCCCGAAGTACACCATGATCACATCACCATGATAAAGAGAAGTTTCTGTGTTTAAGACCGGCTGATCAGATCAATATGAGCTCTGAATGCTCTACCACAGATTGGGCACAGATAGTCTGGGTGAACACTTGTGGTGGTTACTCCAAATTTGTGCATCCTATGTTTCTTTTGTGCTATTTCAATTTTACTTTGCTCAGAGAGCACAGCCCCTTCTCTGATATTGGCACACCATGCTTAGCAGTCCTGTGCCAGGGTCTCGTATGTCACATAATCAACTTCAAAGTTCTTGAGAGAGACCTTGAGAGTGTCCTAGGATCACTTCTTCTGACCACCATGTGATCGCCTGCCCCATGTGAGTTCTCCATAAAATAGTCTTTTTGGCAAGTGTACATTTTGCACTTGAACAAGGTGGCTGGCCCATTGGAGTTGTGCTGTCTGAAGCATAGTTTGAATGCTTGGCAGTTTAGTTAGAGAAAGGACCTCAGTGTCTGGTACCTTATCCTGCCTGGTGATCCTCAGAATCTTCCTAAGACAGTTCAAATGGAACTGATTCAATTTTCTGGCATGGTGCTGGTAAACTGTCCATGTTTCACAAGCATATAGCAATGAGGTCAGCACAACAGCTCTGTAGACCTTCAGTTTGGTAGTCAGTCCAATACCTCTTCTCTCCCAAACTTTTCTTTGGAGCCCCCCAAACACTGACCCAGCTCTTGCAGCGTGTGCATCAACCTCATTGTCAATGTGTACATCCTTGGAAAGTACACCACCAAGGAAACTGAACTTATCCCCAGCATTCGGAACTTCTCCATTTGTTGTAATTGATGGTTCCACATTTGGATGGTGTGGTGGTGGTTGATGGAGCACCTGTGCTTTCTTGGTGTTTATTAGGCCAAAATTAGTACAGGCAGCAAAGAATTGATCCATACCTTGTGGTATCTCAGCTTCAGAGGCTGCATTGAGTGCATAATCATCTGCAAACAGAAGATCATTCATCAACATTCCCTCCACTTTGGTCTTGGTTTGTAAAATATAGCCTAGAAAAATAAAGAAATAAAGTGACTATATTTTTACAAGTATTTCTTTTCTTCCTCCTACTTTCTCTCTATCACCAAATAAACTTCCTCATTGATGCCCTATGTGGGACATCTCTGATGCCCCTTTTATGAGAATACAAAGGACTGACCTTAGGGTCTATTGGCCCATTCACACTCATTATTGATCAAGTTGTAGCTTTTGGAAATGATTGTTTACATATCTGAACTTATTCATGGACTCAATCTTTAAAGGGGAAAGCAAACACTGTTTTAGAGAGAGAAAAAGAGAAAAATAGCTGAGAGTCATAGGTAGGAGGAAAACTATGGAGATAGCCTCTTTTTTTCCTTGAGGGGAAGTCTACACATTCTCAAGGCCCCTCCAGAGAATAATATGCACCCAGGAGAGAAGGTAGCCATGTGACACCCTAGAAATGGCCTACCACAGACTATGGCAGAGCTGGAAGAATGCTCAGGTCAGTCTGTTACCTTCAGAAATGACAACTGGAAGACACGAATGGCAGAAATAAAATGACTGTAGGGTTCCTGGAAGAAAAGGGAAGAAATCCCCAAACCAAGCATTCAGCTCTCAAGGGAAGGAGTTCCTGGACAATTCTGATTAATGTGACTGAGGGGAAGCCAGAGGAAAAGGAGAGGAGCAGAGAACGATAAAAGTAACATGGCAGAGAAGTGAACTAAACCTTCCCTTTTATTTGTGTTGAGTTTAAAAGTGGCATGACTCTCGGCATAGCCTAGTTCTTTCCCTTTTCAGGAGGGATAAGAATAATAGCTACAATAATAAAAATAGCAAGAGCTAACATTTATAAAGCACCTACCATGGGCCAAGCTTTATAAATGTTATCTGTTTGATCCTGATGACAAACCCAAGATGGGTAATTATCCCCATTTTACAGTTGAGAAAACTGAGGCAGAGATGAAGTGATTTGCCCAAAGTCACAATACCTATTACTGTCTGATTTGAACTCAAGTCTTTCTGACTCCTGGTCAAGCACTCTATCCACTGCACCACCCAGCTAATAAATTCCTGAAAATTACAGAGCGTTACTATAAGTTGGCCCTGAAGGAGGTGGAGCTCACTGGAAAGGCATGGAGAGTTCTGGTGACTGTAGAATTTGAGTAAGAACTTTTTCTCTTTTTCATATTCTGTTGGGTAAAATAGAAACTTTCTTATTTTACATTTCATATTGGTAGCAGGAGTATTTATTAGACGAAACCTAAGGTCCCTTTAATTTTTTTGTTTGTTGTTTATTGTTGTTTGTAGAGACTTAGACACGAGCTATATCCTGATGTTCTCAGAGGGAATCTCCTCAATGGGGGCACAAGTCACAAAGAATGCAATTTGAGAATATACCTCTAGGATTGGGTGCTGTCCAGAGCTGGGGTTCTGGGTGACTAGTGTTTCTGTTTACTAAGGATTTTGAGTTATCACTTTAATACATATAATTTGATATCACAAAGCAAATACTTCTGGATCATGGAGAATTGAGTTATTTAGCATTAACAAGGTTGCTAGGTGACAGAGTGGGTAGAGTTTGGATTTCTGAATCAGGAATTCCTGAATTAAAATCCTACCCTAGTATAAGTCATTTAATCTGTCCTAACCTCACTTTCTCCATGTGTAAAATTAAAATAATAACAAAAACAATAATACCTGACTCACAAGGTTTCTGTGAGGATCAAGTGAGAGAACATATATAAAATGTGTTGCTAAACTTGAAACATTAAATAAATGTTAGCTATTATTATTAAAATAACCATCTCTTCAATTGCCTTCTAGACATCTCCAGCTGGTTGTCCCACATCCCACTGAAGTTTCATTTTGTCTTTTGATGATCCTATGTTTTTAATTATCATTTATAAGAAGAAGATTTCCCAACAATATTTCAAACTCAATGTGTCTAAAACTGAACTTATTATCTTTTCTCAAAATCTGTCATTCCTTTCAATATTCCTATTATTGTTGATGGCGTCCTACCAATCACCAATCCTTAAAACTTTGGAGTTGTCATTGAGTCTTCCCATTTCTTCAAGCCTCACTCTTACATTCAATTATTTGCCAAGTGTAGTCAAGTCTACCTCCACAACATTCCTTGCATCTACTCTCACTTCTCCACTTTCACCTGGACTATTTTTTAGTAGCCTTCAAAATAGTCTTCAAAAATCCCTGATTCCAGTCTTTCCTCTCTGCAGTCTATCCTTCACACTGCTACCATAGTAGCAGTCCCATTTCAGAGAACCAATCAAATCATTCACATCTTCAAAAAAATTCAGGGACTTGCTATTGCCTATAAAATAGGAGACCAACCAAAAGGCTCCCAGTTCTGAGACAATGCACAATATGTTTGCCTGGTACCAACCCACATGAAGTCTTGTTGTACATATTGGAAGGATCCTTAACCTTTGCACTTCATAACAACAGTAGTTATTCTCTGTTCCCTGTCATCTTATTGTGTAGTGATAAAGCCTTTTAACTGGTTGCTGAGCCATAACAGACTTTTACAGAAAAATCTGAAGATTCAGACATCTCCCTCCGTTAACTCCTCTTTAATCGCTCTCATGGAGAAATGACCCTTCTTACCAAATCAAACTCCTGTAAATGCATTCTTGGTGCTATCCTTTCTTATCTTCTCCTGGAAATTGTCACCTCCATCATCTCTATCTCTCTTCAGTATCTCCCTGTCTACTAACTATTGCCCTGCTGAGTTAAGTCCTCACCAATCCTGAAAACATTGTCACTTGATGATGTCATCCCAGCTAGCTATCATTCTATCTCACTTTCCTTTCACCTCTCCCCTTCCTTTTACCTCTATACTCTTTGAGAAAGCTCTCTACACTCATTTCAATTATAAACCTTCTACAATCTGACTTCTCACTTTACTATGTTCTCTTTAAGTCATTGTTATTTTCTTAATTGTCAAATCTAATGACCCTTTCTCAATCCTTATCTTTGTTGATACTGTGATCTTTGATACTGTTAATTACTTCTCTCAGAACTTAATACAGATTTTAAATGTTTTATAATGCTCCTCCTTTTTTTTTAATCTCCATTAATATTCAGTAACTCATCCATCCCTAAAAGAAACACCCCTTGTAACACAAGTACAGTAAACAAAATGGATGAACACATTGGGTCTATCTGAAAACATATATCTCTTTTTGTACCTCTAGTCCATCATACACTGCCCTCCAACCTCCCCTGTCTCCACCTCTGCACCCCCCACTCCCATCAAAAAGCATGCTTTATCAACAGTCTTCTAACGTTATGATTGGTCATTGCATCAATCAGAGCAAAATTGTAGTCAAACTGTAAATTATCCTGTTTCTACTCATTTTATTCTCTACCAATTTGTACAGATTTTTACAAGTTTCTCTGAAGCCTTTGTAGTCAAAATCTTATGGCATAATAATATTACATTCATATACCATGACTTATTCAACCCTTCCCCAATTGATGGAAAGAAATAAGTATTCATTTCTATAATACCAACTATGTATTTGTTGGCATAGTACTAGGTCCTTTGATACACTTTATTTTCAGTTCTTTGCCATAACAGCAACTTCTCTTTTTGTATATAACAGACCTCAAGAGGCTATCTATTCTCTCTCCTCCAACTTTATCCCCTTGCCCTCTTATTTCTTTCTGAATTTAGAAGACTTTATATCCTTCTAGATATATACATTGTTCCCTCTTTAACCCATTCCCAATGAAAGTAAGGTTCCAACACTACCTTCCCTTCCCCCTATTAGATTCTTCTATATCAGTTTTTCCTTTAATGCTTCATTTGTAGATGATTACTCCATTTTATCTCTCCCTGCACAATATTACTTTTTTTAGAATCACTACATTATACTCAGTTCAGTACAAACTTTTCTTTCTAACTACCCAAATAGTAATGACCATCATAAGAATACTGATTTTCACATGTAAAAAGTAAATAATTTAACCTTATTGAGTCCCTTATAATTGGTCTTAAATGTTACTTTATATTTCTCCTAGATGTTAAGTTCTGCTCCGAAAGTCTTTCAGTTAGTTAAATGTCCATTTTTTTTCCCACTTAGGGTAAATTACCTTTAGGCATAACCCCAGCTCTTTTTCTCTGCAAAATATAGTCTTCCAAGACCTATGGTCCTTCAACATAGTAACTGCTAAGTATTGTGTAATCCTTATTGTAGCTCCATGATATTTAACTTGTGTTTTTTTTCTTGTTGCTTCCAATATTTTCTCCTTAATCTGGGAGCTTCGAAACTTGCTTATGATCTTCCGGCAAGTTTTCCTCCTGAGATCTCTTTCAAGTGATGATCAGTGGATTTTTTTTTTCTATTTCTGCTTTGCCTTCTTGTTCTAGAATTTGAGGGCCATTTTCCTTGGTAATTTCTTGTAATATTGTATCAAAATTCTTTCTTTTTTAATTGTATAATCTATGTCAAATAGCTTGCCTTATCAAAGAGATGAGGAGAGGAAGGAGGGAGAGGATTTGGAACTCAAAATGTTAAAAGTATTTTTACATGTAATTAGGAAAAAAAGAAAATATTAAATTTAAAAAGACCAAAAAAGTCAAGTTTTCTGTTCATTTCTGGTATTTTTCTCAAGAAATATCTGAAAGTCCTTTAGTTCATTAAATATATATTTTTTTCCTTTACAGAATTACACTCAGCTTTGCTGGGTAGGTTATTTTGTTTACAAACTCATTTCCCTTGCTCTTCAGAACATCAAAGACCTTTGGTTTTTTAATGTAGAAGATTTCAAATCTTGTGTTATCCAAATCTTGTGTGAAGTTATGGTAACTTCACAATATTTGAATTATTTCATTTTAGTTCCTTGTAATATTTTCTCCTTCACCTGGGAGCTTTGAAACTTAACTGTAATGTTCCTTTGAGTTTATTTGGGATATGTTTCAGATGGTGATCAGTGGATTTTTTCAATTTCTATTTTACTCTCTAGTCCTAAAAGAATTTATAAAAAAAATTCTTAAACTATAATGGATAGACTCTTTTTTTGATCATGACTTTGAGATAGTCCAACAATTCCTATATTATATTATCTCTCCTCAATATGCTTTCTAGGTCAGTTGTTTTTTTCAATGAGATATTTCATGTTCTCATCTATTTTTTCATTATTTTGATTTTGTTTATTTCTTTGTTAATTGTTATTATATATTTAGTAATGCTAATAATTATATATTTTATTGTATCAATATTATTATTTCTTATGAAATCATTAACTTGCTCTTGCCCAATTCTAATTTTTAAGGAGTTATTTTCTTCAGTAAATCTTTGGATCTCTCTTTCCAATTGATTGACTTTTCATAATTTTGTTGATCTTCTTCAATTATCCTTATTTCTTTTCCCAATTTTTCCTCTACCTCTCTTATTTGATTTTTAATCCTTTTTAAGCTTTTCAAAAAAATATTTTTTGGGTTTATGATCATTTAACATTTTTCTTGGAAGTTTTACAAGTAATTATTTTGACTTCATTGTATTCTTCTGATTTTGAACCCCAATTTTCTTTATCACCATACTAACTATCTGTAGTCATCTTCTTTTTCTGTTACTTTCTCCTTTTTTTAAAAATGTCTATTTCTTGGATGTTAACTTTTTTTAGGGTCAAGCTTCTAGTCCCTGGGTGTGGAGGATAATGTCTCTGGCTTCAGGTTTTTCATGTTTTTGTTTTCAGAGCTCCATCTGGGGATCTTTGATTTTTGGGTTCATCCAACGTACATCCAAGGCCAGGTGTGGTTCCTGCTATTCTGGTTTACTCCTTGATTTATGAGCAAACTTCAGAACTCCTTTCTACCCCTGAGCCACCAGTCCTCAAACCACTGCTACCACAAATCTCTGTTGTCCCACTGTCTAAGGGCCAACTTGCCCCTCTGTCCCAGAACCAATATCAGGGATTCCACTCTCCTGAGAGTGATCACAACTAGTTCTCTCCACTCACTAGCATGTGATCACTCCTCCTTACCCTTAGCCCCAGTCCAGAACTGTGTGCAATCGATGGCACCTGAATCCTGCATTCAGTGATCAGCTGCTCCCCACTCCCCACTCCCATTCACACACACACACACACACACACACACACACACACACACACACACATACATACACATACACACACACACACACACACACACACACAATGCTCCTCTCTATGACTTTTTTAATGACCATGAAACTTTTCATTCAATAGCTCTTAAAATACTTAAATTCTAATTCTATAAATATTGGTAAGTGCCCTGGAGAAATACAAAAATGAGTTAGGTGACAGCCTCTGCCCTCATGAAGCTTATTATCTAGTAGGAAGTTAAGAAACAGATGACTATAATACACACAATATGATAAGTGATCAGTGATCCTTTCAATATACCCTCAGGAAGCCAGAGAAAAGTAGCTGAATCCAGATATTTCCCACCTCATCAATCTTTGTTAGAAGGCAACTAGGTGTCACAGTTGGACCTGAAGTCATGAAAAATGACTCATTGGGAAATGGCCTCAGGCACTTACTTGCTGTGTGACTCTGGATAAGCCACTTAACTTTTATCACAGTTTCTTCAACTGTAAAAATTTATATAATAATAGCACTTACCTCATAAGGTTGCTGTCAGGATGGAATGAGCTAATATTTTTTAAAGGGCTTAGCCCAATGCCTGACACTTTAATTAGTGCCTGTTTCCTGCATTCGCAGACCTCCAACTATATTATCAAGCAGCAATCACCATAACCATCTGTTATTAGTTTAAATATATTATCAAGCAGCAATCACGATAACCACATGTTATTAGTTTAAAAATAGAGAAATAGATCAACAAAACCAAACAGACAAAAAGGAATCAGAAACAATAAAACTCAATAATCCAGTAACTGATAAAACAGAAAACATAAATTACCCATCACCTTATTTGATTTAAAAAACTGTTGGTAAAACTGAAAAGAAGTCTGGCAGAAATTAGGCTTAGATCAACTCTATACATTATATTTCACAATATATACTAAATGGATATATAACATTAATATTAAAGATCATACTATACAAAAATTAGAAGAGAAGCAGATTATATACCTCTCAGAGGTATGAGCAGGAGAGGTTTTTTTTTTTTTAACCCAACAAGAGATACAGATAATTACAAAAAAATAAAATAGACAACTTTGATTATGAAGAGCTTTTGCATAGGCAAGTCATTGAATTGGGAAAAATCTTTGTATTAAATTTCTCTTATAAGGGTCAGGTCAGGATTTATAAAAGATAGCTATAGATATAGACATATGCACACACACACATATATGCATCTTGTATATATGTATAAATTATATATAATACACACATATGAAACACACATGTATACATATACATATATACTCATGTGTTTGTGTATGCCTGTGCATATAAAATTAACAGTCGTTCCCTAAAAGTAAGTGGTCAAAGAATGTAAACAAACAGTTCTCAGAAAAATTGCCAAGTATCCACAAACACATGAAAGAGTGTTCTAAATTACTATAAGTAATAGTACTATACAAGTAAGTAATAAGAGAAATGCAAACTTAGAAACCCCAAAAGTTCATTTTACATAACTGAAAATTGACAAAGATGATAAAAATAACAATAGCAATATTAGAAGGGAGCAACTGGAGCATTAATCCATTGTTGGTGAAGCCATGAAATGGCACAACAATTTTCGAAAGCAGTTTGAAATTATATTAATAAAGTAACTAAAACATCCATTTCCTTTGAATCAATTAATCCATTACTGGATTAATACCCAAAGGGCACCATCAATAAAAAGACAGTTTCCATATACCAAAATATTTATAGTAGCACTTTTTGTGATAACATAGAATTGGAAACAAAGTAGATGTCCATAAATTGGGGAATGGCTAAAGAAGTTGTGTTACATGAATATAGCAGAATACTGTATAGTATATACTGCTGTATAAAATGATGTATGTGGTGACTACAGAGGAGCATTGAAAGATTTACATAAACTGAAGCAGAACCAGGAAAACAATATATACAATGAATACAATATAAATGGAAAGAACAACCACACACACATACAAATGAAAAATGAATATAACAAAATTATAAAGATCAAACATGACTTGAATTAAAGAGACATGAAAGGATACCTCTAATGCACTCCTTCTCGGGGGTAAGAAGTCCACAGACCTTGAACAAGCATGTTTTCAGACTTTTTTCAATGTATTACTCAATTGTGTTCACTTTTTTCTTTAAAAAAATAGTACTTTTTGGCATCTCTGGGAGGGAATGGGGAAAGGATACTAGGGAGAACAAAGATGATATTAAAAAAGAATATATCAATAAAAATTTACTTTTTGAAAAATAAGTAAATGCTTATTCCCTTTCCTCCCCTTTTGTTCTCTTACAGGTAAAGTCGTACTCTGTTGCCTTGCCATGATATGGAGATGACCCAAGTTTCTTTAAAATTATGTTAGTGATATACAAATTCTAAAACCATAATGGAGCACTTCACGGATAATTCCAGCAACAGATCAAGTCTATTTTTCAATAACCAGCCTAGAGAAGTACAGAAAAGCTCCTCACCAGTTGGGCAGATGCTGATGATGAATTCTTTGGCTACTGCAATCCATGAAACAGAGAAAAATACAAATGGCCCTTAGTCCCATTTCACTGCTAAGTTTAAATAATTATTTTGAAATTGACACCCCAAAAAGCATTTCCATGTACAAAGAACATGAAAGAGAGGATTATATCTTAAACCATGAATATCAATTCCACATAGCTTATTTTTTTAAGATATCTAAAAAAATTCAACATATAACTTTCAACACCTTCTAAAGACCATTCCCCTCTGGAAAAGATAATCAACAGCAGGGAGAGCTCTGGGGCAGAACTAACCTGAGTATCTGATGTCATGCTCTAATTCCTATCCTAAGTGTTAGATCCTCTTCCACTCTTTTCAACTCTTGTTCAGGGACCACTATGCAATTCAATATTATTTCTACTGCTATAAAGAGAAAGATAATCTTCTGCCCTGTGGTTTCACTCAGCATTCCTGCCATTCTGAATAATAGTAGGTGTGGGTTACTTATTGCCAAAGTTCCCTTCCTTAGTCACCACTCCCTGATGCCTCACACCCATCTATTAGAACCACCTATGAACAAACTGGAGCCATCTTTGGTCAGGGTAACAACTACTGAAAGTTAGGGCAATTACTAAATTGTAACAATTGCTAAAAACCCAGGGCAACTGGAAAGTTGCTAAGGTACTAAGGGACCCTGACCCTTGAAGGAGAGAGCCTAGGCTTATTTTTTTCTCATACTTCTTACCCCAACCCATAGTTCAAAGTTCTTAAAGTCTGGATTTTGTTCATGTCTACGTTCTCACCAAAATGAAGAATAGAAAGGTAATGTATAATGTAAATCGAATATGTAATGGTTATTTATTAACTTTACACAGAAGAAACACTTAAGACAAGGAACTGGCAAGTATCCATCAATAAATCTTTAAAGAACAGCAATGTGAACTACTGTTAGCCTCTCCTATGTGTTCTTAGTTGCTTTGTATAATATGAGAGTGGAGAAAGGGTACCAGCCTCTTCTCCCATACTTCTATGGAAAGGCTCTAATGGTCCTCATCTCCCTCAGTAGATGAGAAGGCAAGAAAGAGAGGGACAGAGATTCAAAGAGACAGAAACCAAGAGACAAAGACAAAGAGGTAGGTGGGATACCTAAAAGCATACCACTGAATTAATAGCAATTCCTTCTCAATGGAGGGGGACAGCTACATGACACAGAGGATAGAATTCTGGACCTGGAGTCAGGAAGATGAGTTTTCCTGAGTTCAAAACTGGCCTCAGACATTCACTAGCCATGTGACCCTACATACCTCATTTGACCCTGTTTGCCTCAGTTTCTTCATCTGTCAAATGAGTTGGAGAAGGATATGACAAACCACTCTGGTCTCTTTGCCAAGAAAACCCAAATAGGGTTACAAAGAATTGGACATGGCTGAAACTGAACATACTTCCCAGTGACCAGTAAGGCTGCAGTTCATCTCAAATTGTAAGTCCTTTTAGCATTGAACCATGTGTGTGAAAGTTGTCTGGGTTGGTGCCTTCAAGTCCAGCCCTACACCCAGCTATATGTAGGGTTGTAAACCTTGAATAGATAACAGGTAGGTTTTTGCAAATGATACTCTACAACAGACTTTAATCTTCATTTCCTATGTGACCCTGGGCAAATCACTTAATCTCTGTTTCCCTCAGTTTCCTGTACTGTAAAATAAAGATTATATTACCACCTATCTCCCATGGTTGTTGTAAGGACAAAAGGAGATAATATTTGTAAAAGTATTTATTACTGTGCCTAGTATATAGCAGGTGCTATATAAATGTTTATTCCCTTCCCCTTTTACTATCACACAATTCGCTGAAAGCAATAGAGATATTATGATACCAATGTATGTTTGTTGATTATTTTAAAAGCATTTGACGCTAGTGGGAAGGGGGAGCTAGGGGAAAATATGTATACTAATGTGCTGTTGGTGGATCTGTGAACTGATCCAACCATTCTGGAAAGAAATTTGGAACTGAGGCTCCAAAGTTACTAAACTGTGAATTTTCTTTGACCCAGAAATACCCCTATTGTATCTATACTTTACTTACTCCCTCCAAAGCATCCCTGAAAAAGGACAAGAAAAAAGGAAAAAGGCTCATATACCCCCAAATATTTATGAACTCCTTTTTTTTTATAATAGGAAAGAACTGGAAACAAATGAGGTGGCCATCCATTGGGGAATGACTTGAAGAAATTATGGTATATGAATGAATGGGCTGTAAGTAATGATGAAGAGGATGATTTCAGAGAAACTTGGGAAGATATGTATGAACTAATGTAGAATGAAGTGAAAAAAGAGGAGAGAAAACGCAATAACAACAGCATTGTAAAGACTTAGGAACCCTGATTGACACAATGACCAATCATGATTCCAGAGAACTCATGATGAAACATGTTGCCTATCTCCTGACAGAAAGGTAATGAACTCAAAGTAGATTGAGACATGAATTTTTTGGACACAGCTCATGTGGAAATTTCTTTTGTTTGACTATGCATATTGGTTTCAAGGTTTTTCAGATTTCTTTTTCAATTGGGGGAGGAGGTTGGAGGGACAGAATGGGTTTTCATTAATTTAAAATTCTTTTTTAAAAGTATTTGATACAGTACAGTAAAACACTATTCTAAGTCAAGGGTAGGAAACCTGTGGCCTCAAAGTCACAGATCCTCAAGTGCAGTCCTTTGACCGAATCCAAACTTTATAGAACAAATCCTTTAGAGATTCTCACTTGATGACCTGGAGGGCCACATGTGACCCCAAAGCTCACCTCTGCTCTAAGTACTCTTTTCCCATCCATACATCAACTAATCAATCAACAAACATTTATTAAGCTCTTACCATATGCCTAGCAGCTAGGTAGCACAGTGGATAGAGTACCAGGCAGACTACAGTCAGGAAGACTCATCTTCCTGAGTTCAAATCTGGCCCCAGACATTTACTAGCTGCATGACCCTGGGCAAATCATTTAACCCTATTTGCCTCAGTTTCTTCATCTATAGAATGAGTTGTAAAGGAAAATGACAAGCCACTCCAGTCTCTTTGCCAAAAAACAAAACAAAACAAAACAAAAAACCAACAAAAAAACCCAAATGAGGTCATGAAGAGTCAGGCACGATTGAAATGACTGAACACAGAAACAAAAATATTCCAGGCATTATGACAAATACTGGGTGGGGAAAGGAAGAAAAGGCAGTTCTTGCTCTCAGGAAGCTTATGTTCTAAACAAGGGACACAACATAGATAAATAGGTACGTATAAGATACATAAAGAATAGGTGAAAGGTAGCCTTAGAGAAGAAGACACTAACTAGCAAGTGAAGAAAATGAGATGGTAGTCCTGAAGAAGGTGACGTTTGAGCCTCTTGAAGGAGGCATATCTTTGTATAAGGTGCTTGTATTTTGCCCATGTAGATCATGTGTATGCCCACACAGCTTAGTCTACATGCAGCTCACAGGGAGGCATGAATAGATATTTCTGGAATCTTGATCACTCCTCTCCAAGGGAGACTTTGATTTCTGCCTAGAAGGGCACAGGGGATTGGGGCCAGGAGACTGATTGTTCTACTCTCCTGAGAGAAGATAATGGACTAGAACTATATTTATCTCTGCCCCCTCAAATATTGTTAGTCTCAGTAAAATAATTTTTAGATTCATAAGAATGCTGTCTAACTTAAGGAAATAATTCTCTAAAGTGAAATTCCAGGTTCTGTAACAAAGGGAAGTCATAGAAGTATAGATTTAGAACTGGAAAGGATGGTCTAGTTCAAACTCTTTACACAAACGGTACTTATTTTACAGAAGGGGAAACTGAGGCCCAGAGAGGGTAAGTGACATGCCTGAAGCCACAAAGCAGTAATAAGAAGTAGATTCTACAACTGTTCTTCTTATGAAGCGTTCAGGGGGTAGTTTGGGTTTGAAATAAGAGTCTCCCTTCCCTACACCTTTCAATTATATCTAGATAGTGACCCTCTATTCAGTCAATGAGGAAAGCTGTATCTAAGTCTGACACACAGATTCCAGAGCCTGCTTTACTGATTCCAGTCTTGTTCATTCTGTGTTGGTCCATGTATAATTCAGACAACATATTTGCCTCTGGACAACTCCTTTGTCCAGAGGAGAATGAAGTCAGGAATGTCTGAGGTCCTTAGAGTACCTATGAACTTATAGGTGAGAGAGACAGAGACAGAGAGACACAGATGAATGAGACCACAAGCAGGTAAGCTTGAGAAAGACCAAAGAAGTCATTCAGGGATGGTGAAGAAATAAGAAATGGATAAATTCCTGACATTAGTGGATAAATTCCTGACATTAGTGGCTTATATGGGGACAAGAAAATAATAAATCACATTTATATAGAGATTTAAGATTTACAAAGAGCAACAGTCCTGTGAGGTAGACATCATAAGCATATTATCTACATTTTACAGAAGAAGAAATTGAGACTTAGAAAAGTTAAGTCAATTGCCTATAATCAAGCAATATCAAATATGGAAACCAAGATTTAAAACCTATCTTAGAACTCCAACTCTAGTGCACTTTCATTTAGACTATGCTGTTTCTCAAGAGAAAATGAATATTTTCAGGTGGTCAAAGTGAAAGCAGGTCCAGAAAGTGAGAGCCACTTGTCCAGGGTTTGCTTTCAACATGACTAAAAAAATAACAGCTACAAATACTTTGCAAAGCACATGTGATTTCCTTTGATCCTCACAATATGATGAGGTAGGCAGAGCAGGGATTTTTACCCCCATCTTATAGCTCATCCTTCTTTTGTTAATTTTTTTTCATTTTTAGGGATTTGTTTTCTTTTTGCCTCATTTTCAGGTCCTCAGAGTTGGTGGAAATTAATCTGGATTTAAGTCGGAAAATCTGATTTTAAATCCAAACTCTGAACCTGTGTACCTCTGAGTAAGTCCCATTCTTGCTGGACCTCAGTTTACTCAGCTGTAAAATGAGCAGATTGAAAAAACAAGGAACAGAGAGAATCACACAAGACAAAATGAACAGTTCTGATTGCATAAAAAAAATTTTAAAATTATGCACAAACAATACTGCTAAAATTAGAAAGAAATCTGTAGCAAGTTTCTCTGTTAAAGGCCTCATTTCCAAGATGTTTAAGAAACTGTTTCAAATTTAAAAGAGAGCCATTGTCCAGCTGATAAATGGTCCAAGGATATGAGCAGATTGTTCCCAAAGGAAGAAATCCAACTTATCCATAGCCATATTAAAAAAAAACGTTTCAAAGAACTAGTAAGTGCAACTGTAAGATTTCACCTCATGCTTCTCAGGCTGGCAAAGTTGACAAAAAAGGACAATGACAAAATTTTGAAGGGCTACAACAAAATGGTTACATTAATGTCTTGTTGGTGGAGCCATTATGAAATAACTGGTCTAGCCATTATGAAATAATTGGTCTAGCCATTATGAAAAGCAATTTGGAACCATGTCCCAAAAGTTACTGAACAGAAAATACTTTTATAAGCACTATTGGGCCTATACACCAAAGAAATCAAAAAAAGGAAAAGGACCCTTAGGTGTTTATAATAGCTCTTTTTGTAGTGGCAAAGAATCAGAAACTATAGAGGTGGCCATCAACCGGGGAATGGCTAAACAAATTTTGGAATATAAACATAATGGAACACCATTTTGCTATAAGAAATGATAAAAGAAATAGCTTCAAAGAAACTTGGGAAGATTTGTATGAGCTGATGGTAAAGTGAGTAAATCCAGGAGAACAATTTATACAAAAACAATAACATTATAAGACAAACAACTTTAACTTAAGAACTCTGATCAACACAGTGACCAACAATGGTTCCAGAGGACACATGATGGGAGAGGAAAAGGGAAAAGAAAACAATAGATAACACACAGATTTGTTACCTGAAGGGGTTGCTTGTGTATCTGCAAAGTTAAAGCAATTTTGGAAGGCAGCTATGAGCAGGCTGGTTTAGGCCTCATTCTTCTTATCCTGTTATTGGTTCTACGGCTAGATGAGTTTCCTAGGATAAATATTCTTTCTCTGTTCTAAGATGTTGTAACAAAATGTGGTTTATAATTCTATATTTAAATTCTGAGCCCCAAATCAGAAATGGTACCTTAATTAAAAAACAAACAACCCCTCTCCAAAAAAATGACAGCATTAATTTGATCTTCCTTTCTTCTCCAAGGATTTACCTGATTGAATGGCTTCTTTCTAGTTGGATTGTATTCCCGGGAATCTAAGTCATATTATCAAAAGACAAAGCAATTAAGAACAAAAACAAGTTAAACAGATTCTCCTGCTTTCCAGAGGGAAGAAAGGAGTTTGATCCCCCACAAAGAAGCCTGAGGGGAGAGATAAGAATTATCACCAAGGGGTTGGTGGTCCAGATTGCAAGAGATTCAGCCACATAGCTTCTGCTCCAACACTTCTCCAGTGTGATCCACCACTGCCTCACTTGAGTCTGAGTCCTACTCCATGGTTGCAATTGCCCTTACTCCACTTCTACTCTCCCAGCTCCAACCATCCTTCTTGTGACTTCTCTAGTTCTGTTGGTTTCTTATGAGCTTTTTCAGAATTTGGGCTAGACCTCTTCAAGTCTGGCTCCTGTCAGGATTCACTCAAATTGAACTCAGGTGGGCGGCTGTAGCCTCCACTCTCTCCAGCATCAGGCTCAACATCCGTCCTTGACTAGGGTGTTTCAGAAATAGCAAGCACCCTTAGCCTATGACTGACAAAAGCTTCACCAGTTCTACTACTTCATCTCCCAGAGAGAAGGTAGGAGAATTGTGCTTGTCCTTCATTCTTGAAGAAGACCATGACATTAAGATGATAATATGACTTGCACTTGACTTTGATTTGAGTGAGGGAGGGCTGTGCAAAGTCACCAGAGCCATCTGGGTCCATCATCAGGATGACTAGAGACGGCTCAGGATGCAATGTGGGCCCCTCTGCCATCTTAGGCTAAGGTCTTATCAGATTCTCACTTTGAGTGAGGTACACCCATTCAATGAATAGGTCTCTTTAAGAAGTTACTCAAGAGATGGCCACTTTTAATTTAAAAAAAAAAGGTTTCCTGGGTAAAAGAGAAACAGTTACTATTCAGTATTTACATTCACTCTGTGCTAGGTAGGCGGAGGAGACCTGTTCAGTCTATGAGCTCCACAGTGAACTGAGCTTAAGGCTTGGTCTTTGAGCAACCCTCAGGGTTCCTGGGTAAAAGAGAAACAGTTACTATTTAGTAAATAGTAAATGGTAGGAGAGTAGAGTTGTCCCAGAAAGCTGGTGCCCTTTAGGCTTAGCCTTTCCTTTCCACATGGCCCCAGAGATGTCAACAGAGTCATTGGACCAATCCAGGAGCCAAGAGGAATGTACAAGCCAGCAGCAGAGGAGAGTCAATGGCAGGACAATGAAGAAATTCTGGTATCAAACCTTCTGGAACCAGCAGAAGATTCCTGGGCCAAGTGGAAGTTGAAACCAAGGACCAAGAAGAAATGGAGCCACAATGTGGGACAGATTCCTTGGGAAGGCAAAGTTCACCAGTGGAAAAGACAGTTGACCAGACCATGGACAAGATACATCCACTTAACTTTATCAGTGGGTTAAATCAATTGATATTTAAGTCTTGTCAGCCCTGGTTTTTACACATGAGCTGAGAGCTCTCCCCGCTGCCCTTGTTGTGGAGACCAGAGTTCAAATCTGATGTTCAAAGAGAAACTCCAGGTAAGGGTATGGACCAAAGAATAGGATGTGTGATAAGCCCCCAAGATTGAAAATGGTTTAGGTGAACTCAGGACTTCAGTGGTTGGAATTATAATTTTAATGTTTACTATGTGAAAGGCATTTTTTCAGGTACTGGAGATCTAAAGATGAAAACCACTCAGTCCCTGCCTTCAAGGAATATATAATCTAAAGGAAAGGGGCAGAATATGATGAAGACTTTAACAAATGGAGACTTGGAGAGGGGAAAAGATTGAGAGAGAGAATCTATTTGCTGTTAGAAGATGGTGTGAACAAAAGGCAAGGAGGTTGGACAAGTGAAGGATGGAATAGTCCAGTTTGGTTGAAAAACTGAAAATGGAAAGAGGAGCAGAGAGAAAGAAATAAATAAGATTCATTATCAGTGAGACAACAGGAGAGCCAAAAAAAAAAAAAAGGCTCAAGTCAGGGCCAGAGTCAGAATTGTGCAAGTCTAAAGAGCACAGAATTTCAAAGTGACAATTAGAGTCGTTTGTCCCTTCAGTTGGCACTAGTGTCTGCCACCAGGATTACTCCGTAATCACTCTTCAAGAAATAACCATAAAGTATAGTTGAAAGCTGGATGTAGTTGTCCCACCAGAGCTTAGGCCATGGAGACTAGGGAAAACGAGAACAGGAGAACAGAGTTCTATTCAAGGAACTCAAATTGAACTGGAAGGTCAAAGGCAAGTGGATGTATAAAAAGAAAAGAAGGGTCAAAGGATTATGGCGTTTTTTAGATTTTAGAGCTTATCCAATGCCCTCATTTTCCAGATGAGCATATCAAGACTCAGAGCATTAAACAACTTGCAGAGATCCGTACAGCTAGTGTTAGAGGTGGTACTTGCACCTAGTTCAGCTTAGTCTACTGGCCATGCCACATGGCCTCAGATTCAGGGATGGAAAGATCAACAGCAAATGGAAGCCTAAGAAAGAAAAATCAATCAAAATTCCAAATCACTGGCCTCTCCATGGTCTCCATATTCTACTCTTTCCATCTCAGCACCCTAATTGCAGTCTTTCTATCTCTTTGCACTGCTGGGAATAAAGACATACCTTGTATGCTTTGTATTATCTAGGGGTGGGGGTTTGGGATAATGGTTGAAAATTCAAAACCACAATCAAACTTAATTTTGACCACTGGAACCAACTTCCTCCCCAGGATGCCTGCCAAAGTTTTTTGTGGGTTGGTAGTTTTTTGGGGGTCTGTGGGGGTTCTTCCATTGCATCAGTCCATGGTTCTTAGAGAAACAATCATAAGATTGTTTAACAATTGATAACTATCATTTATCCCCATAGAGTCGTGGGGATAAAATGAGGTCAGCTTGGTTCAGCCTGGATTATTAGGATCAGTTATAGTTTATTCAGGGAGTGGCATGCCAACGTGGCATAATGGTTAAGCTCTGTCACAGTTTCTAAAATGAGTTTGCATTCAGAAAAAGAGACCTAGTAGGGTAAAGACACTGCATGGGTGCTAGAGTAGGAAGGAGGGTAGGGAAAGGGAAATTCTTGGATTCTTGATCATGGATAATCCACAGAAGTGGACAATGGAGAGCAGAAATACCTTCCCTTTCCTACCTCTCTCATACAACCCTCCAAGGTGTTTTTGCTTCCAAAGTTTTTTTGCCACAAGTCATCACCTGCTCTCTCCCCTACCAAGGTAGACTTTAATCAGTCATTTTCATTATCCAGAACCAGAAAAGTCAGATGTCCTCTAAGTCCCATGCTGCTTTCCCAAACGAACTTATTTCAAGCCAAAGTAATATAAGCCAGATTTCCTCAAGCCTGGAACATGTTGTGAGCTGTTGCTTAGGCATTGGTCTTCTTCGGTAATGAAGGACAAACACACTTAGGCATGTAGTCGAATTGGAGGAGACAATGATGATGCAAGGCTGTGTTACATCCTGAAGGTCAGTGTTGATGCAAGAAATTTGGGAGAAGACAGGCAGTCTTCTAGATGATACCTCTGGTACCTGATTCTCTTTAGGACCAACTCCATACATTGTCAGGGGGTAGGGATGAGGATGTGTGCAGGTGGAGAGACAGACAGACACTTTGGAAGTTGTATACATATAGGGGAATCAAACTCCTCAATGTATTTCTGATTCCCAGCCAGCCTTCCTTAGAGACTTCAAAGAATTGTCATTTGGGTAAATGCAGGATCTATTTAAGCTGAAATATCTTGCTTCTAGTAAGAGTTCATTCACTCTGTATTTTCTGGTATTCTCTAATCTGTATGACTTTTCTAGTTTATTGTCTTCTTGGATAAATGGGGTTAGTCACTATTTGAGAATCACTATGTGATGGGTTTTTACATAACCCACAATTGGGTAGGAAGGCATCAAACTGATAAAAGCTAAAGAAGTGCTTGCAACTAGGGAAGTAATATTTGTTCTCAAAATTATGCCAGAAGATTGATAAAATGAGGGGAGTAGGGAAACAACTCTAGTTCAGTTACTTTTCAGAGACTGGAGAACCCTGCAGCCAGTTTTGTGACCTTTCCCTCCTTTTCTCTAGACAAGAATCACCATCTAGAGACTATGAGAGAAGTAGGCAAGATATACATTGGCAGTACCCATACATTACAAGAAATTTGGTATACATACATTCTATGTACAACCCTGACTTTTGGTCCTTTTCCTGGCAAACTACCCCTACATTATTGTTCATTCCCAGAATATCGTCTCAGTTTATCTATCTTCTTTACTGACCAAGGATGTATTTTTGTACTTCATCAATGGGAATTTTCTCAATTGTCCTGTTAATTGATTGATCAATTTTTTGTAGCCTTAACTACTTATTTCTTTATCCTATAATTTTTAAATCCAAAAAATGGATTTAACACTGCTATAAGCCATAAATTGATGAGTTTACATTGTCCTCCTACTGATTTCTCAGTGTCCATTCCAAATTTCTCTAACAACTAGTCCCTTGGAAATTTTCTTGACCAGTGGTTGATATCATATTACCCTGCCCCCTGATTAATTAATCCATACTCAAAATCCTTTTTTATCAAATTATTTATTCTAATCTACCCTCTTATCAACTAGGCCATTTTTAAAAATATGCCATTCTTTATTGTTTCTCTTACTGACTGGCTTATTTACTCTTTATTTTCTTCTTTCTATTCCTCCTTCTTTATACCCTCAGCCCTCAATATAGCAATGGAGATGTGTATGTGTTTGTCCTTCGTTGCCGAAGAAGACCATGCCATCAGAAAAATAACGACATGACTTGGCCTTGACTTTGTTTTGAGTGAGGGAGAGCTGGGCAGGTCGCCAGTCTCACTTCTCCTCCAGAGTCATCTGAATCCAGTGACCAGATGTTCATCAGGATGACTGGAGATGACCTAGGATGAGGCAGTTGGGGTTAAGTGACTTGTCCAAGATCATAGAGCTAACGTCAAGTGTCTGAGGTGAGATTTGAACTTATGTCCTCCTGACTCCTGCACTGATGCTCTATCCACTGCACCACCAGCTGCCAACAATGGAAATAGTTCTTAAAGAAGTGAAGGGCCTGCTTGGATCTCTACCTCACAATTGATCTGGAAACAGCTGTAGGGTTTCTTCAAGAGAGAATTCTCTGGGCCAGGTACCAGGTCTTGGGACTGGTGATGAATTATCACATCTGAACAAAATCTGAAGACTTGAGCTGTTTGAAGACTTCCCAAACAATCAATGAAAAATTGTACAATGAAGAGAAAATACAGAGAACAGAGCTGATAAGCTTTGGATTAAAGGTAAAAATAGCCAGTACTGCCACTCCCTACAGGCAAGAGTTTTATGTTTGGAAATCTGGGCGAAGACTAAGACAATCTTAACCTTGGGGCTTCCTGGTCTGATGGGCATAACAGTACATAGACACAGAAGAGAGAAAATGCAAACTCTCTAGGTTAAAAGCTTAAATCACAGGGCTAAGAAGTAAAAAGGAAATTCAGGACTGAAGTCTGGAGGGCATGGAAACAGATTCTGGAGACTCTCAAAGTGGGACACAAAAAGGAACCAGACAAGCTCTTCAGTTTCGGGTAGAGGAGTTTTGGAATATGGTTTAAAAAATAGCGTGTTCTCTGAAATACGGGCTAATTTTTAACCTTAGCCTAGCATTCCTACCTGAATGTACTACTCTCTGCAGCCTGGGATCAAAAGCAACCCCACAGAGCTTCTCTGCGTGGGTTAGGAAGAAATTGACAACACCACTTGTTATCACACAATTGGGGAAACCATCCAAGTCCCAAAAGGATCCTCCTCGCTTGTGAATGCAATGTCTGACTTCACCTTGGGCCAATAGCTACTTGAATCCCCAGTCTGCCACCTACCTACCCAACAGGGGGAAGAATAGAAAAATGGGCATAAATGAATTCATTGGGTTCAGCACCCTTCTTGCCTCTCCTGGGAAGCATTTCAGAAATATTCCATGCAATCATCATGATGATTCTGTTGGTCTGTCTGTCCACTCAGCTCAAGGACTCTCAGATTCTTAAATCCCACACTGCCTGATCCCCCACTTCCCTTCCCATCCATGCTCTACTTTCTGTGTCCAACAAGGCTTAACAACATAATGACCCAAGACAACTCTGAAAGACTCACGGTGAAAAATGCTGTTTATCCCCAGAGAAATAACTGATGGTGTCTGAATGCAGATTGAAGCATAATTTTTTTAAAACTACATTTATTTATTTGTTTGTTTTTTGTCCATATTTTCTTTTACAACATGATTATTATAGAAATGTTTTGCATGACTACACAGGTATAACCTATATCAAATTGCTTGCCTTCTCAATGAAGTGGGGTGAGGAAGGAGGAAGGGAGGGAATTTGAAACTCAAAGTTTTAAAAACAAATGTTAAAAATTGTTTTTACATGTAACTCGGGGGAAAATACTAAATAAATTAAAAGAAAAGAACAAAAAAAATCCCAAAGTAAGAACATTTCAATCATCTCTATTATTGTTACCTACTCAAACTACTGTTGAGTGTACTACAGCTCTAATTTTGGGACTATTCTACACAGCTAGGTGGCACAGTAGGTAGAGTGGTAGATTTAGAGTCAGGAACACAAGTTCAAATCTAGCCTTAGACACTTACTGGCTGTGTGACCCTAGATGAGTCACCTAATTTCTGTTTACCTCAGTTTCTTCAACTCTAAATGGGAATTATTACAGCATCTACCTCACCGAGTTATTTTGAGGATCAAATATTATAATAATTGCAATGTGCTTAACTCAGTGCCTGGAATGTAATGGAAGCTTAATAAAAATTCTTATTCCCTTCCATATTTTACAATGCTGACCATAAGCCAAGGGGTCCAGGGATTTAGCCTCTTCTTGACAGAGAATAGTACTGACCTTTGACTGAATCCAAAAGTTTAGATTCAATCAAAGGGCTGCACTTAAGGACCTAGAAGGCCATCTGTTGTCTTGGGGCTGCAGCTTCCCCACCCTTGGTTTGGTGCATTGCAAGTGTCTGATAGTGACAGAGGGCAACCTTTCTCCCCACCTCAATACTTATGCCAACAATCAGAGAGTTATTCATATGTTTATCCTGTCCCTCTACCATAATCCATGTCCTCTCTAGGTGACAGAAAATAGAAAGCCCAGTCCAAAGGGGAATGCCACTGAGGCTTACAAATCCCAAGGCTAGATGGAGTCATCATTGGGAAATGAGTACTAGAGATCAGAGGCTGGTACTTAAGATACAAACTAGAGCAGTCTCTGGTTAAGGAGAACAGTGGGGCCAAGAGGAGGGGGCAAGAAGGCAACAGATAATGCAAAGGACAGGACCCACAGGCAAATCCAAAGGTGAAAACTGTCACAAGAAAATAAGCCAATGGGATGCAAAGCTCAGGATCTCAAGGGAATCAGGCAATCTGACTGCCTCACTCATCACCCCTTCCCATCCTGCTAAAGCATCACAGTTGTGCTACCATTGGACAAGAAAAATGCCAGCCTTACCTAGGAAGGTGAAACACAGCTCAAGGGCAGCAGCACAGAGAACAGCACTTGAAGAAGGGAAGACACTGGTGGAGTGTGGGGTCTCGAGTGGAAGTGGGAAGAAGGTATAAAAGACAAATATTGCCTCCTGGGCAATTCTGAAAGTGTTTAACCTGAGTCCCAGTTCCCTCATCTGTAAAATGGGGATAATATTGTCATTGTTATTAATTTGTACTTACTTCAAAAGATTGCAAGATTCAAATGGCAAAGTGTTTTTCAAGCTGTAAAATGCAATAATTTATGCAGTACCTACTATGTGACAGGCACTATGCTAGGCAAAAGACTGATCCTTGGATCTTGTGTTCTATTGAGATAAAATGTATTCACAAAAAATTAACTATAGGATATATATTAACTACATGTAGCAGAGGTGCTCAGAAAAATTCCTAATTCTGAGGCCAAAACGTGAATCATCACCAAGCAACTGAGCCAAAAGTCAAGGATTCCGACAGAGAGTTGATTTTTAAACCAAGTCACTGCATCTAGAATGGCAGAAGCAACAGTATTCAGACTACAAAGGGACAGGACCAAACAATGTCTGATGATCTTTTGTCAAAGAATGCGTAGAGTCTGGCCCAAGCACAAAGTTCCAGAAGCCAAGACTGGCAATATGAGTAAACAGAAGAAAATGTTAAGCCCAACAAAGAATATTCTAGGTTTAAAGAGGCCCAGGAGATAAACACAGAAGATGTATCCTCAAGACAAGGTGAAGCCAAGTCTCATTAAAAAAAAATGTTTTGGCCACAAGAATTATGAGAATAATTGGAAGAAATGAAGCAAGAGATAAAAAATAAAATTAGAACAGAAGTAAAATTTTGGCTTCAGACATATACTAGCTGTGTGATCCTGAATAAGTCACTTGACCCTGTTTGCCTGAGTTTCTTCATTTGGAAAAATGAACTGAAGAAAGAAATGGCAAACCATTCCAGTAACTTTGCCAAAAAAACAAACAACCAAATAGTGTCACAGTCAGGTATGACTGAAAAAGGACTAAACACCAACCACAAAAAGTTCTGGAGGAAAAAAGTTGTAAGAAGAATAAGTCGTTTAGCACATAAGGCAGAAAATATTACCCAAGCAGTGAAAAGTAATCAAAATTCAATAACTCCATAAAACAATAACTAATACAATAAAGTTAAAGGATTAAAAAGATGGAGGAAAATAGGAAGTTATCTGCAATTAAAATAATTCACTGGAAAAAGAAGTTGAGGAATGAGAATTTAAGAATCATTGGACTTCTTGAAAACCATCACCAAACATCTTTTTATGTTAAAAAACAGAACAACTAAAAAGCATAAGAATAAAAGATCCTTTACTTAGTATGATACACTATATCTGTCTAAATAAAAAGTTAGCACTCACTGTAATGAAGAAAACTAGAGGCCCTTCTAGTAAATTGAAGAGTAAAGCAAGGATGCCCCCTATTGCCAGTATTCTATAATATAGTTACAAAAATACTAACTATGGTGATAAAGGAAAGACATTTTTTTGAGGAAAAAAGAGTAGGCAAAGAAGACACAAAATGACCACTTTTACAGATAGAATACTTAGAGGACTCCAGAGAGTCAACTAAAAATTACCTGAAGTAATTCACAAATTCAGTAAAGTAGCAAAATATAAAATAAGTCCACAAAATCATTAGCTTTTCTATATTGCCAACAAAATCCAGGAGAGAAAAATGAATTCTATTCTAAACTATGAGATTATAAAATATCTGAGAATCTACCAATATAGAATTATATGAATAAAAATAAAATGCTCTGCACATAAAAAGATAAATAATTGGAAAGATATTAAAAGTCCATGGGTTGGACCATCACAATATAATTATAATATTGCTTAAATTAATTTTTAGCCTTAGTGTAATGCCAAACTACCAAAAGATTACATTCTAACACTATACAAAATAACAAGAAATTCATATGGAAACAAAATGTCAAGGATTTCAAGGGAAATAATTTTTTTTAATTGGGAGTGAAGGGAGATAAGTGAAGCTAGTTCCCACATTTTACTACGAAGTAATACTAAATATCAGGAAAAATGGTGTTGTTTTAAAGTAGAAAATTTGATCAGTAAAAGATTATGTATCCAAGTTCCAGAAGTAATTAAACACAGTTTTTATTAATTAAACGCAGTTAAAGGAGCTTAGTATTTGATAAACTGCTCTAGTAGGTATTGATTATTTGCCAAAAAACTGCTGGGAAAATGAAGGGGCAGGCTGGCAGAAATTAGGCTTAGACCAACATCTCACTCTATAGACCAAAATAAGCTCTACATGGATTCATGACCTAGATATAAAGTGTCATATCATAAACAATTAGGAGTACAGGGAATAAAATACTTTTCACAGTTATGGATAAGGGATATGGATAAGAGAAGAGTTCTTGACCAAATAAGACAGAGAGGATCACAGGAAACAAAATAGACTATTTTGATTACATAAATGTAACCAAGGTTTCAAATGTGAAACATCTGTGTAAGACTTTCCTCACTGGCGGAGAGAGTGATGACTCAACAGAGTGTGTCTGTTTGAGGGGTTAAGCTGGCATGAGAGTTTTGGAAAGCTAACTTTTTCATTACTTCTTGCTTTGACAGAGGATATATGTGGTTCCAGACTCTTTCTCTCTCTCTCTCTTTCTTTCTCTCTCTCTCTCTCTCTCTCTCTCTCTCTCTCTCTCTCTCTCTCTCCCCTCTCTCTCTTCCTGTCTCTGTCTGTCTCTCCCCCTTGGCTGAGCTGAGATATTTTACTTCCAGTGGGAAAATTTGAGTCACTCTGTTTTCTTACATTCCAATATACATGACTTCTCCAATTTCTGTTTGCTCTCTGTTTGGATAAGTGGGGTTTCTTGTTGTTGACTATTCATGATTGTCTTTTGTGTAACTATTATTTGCTGGGAAGGAGTCAAGCATGAGGATGGAAGACTGATATTACTCTTTTCCCCTTTAAGGAATATTATGGTCAATGAAACAAAAGACTTTACTGGCCTTGGTGGGCTGGGGATCATGTCCACATGCCAGTGATATTTAGGTGGCGGGGCAGGGGAGAGAGAAAGATATAATTTAATCCAGTAATTCTCTTTCTTCCAAAGTAGAACAGAACAATCAGACCTATTACTACTTTTCCTGCTCTTAGATAGGAATCTAAGTCTCTGTTGGAGAGGGGTAGGCAAGATTCCAAATATATCTATCAATGTCTTCCCAAGAGCTTCATTTAGACAACCCATGTGGACACACAAATAACCTATATGGGCAACTCAAGTGATACATAAAATTGGAAAATTTTTACACAAATAAGATCATTGTAATGAGAAGGGAAATAGTTAACTGGAAGAGGGGGAAAAAGGAGGAACGTTAAGGTATGTAGATATATAGAGAATTAATACAAATATATAATAACAAGAGTCATTCTCCAGTAGATAAATGATCAAAAGATATGGACAGGCAATTCTCAAAAGCACAATGCTTGACACATAGTAAATGCTTAATAAATGCTTTTTCATTCATTCAACATAAACTCCAGAAGTAATGGACTATATGGCAAAAATAATGCTGAAGTCTTGCATGATTTTGTAAAGGAGATGAGCATACTCAGAATGGAGTTTCAAAAGAATGAGAATGATGGCTTAAGTTCAGCTAGAATGCCAATGATACCAAAACAGAGAAATTTTTTAAAAAATTATTTCATTTTTAATTTGTGGAATAAAACGAACATTTCCAAAACAGAAAAAAGAGATGATTGCATGATTGTACGTGAAACTGCAAATCTACTGTGCATGAATTGCTATTCCTTTTAAATTTACAGAATTATCATGTAGATTTCTTTTATCTCCCCATAAAAAAGAGTAATTTTTTAAAAAAATTCTTCCAAACTTTGCTATTACCATCCAGGACACCACCATATGCCTAGTGGCCCATGTTTGAAATCTTTCTGTTATCCTGGATTCCTCATTCTCTTCCTCTGCTTATATCCAATCAGTCATCAGGTGTAGTTGCCTATATCTCCAGGTCTCTCATCTAAGTCTCCTTTTCTACACTCGCACAGCTACACTTTACTTTAATCCATCATCACCTCTGCCTTGGATTATGGCAATAGCTTTTTCTGGTTAATCTCCCTAAAGATTCTCCCCACAGCAATTCATCTTTCACACACAAGTCAAGGCAATTTTCCTAAAACTCAGGTCTAATCATGTCACCCCCTTCTCAATAAACTCCAATGGCTTCCTATCACTTCTGGGATAAAATAGAAACTTCTCTGCCATTTAAAGTTCTTCACCACTTCATCCCACCCTGTCTTTCCAATTTTCTTAAACATTACTTCCCATCATGTGTTATACAGTCTAGCCATCTGGGCCTATTTGGCCTTCCTCATATATAATGTCTCAATCTCCCATCTCTATGACTTTGTACTGACTGTCTTTTATATCTGGAGCACTTTTCTTCCTTGTCTCTGCCTTTTAGAATTCCTGGTTTCCTTCAGGATTGAGTCTTACCATCTACAGAAGGCTTTTCTCTTCCCACATCTAGCTGCCTGTGCTTTCCTCTCTGAAATTTCCCCCCCCCCCATTTACCTCTATCTCTTTATTTCTATCTCTATCTCTCTATATCTGTCTCTATACATACATGTATACATATACAGATATAAAGATAGTCAAAGATGTATACACACACATATATAATACATATATTCTCTCCCCTCTTTCACTTGAATATGAATTCTTTGAGGGCAAAAACTGTTTTTGCTCTTTCCCTGTCTCCCCAGAATTTGACATAGTAACTAAGCACTTCATAACTAGTTGCTGAAATTGATCACAGTCCTAGAGCCTTTCCTACCTCTTTTTGTTGGTCATTGGAGCCAATACTAAAATACCAGCACTTGGTTTCTACCAATTTTTTCTCTGCCATTTTTGTCTGGGCTACACTGGTATGTTCCTTCTAGGTCAACTCAGTGGTGTTCCACCCATTTCCTGCCCGAGAGGAGGAGAAGGGAAGAGAGAGCAGAGTTGTACATTGGAACAACTAACCAAAGAAAGGCAAGTTCAAAATCCTAGCTCTACCTCTTCCTGCCAGTGTATTAAGCAACATAACCTCGGTCACTTTTTAAGTCATTATTTCCTCATCTATAAGATGAGAAAGAGATTGAACAAAGTGACCTCTAAGGTCCTTTTCATCTCTATGATCCTAAGCAGAATTAAGATGAAATGTGTCCCTGTTACCTGCCATCTGCAGCTAAAAGGAAATCATCCCAATTCCTACTTTTCCAATGACAATTCTCTCCTTGGCTCCCCTTTAAAAAAATCTTCTCCCCCTCCCTCTTTATTAGGGGGACAAATCAATACTCATCAACCCTACACATTTATTAAGTACTAGGGATATAAATGCAAAGAATAAACTATCCCAACTCTCAAGGAGCTAACATCCTAACATTGATACAGCTCATGTACTCATTTGTTTAAGAACAAAAGAGGACCTCTAGTGACTAACTTGTGTATTCTATTTTGTACTATTTCTTTTGTTGTTGTTGTTGGGTTTTTTATGTTTATTTAATTTATTTTTAATTTTCAACATTCACTTCCACAAAGTTATGAGTTCCAAATTTTCTTCCCCTCTCTCCCCTCCCCCCAAAACACCATGCATTCTGCTTACCCCTTTCCCCAATCTGCCCTCTCTTCTATCACACCCCTCCCTTCCCTCATCCCCAGATAGATTTCTATACCCCATTACCTGTATTTCTTATTTCACAGTTGCAAGCAAAAACAATTCTCAACATTAATTCCTTAAACTTTGAGTTCCAACTTCTCTCCCTTCCTCCCTCCCCACTCTTCCCCACTGAGAAGGCAAGCAATTCAATATAGGCTACATGTGTGCAGTTTTGCAAAAGACTTCCATAATAGTCATGTTGTAAAAGACTAATTATATTTCCCTCCATCCTATCCTGTCCCCTATTTATTCTATTCTCTCTTTAGACCTTGTCCCTCCTCTAAAGTGATTGCTTCTTGTTACTCCCTCCTCTCATTTGCCCTCCCTTATATCATCTCCCCACCCCACTTATCCCCTTCCATACTTTTCTGTAGTGTAAGATAGATTTTCATGCCAAATTGCATGTGCATGTTATTCCCTCCTTAAGCCAAATGTGATGAGAGTAAGCTTCACTTTTTCTCACCTCCTCCCTTTTCCCCTCCATTGAAAAAGCTTTTTCTTACCTCTTTTGTAAGAGATAATTTGCCCCATTCTATTTCTCCCCTTCTTCTCCCAATATATTCCTTTCTCACACCTTAATTTTATTTTTTTAGATATCATCCCTTCCTATTTAACTCACCCTGTGCTCTCTGCCTATATATATATATATATATATATATATATATATATATATATATATGTGTGTGTGTGTGTGTGTATATATGTATATATGTATGTATATATATATATATATATATATATATATATATATATATATGGAGAGAGAGAGAGAAAGATCTTTATATAAATATGTGTGTATGTGTGTATAATCCCTCCAACTAACCAAATATTGAGAAAAGTTTCAAGAGTTACAAATATTACCATTTCATGTAGGAATGTAAACTGCTCAACTTTAGTATGTCCCTTGTAATTTCTCTTTCTTCTTTACCTTTTCATGCTTCTCTTGATTCCTGTGTTTGAAAGTCAAACTTTCCATTCAGCTCTGGTCTTTTCATCAAGAATACTTGAAAGTCCTCTATCTCATTGAATGATCATTTTTTTCCCCTGAGGTTTTATACTCAGTTTTGCTGGGTAGGTGATTCTTGGTTTTAATCCTAGTTTCTTTTACTTCTGGGATATCACATTCCAAGCCCTTCAATCCCTTAATGCAGAAGCTGCCAGATCCTGTGTTATCCTAATTGTATTTCCACAATACTCTAATTGTTTCTTTCTGGCTGCTTGCAATATTTTCCCCTTGACCTGGGAACTCTGGAATTTGGCTAGGACAATATTCCTAGGAATTTCTTTTTTCAGATCTCTTTCAAGAGGTGATGAGTGGATTCTTTCAATATTTATTTTGCCCTCTGGTTCTAGAATACCAGAGTAGTTTTCCTCGATAATTTCATGAAAGATGATGTCTAGGCTCTTGTTTTGATCATGGCTTTCAAATACTCCCCTAATTTTAAAATTGTCTGTCCTGGATCTATTTTCCAGGTCAATTGTTTTTCCAATGAGATATTTCACATTGTCTTCTATTTTTTCATTCTTTTGATTTTGTTTTGTAATTTCTTGGTTTCTCATAAAGTTATTAGCCTCCCTCTGTTTCATTCTAATTTTTAAAGAACTGTTTTCTTCAGTGAGCTTTTGAACCTCCTTTTCCATTTGGCTAATTCTGCTTTTTAAGGCATTCTTCTCCTCATTGGCTTTTTGGACTTCTTTTGTCAATTGAGTTAGCCTATTTTTAAAAGTGTTATTTTCTTTAGCATTTTTTGGTCTCCTTTAGCAAGCTGTTGACTCAATTTTCACGACTTTCTTGCATTGCTCTCATTTCTCTTCCCAATTTTTCCTCCACCTCTCTTACTTCATTTTCAAAATCATTTTTTGAGCTCTTCAATGGCCTGAGACCACTGCATATTTATTTTGGAGGTTTTGGATGCAGAAGCCTTGACTTTTGAGTCTTCCTCTGATGGTATGCATTGTTCTTCCTCATCTGAAAGAATGGAAGAAAATAGCTGTTCACCAAGAAAGTAGCCTTCTATAGTCTTATTTTGTTCCCTTCTTCGGGCATTTTACCATCCAATTACTTGACTTTTGAGTCCTTTGTCAATAAGAGGATATACTCTGAGGACCTGCAAGTTCTCAGTTCCTCCAAGTGGCACAATCAAGTGAGAGGAGTTTACTCCTCTCCTGGCCTGCACATTGGTCTGGGAGCAATCAAAAACTTTTCTGCCCAGAATCTGAGAGTAGAATTCCCTCTCCACAACTATCTCCAACTCCACCACCAGAGCTCTTCCTCACTTCACAGTCGGGCTCAGGAATGAGATTCAGATCAGTGACTCAGTATCCCCAGGGGCTTTAGTCTGAGGGCTCCAAAACTGGCCACTGCTGCTGCAGTTTCTGATGCTGGTGGGGCCAGGCCCCGTTTTCTCCCCAGGTGAAAGATCTTTCTCACTAACCCTTGAGGCTGTCTTTGGCATTGGTGACTTGAGCATTCTGGGGACTGCAGCTACTGCTGGGGATTCTGCCCCATGAAGCCTTTTCCAATCCTGTCCCTGCTAGGCCACAACGAAGGCTGGGCTACACTCTGCTCCACACCTGGTGCAATAGACAATTCCTATAGGTTTTCCAGGCTGCCTTGGGCTGGAAATCTCTTTTACTCTGTTGTTTTGTGACTTCTGCTGCTCTAGAATATATTTAGAGTCATTTTTCACAGATACTTTATGAGGAGGGGAGCTTCTATAGGTCCATCCTTCTACTCTGTCATCTTGATTCCACCCCCTGTATTATTTCTTAAATGTTTTGTCTTGATAAGTCATCTCGCAACAGTCTGTAAACTCCTTATGGGCAGGGATCATGTCTTAAACTGCTTGGCCCAAGTGGATTCAGATGGAAGTCACAGAAGATTTAAATTCCTCAAACTGGTTCCTGTACACATTTTAACATGTGTCTCTTTGCTTATATCTAAAATGCCTTCTCTGCTTCTTTCCCCACTGCCTGAAATTCTATCCATCTTTCAATACTCAGCATGTAGTTTTTTCTGATCTCCAACTCCCCTTCCCCAACAAGACAGTGAATTGTTTACATGGTGTTTTTAGCTCTACAAAAGCACTTTCCTCACAATAACCCTGTGAGGTTGGTAGAACAAGTATCATTAGCCCAATTTTCAGAGGAGTACACAGGCTTAGAAAGGTTGAAACAATCTTTTCATGGACACAAAGCTAGTGTCAGAGTTAGGATTCAAACCCAGATCACCTGACCCCAGGTCAGGATCATAGACATGGAACTATCCATCGCCTATGCCACTATATGCCACATTGTGCCACACCACCATCTGACTGAATGAAGGAAAGTGTGTGCCAGGTAAGTGCTCACTAAATATTTGTTACAAATCAGAAAGGAAGGAAGGAAAGAAAGAATGGAGGGAGGGAGGAAGGAAAGTAGGAAGGAAGGAACAAGGGAGGGAGGTAGCAAAGAAAGAAGGAAAGGAAAAAGGGAAGAAGAGAGGGAGGAAGGAAAGGAGGGAGAAAGAAGGAAAATATGGAGGAAAGAAGGAAGGAAGGGAGGGAGGAAAGGAGGGAGGAAGGAAGAAGGAAAGAAGGAAAAGAGGAAGGAAGGAAAAGAAAAAAGAAGGGAGGGAAGAAGGAAGGAAAGTTTGGGAGGTTGGGGTAGGAATACAGGAAGAAGAAAGTTTCTCTTACCACATCCTCCTCTGTTTTTTTTCCAGAACATCCACCAGAACCTCAGTATTCATGTCTTTGGTGAAAAGAAAGTGATCATCCACCCACAGCAAATACTTGGTAGTAACCTAAGATAGGGGCAGGTTTCTTCCAGCAATGGGAATAAAAAAGTAAATAAAAAGAGAAAACTAAGCAATAGAATCATTCTTAGCCCCTTTGCCACAAAGATGAGAGGAAACTATTTCTCCCTCCAGGTCAAATTGGGGGTGGAAGACAGGAATCATTTATTCTTTGTCTCCTTTCAGTTCAGTCTCTAACCTAGAGAGTTGCTAACACCTCTTTGGTGCAGCCATGCACTTTGCTGGTGCCAGAGTTATCAAGCTTTTGCCAGGACTGCTTGGTTTAGGTATGCCATTGCTGACTCACCCATGTAGTATCTTTCCTTTTCTTTACTTCAGCTGCAAAAGAGATATGTCTTTTCTACCTCTACTGACCCCTGCACTCCAGCTGCTTCTTTTTCTCAAACCTCTCATCTCAAAAAGCTACCCATCAATATGAGTTCTAGCTTTGTGATTCCACCACTCTGCAACCAGATAGAATCCAAGCAATCTGAGAGGCCTTGTGATAAAGTGGAAAAATCTTTGGCAAAGACTTAAGGACTCTGATCAATGTAGAGCCAATGTAGAGGCTCAGTGATGAAGCATGCTACCCACCTCCCAATAGAAAGGCAATGGACTCAAGATACAGAAAGAGATATTTTTGGAGATGTCCAATACAGGAATTTGTTTTGCTTAATTATGCATATTTATTACAAAGGTTTTATTTTGTTTCATTTTCAGTGGGGTGAGGATAAGAAGAAAAAATAAATATTTGTTAATTTAAAAAAATTAAAAGAAAGATCATTTGTTTTAGAATCAAAGGATCCCAGGTTCAAAATCTGCCCCTATCACTTCCTCCCTGTGTGACTTGGGCAAGTCACTTAACATCTCTGGACCTCAGTTTGCTCATCTGTAAAAATTAGAGATTATCTCTAGATCCCTTCCAGCTCCAAATCTAAGGGCTTTGATAGATATCTGTCTAGAGAATCTTGTCCACCCCTCTTCAAAGGAGACTTTTATTGCTGCCTACTAGGGAGACAGAAAAGGGACTACAAGGTTGGCCACGCTGTACTCCTCAGACAGGGGGTACCAGACTAGAATTATATTTTATCTGTACTTTCAAAATATTGCGGCTCTAGGGAAATGACTTCTTTCTTGGGTTCAGGCTATATTTCTGATCCTTATCCCTTGAGGAGGAAGGAGTTACTCCAGGCTTATATTTTCAGGCTTGATTCCTTATCACTAGGTACTACTTACACAAGAGATCATCACAGATAGTAAGCTGTGAATAAACTCATTTGTCTGGGCACATAACAAACAGGAACCAGAAAAGTTATACAGAGAAGAATATACCAGGAAACACATAGAGTGCATGAGCCCTTTCACTGGAAGCAAGACACCTTGACTCAACTGGGAGGGTGAGTCCCTTAACTTTCCCAAGGGGAAAGTCCCTAAATTCTATAAGAAAGAAAGCTGAAAATCAGGGTTATGTTAAGACATGCTCCTGCCTGCTGCTTTTCAAAGTCTTCTCTCTCTCTCTCTCCCCCACTTCCTCTCTTCATGAAGAGAGTCTTGAACCATATGTATCCTTTCCCCTAACACAGACAGTAAGTAATTATCTAGAATCTGGAATCATTCCTAGGCACCAACAGAGACATACTCCCAAGCAACTCATTGTATATTTTCGAGGAGTGATCCCTCTGGGTGCCAATAATCACAAGAAATGAAATCATGGTAATTTTTCTTCTTGGCCTCTCAGTAAAAAAAGTTGTTGACTTCGCAAATCACCTCATGTGTACAGGTAATGCTGGAGGTACCATTATATATAAATATAAAGCATGCATTACTATGGTTACAACTTGCTTGCAGGCAATCATCCCAGATGGCTCATACATTAGGTACTCAGTTCCAGCTAGATGTCACAGTGAATAGAGCACCAGGCCTGGAGTCAGGAAGATATTTACTAACAGTGTGATCCTGAGTAAGTCACTGGATCCTTTTGGACTCAGTTTCCTCATCTGTAAAATGAGCTACAAAAGGAAATGGCAAACTATTCTAGTATCTTTTCCAAGAAAACCCCAAATGGGATCACAAAGACTCAGATATGATGAAAATGACTAAACAAGAACAGCCTAATACACAAAATAAAATTGTTTACAATATAGCAAACATGAAGCTCATGTGCAAAAACACAGTACAAAATGTCATATGACAAAGTTTCATATTGTAAAGCAGTATACCAGTCATATTCAAATATGTACCACATGACAATATATTGAAATTGAGAGGATGCCCATCAACTGGGGAATGGCTGAAGAAGTCGTAGTGTTTGAATATAATGGAATATTATTGTGCTATAAGAAATGATGAGTGGGATGTGCTCAAAATAAACTGGAAAGATTTGTATGAACTGATGAAAAGTGAAATAAGCAGAACCAGGAAAATACTGTACACAATAACAACAATATTGTGTGATGATCAACTGTGAATGACTTAGCTCTTTTCAGCAACACAATGATCTCAGATAATTACAAAGGACTCATGATGGAAAATGCTATCCACATTCCTATAAAGACCTGATAGACTATGAATGCAGGGTAAAACGTACATCTTTCACTCACTTTTTGTGTGTTTTTTTCCTTTTCAATCTGTTTCATCTTTTCACAAATGTGACTAACATGGAAATATGTTTTATATCTTTGCACATATATAACCTATATTAAATTGCTTACTATTTTAGGAAAAGGAAAGGGAAGAGAGGGAGAGAGAAAATTTGTAATTCAAAATCTTATAAAAATAAATGCTAAAAATTGTCTCTACATTTAATTTGGGGAAAATAAAATACTATTTAAAAAATACATACTGTATATTATCACATGTCAGAGTTGCATACAGTAAATCAAATATCTAAATAGTATGTAAACGTGTAACACATAGCATTACATGCTGAGATTTCATAGCAGGTACGTATTATATACATCGATAGGAACTGACTGCATAAATAACTCTCTCTCCCGTTATTCTAGGAACATTACATTGATCAGCCTGGTCCAGGGGTGGGGAACCTGTGGCCTTGATGCCACAAATCTGTTCTGTGAACTTTGGATTCAGTCAAAGGGTCATACTTGAGGACCTAGAGGGCCACATGTGGCCTCGAAGTTAAAGGTTCTCCTAGACACTGATCAGATAGCCCTGGAATTTCTTTGGCACCTCACTGTTGGTCCTCTATCTTCATTATCCTAAGGTTTACTGGCCTATATTTCTACTCCTGGAATAGTAGATGGCCCAGACTGAATGCCACCATCTCCAGCCCCTAGTTTGTCAGGCTCTGCAAGCAGTCACATTTCCCTTTGGACATATAAAACTAGAGTATTAAATGAACTGCCTCTGGTTTCAGTCTGCCCTTCCCTATCTGAACAGAGCTCTCCTCTCATTCTAGGTGAATAATTGAAAGTTTTCCAAGAAGCTTTCAAGAAGATACCAACATGCAGTTTCCTCTTCACCTGAATCTTGATCCAGATCCTTTCCATTGAGTCTTCATCTAGCACCCACCCAGTTGTTACCAAAGAGTGCACCTGACTCACTCAGAGGAAGTTGCATTGCATCATCTTTGCAGGCCCTGACCCTTCTGTGAGACGATTTTGTAGACTAATAGGTTACCCAATCCTTTTACCACTTGATATGGAGTAGCTGTCTATACTAGCTTTCCCCTAATTTGCTACCTTCCTTTCAGTGGACACCAAGGTTTCTTGGTTGACTTTATCTCCCTGGTTAGAGCTCCTAACAGCAAACCAGAATGCCATACCATAATTTCTTTCTCTGTGTTCTTCTGAGCTAATTCCATAAATAGGGCCTCTTTTTACTTATTTCAGAGTCCAGTGATGTTCTATTTGAGTCTCCACAATTTCTCTATTTTTTAGATTTCAAAGCATAGGTTAGTAGCACAAATAGTAATTACTCTCTCCACCAGCCTGGAATCATACCTACACAGCAGCAGACAAAATACACCTAAGCAACCCACCTATACTTCCAAGGAGTGATCTCTCCGGGCAGCTGTGATTGCACTCAACCTCAAGAAGAATGGAGTGAAAGCTGTAGCATTCCAGGTCACATTATATGCATACACTAGAAAAGCCATATGCTAACTCCACGGAGCCTTCTGATCAAGCCTCAGGGATCCCAAGATGTTGAGGAACTCTCTGGTTGTACTTCTCCTTGAGCATCTATGCATCTCAATTCCTACCAAGTCCAACACCTGCTTGAATGACTTGCTTCAAAATCTTGACCCTGATCAGAAGGAATATTGGCAGGGAATCCATACACAAAAAAATACTTCTCCCACACACCTTAACTATCAGAAAAGCCCCTCGTTCCTAGTTGGGTAGTTCTGGGTAAACCAGGTGAAGCGATCCATCATCCCTAGAATAATGCTTATATGATCCCCATTCCCTTCCAGGGACAAAAAGTCTATGGACATTAACTCCAAAGACTTTTTCAAGCTTACTCATTACCAGGTGAATAACCTCAGGATAGTGCCTTCCTTGCACACAGAAAGCACTGGTCATGTTGTCTGTACATATATCCCCCGCCATCATGGACCAGTAGAATCTGTTCCACACCATCTGCAGTTTTCTCTTGGCCCATGTTTTTACTGTGAACATCTTCTGTAGCAATGGAGCATCTTGCTTTTAATGGACCGTTTTCCTTCTTGGTTCTTATGTAGAGATTAGTCCATGTAGGTAGAAGTCAGCTTCAATTTTTCCAGCCTAGGATCACTACCCTTAGAACTGGAAGGCACAATAGAAGTCTTCCTCCAGTCCCCTTATCTCACAGATAAAGAAACTGAGGTCTGGAGTGGTTCAACTAGTTCCCCTGATGGTTGTTTTGCCTTTTCATCCTTTATTCTCAAAGAGGACCAGTGCAAGGGTGATGTCTTGACTTTCATGTGAGGCAGAGCTGCACAAAGTCATCCCAAGGTCACATAGGTAATCAAAGGTAGTATTTGGACATAAGGTCAGGGCTTCTGATTTAAAATGTGTTATTTTTTCCATGATACTGCTAGAATACCCTCCACACATTCTTGAGACCTCTGAGGATGATATCCCTGATTCTTGGCCTGTATCATGTCTATTAGACCTTTATCTTATAGCTGTGCTTGCTACCAATTGAACATTTCAATTGCTACAGGGAGGATTAGGCCAACATTATTTTTAATCCCTGTATTAGCACATTTTCTAGTGGAGGTCACGGTCTCTCAAGCTTGCTCTCACTCCCTATATATTTCAAATTTCCTTCCTTCTTTCAGTGAGTATAACCAAGATTTCTAATGTGCCTGACTATGGGATAGATAAAGCATCCATGTCCATGTTTGTCCTCCCTGGCTAGATATATTCTGAGATCATAGTCTGGCAGCAATGCTGCTACTCATCTCTGCCAGAAGCAGTCAACTTAGTGCTTGTTAGAATCAGTCCATGTAAAAGAAAGCTGCATTAATTAATTTCAATTAAGTAATTGGAATAAACAGTGGTCATCCCACAGAACAACTCAGGAAACACACCTCCCCCTTCCCAGCAGAGAGATAAGGAACTAACTGGGCAAAATAGCATGTATGTTGTTAGATACAATTACTTTATCAGATTTTTGCTTATTCTTCTTTGTTACAAAGGAAGGAAATTTTAGTCTGGATTAGGGGGAAAAGAGGAGATATCGCCTTTTCCCAGGGGGAAAAACAGCTATCATGTGATGACAAAAGGCATCAATAAAATGTACTTAAAAGAAAAAAATTTTGTGTCTGTGGATTGTTGTCAGGCCATATGGGGATTATAATTATCCAATATGCAAGAAAAACCACTAAGGCAGATTTCTGAGCCAATGGCACTTTATTAAAGGGTTCGTGGTCCCCTCTAATGAAGTGGACCTCAGACTTTCATCATGATCTGAGATGCCCCTGGTCCCCAAAACCTTGTTTTTATATGGTTTTGATATCCAAATATGCAAAAGAAGCATGGTAAAATACAGAATCTTATTGGTTGATAGACCAAAAACGACGTACCAGCAGGGAAGTCATAGGTCAGATGAAGCACAGGGCATCTCCACTGACTAAGTGGTCATAAGATGATCACCTGCTCATGCTGGACAAGAGAGAGTGGTCCAGAGATACAAAAGTAAATTGAGGGACTTTCCAAAGTATCAAGGCATCCCACCTATGCTGGGTTTGGAATTGGCATTGGAAGCTAAGTCATTCACAATTGTTCATCATACAATATTGCTGTTACTGTGTATTAACACTCTCCTGGTTCGGCTTGCTTCACTCTCTATCAGTTCATATAATTCTTTCCAGGTTTTTCTGAAATCACCCTGCTCATCATTTCTTATAGCACAATTATATTCCATTCCAATCATATACTACAATTTGTTCAGCCATTCTTGAAGGGATGGACTGTCTATGAAGGTGTTGCTTAAATGTCTGTCTTTGATACAAGGGACAGTTCAAAATGTAGATGGATTAAGGGGAAGGCACTAGCATGTAAAAACAAACAAAATGAAATCACTCAGAAATAATCAATGGAGTTCAAGGAATTTTTCCCAATGAGCAATGCTCGCTGTGCCCTAAGTATCATGAAAGGGAAATGAAGCCCTAAAGACATTTTTTTCCTTCTTTCTTGCCTACTCCATCCAAGCACTTTGTTGAAACTATTCATTTCTTGGGGACTCTCAGAACTCTAAAGGCTAAAGTCCCTTAGATCCTCTATTTCTTCATTCAGTTCCTAGAAGTTAATACGTATTCCCTCACCCCACCCTGAGAAAGTATGAGCCTAGAGAGAGGACACTTCTTGCTCAGACAGTGGTTGTATATTTATCTAAAAGGTGACATTAGCTATCTTCAGCATGGAGAAAACAGGAATGAATGGAGGTGGAGTAAATATGGAGAACCCAATTAAACTTCCAGCCCTCTTGAGGTAAGTGTCCTCCAAATGATGGATTTGACATGATGTGAATTCTTACCATATTACATATTCTTAGTGGTCACACACCAAAGGAGCAGTGATAGGGACTGGATCTGTGATTTCATCGGTATAGTGTTAGGCAGTAAAAAAGAATTTATTTTTTTAATTAATTAATTTGTTTTCGCTTTTCTACAATCACTCCCATATATCCACCTCCCTCTCCCACCTTCCCTGAGATGGCGTGCAATCTTACATAGGTTCTACATATACATGACTATTAAATACATTTTCACCTTAGTCGTGTTGCATAGAAGAATTAAAATGAATTGGAGAAACCATGAAAACAAAACAACATAACACAAGAGAAAATGGTCTACTTCATTCTGCGATCCAATTCCATAGTTCTTTCCCTGGATGTGGAAGACATTTTGCCTCCAGAGTCCATTTGAAATTTTTTTAGATCTTTGCATTTCTGTGAAGGGCTAAGTCTACCAGAAAAATTTCTCACACACTGTGGTTGTGTACAGAGTTCTCCTGGTTCTGCTCCTTTCACTCAGAATCAGTTCATATAGATCCTTCCAGGCCTCTCTGAAGTCTTCCTGGTCATCATTTCTTATAGCACAATGGTTTTTCATTACATTCATATACCACAACTTGTTCAGCCATTTCCCAGTTGATGGGCATCCCCTCAATTTCCAGTTCTTGGCCAGCACAAAGACAGCTGCTATAAATATTTTTGCACATGTAGGATCCTTTCCCATTTTTATGATCTCTCTATGATCTTCTAGTCCTAGGAGTGATATTGCTGGGTCAAAGGGTATGCACATTTTTGTAGCTCTTTGGGCATAATATCAAATTGCTCTCCAGAATGGGTGGATCAGCTCACAACTCCACCAACAATAAATTAGTGTTCCAACTGTCCCACATCTTTTCCAACATTTATCATTTTCCTGTTTTGTCATGTTAGCCAATCTGATAGGTGTGATGTGGTACCTCAGAGTTGTTTTGATTTGCTTCTCTCTAATCAATAGTGATTTAGAGCATTTTTTCATATGACTATAAATATTTTTAATTTCTTCCTCTGAAAACTCCCTGTTCATATCCTTTGACCATTTATCAGTTGGGGAATGATTTGTATTCTTGTACATTTGACTCAGTTCTCTATATATTTTAGAAATGAGGCTTTCATTACAGATACCAGTTGCAAAAATTCTTTCCCAGTTTTCTGCTTCCCTCCTAATTTTGGTTGCATTGGGTTTGTTTGTGCAAAAACTTTTCAATTTAATGTAATCAAAATTATCCATTTTGTACTTCATAATGTTCTCTATCTCTTGTTTAGTCAAAAATTTCTCCATTCTCCATGAAGTTGACAAATATACTATTCCTTTGGGCACAGCAGAGCAGGAGTAATTAACCTTAAGTGTGCAGTTAGATGTCCATTAACTTAAATAGAAAAAAATTATCTCTTTATTTTCATTAAACTCATACTAAAAGCTAACATTTCTTCAGTTATAAATGTTGGTAATAGACATTCTGAGAAGGGGTGTGGGTTTCACTAGATTGCCAAAGGGGTTCATGGAACAAAAAAGGTGTAGAATCCCTGGTTTAGAGAAAAATATTGAAGCTAGGTTGTGAACAGTCTTGAATACCAAATCGAGGGGTTTGTATTTGATACTAGAATCTTAGGGACACACTATAGCTTCTGGAGCATAGGAGTGACCTGCTTAGATCCATGACTTGGTTAGACACATGCTTTAGGAATATCATTTTGGCAACCATATGGGAGATGGATTGGAAAGGGGAGAGACGAAGTAGGGAGACCACTTAGGAGGCAAGAGGAATAGATGAACAAGCTGCAGTACATGACTGTGTTGTGCCCAAAGGGGTACAAAACTGTGCATATCCTTTGACTCAGCAATACCATTAGTAGGTCTATATTCCAAGGGGTTCAAAGAAAAAGAAAAGAGTACAAAAATTACGTACAAAAAATGTTTACATTAGCTCTTTCCATGGTGACAAAAAATTGGACATTGAGGAAATACTCATACATTGTGGAATAACTGGACAAATTGTGGTATGTGATTGTGATGAAATGAAGAGCAGAAAAACCTGGGAAGACTTACGTGAACTGACACAAAGTGAAGTGAGCAGAATCAGGAGAACTCTATACAAAGTAACAGCAATATTGTATGATACACAATTGTGAATGACTTGGCTCTCTTCAGCAATACAATGATCCAGACAATTCCAAGGGACTCTTGATGAAAAATGCTATCTGCCTCCAGAGAAAGAGTTGATGGAGTCTGACTGCAGATCAAAGACTATTTTTACTTTTTTTCTTGAGAAGGTGGTTGGTTTAAGTTTGGGGTTTTTTTTTTTGTTTGTTCCGGTTCAGGTTGGCTTGGTTTTTTGGTCTGTGTTTTCTTTTGGAACTTGGCTAATATGGAAATAGGTTTTGCATGACTACACATGTATAATCTATGTCAAATTGATTGCCTTCTCATTGATGGCTTCAGAGCAAAATTCCCAAGGAAAACCTATATGTTACTTACCCTCCAGATCAGATGCCTTTAAAATTTTTTTTCCAGTTCTTCAAGACCAAGAAAGCATTTCAATAGAGTCAGGCAAACCTGACTTACAAGGGACTTACCTGGACCAGGGTCAAATGACTTAGGGATGATTGGTTAACGGATGATCTCAGGCAACTTAGCTACTGAGTGGCTGAATTCAAGACTCACTTGAAAGAGAGGGGATCAGAGTCTGGACATCTCCATAGCTGAATTCAACTTCAAAAAAACTGGAGAAAATTGAGGGAATATCATGAAAATCATGGGTACCCATCGTGATGTTCCTTCTGACATCCATTGGAGAAGTTTCCTAATTTCTCTAGGGTAGTTTCCTTACCTGTTAAAGACAGAATCTTTCTTTGACTCAAATGTGTCCAGTCCATCCTTGTCTCTATGTCCATGTGTGTGTGTGTGTATATGTTTGTCTGTCTGAATGTGTCTCCATCTTCTGACTACAAGCTTCCTTACTATGCTGTAAGTTTCTTGGGAGCAGGACCTGTGTGTCTCCTATCAGCCTATGAGTTCCCTAGGGGAAATGAATGTGTATTATTTGTCTTAGTACACATCAGAGCCTGTCACAAGTAGACACATGATATAGATTTTTTTTTAATGTCTCCTCCACCAAGCTTTGCCTCTTCCTCCCAGGGTACCTCCCTTCCTTCTTCCCCAGGACCCGTCATAATGACTTAATCACCTGATTAGACTTGGTAGGGTAATAATCAACTTGATGAGTCTTTGGGAAGGCTCTTGAGTGATTCTTGGAGAATGAGTTTCATTGATAAAAGAAACCCCAAGAGAAATTGATTGACTTAAACTGTGGTGGGAAGATCTACTGAGGGAGGAGCCCTTCCTTTGCATTGGCCTATTAAAGGGAGTCTATAGACTCCTCCCAGCAACAGAGTCAGTAGCAGCAAAGGAGTTTTAAGAAGTCCTCACAGGTTGTGTTTGTCCTTCCTTTTCAAAGAAGACCATGACATCAGCAAAATGACATGACTTGCAGTTGACTTTAATTTGAGTAAGGAAGGGCTGGGCAAGGTCACCAGCCTCACTTTCTCTTCCAGAGCCATCTGGATCCAGCAACCAGATAGACATCAGGATGACTGGAGGTGGCCCAGGATGCAATGGGAGACCCTGGCCCTTTTAGGCTAAGGCCTTTTCAGGTACTCACTTAAAAGTGAAGTAATACCCATTCAGTGAATAGACCTCTCAAGAAGTAATCAAAGGATGGCCCCTTTAATCAGAAAACCAAAAAAATTAAGGTGGGAAGGCAAGACCTTCAGGGTTGCTGTTTCAAAGAGAAGCCCTTACCATTGATATTCACTCTATGCCAGGAGGGTCCTAAAACAGCCATTAAGTGGAGTTTGGGCAGGGACCTCTAGTGGTTCTAAAAATTAGTAACAGAGACACCCAAGTTCCCAACAAATGACAGCTATGGAGAAGATTTTCTAGGCAATAAGATCCTGGGTTGTGGGTATCTAGTGAAAGAAGGGAGATTTCTTGGATAATACCAGTCTTGGAGGTTTGAGAGTTCAGGAATTTCACCTTCTTTTGAAAGAAAGTAAAATTCCTAAGCAGCTCAACTTTTGATGAGAGAAGAGTATTGTATGTGTGACCACCGCTGCTGGGAAGAGCAACAGCAAAGGACCCCAGGAAAAATGTGGAGAAGCAAGGAATCTGAACATGTACTCTGCTCTGTCAATAGGAAGGCATTTTGCATGTTTAGCAACCCCAACTCCATTTCCTTTCCAAAGGAAATACAAACCATCAAGCATCCTTCTAAGTCCAAGAGACTGTATACATTCCTGTGGAAAGTAGAATTCAATAAAATGTTGGGGAAGGGAGTTGCCAACGGGGCAACTCCAAGTTGGTTTCGCTTCTAAGACAGAGAAGCTCAAACCACAGGATGGTGCTGTGAATATGAAGAACTTAAAGACCTGGGAAAGTGAACAGGACTCACATTAGTGGAAGGAGAATTAAATTGCATGTTTATGGTCTTTTGATGCTTTTCTACATTTTTAATGGAATTTTGTGAGCTCTTGGTACTTACTGTATTTTCTGTAGGATGGGATTAGTGGTTGTCTCATACCCAATACACAAATTGTTACCTTGATTGGAAACTGAGTGATCCTTTAACCCACACCTAGATATAAACTACATTAAGAGATTTCTCAAAAGGAAACTGATTGGGGCTATAACAAACCAAAGAATTTATGATTTCCTAGGGTTTGCTCCAAGACTAAATCTGTGTAAAACCAGGTTACTGAACCTCAGGTAGTATGCACAATATAGGTTGATGATGGTGGCTTCTATCATCCACCCCTCCAAGGAATTCAAGTACTTTGAAAAGTTAGAAGCAAAGAAGTCATGGAAATCTGGAGGATTTCAACACTTATAATGTACCTTAAGACATTTCACCTTTTTCCCTAGGGTTTGACCTCAGGTCACTGACTTGTCATAGACTATGTCCTCCAGAAATGGAAGTATTTGGTAGACTGCCCTGAGGTGGGGGAGATGTGAGACTTGGAGATTGGAGCAAGTAAAGAAACACTCTCCTCTACTCACCCCAGCTAAAATTCGGGCAGTTTTCTGGAAGAGGCACTTTTTGAGTGTGCTAGTGGATATTTTTCTCACTAACAATGTTTCTTGAGATCCAGAGATGGTCTCTTACCAATGTCCACAGTGTTGAAGTGGTAGATGGTACTGGTATAGGTCACAATGATGAGGTGAGACAGACAGGAGAGCTCGAGGCAGATGGAGCAAACAGGATGCAGGAAGTGAACCACTGAAAAGTGACCGAAGACTATGCACTGAAGCCCCCCACCATGGACTTACCTGTGTGCTTCACCCCCTTATCTGACATTCCAGAACTTGTCCTCTCCCCCTTTCCTATTCCCTTTGTTTATCTGTATGACAAAGGCACCTCTGGCCTACCTGATGTCCCAGACATTCCAGGGTCACACTTGCCTCTCTTCTCCTTTCCCCTATCCCACAGAGCTGTATATAGACCACAATAATCACTCGGCCTCCTACAGGAAGCAGAACTGTGCTGTCTCCCCTAGGGGAGCAGGGCCTCTCACATATACTCTGCCCCCCCATGTGGACTAAAGCCTGTTGGGGCTCTGCCTCACAGGGAGCAGGCCCAGTTGGGTGTGTCACCCCAATAAATGCCTTTCTTTAACTTGGAGCCTGTCCGAGTGAAAGTGAATTCTTTAAGACTCTAGGACCCACTCATCTATACTCCACCATTTCTAATGGCAACCCAGCATTCTTGGGGTACACCCTGAACCCCTTAACATGCTGAGGGATGAAATTTAACAACTTCAGGGAAGAGGTCTGAATGATCAGCTGCTTCTCACATGTACCTAATACCTCCTAGCCTGGGGTGTCAGCAAGACTGTTTAGGTTCCCCACAAAGGCCTTCCTGGTAACCTGGGGTTGGGGTGGTAGAGAAGAAATGTATTTCTGCATTGAACAATGTGTCATTACCCTCCCTGCCACCACCTCCAACACAAATGTGTTGGATTTTATATATATATATATACATGTATATATATATACATATATATATACACATATATGTAAATATACACATATATATAATAGACATATATATAAAATCCAATGTGTTTATCTATATATATGAGAATATGTATATGTATGTATATGTGTGTGTGTGTGTGTGTGTGTGTGTGTGTGTGTGTGTGTGTGTGTATGTATACATTATATATATTGACAATAGGCAACTGCAGGGAGGGCAAATGTTCTTAACCTAGGTCTATTAGTCTTTTTAGAGAGTTTCCTTCTGGGTCTCAATCTCCTTGATCTCTATCAGTCTTCTTCCCTTTAACAAAGGAACACAATCTTTCTCTGCCTTGGGGCAATAAGGGCTGTGTTTCATTAACATTGTACAGGTTCTTTTGGAGAAATGATTAATAATAAGCAATGATTTAGGGAGATCCAGAGCTTTCCCTTTTTTCTAATTTCAAGGTTCAGTCTCTGAAGGACATTGTTGATAATGAGATTGAATTAACTTCCTCCTCAATCTTGTTTCGATCCCACCCAAGTGGGGAAGCCATTTTGCTTCATGCAGGTTTGAGTGAGGATAAATTCTTTGATTAGATTGCCCAAGGCTGGGCAATTTATAAGTAAATGACATAATCAAAGTTATGTTTTCCCTCCTTCACCCCCCTCCTTCATTAGAATAGGCCCACCTTTCACTGTAATATTCATTCTCTTTCATGTGAACCAATCAGAGTGAATTGCCACCCTCAAGAACACCCATTCTTCTAAAAGCATGTAAACATGAGCCCACCACCATGATTCATCTTTGTCACTGACCCATTTTATTGGTAACATTTGAATATTATTAACAAAATGATTAATTACCCAGAAACTATGTCTCTCGAACTTTTTAAATGACACATTTTTGTTCAAACAACTTCTAGATATATTGTCATATATCTTACCATAACAAACATATTATTACAATTAATATTGCACCGAGGTTAATTGCTCTCAACGTATTCTTCCAAAGTTTTGATGTCAGCATGCCAGTTAGTTTCTTAACATAGCTCCAGCTTCTTCCTTCATAATCATAGACTCATTTTGTCTTGTCTAGAGAAGGTAAAGTTGTTTGTGCATCTTACCTGCATCCATTAGTTCAATTTGACCTCTAAATTCAAGCATAAACCTTCAGTCTCTACTCTGTCTTGCTATATATTAAGGATTTTACACTTATCCCCATCCAAATGACATTTTGATGTCCTTCAATAATGGGCAGAACCACAATGAATTTAAACTGTATTCCTGGAAGATTCTAAATTTTTGTATCAATTGTTCATTACGTAGCATAATTTAAATAGAGAATAGTTTTCCTTGGGGATATCAAATAATCAAAAATTCTCGCAATGCCTCAATCCATTTTTTATTTGCATTACATGACTAAGCCATGACTGTAGAACTGAATAAAAGTTCTGCAATGATAAATAAAGGCAATTTTGATATTGTGGTGCTTTCTGGAAGTTTGTTCAATAATTGTCAAATTAATAATTAGTTGCTCTTTACACTCTTGGGGCTTTTTGGCATATACCTTTTAGTTCCTTGGCCAATATATTGTTTCCTTCAAATTATCTATAGGGGCTTTTGTTTTTTAAGATTAAAGCTCTGAGTGTTTTGTAGAAAGTGGGGAAAAAAAATATGTGCTTTGGAAAGATGTTGTTTTCATCTTTTGGATAAAAAAAAATGTGATATCTTGTGTTAAGAAAGATGGTATCCGGTTTGTATCAGAGAGGAAAATGGTAAAGTACTTTTCTAGTAACTCATGAACCACTGGAAAACACTTGAGCCAAAAAATATGGCCCTGAAATGGACATTATTCCTCCCTGGGCCCCTAGGTTGAGAGATATCTGTTATGGGCAGGGTTGGATAACCTGACTAGTAACAGGTTTTTGTTGGACCCCTGTGAAAACATTATTCCCCTTTGGGTTGTGAAATAGCTGATGAATTGTTAACAGCCATTTTCTGTTTAGTCCCTTTGCATGGTAACAACCTGTGTCCCACTAGTGTTAGACCCCTTTTGCCAGGCAACTACCTTTTGCTGAGCACCCCCTTCCTGACAACTACTTTTTGTTGAATGACAACCAGTCTTTGATTGGATCCTTCTCCTGGCACCTCTTCTCTGTTGGGGTCCTCTGCCCAACAGTACCCTGACAACCCTTTCTGTTTGGGGGCTCTTGCCTAACAACAAGCTGCCCCCTCTTTGCTCTGTCAGAACTCTGTTTGTTGTGGAAACATCAAGGCTGTACCAAGTAGCACTGAAAAGCTTGAAATGCACACATCCACCTCAGTTCGGGGCTGTCTCCTCTGAGTCTCTCCATGAGGCAGCCACCAGCCTGGCTAATAAAGATGCTCTTGAAATTCCTAATTGATTTTTGTCTCTGAATTATTCTTGGTCTGTCTATTTCAGCCCTACCACTTCCCAATTTTGTAGGAAAGTTAGTTTCAATAACCTCCCTCGACATGACTGTTCTTTTGTTCATTATATTAATATTACACAAGGCATTTTGTATTTGATTCAATTTGCACATTTTTGTATTAGGCTTGTTGCAACCATGTAGGCAATCAGATATTTTCCAGACCCTCCTTCTTTAGGATTTCTCTCTCTCCTTTAATTGCTTTACTTCACAAGTTGTCATATTATGTTTAAAACACACACACACACACACACACACACACACTTATGCTGAACTATTTTTCTTTGCCCTGCTTTCATTCTTTGTTACCTTAACCTTTTAGCCTTCACTATCAATTGTTGTTTAAGGATATCAAGAATTCTGGATGTACTTTTGTTTTTGAGTTTCCATTCCCTTTATTTCTTTTTTGTGGGCTTCACTTAAGCATTGTGGTGCTCAAGTTTTCTACTTCAGTGTTTTGCCTAGATAAAGGGTGGGGAACCTGCAGCCTTGAGGGCACGTGCAACCCTCTAAGTCCTCAAAGTACAGTCCTTTGACTGAATCCAAACTTCACAGAACAAATTTCCTTAACAAAAGGATTTGTTCTGTAAAACTTGAACTTAATCAAAAGGCCACAAGGACCTAGAAGGCAATATGTGGCCTCAAGGTAACAGATTCCCTACCGCTGGCCTAGATATTGATGTAATCCTCTGACATTCTTCCACAAATCTTCAATAATTGTCTCAAGCTACTTCCTCCAGGGTCACATTTGATGCCTTTCCTTAGAAGTATTCTTTTTTTAAAAAATTTATTTATTTAACTTTTAACATTCATTTTCACAAAATTCTGGGTTCCAAATTTTCTCCCCATTTGTCCCCTACCCCCACCTCAAAACACCGAGCATTCTAATTGCCCCTATCACCAATGTGCCCTCTCTTCTATCATCTCTCCCTTCCCTTGTCCCCATCTTCTCTTTTGTCCAGCAGGGCTAGATAACTTTCTATACCCCATTACCTTAGAAGTATTCTTAAATAACTTTACCTTTTCTCTATTTTCCTTACTGTGGCAATGACCACCACATATATCATTGAGTGCAGGTCCTAAAATGTTTTCATACTGTCAGATATTATGGAAGAATGCCTTCATTCATGATTGTTTTAATAAATACCAGTTTTTTAAAATTATTGTTTTGACATAGTCGATCTATTAATTGGGTTCATTATTCAAAAAATGCTTTTCAAAATTCCATTCTCAGTATACCCATCTTCATTTAAAAATCATTCAAGACATCACCATTATTTTTGCCAACCATTTTATTATTAGGTAGAACTTCTGAAGTTGTGTTAAGTGTAGATTTTTAATACCTTCAGATTTAAGTAACCCCACCTTAATTTCTGATCTTATTTCATCTCATATGACTTTAGGAATGAAGTTAATTTTTATAATTGACCTTTGCTGATTTGATATGCTGTTATGTAACAGGGAAGGGAGCATATCATTGACAAAACATATTTTGTGGAGCATATTGTTGACAAAAACTAGTACCAAATCCTTGTCTAAGATCTGCACATAATTAAAGCTTTTATATTTCCAGTCTATTTCTCATGTACTCATGGTTTTCCCATTTAAGGTCAGCACCATCTGTATCGAAGCTTTCCTAGGTGGGATCCTGGAATTTCTAAAGCCTCCTTATTCAAAGAAGCGCTCCATTCTTTTCTGAGTCAAGCTCATCATTGCAATGGCTCCAAGTAAGGTTATGCTATCTGTGTCTTAGATTTAGACAAAGAGTTGTATCATGCTGGTTGTCCTACTGACCCAAGCAGAGGTATGCCCAAGACCCAGCTGGCCAGTATTTCAGGGTGCCTGCCAGATTTCCGCAGTTAACATTATTACCTCAAGGCTCCTGGCTGCGTGTCATTTTGGTTGGAATTTCCTTATTTTGTCCTCCTCTTCCTCCCATAGAATGGACAATCTGATGCAATTTGACTGGGTCATTACTATCATTGCGACAACAGTGACTACAACCTTGTAGTCTAATGCAAGTGGTCCATCACACTGGAGGTTTTAAGGAAAACAGAAGAGAGGACAAAGAAAAAAATCAGAGCAACTACCAAGGGTTCCTTTATTCTTCTTGATTTTCTTTTTCAATTAACCAGCAGTTTTTGTCCTTCCTCACCTCCTCCTCCTCTCCAGTGAAAAAAATAAAGCAAAATCAAATGCCTGCTTGTCCAGCAAAACAGATTCCCACATTGGGAAATATCCAAAAAGAATTAACTTCTGGATTCATCTCTGAGTCCTGGGTCCATCACTTCTGTGTCAAGACATGGATGGGGTCATTTACTTTCCTAGCAAACATGTTGCAATCAAAGAGGAGGAATCCGTAAGTCATTCCACCAATAGGTCTCCTCCTACAAGAAGTGAAGGGTTTTTCTTAAAAACTGCCCCTTCTCAGGCAAGCAGGAGACTTGTTAGTGGAGGGAAAAAGAAGAGAGCTGAGGAAAAAAAAACATGAAGTTTACTCTCATCACATTTGACTAAAGGAAGGAATAAAATGTACACTCATTTTGGTATGAAAACCTATCTTACAATA
>CM053770.1:525283481-525307617 GCA_028658325.1 Potorous gilbertii
AACGGAAATCTCCTTCACTGTGTTTCTGCGCGGCTTCCACTGTTCCAGACTTTGTCAGGAGTTCTTTTTACAGGAAATCTATGGGCTGTGGGTTCGGACCTAGCATAGGTGAGTTTTTCTACTCCGCCATCTTGGCTCCGCCCCCCCATCCTTTGTTTTCAAAGAGGACCATGACATCAGAGAAATGATGACTTGACTTGCTCTTGATTTTGTTTTGTGTGAGGGAGGACTGTGCGAGGTCATCAGCCTAACTTTCTTCTTCTGAGCCATCTCGATCACCTGACCAGATAGATATTCATTAGGATGACTGGAGATGGCCCACAATGCAATGGGAGACCTTGGCCTTTTAGCCTAAGGCCTTTTCAGAAATTCACTTAAAAGGAGATAATGCCCACTTAGTGAATAGTCTTCTTTAAAAAGTAGTCTGGGGGGATGGCCCTTTTAATAGAAAAGAAAAATATAGATAAATAGATAAATCACATTGGGAGGGGTAGGAGCCTCAGGGTTGTTGTTTTGAAGAGAAGTTGTTACTATTGTCATTCATTCTAAGCCAAGAGGTTGGGCAGCCACCTGTTGTTGGTCAATCCATGGGCTTCAGAGTGCACTGAATATTTTTCATCAATATTCATTAGAGAAATTGGTCTATAATTTTCTTTCTCTGTTTTGACTCTTCTTGGTTAACGTATCAACACCAATTTATATCATAAAAGGAGTTTAGTAGGACTCCTTCTTTGCCTATTTTTTCAAATAGTTAATATAGTATTGGGATTGTGTTCTTTAAATGTTTTGTAGAGTCTGTTTGTGAACCCATCTAGCCCTGGGTATTCTTTTTTAGACATTGGTGGTTTGTTCAATTTCTTTTTCTAAGATTGGGTTATTCAAGCATTATTGCTTTTGTTAATCTGGGTAATTTATATTTTTGTAGATATTCATTGATTTTGCTTAGACAGTCAGATTTATTGCCATATGATTGGGCAAAATATTTCCTAATGATTGCCTCGACCTTCTCATCAGCACCAGGGGGAGCAGTACTTTGTATGTGTCTTTGTCAGCTTCACTCTGAGTAAGCTGGGCAAGTTGCTCACCCTTCAGACTTTTAGGCCTTGACCTTCCTGTCTCAGGACAACTTCTGCAGAGAGTGGCAGGCATAATCGCAGAGAGCAGGTGAAGCTAATCCTGGAGGTACTGAATACCCTCATTGGTTAGGTACCAGTAGAAATGTCTCCCTGTGAACTGCTCCTTAACATAGCCATGAGACTAGAGACTGTATGGCCTTCATGACATGGAGATGGGGCACATTCTTGTCTGTCAGCTCAGGGTCCTTTGGCATGTGGATATCCTTCTTGGCTACCATTACTTCCTCCTTAAAAAGGAGTCAAAGATGACAATTCAATTCTTCTTGGGCATCAGCATCTCAGAGTTGTTGATGGGTGCTACTCTAGACGGAACCCAAGATAGAAAGGAAAGAGCATATGTGATGTGGCATCTGTTGTTTCTTGCTTTCTTTTTTAATAGAACAAGCTTGTAGTTTTGTTTATTAATTCAATTTTTTCTTTTAATTTTATTACTCTCTCCATTGATTTTCAGGATTTTAATTTGATGTTTAATTGAGGATTTTTAATTTGTTCTTTTTCAGTTTTTTTGTTGCAGGCCCAGTTTCTCAATCTGTGCTCTATATTTTATTTCTGAAAGCAATTAGATATAAATTTTCTCCTAAGTACTGCTTTAGCTGTAGCTCATAAATTTTGGTATGTTGTCTCATTATTATCATTTTCTTTAATGAAAATATCAAATTTTTTTATGATTTGCTCTTTGGTCCACTTATCTTTTAGAATTAGTTTCCAATTAATCTTTCCATTGTTTTTATGGAATGTAATTTTTATTGCCTTATGATCTGAAAAAGATCCATTGAATATTTCTGGTTTTATGCATTTGGTTGTGAAGTTTTTATGATCAATTTTTGTGTACATAGAATATACCACTAAGAAAAAGGTATATTCCTTTCTATTACCATTTAGTTTTTCTCCAGTGATTTATCTCATCTAACTTTCCCAAAATTTTTTTCACCTCCTTAACTTCTTTTTTATTTATTTTTTGGGGTTAGATTTATGTAGTTTTGAAAAGGTAAAGTTGAGGTCCCCCACTAGTATAGTTTTATTGCCTATGTTCTTCTGTCACTCATTCAGCTTCTCTTTCAAAAATTTAAGTGCTGTACCATTTGGTACATATATGTTTAGTATTGATATTACTTTGTTGTTTATGGTACCTTTTAGCAAGATATAGTTTCCTTCCTTATTTTAATTATATCTACTTTTGCTTTGTCTGGGATCATGATTGCTACCCCTGCTTTTTTTACTTCAGCTGAAGTATAATAGATTCTGCTCCAGCCCCTTATTTTTACTCTGTGCGTGTCTTTATGCTTCAAATGTGTTTCTTGTAAACAACATATTGCAGGATTCTGTTTTTTTAATCCACTCTGCTATTTGCTTCTGTTTTATAGGTGAGTTTATCCCATTCACATTTATAGTTATGATAACCAATTGTGCACTTCCCTCCATGTTATTTTCCCCTTATTCATTCCCCCCTCTCTTACCCCCATCCTGTCCCTTCTCATAAGTATTTTACTTCTGATCATCATCTCCTCTAATCTACTCTTCCTTATATTATTTTCCCCACCTTTATCCCTATTCCTTTTTTCTTCCTTATAGGGTAAGACATATTTCTGTATTCAACTGAGTGTGCTTGTTATTCCTTCTTTGAGTCAATTCTGATGAGAATACAATTTTAGTTCTGCCCATCACCTTCCCCATCTTTCCCTCCATTATGATAGTTCTTTCATGCCTCTTTTATGTAAGATAATTTAACCCATTCTATTTCCTTCCTCTTTCTTCTTCCAGTGCAATCTTCTTTCTCACTCCTTTATTTTGTTTTTTTGGATACCATATCATCAAAGTCATCTTATATCTGCATTCCTTGTCTACCTATGCTCCTAATTACTCTTATGGTAGTAAAGTCCTTAAGAGTTATAGATATCTTGCTATATAAAATTATATAAACAGTTTAACCTTATTGAATCTCTAATGTTTTCTCTTTCTCATTTCTTTTTTACCTTTTTATGTTTCCCTTGAGTCTTGCATTTGGAGATCAAATTTTTTATTCATCTCTAGTCTGTTAATTAGGAATGATTGAAAGTTCCTTATTTCATTAAATATCCATTTATTTTCCTTGAAGGAGTATATTAAATTCTCTGGGTAGGTGATTCTTGATTATAATCCTAACTTCTTTTCCTTCTGGAATATCATATTCTAAGTCCTCCAATTCTCTAATGAGGAGGCTGCCAAATCTTATGGAATTCTAATTATAACTCCAGAATATTTGAATTGTTTCTTTTTGGCTTCCTCCTTGATATGTGAGCTCTGGAATTTGACTATGATGGTCCTGGGAGTTCACATTTTGGAATGTTTCAGGGAGGGATCAGTGAATTTTTTCAATTTCTGTTTTGCTCTCTGCTTATAGAATATCAGGGCAGTTTTCCTTGATAATTTCTTGAAAAATGCTGTCCAGGCTCTTTAAAAAAACAAACCATGGCTTTCAGGCAGTTCAGTAATTTTTAAATTATCTTTCTTGGATCTATTTTCCAGGTCAGTTATTTTTCCAGAGAGAGCCCACATTTTCTTTTTTTTTAAATTTTGTTTGAGTATATCTAGATGTCTGCTGGAGTCATTAGCTTCCACTTGTCTAATTTTTAAGGAATTATTTGCTCCAATGTGCTTTTGTACTTTCCTTTTCCATTTGGCCAATTCTATTTTTTGACTATTTCACCAAATAGTCTATTTGGTGAATTTTAATATATTTTTTTCCCCATGCTTTGACTTTTTTTCATGATTTTCTTGCAGTACTCTCATTTCTTTCCCCAATTCTTCTTCTACTTCTCAAATTTGCTTTTTCAAATAGATTCTTTGCCTTTAAATTCTTTTTAACAATAAGTAATTAAACCATCAGTAGAGAAATATCTTTAATTGGTTGAAGGGGAACTTTTGGGGCCTTAGGGAAGAGATTTCATGCTTCAACTGTAAGCTGTCAAAGATGTGACCATTCTGGAAATAAACCCACCCTCTTTTGACCCAAGAAGAAGACTCGTTTTAATTTTACCAGTATGAGGAAAGAAAAAGGTTATTTTCACTTATATTTGTCTAGGATCAAGTTAATTATTGACAATCAGAGCTAAATTTTCAGGAAGTTTTAAATTGAACATAGGTATAAATTTTGCTGAATGTTCCCTTAAAAAGCACTTTTCAGCCCTAGTTGACTGGTCTGAGGATCCTAGAGATTAATCTCAAAAATTAAGAATTGGAAGTATTGGAGAAATTGTCAAAACAAATCCCTGAGCATTTAAGTGTTGGTTGTAGGAATGACTCCCATATATAGGGAACTCAGGCTGATAGGAAATTATTCACCTTGTTTCATAATCGACAGAGATAATCTCTAATGCCTTCAGTTGGGGAACTTTTCAGAAGGAATAACCAGAAAGGTGTGTATCTTGGGAATCTAGCCCAATTTTCTTGAAGAAAGTTCCTCTGAAGAGTGCCTGGTTGGGACTGACTGCAGGAGGGATGGAGTCAGTCATAAGAGGAGAAATTCATCCTACAGGATCTCAATTGGGACAGGGTGGACTCCCTGTTGGGAGGATGACTAAAGAAAGGGCTATTAAGCTGCACAAAGTTTGGTTTGAGAGTACAAAGGGTTTAGGTTGGAGATTGTTTTAACCAAAAGCATGGAACTTTTGATTACTTAGAAACTTAAGGAATTTTATTGAATAACTTCCCAAATCAACTTAGGATAAATGAATTATTGATATTGCTAAATTCTTCATCATTCTCAATTTTTCTTCCTGTGATTATATTTTGGCAAAAGAGTCTGGAGGAGTAGAAATTCAACCAATTCTTTAGCCTATCAGGGACTTGTTCTAAAAACAAAATGCATTTTAAATGGGTGAACCCAATTGTCAAAAGCAAATTGGATAAAAGCAATTTATATTGTTAGTAAATTATATGTTTTATTAAAAAGATTCTAAAAGCATTAACATAATTAGGAAACAAAAGAATTATCTTAGACTGACAACAGGACCCCAGTCACAAGATGGCCTTAAATTCTATAGTTAATAGAGGAGACAGGTAAGATCTTGACTTCAGAATCTCCTAGAGAAAAACTTAGGAGGAATTCATGTTGTGTCTTGTTATGTGTTCTGTGTGTGTTGTTGACCTGAAAACTTGGTTAAAGAAAAGGCAACAGGCTCAATGCATACATTTTATGATTTAATTAATTAATTGATCAATTCCGTATTAAAGATAACAGTAACATAATGCATTATGGAGCCAGAAATGTTCTGGCTGGCTAGTACAGAAATCTTCTGGCTTATATACATTTTGCCATGAGAAAGGAAGTCTCTCAGATCATAAATTTAGTAGGACAAGACAATTAACACAGTAGTGTCGGTTGGGCCTTGCAATTCCAGGCTGTGTAAACATATGTCTCTATGACATACAATAAGAAAATCCCACCAGCTTCCTGTCCTAAACAGGTACTCAAAATAGCTGACACAGGAAAGGGTAAACAAAGTTTCAATTGAAATTACAACTCAGGACATCTGTGTTTTTCCTTATCACTAGCATGCCAGGAGAAGGGTCTGGTAAGGAAGTCCTATTTGCTTGCCTAACACCGAAAGGCATTCTCTGAGTTTAACAAAGGAGACTACTATGTCCAGGGTCTCCTTAATTCAAACTTTAGCCCTTATTAAAGTCTAAAATTTATATTAAATATTATCAGTGTCTATCTAAAATTAAATTTAGGAATAGTGGGCTCTTTATTTTAGATAGAAAGGGATCTTATACAATTAGGAAAATCTCCAAAAGAATGTGAAATATGTGTCTGTTTTGTTTGTGGCCTTTGTGCTTTGTAATAATCAATGGTTCACAGGTGTTTTACCTATGCCTTTTCTTTTGATGTGATCAACCAAAAAATACGGACCACAAAAACAAATAAACTTTCAAAAATGACTTAAAAGAGAACAAATCTCTCTTTTTTCTTGATTTCCAACATTGGTCATATTGGAGATTTATGAAAGATAGATACAGAAATTGATTGAAAACTAAGATAAAAAAAATTGGAAACAATTGATTGTAACTAATTTTAATAGTCCAAAAGCCCTTAAAGAAATTGGTATTAACTGTGCATTTGTAACCACTAAGGAACAAAAAAGAGGTTTACTAGAGGAATTAAGAAGAGTAGTGTTATATAAGGAAATAATAAACGTTCAGGATGGATAGAATGAGTAAAGAAGGTTGGAATCTGTTTGCACTACCAATGTAAATTCAGAGTTTGAAAATAAAAGGTTTTTGGGGTTTTGAAAAGGAGATTTCAGGGAAGGTCTTAATCCCACTGAAACAGAAAAGATATAGGATTTTTTTCTTTTAAAATGTATTTATTTGTTTTAGGTTTCAACATTTATTTCCACAAGATTTTGAGTTCCAAATTGTCTCCCCATCTCTCCCCTCCTCCCACTCCAAGACACTATGCATTCTGATTACCCTTTTCCCTATCTACCCTCCCTTCTATCACACCCCTCCCTTCCCTTATCCTCATCTTCTCTCTTTTCTTGTAGGGCAAGATAGATTTCTATATTCCATTACCTGTATTTCTTATTTCTCAGTTGCATGGAAAAACAATTCTCAACATTTGTTCCTAAAACTTTGAGTTCCAATTTCTCTCCCTTCCTCCCTCCCCACCAATACCCACTGAGAAGGCAAGCAATTCCATATAGGCTATATGTGTGTTGTTATGCAAAAGACTTCCATAATAGTCATGTTGTAAAAGACTAACTATATTTCCCTCCATCCAATCCTGCCCCCCAATTTATTCTATTCTCTCTTTTGACCTTGTCCCTCCCCTTAAGTATTTACTTCTAATTACTCCCTCCTCCCATTTGCCCTCCCTTCTATCATTCCCCCCCACATCCCACTTATCCCCTTCTTCCCTACTTTCCTGTAGTATAAGATAGATTTTCACACCAAATGGAGTGTACATGTTATTCCCCCCTTAAGAGCTTCACTTTTTCCTTCTCACCTCCTCCTTTTTCTCCTCCATTGAAAGAACTTTTTATTGATTCTTTAATGAGAGATAATTTGCCCCATTCCATTTCCCCCTTTCTCCTCCCAATGTATTCCTCTATCACTCCTTAATTTTATTTTTTTTAGGCATCATCCCTTCCTATTCAACTCACCCTGTACCCTCTCTATATATGCATATAATCCTTCCATTTACTCAAGTACTGATAAAAGTTTCAAGAGTTACATATATTATCTTTCCATGTAGGAATGTAAACAGTACAACTTTACTAGGTTCCTTATGATTTCTCTTTTTTTGATTACCTTTTTCTCTTGACTCTTGTGTTTGAAAGTCAGATTTTCTTTTCAGCTCTAGTCTTTTCATCAAGAATGCTTGAAAATCCTCTATTTCATTGAATGACCATTTTTTCCCCTGAAGTATTACACTCAGTTTTGCTGGGTTTTAATCCTAGCTCCTTTGACTTCTGGAATATCATATTCCAAGCCCTTCTATCCCTTAATGTAGAAGCTGCTAGATCTTGTGTTATCCTGATTGTATTTCCACAATACTCAAATTGTTTCTTTCGGGCTGCTTGTAATATTTTCTCCTTGACCTGGGAACTCTGGAATTTGGCTACAATATTCCTAGGAGTTCTCCTTTTGGGATCTCTTTCAGGAGGTGATCAGTGAATTCTTTCAATATTTGTTTTACCCTCTGATTCTAGAATATCAGGGTAGTTTTCCTTGATAATTTCATGAAAGATAATGTCTAATCTCTTTTTTTGATCATGGCTTTCAGGTAGTCCCATAATTTTTAAATTGTCTCTCCTGGATCTATTTTCCAGGTCAGTTGTTTTTTTCCAATGAGATATTTCACAATATCTTCTATTTTTTTCATTCTTTTGGTTTTGTTTTGTGATTTCTTGGTTTCTCATAAAGTCATTAGCTTCCATCTCTTCCATTTTAATTTTTAAAGAATTTTCTCCATTTTGAACCTCCTTTTCCATTTGGCATTCTTCTCCTCCTAGACTTTTTGGACCTCTTTTGCCATTTGGGTTAGTCTACTTTTAAAGGTGTTGTTTTCTTCAGCATTTTTTGGGGTCTGCTTTAGTAAACTGTTGACTTGCTTTTCATGATTTTCTTGCATCTCTCTCATTTCTCTTCCCAGTTTATCCTCCACCTCTCTTACTTGATCTTCAAAATCCTTTTTGAGCTCTTCCATAGCCTGAAATCATTGCATATTTTTTTTGGAGGTTTTGGATGTAGAAACCTTGACTTTGATGTCTTCCTCTGATGTTATGCTTTGTTCTTCCTCATCTGAAAGGATGGAAGAAAATACCTTTTTACCAAGAGAGTAGTCTTGTATAGTCTTATTTTTTTCACCTTTTCTGGGCATTTTCTCATCAAGTTACTTGACTTTTGAGTCCTTTGTCAAGTAGAGGGTATACTCTAGGGACCTGTAAGTTCTCAGTTCCTCCAAGGTGACACAGTCAAGGTAGAGGAGTTTACTCTCCGTATAGCCTGTGCCCTGGTCTGGGAGCAACCACAAGCTTTTCAGTCCAGGATCTGTGAGTAGGCTTCCCTCTCTAGAGCCTCCATCAACTCCACTATGCCAGCACTTCTCCTCACCCCAGGATTGCCACTCAGAACTGAGACCCAGATCAGCTGCTTGATTCCCCCAGGGTATTTAGGTGAAGGGTTCCAAAAATGGATGTTACTGCTTCCCTAGGGCCAAGGCTAGGGCCAGACCCTGTTCCCTTCTCATCCAGGTGAAAGAGCTTTCTCACTGGCCTTTGAAGCTGTCTTGGCATTTGTAACTTGAGAAATCTGGGAACTGCAGCTGCAACCTGTTATTCTGCACCCTGAAGCCTGCTCCAGTTCTGTCCCTGCTGCATACCAAAACTGGACTGCACTCCTCTCTGGGCCTGGTGCAATCGACTTTTCCTGGCTGTCTTTGGCTGGAAATCTCTTTCACTCTGTTGTTTTGTGGCTTCTGCTGTTCTGAAATTTGTTAAGACTCATTTTTAACAGGTGTTTTATGGGCTATGGTGGTAGCGCTAGAGCAGGTCCATCTTTCTACTCTGCCATCTTGACTCTGCCCCCCCAGCTTTTTTTTTTTAAAAGCAATGCCTTTTGATAGTTGCTACATGTTTTCCTTCCCCAATCAATATAAGACTACAAAATATGTTTCATTAAAATGTTAATTATTTGATTGACAGAGAAAGGATTATTTCTTTGCTCTAGTTTAAACTAACGGATTAGTAATTTAGAAACTGTAAAGGAATTAGTTTAGCTCTTTGGGTAAGTCAAAGAAACAAAGAAGTAGTAATGGAAAGTTGGGAGTGTCACCATGAGTTTTTTTTAATATAAGTCAACTGAAAATAATGGAACTTCATGCAAAATGAAGTTTTGTTATTGTTACTAGTCATTATAAATCAAAATTGACTGGGCCAAAAATATTGTAACAGCAGTAAATTAGAGTATGTAATTGATTCTTGTATGTATAAAGGGAATAATAAATATTTACACCTATCTCCCAGCATTTTTGGGAGAAACGCATTGTTGTGAAGTGATTAACACAGTGACTGGCTTGTGTAAAATATGAGCACTATAGTATTCAAACCTGGTAGGAATACAATTAAACAAAATGTTATCTCACTTACAGGCACTGTAATTGGCATAGAATATTAACACAATTGGGAAATTATAGAGTAAACACTTTAAAGTATCCCTGAAGAAAGACTTAAGCAATTTTCAAGACATAGAAAAAGCCTGGCAAATGGTAGGCATTATATAAAGTACTGTGATTAGCATGAAAATACCTGAAGTAATAAGATAAATTACTTTCTATGAACTGATAAGTTTGAAAGATATTTAACTAAATTACTATCACCTGATTGGTGATGTTTTAAATACAAAATGGGTGAGAAGCAGTTAAAGCAAGTTTCTTTCTCTTTTCAATCTGAATACTGTTACATTACAAAAATATCAGTTTTATGGTTATTGGAGTTTATTTTGTGTTTAAAAAGCTCTAGAAAATAGTAATAAATGACTTACTGTTAGGAGAAAAACATGGCAAAATTCTCTTTGGAGAGCTTTTCCAGTCTGAGTTTCCTTGGCATAAGCCCTACTTACAGTCTTGTGAAATTCGGTCACATTGCCAGTTGAAGAACTAGGGCCTCTACCACCCAAAGTGGAAAAATGAAATTTTTTTAGTAATAAATGGGTATCATTTGGGATCAGCTGGAAATACATGTAACTGTATTTTTTAATGCTATTATTTTGAACCAACTATTCATTGTGTATGAACTTGTGGTGTAGAAGTGGAAAAGCAATCCACTGCCAAATAGGTTTCTTGGGTCTGGGTGACTGAGATAGGTAAGCATCTCCTCCCCAGATATCCTTTTTTAGTTCATAATGGGGGTCAGTGTGGCACACAAGGGATAATAGATTTAATTAAACAAGAGTGGATTACTCTAGACATCTCCCCAGTGGTAACTTGGATGACAGCCACTTGGTCAGTTTCTGTAGCTTTTTGGTGGCCATCTGGGAGCTTGCCCCACTCTTTGAGCAGATTATTATTGTGTACAAATCAGTCCTTGATCCAGATTGAACTATTTCCTAGTTCTAATGCCACAGCTACCTCTGATACCATAGTTTTCAACAAGGAAATTGTGCCCAAAATATGACCTATTTGCCTACATGTACATGGACTTTGATGGGGATCTCATCTCATTGTTTTCTAGAAATAGTCTGATGTTCTCCATTTGGCTTTATCTGCAGACCAAGGAAGGAATGATAAGGGAAAACAGGTGGAATTTGTGAATAGTTAAAAAAAATCCTAGATGAAATTTTGAGGTTAATATATTTAGTCCTAAGCTGTAATTAGTGTAATTTTGCAATTTGAGGAAGAGGACTTCAATTTGCTGCTATTCTAAGTCTTAAATCCACATATAAGTATCTGACCCTGTATAAGACTGCTGGTTCACTATTCAAGGGAAATGCCATGTGCCCCTGCAGTCTGAGGATTGTCTCAGGTAGATGTCTGTCCCTGAGAAAGTCTAGAGAACGATATTGCAGAGGTGAAGGTAGGATTCTCTTGACCTATTCCAATCTTAATAAATAAGATATTTTCCCACCTGGTTAATTCTGAGGATGGCTGTGACATCCTGTCATACAAGTGATTGTCCATGACTCTTACTTGAAATCAAACAGAATTAATGCTCCTATGTCTCTCTCTTTCTCCTCAGGTAGCAAATTCCACTGATAAGGGCAAGTGTAAAAGAACCCTCTTGGTGATTTTAGATTAAGTAATATATGCTAGTGAGGAATTGTCATTTAAATCACAAATAATAGAGACCATGAAGCCTTACAATTGGTGGGTTTTCTAGTGTATGAGAAATCACTCCATAACATTCTTTCATCATAATAATATGATTAGTAAGAGATGTGACACAATTTTCAAAATAGAATTTTACATTTAAAAATTGTCTGAAACATCTCTTATTTTATTATATTATGTAATATATTATTTTATAATTATTATAATATAAGTAATTATATATTATAACATTAATATATAAACATTATTAAGAGAGACAAAGACTCATTTTCCAATGTAGGGCCTCATGATGCAAGAATTAAAATTCTCTGAAGTTTCATAGATTTAATACTGGAGATAAGATTTGAGCTATTTAGCCCAACATTTTAGTTCTTCCTAAAATTAATGTGAGGATGATTGGGTATTGATAGAACAGTTTATGGGACCAAATTGTTGTTCTATTAATTATCAAGCCTAAAACAGAAACATCTTCAATTTCAGTTTGAGGAAAAGAATATTATACTGTCTTGTATTACCTAAATGGGAAAAGTCAATTTTATATGGGTTTATTACTACCACCTGAATGTTGAGCATGTCTTGAAAGGCAAATATGGTTTAAAATAAATAGCTTCTTTGATCTGCACTGTCTTGAAATTGACTACTCAGTGCATTTATACATCCCATCCTAGAATTTTTTCTTATGATGTCAATTATTTTGGCAACTTTTAAATTAATTCAATTGTGTATTAGAGGTCATCATCTTATTTAAAAAGTGTTCTGTTAATAATGCTTCCCTAGCAAAATCTCATCCTCCCAGGGGAAGGGTAAGCGGTTAAAAATAAAATAGCTAGAAAGAAAAATAGCTAGAGTAAGAATTTTTCAGTTGACTTTAATAAATAGTTGTAACAAGATTAGGTAATTATATATGCTAAATATAAATTTTAGGTTCAGAACTTTAAAATTTTTCGGTTGCTGTTTGAATTTGCCAACCTAAAAATGTAAATTCTCTGATCTAATGATGTTTATATTAGTGTTATTAAGATTTGAGCTAGCTCTCTCTACCTAACCTGATTATTGTCATAGAAAATCAGAAATGTATTAAAATCTTTTTGTCAGAAATTTTTAATAGAGAAGGAAATCTCTGCAAGTGACCTGAACTGAAAAAGCAGCACTTCTAGAAGCTGCTCTGAAGTCCCTCTCATCCCAGTATTCCTAAGAAGGGAGATGTCCAGAGGACCACAGGACCACATCAAAGGATGTTTTAAGTACTGAACAACTGTATGAGATGGGATTTGTCATCATCATCTTCTCCACAAATGGTTTCTAATACACCTGTTCCTGATCCTGTAGTGACTGGACCTTCAAGTGCTCCTTTTCAGTCTCCTACTTCAGTTTTCACTCCACCACCACCAACGATGACCAATAATTACTTCATTCATGGAGCTTAACCTATTCCTTATTCTCCTTCACTCCCTATGCTACAAATATCTAGATCTGTTTGTGGTGTCTACAGAGATGTTGCCTCTCATCCCCAGAATGGGGTGGTTGTTTATTAAAATTGCTTGAATTATTTTCATAAACTCAAAAGATTTTTAGAGCCTTGTATGTAGGGCTAACAATGTTCACATTGCTGGACTTGAACAAATGTCCTTGGGACCTCTGATTTGTTCTTGGTTAGCGAGAGAGTCCCCTCAGACATTTGTTGTTATATCTAATATGTTAGGAGTTAATACTTCATCAAATGGAACATAATCAGTATGTTATGAGTTGTGCTCATTTCCCTCTTTACTAATGTCACCCTTGTGCCTCAGTGAGGGGACTGCTCTTCATGCATTTAGGTTGTATTGATCCAAAGAAGACTGGAGTCTTTCTCTGGATTGAAGGGAGGAAAAAGAAAGTTGATTCATTAGGAACCCCTACGCTATTCCAATCAGTATTAATCAATTTGATATGCTATGGGTAGTTGTAATCAAAAGGGATTACATAGACTGCACAGTACTTTCACCTTAGGTTCAGATCTTAAGATACAATGAAATGCACTAAAACATGCTTAATAAGCAATTAAGTTTTATTACTACAAATAATGCAAGTTATCAAGTGTATACATATAAATGGCAGATAATAGTTAAGACAGAATAGAAAAAGAGAAAGTATATATCACCAGCCAAGTCTGAGCTCCAACACTTTGGTGACCAGGGAGGGGAGAGCAGTTGGCAAAGGTCCTGACTGTGAGAGTAGAAGCAGGCATCCCCACTTTTGCAGCAAAGAACTCCAAAGATCCTTTTCCCACTCAGTCCCTTTATTCATGTAACTTCAGGTAAATGAGGGCCATTAGAACAAAGAAGGAACTCTGACTAAAGTTTCCAGTTGTTGACTTGGATGTATGTGGGCAAGGACTCACCAGCTTCTTGAACATAGACACCTCCTTTCTTAAGGAGTTTTATGACAAGATAAGGGTTTCTTTGCCCTGGCTACATGGTTCATTAATTCTTATATGTTGCTTCCCCTGGCACTCCCAGTTAAGCATATCAAGTTTTAAGTTACATTCCTTTGTGTTAGGTCATGTGGCAGTCATGCAAGAGGTTGGGGAGAGTCTTCCTCACTTTCCCCACAGTGGTGATGGTAAGTTTTGTGTCTTTGACCCCAGAGCTGTGAGTTGCAGATGGTACGATCACTTGCCTAATTATATGAAGCTGGCTAGAGGCCCTTCACCTTTGTCACAGTGACCAAGCCCAGTGTGATAGAGCTGACTCAACTACATGGAAAATCCCCCAATTATTTTTGTACCTCTGAACCATTTTCTCTTGTCCAACAGGAACAGGTGACTATCTTATGACCACTTTGTGGAGATGCCCCATGCTTCACTCAACCTGTGACCTCCTGGCTGATAGTTTGTTTTACTTATGTTAATCTATGCATCATATATCAAGCAGTGGAATTATTCTGTATTTGGTGACTGTTCTTGAATGTCTAGATATCTAACCCTATAAAAATAGAGCCCCAGAAGGAGAGGCATCCTAAATTGTGAGGAATATCTGCAGTCCACTTCATTAGAGGAAACCATGAACCCTTTAATAAAGTGCTATTGGCTCAGAGCTTTGCCTCAGTCTCTCTTATTGTAGGTGGAGAATTTTTATTCCCATAGATCTTAGCTTAAAAAGGGCAAAATCTCCCACTGCATCCAGGGCCATCTTCAGTTGTCCTCTTCTATACCTTGCCATTGAACCCAGATGGCTCTGGAAGAGAGTGAAGCTGCTGATTTTGCACAGTCATGCCTCACTTAAATCCAATTCATGTCCAAGTCATGATGTGACCATCCTCTTTGAGGATGAAGGACAAGCAACACCAACACCAACTGGCCTGCCTCAGTGGTGGGGCCTTGCTGCTGTGTTGTTATGGAAACAGAGCCTCTCTGATGTCAGGCCCTGGGGGAATGATCTTGCTGTTAGTTGGACCTGGGTCCTGGGATATGGTCTCTCTGCTGGGCTGCCCTAGGGTGCTGGCCTCATTGCTGGCTGGATCCAGGATTGGGGTCTCAATGTTAGCCAGCCCTAGGGGTAGAACATCACCAGCAATTGGGGCTAGGCCTGTGCTGGGGATTGAGCTGCTGGGGTGTGGCCTTGCTGTGCTACACAGACTGCTGGCTCACCCTGGAGGGGCAGCAGGCTTGCAGGAGGGCTGAACCTCTCTGGTAGATTGCACCAGACTTTCCACCCTGCTGCAAGGTTCCTGATTTCCTTTCACCCCAGGGGCACAGACTTTTCTTGCTGTGCTAGCAAGCTACTTCCCTCTTCTCCTAAATCAGTTCTGAGGTGGTTTTCAAGTTGTTTGGAAGGCAATTTGGGAGGGCTCCAGAAGATTCCTTTCTCACTCCACCATCTTGGCCCAACCTATGCTTTTTCAAGTGGAGAAATCCTTCCTGTTTGAACATAAGTTCTTATTATCAGCTCATTTTCCCATTGAGTCTTGGTTAAATGTCTACTATTCAAGGTACTCTCACACCAAAAGTGACACCCATATCTTGGTCTTTTTAAAAATTTAATTGACTCCTTTTTTCAATGAACAAGCATTTATTTCCTCTCTCTTATGCTTCCCTCCATTGAAACAACAGAAAAAAACAAAACTCTGCTTATTTCATCATTAGTGTTCTGGTATCATGGTTGGGCATTGAGCTGATCAAGTTTTTAAGTCTTTCAAAATTGTTTGTCTTTACAATGTTGTTATTGTATAAACTGTTCTCCAGGTTCTGCTCATTTCATTCTGCATTCGTTCATATAACTCTTTCCCAGCTTCTCTGAAATCACTCCTTTCTTTATTTCTTATAGAACAAAAGTATTCTATCATATTAATGAACCACAAGTTGGTCTTCGTAAACTGCAAGAGGGTAGGGGTAGTATTCTTCCTTTTCCTTTTGTATGTATAATCAATGTCCATCATGGTGTCACACTAAGATATTTGAGGAATGGTGATGGGGAAAATTTTTTCGATAATTTTTACTTATATTTTTCTTCCAACAGTTGAAAAACCCAATGACAAATGGCTATTTCAAGAAGAAGATGCTGCTGATATCCCTGCTGTTAGCTTTTTTCCTCTTTCTCCATTGGGACATCTTGGACTTCCAGACTAAATTAATACCATTGTTGGATACCTAGGATGTTGCTCCCTCTCCCCTAAAGCTTCAGCCTCAAAAGGAACTCAGAGACATCTTTACATATGAAGAAATCTGGTGTCTGTCATCCCCCAATTTTTTAAAAATATATAATTTATTTTTCAGTTCTCCACATTCGCTTCCACAACAATTTGAATTCAAAAATTTCTCTCCATCTCTCCCCACCTCCAACCCCAGGACAGCATGTACCCCATCCACCCCTTCCTCCAGCCTGTCCTCACTTCTGTTACCCACTCTTCTCCATCCCCCCTTCACCTCTATTTTCCTGTAGGGCAAAATAGATTTCTATACTCCATTGTATGGCTCAATTTCCAGTTGCACACTAAAGCAATTTTTAACATTCATTTTTAAAGCTCTGAGTTCCATATTCTCTCCCTTCCTCTCCACTCATCCTCACTGAGAAAACAAGCAATTCAATATAGGTCATACATGTGTAAAAACACAAAGCACTTCCATAATAGTTATGTTGTAAAAGACTAATAACATTTCTCTCTGTCCTATCCTGCCTTTCACTTATTCCATTCTCTCCCCTGACCTGTTCTCTCATAATAGTGTTTGCTTCTGATTATCCCTTTCCTCAATTTGCTGTCCCTTCTGTTATCTTCCTTCTCCTATCCCCTTCCCCTTTGCCTTCCTGCAGGGTAAAATAGATTTGCATATCCACTTGAGTGTGTGTGTTATTCCCTCCTTAAGCCAAATCCCATGCAAGTAAAGCTGAATTATTTCCTTTCATTTCCCCCCTCTTCCCCTCGACTGTAAAAGCTCTTTCTTCCTTCTTTTATGTGAGATGATTTGCTGCATTCTACCTCTCACTTTTTCTTACTCCTAGTACATTTCATTCAACAGTAAATTATTTTTAGATATTCTGTGTTTATATTGAACTCACCCTGTGCCCTCTGTGTGTGTGTATACACACACACATGTTTATACACACATACCCCCATGTACATATACATATATACACATATATAATATACACATATATACATATCCATACACACCTACATATGTATATTCCCTCTAACCACCCTGATATTGAAAAAGTCTCATGAGTTACAAATGACATTTTTCCATGTAGGAATGTGAACAGTTCAACTTTAATGAATTCCTTAAGGATTCTTTTTCCTGTTTACCTTTTCGTATTTCTCTTGATTCTTGTATTTGAAAGTCAAATTTTCTATTCAACTCTGGTCTTTTCAACAAGAATGCTTGAAAGTTCTCTATTTCATTGAAATTCCATTTTTTCCCCTGAAGTATTATACTCACTTTTTCTGGGTAGGTGATTCTTGGTTTTAATCTTTTTTCCTTTGTACTCTGGAATATCATATTCCAAGTCCTTCAGTCCCTTAGTGTAGAAGGTGCTAAATCCTGTGTTATCCTGATTGCATTTCCACAATATTTGAATTGTTTCTTTCTGGCTGCTTGTAATATTTTCTCCTTGACCTGGGAACTCTGGAATTTGGCTACAATATTCCTAGGAATTCTCCTTTTGGGATCTTTTTCAGGAATTGATTGGTGAATTATTTCCATTTCTATTTTACCCTCTGGGTCTAGCATATCAGGGCAGTTTTCCTTGATAATTTCTTGGAAGATGATGTCTAAATTCTTTTTATGATGATGCTTTTCAGGTAGACCAATAACTTTTAAATTTTCTCTCCTGGATCTACTTTCCAGGTCAGTTGTTTTTCCAATGAGATATTTCATATTGTCTTCTATTTTTTTATTCTTTTGGTTTTGTTTTGTGATTTCTTGGTTTCTCATAAAGTCATTAGCTTTCATCTGTTCCATTCTACTTTCTAAAGAATTATTTTCTTTTTTAATTTATTTGGCATCATTTTTTAAATTAACTAATTATTTTTAGATTACAACATTCATTTCCACAAAATTTTGAGTTCCAATTTTTCTCCCCATCTCTTCCCTGCACCTACTGCATAACACCTTGCATTCTGATTACCCCTTCCCTCAATGTGTCTTCCCATTTATCACACTCTACCCTTCCCTTATCTCCATCTTCTCTCTTTTCTTGTAGGGCAAAGTAGATTTCTATTAACTGTATTTCTTATTTCCCAGTTATATGCAATAACAATTCTCAACAGTCATTTCTAATACTTTGAATTCCAACTTCTCTCTCTTCCTCCATCCCCACCCTTAGAGGCAGAAGTCTAGATAAAATAGCTTCTTTAGAGACCTGGAGCTAGACATGAAGATGATGGTGAAGGACCCAGGGAGTGCTGATATCAGTGTCAAGTTCTGGAGGTACTAGAGAATTTGAGAACAGGAGAATTGCTTCTGGATAATGTCTGTTTCTAGTTTGGTATTTAAAATGGAGCTAGAGACAGCTAAAAGAATGAATAATAGATCTGGGTAGAAATCCTGGCTTTTGTGTTTCCAGGAATGAAATCTTTAGATGTGGGGTGAAGGACAGAGAGGTGGTGATAATTATTCAAAATTCCTTATTAAAGCTGTCAGAAAATGTAATCAGAAACCTGACTTCTAGTCCCAACTCTTTCTCTTTCTTTGTAATGTGGGAAACTGGGGGACAGAACATTTGGAACGAAGACTTCTGTTAAAGTGAAGGAGATGGGAGGCCCTCGAAGGGAAACTGATTGATAAATCTGGTGCCCAGGTGTTAATGTCTGGGATTGGTTTAATATGCTGCTCTTGGAAGGCTAGCGTTATTTGAATTTTAAAAGAGACCTAGCAGGGAAAGTCATTCGACCGAATAACCCAAAAGAAGGACTTTGAAACAGAGGTGGTAGCAGTTTGAATAGGGAATATCTGCCCAATGCCTGTTCTGTCTTGCTCTCAGGTCATCTATTTAGGTCATAGGTTCTTAGAGGTAGATCAATTAATCTAATTCCTTTATCTCATAGTTGAGGACAGTGAGGGTCTGAGAGGGGAAGTGATGTGACCAAAGTTTAATCACAAGTTAGTAGAAGAGCTGAGATAAGAACCTATACTTTCTGACTCCCTTTCTAGGCATTCACAATACTCTTCTCTTATACTGCTCTGCACATACTATGCCTCCCTCAAGATGTGTCCCAGTGTTTGAAATCCTAACTGTCAATAAGTATCTGTGTGCTTTAAGGCAAGTCACTGCACATCACTGACATCTCAGTCTTCTCATCTGTAATACAGACAATTCTAACAAATCTGAACATTATGACCATGCATGATTTGTAATGTTTTGATGTAGCTTCTGTTCGTGCCCAGTGAAAGTTAAGCCTGATCAAGTCATTTTGGGGTCACTGGTGATCATGTTGGGGACAGATGGTGAGAAGGTCCAAAGAGAAAGAGAGAACCATGGAGTCAAGGCTAAGCTATTATCTCTTTCTCCTACTAGGTCCTTGGGTGTGGCCTTTTGACTGAGTCCAAGTTTTGTAGGACAAATCCTTTTATTAATGAAATTTGTTCTGTGGAGTTTGGATTCAGTCAAAGGGTCACATTTGAGGACTTAGAGGACTACGTGTGGCCTTGAGGCCACAAGTTCCCTTCCCCTGTTATGGTGTCCTTCTGTGCCTTGAGTAGGCTAGTGATTATTGCAGCAATATTTAAGATGTTCAAGGTGGAAGTAGTTCCACTTTGAACCATTTAGAGGGGATCTACAACAGTTAATAGGTTCTTGTCCTAGAATGGTCCTATACAGTCAATAGGAATGTTTATGTTAGGTAGCCTAGCACATCCCAACCTTTCTTCCAGACTTTTTTTGATATCTGAATCACTTCCAGGCCACCAGATGTAGCTTCTAGCCAATGCTTTCATGTGAACAATTCCCAGATGTGGTGTTTGTAATATGGCCAAGATAATGTGACAATTGCCTTCAGAAATCACAGTGGAATTGCCTCATAAAAGTCATCCTCCATGGGCAAATAACTCATGTGGACAGCTTGCAAATGGCTTGAATTCCTCAGGCACTTTATCTGTTGCATCTCTCTCCCCTTGTCCCCCTTTTCCATTCAGTTTGTCAGCACTCATGCTGCTGATACAGCTGTACAGTTGGATTCACACATGACTCAATGGTGAGAATATCCCCATTCTCACGACCTTGCCAAACACCTAGCTGCTATAGGAGAGTGGGCCACTCATGAAGCACAGATGTTGGTTGCAGGCACCACTGAGGCATGACTGCTGATAGGGAGACTATAAATGCCTATCATAAAAGTCTTCCAAGTTCATGAAGGCCTGCAAGTGTCTCCCACCCCATTGTTGGTTATTGCCCCCTAGAAGATTACTCTTCCCAATGGAGTGTTGTGGAACCAACTGAGTTTACTAGAGATATGCTTACATAGGAGAACAGGATAGAAAGGAGAAAAATGAGATTCAGGGCTCTGGCCAGTTTGGGATTCTGTATAATGAATTGCTTTATTTGATCAGCCTGAGGGGATAAGTCAAGGGAGGCCTTAAACACCAAGATTCTGAGCTGAGGAAACACTGGGATTGGCAGGGGCGGAAGGCTAAAGTGATAAAAGATCTGATGTTGCTTTCCCTTACTTGTAAAAACACTAAGCAAAAAACCTCCAATAATGTGTAAGTGGGGATGGTGAAGGCACAATTAATAGACATAGACCTTTGGACAGAGTTCCATGATAGACTTGTGTTACTTCAGGGTGTTGTGATTTCCTATATATTGGTATAAACTGTTTCTATGAGGCAGATGGTGATTTCTCTAGGCCCCCTCATGCTATATGACTCCTAGCCAAGTACATATTTCCAAGCATTCTCCTTTGAGGTTCCACCCAACACACTAGAGGCCTTCCTCTCCATCTTTTAGTAATGTCAATATACAGTGTACTTCTGTCATTTTATTCTCTGTTCATAATGGGCTCATTTCCTAGCTTTATAAAAGATGAAGTCATGGGATCCTAGATTTAGAGCTGGAAGCCATCTATTTCAGTCTCTCATTTTGCAGATAAGGAAAATGATATCTAGAGGACAACTCCCTAGGATTTCTAGTTTAAGTTAGGTTAGGTTTCCAAACCCCCCTTCCCCTTTTCTACTGTTAATTCCATTTTAACGCATTATACAAAACTCTAACATATTCACAATTCAATAAATTCTCCCACAATGTATAATCCCGCAAACAGTTAAGCAAAGCAGCATAAGAGAGGTTACGCAAAGATCATGCAAAAGGTAGTCCACAAACCTTATACCTTAATTATTTTTTGTTTATTACAAAAAAGAACGAGTGTATTTTTATGCTGAATATCAATATATTGATCAAATATTCTTTTTATTTTTAGTGAAAAGAATAGTAGTTCAGTGGATAGAAAGTTGACATTTGAGTCAGGAAGATCCAAGTTCAAATCCTTTGCCAGGATTTCTCCCCAATCTTATTCGTTCTTTCAGCTGCCTCTAACTCCATTTTAAACACTAAACTAGGAACAGACATTATCCAGACACAACTCTCCTGTTCTAAAATTCTCCAGTACTTCCAGAGTTTTGTACTGACATCAGTACTCCCTCGATCCTTCACCTTTGATGTGAATTGTTTGTGTGACTCTGGACAGGTCACTTAACCTTTAAGTGCCCTAATTAACTCTCTAAGACTAAGTTTCAGAGAAGGTGTTGTCAACAGGCAAAAGACTGTTATACTTGGAATCAGGACACCTATATTCCAGCACTACTTCTGATATTTATTAGCTGTTTAAACTTGGCTCTTGTCCAAGGTAAGTTCATCTTTTTGCACCTCAGTTTTCCCGTCTGCAAAATGACAGAGCTAGACCAGATGGTTTCTTAAAGTGCTATCCAGCTTTAAATCCTATAATTCCATAACTTTTTGAAAGCTTTTTGCTAATGTAACGGCCCATTCTGGGGTACCTACATTCACTAGTTGTGGCAGCTGCTACCTCAGGTTCTAGGGGTAAACCTGTGAGGTCATTCTTCTAAAATAATATCTCACAAGCTCCCACTGGTGTTTTCTCCCTTAGCAACCAACCAGTAGACACAATCAGCTCTTAGTAAAGGCTAAGATGTGTATCACTAAAAAATTCTTCAAAATATGAGGAAGTCACACAAATACAGACAACAGCTATTGGAAGGATGTACTTATACATCCTTATAAAACTTATAGTACAATAATTAGTGAGTACATATGTAAGATATGTGCATCACAAAGGCAACTCACAATACCTGATAGTGCAGAACCTGGTGATTTTATTTTTAGTAGTCTTTTTCTTAAAAAATTAATTTGTTTACAGTTTTTAACAATTACTTCCATAAGTTTTAAATTTTCTCCCCTTCCTTCCCCCACTCCCTCCCCAAGACAATATGCAATCTTCTATGTGTTCTACTTATACATTCTTATTAGACACATTTTCACCTGCCTTTACACAGCTCCCTTAGGTATGGTATTTTTGCTGGATGGATTGCTCATCTGTGATTAAAGTGACTTCTTTCCTTTCTTTTGTTCTTTTTAAAAAAATTTTTTGGAAGCAAATCAGGGTTAAGTGACTTGCCCAGGGTTACACAGTTAGTGTCTGAAGCTGGATTTGAACTCATGTCCTCCTGACTTCAGGGCCAGTTATCTATCCACTTTACTGACCCACCTCTCCCCCTCTAACTTCCTTTCATAGCTGACTCTCTTTCTCTGCATAAAAGAAGAAAAATATGAATAAACGTGGTCAAACATGGCTTAGTTGACTTTCTGGGGATTGTAAATGTATAACTGAGCCTATCTGGATAGAAGTTGTGCTATTGAAAGTCCTCTGCACTTCCTTTAAGATCCCAAAGATATAATTCTATATCTGCTTTCTCCCCTTGAACTCTTCTTTCCTGTGAGCCTGAAATCTTTCCCTTCAGAAATGGGAATGTCTGTTTCAAATGTTTACTTTGTCTTTAAGGTGTCTTTTTTGTTCAGTTTTAGTCATGTTTGACTGAACCCTTCCTTTCAGGAACCCACTTGGGATTTTCTTGGCAAAAATATTGGAGTAATTTGCCATTTTATTCTCTAGGGGATCCATTTTGTCAGATAATCAGAAATTAAATGACTTGCCCAGGGTCACAGAGTCTGAAGCTGGATTTGAATTCTGGTCTTCCTGACTCCAGGTTATATCCACTTGGCCACCAGATGCCTCTATAGCCTTTTTCCTTATATTAGGGTACAAACTGCTTACACTCAGAGAAGAGCTCTATTTTGTTGACATTAATTCTTCTGGCAGTCATTTTGCATTGGAGGCAGCACTTTTGATGAATGCAAATATATAACTTGGAAAGGATAAGTCTGTGATCTATCCAGCACTCTACACCACACATTGTCTTTGTCACTCTCACATCTTGTCTGTCTTTTCTCCTTACAATCACATAGTCTATTAGATGCCAATGCGTGCTGCGAGAGTGCATCCATGATGTTTTATTGTATTTAGGTAAATGGAAGACAGTGTTGGTGATGAGAAGGTCATGTGATTCAGAAGTCTTCAGCACTAAATGATCATTGCTGTTGCTGTTTTCAACTTCATTCCTCCCTAGGACTCCATGCAAAGTCTGGTAGTCTGAACCTACTCTAGCATTAAAGTCACCCATAATTATTATTTTTTTTTGGTGACTATATGTTTAATTTATTTTAAGTTTTCAACATTCATTTCCACAAAATTTTGAGTTCCAAATTTTCTCCCTATCTCTCCTCTCTCCCACTCCAAAACTCCTTGCATTCTTATTGCCCCTTCCACCAATGTGCTCTCCCTTCTAATACCCCTCCCTTCCCTTACCCCTATCTTCTCTCTTGTCCTGTAGGGCTAGATAAATTTCCATACCCCATTACCTGTATTTCTTATTTCACAGTTGTACGCAAAAACAATTCTCAATATTTGTTCCTAAAACTTTGAGTTTCAACTTCTTTTCTTTCTCTCTCTCCACCCATCCCCACTGAGAAGGCAAACAATTCAATATAGGTTATATATGTGTAGTTTTGCAAATGACTCCATAATAATCATGCCATGTAAGACTAACTATATTTCCCTCCATCCTATCCTGCCCCGCATTTCTTCTTTTCTCTCTTTTGATCTTGTCCCTCCCCAAGAGTGTTTACTTCTAATTGCTCCCTCCTCC
>CM053770.1:525308117-525344718 GCA_028658325.1 Potorous gilbertii
ACAAAGGGGGAGAAAATTTTGGAACCCAAAATCTTGTGAAAATGAATGTAAAAAGTTAAATAAATTTATTTAAAAAGAAAAAAAAAGAAAACAAAGGATGAACACAACAACTAGAAACGTTAGCTATAGCAGTAAGAGAAGAAAAAGAAATTGAAGCAATTGGAATGGTCACTCTTTGCAGATGATTTGATGGTATATTTAGAGAATCTTAGAGAATCAACTACTTGAAATAATTAACAACTTTAGCAAAGTTGCAGGATACAAAATAAACCCACATAAACCATCAGCATTTCTACATGTTGCCAACAAAGCCCAGCAGCAAGATAAAGAATAAGAAATTCCATTTAAAATAACTGTAGACAGTATAAAATATTTGGGATTCTATCTGCTTGGACAAACCCAGGAACTAAATGAACACAAATTCAAAACACTTTTCACACAAATAAAGTCAGATCCAAACAATTGGAAAAATATCAATTGCTCATGCAGTAGGCCAAATCAATATAATAAAAATGACAATTTGACCTAAATGAATCTATTTATTCAATGCCATACCAGTCAAACTACCAAAAAAATTATTTTGTAGAGCTAGACAAAAATAACAAAATTCATCTGGAAGAACAAAAAGTCAAGGATATCAAGGGAATTATTTTAAAAAAAATATGAAGGAAGGTGGTCTAGCTGTACCAGATCTCGAACTATGTTATGAAAAGGTAGTTATTAAAATAATCTGTTACTAAGAAAGAGCATGATGGATCAATGGAATTGATTAGGTATATACTACATTATATTAAATGACCATAGTAATCTATTATACAGTAAGCGCAAAAATCCAAACTTTTGTAATAAAAACTCATTATTTGACAAAAACTGCTGGAAAAACTAGAAAACAGTATGGCAGAAACTAGGTATAGATCAACATTTCACACTGTACTAAGGTAAGGTCAAAATGGACATATGACTTAGGCATAAAGGGTGATACCATAAGCAAACTAGGAGAGCAAGGAATAGTTTACTTGTCAGATCTATGGATAAAGGAAGAATTTAGCACCAAAGAAAATATAGAAAGCATTACAAAATGTATAAACATAGGTAATTTTGATCATATAAAATTAAAAGCTTTTTGCACAAACAAAACCAGTGCAACCAAAATTAAAAGCAGAAAACTGAGGAAAAAAATTTTTTGTGACAAGTGTCTCTAACAAAGGTCTCATTTCTCAAATATATAGAGAACTGAGTCAAATTTATAAGAATACAAGTCATTCCCCGATTGATAAATGGTCAAAGGATATGAACAGGCAGTTTTCAGTTGAAAAAAACAGAGCTATCTACAGTCATACAAAAAAAATGCTCCAAATCACCATTTATTAGAGAAATACAAATTAGAACAAGTCTAAGGTACTATCTCACATTTATCAGATTGACTAATATGACAAGAAAAAAGAAAAATGATAAATATTGGAGAGGATATGGGACAACTGGGACATATGTATGTTGGTGGTCATGAACTGATCCAACCAAAAAAGGGAAAGGGGACCCACATTATTAAAATATTTATAGCAGCTCTCTTTGTGATGGCTAAAAATTGGAAATAAAGAGGATGTGGGGAATACCTAAACAAGCTGTGGTATAGTTTTGTGATGGAATATTATTATGCTATAAAAAATGACAAGCAGGATGACTTCATAAAAACCTGAAAAGACTTAAATAATTGATGCAAAGTGAAATGAGCAGAACTAAAAGAATACTGTACACAGTAACACAATATTGTACGATGAAGAACTGTGAATGACTTAGCTAATTTCACCAATACAATGATCCAAGACAATATCAAAGGACTCATGACAAAACATTCTATCTAACTCCAGAGAAAGAACTGATACTGTCTGAATTTAGACTGAAGCATGCTATTTTTCACTTTATTTCTTTTTTAATTCCTTCTCTTCAAGTCTTCTTGTACAAAATGATTAATATGGAAATATTTTAGATGATGGCACATGTATAAACTATATCAGATTTTTTACCATCTCAGGCAGGGGGTAGAGGAGGGAGGAAGGGAAGGACCAAATTTGGAATTCAAAACTTTTTTAAAATGTTTAAAATTTGTTTTAACATGGAGGAGGGGGAGAACAAATTTTAAAATTAAAAAAAGAAAGAAAGAAAAGACATGAGCTGATTTTTACCCCTGTATGGAGACTAGTTTGTACTAAACTGATCACACTCTCTCCCTTTATGGTTTTTGTGAGCCAAATAGCCAGAGAAAGGAGACGTTTGACAAAAAAATTTGAATTTTCTTCTGCATACACAGATTAGACCAGGATCAAAACTGAACCTTTGCCCACCCTCGGTTAATACTGAACTTGAAAGTCAAAAGGTCTAAGTTCTAGGATCAATTTTGTCACTTTCTTCTTGTATGACCTTACCCATATCCTTTTACTCCTCTGTGCTTTGGTTCACACATTCTCACAAGGAAATAATAACCCCAGCTCTGTTTGTATTGTGGTATTTTAAGAATCAGATGAGATGATGAAAGTGAAAAGTGCCTTTAAGAAATAAAGTCATAACTTGCATTTGATGGGGGAACTCAAATTATAGTCGTTAACTGAGTTACTCCTTGGAAGAAAGAATATAAGCTGGAAAACATAAGGTCCTCATTGTTCCAATAGTACAAAAGTGGGAATGAAATAAAAGGGTTTTTTTCCAACGTCCAATAAACATCTATTATGGGTCTACTAAATGCAAGGCACTGTCCTTGGTGCTGGGAGAGATGCAAAGTTTAGATGAGTGTACTGTGCAAAGGAAAGGGGCTAAGATAAACAAAGGGACGCAGGCAGAAAGCAATACAGAAGCAAAAAGTGGTGGGATTTCTGATAATAACAAGTAGGATAAAAGATCCTGGGGCTTAGCTCTGCCCCTTCCCAATCTTCATTACCTTTCTATTATTGTGTAGCCTTTAGTAAGTGGGTTTCTTCTCACAGGATCAAAGATTTAGAGCTGGAAAAGACTTTAGAAGTAACATAGTTCAAGCCACTCGTGATACGGATGAGGAAATAGAGGCTTAAAGCGGTGACTTGTGACTCGTTTATGGAAAGGTAGCTAGTAGTGCCAGAGGCAGGAACCCACTTCGCCAGATGTCCGAGTTCAAAACCCTATCCACTGTGCCAGCCTGCTTCTTGGCGCTACCTCACTGTGCTTTGTAAACCTTGTCACATATAAACCTTGTCACATATAAACCTTGTCACATATAAATCTTTGATGCTGGTGAGAGGAAACCCACTTGCCAAAGGCTACACGACAAATTAGCTTGTAAGAGTGAAAATGGGGAGAAAGATCTTTTATCCTAACCCGAGGTGAAGAGGAGTAGTAAAGAGGGAACCAGGGGTTCTTTTGCGGTTGATTTTCTTCCAATATAGCAAAAAGAAAAGGAACGTTTATGGGGTGAGGGTGAGGGTAGAGGAGTGGATTCTGGTTTGCACACTTTTGACCCTGCTGAACTTCAAATGGGGAAGAAACCAACTTTTTCTCGTACCCTCTTCCGTTTAGTCACCGACCAGGGACCACAGTAGAAGAGGAAACACGGCAAGGCTGGCGCTTCTTTCTGAGATGCGCCCGGGCAAATTTCCAATTACGGCGGGATAGTCCCAAGTCTACGAAATTCGGTCCCTCCTAGCCACCCCGCTGATTTATTGAGTACAGAGGATGTTGGTGGGAGAGATGGGCTCCCGAAGCCACCGTTTGGAACCCCGCAAACCCCCCTTAGCAGCTAGACACGTCAAAGAATGAGCTTTTTCCTGCCCGAAACTCCTGATTCTCCTACCTGGAGTCATGACCCGGCCGCAGCTTTTAAAACTGGAAACTTATTGGAAGGTTCCCAACACAGCCTTACGTTCCAACCCCAGTGTTCCTAGAAGAAAGTCCAAACGTTCCATACAGGATGTTCTAAATTAACAGGGTGGCTTCTGAAACTCTGCTGAGGTTTGAGTTTCCTAGGAAGTGACCCAATCTGGACGTCCGCACCGGTTCGGGCTTCAAGTTCAAATCTCAGGCATCGCAGAGAAACTACTATCTGTTTGCAGAGAAAAGATAAAATTGAAAACGAACTCTTGAGCGGAGGTGGGACGGGAGGTAAGATTCACTCCGCCCCCTTTAATCTAAATTGAGCCTGGAGGACTTCTTTTTATTGTTCAAATACCTGCACCTGCACCTACACCTGACTGGGGGAAGGATCATCTTTTCAGATCCTATTTCCAAATTCTAGGGTCAAGAGTTAGGCCTCGTTTGGGTAATATAGCCTCTGTGGAAGGGCTTTTAACCTTTTGTGTCATGGACACCTTTGTCAGTGTGGTAAAACCTATAGACCCCGTTCTCAGAGTAATTTTTTAAAAATCATAATTAAAGGAAATGTTCAATTTCAGTTAGAGGTTAGTGAAAATAAAGTTGTAATTTTTTCTCAAATTCAGGGACATGCTGAAATATATTCACAGGTTAAGAACCCTAACCCTATGCCCTGACTACCCTCTCCATGCTACAAAGCCAAACTTACTTCAGTCTAAGTCTTCTAGTATGACCCAAATTCATTCCTTATGCATGAGGTGGTTCTTCCTCACACCTCAAATTCAATCAGTTGCCGAATCTTGTCAATTCTATTCCACACTTCCCTTTCATCCACCCACTCTTATGGCCACCACTATAACCTCCTAATTGCTCTCCCAGGATTAATAGTCTTCTCTGTCTAATCCATCCTCAACACATGGCCACCATTCCTCAAGAGCATTTCTGACCATGTCACTCTCCTGCTAAATGAGCTCCCTTTCATCTCTAAGATCAAACACAAATTCCTCTTAATGGGGTTGGCCTTTAAAATTTATCTCCAGGCTTTTTCGAAGCTGACTTCACATTAGTTCTTGTTGGGCAGTTAGGTGGCACCGTAGATAAGCACTGGATTGGAATGAAGAAGAACTGAGTTCAAATCTGGCCTCAGGAACTTACTGGCTGTGTGACCCTGGGCAAGTCACTTAACTTCTGCCTCAGTTTACTCAACTGTAAAATGAAAACCACACTAGCACCAACCTCCCAGGGTTGTTGTGGTGATCAAATGAGATATCCGTAAAGTGCTTAGCATAGTGCCTGACACAATAAGTGCTTAATAAATGTTTCTTCCCTCCTTCTCCTCTCTCCCATGCAGTCTATGTTCCATCCAAAGTGGTCTACTTACTGCTTCCCCTAACATTTCATCTCCATCTTTTGCCCATTCCTAGAATGCTTTCCTTACCTCTCTGGTACCCCTAGTTCTCTTCAAGGTTCAACTCATAAACTATTTACTATTCAAGCCCTTTGCTGATCTCTCCAATTATTATATCCTCTTCCCCAATAGGTGCTGAAGTTGCTTGGTATTTTGTTTGCCTGTGTTGCAACTGTCTCCTACCTTTCAGTTCTTATGGGCAGGGCAGAAATTCCAGTAGGAGCAGAGGTTCTTACCCTAGGATCCATGAATTTGGATGGGGGAAAAGAAGTCTTTCTTTTCACTAACCTCTAACTGAAATTTAGCATATCATTCCATTATGAATATAAACAATAATATATAGGGGTCTATAGGCTTCATCAGACTGCCAAAGGGGTCAGTGACACACAAAACAAGATTAAGAACTCCTGCAAGAGGGGGAAATAAGATTGTTGAAAACACTGACAGGAGGCAAGACTGGTGAGTGCATACAAGTTTCTTAGAGGTCCCCTATTTCTTCTTCCCTTGGCCTTGAGGACTTCCTGCCAGCTATACCAGCTATGAAGAGCTGCTATGGGTGAACTAGTTTTTCTATCCTCCATGTGGCTAAACAAACATTCATTGACTTTGGGTAATAGACTCATGGATTCCCCAGGCTAGAGAAACTGCCTGTTGTTCATTTTTTTCAGGGCATCTAGTGCAGAGATTTGTGGCAGGGGGAGGAAGCATGGGGGACCACTCTGAGAGGAGATCCTACATGCCAGAGACTGTCCGCTACTGCAAAGCGTGAATTAATTGTGAGTCAGTGCAAGGTAACTCTCCCTCCCCACAATTTCTTTCCTGTTAAATTACAAGGTCTAGAGAATAAATGTTGGACACATATTTGCCTCTCTTATCCCTACAAAATGAACAACAGTGGGCATAGGTGCTTCAGAGTCTTTCCCAAAACTGATAACAAAAGGGAAGGAGGATAGTAGGGAGGAGTGGAGGGAGACAATTGAGCAGAGCAGTCCACATAGGAGCACTTGATCAGTTTCTTTTCATATTTGCTAATTTGTAGTAAACTATACGGCCATTGTGACCTTGGAGGGAAATACAAATGTTAGTAATCATAACTATGAGTGTAAATGGGATAAACTCTCCCATAAAGCAGAAGCAGATAGCACAGTGAATTAAAAACCAGATTACTACAATATATTGTTTACAAGAAATACACTTGAAGCATAGAGACACATACAGAGTAAAGGTAAGAGACTGGAACAGAATATGTTATGCTTCAGCTGAAGTAAGATTAAAAAAAAGTAGGGGTAGCAATCATGATCTCAGAAAAAGAAAAGGCAAAAAATAAATCTAATAAATTGATGAAGAAGGAAACTACATCTCATCTTGCTAAAAAGGCACCATAGACAATGAAGTAATGTCAATATTAAACATATATGCACAAAATGGTATAGCCTCAATATTCTTAAAGGGGAAGTGAGATATAGGAAGAAATAAACAACAAAACTACTAGTGAGGGACCTCAAGTGTCCCCTCTTAGAACAAAATAAATCTAACCAAAAAAGAAGCAAGAAAGACATTAAGGAGGAGAACAAAATATGATAGATCTCTGGAGAAAACTAAATGAGGGTAGAAAAGAATATACCATTTTTTCAGTGATACATGGTACCTACACAAAAACTGACCATATATTAGAGCATAAAAATCTCAATATCAAATTAAAAATATTAAATGTATCCTTTTCAGATCATAATGTAATAAAAATTACATTCAATAAAAGGCAATAGAAAGGTAGAAAATTAATTGAAAACAATAATCTAATTCCAAAAAATAAGTAGATCAAAGAATAAATCACAGAAACAAATAATAATTTCATGAAAGAGAATGACAACAATGAGACAGCATATCAAAATTTATGGGATGCAGCCAAGACAGTATTTAGGGAAAATGTATTTCTCTAAATTCTTACATCAATAAACTAGAAAAAGAGAAGATCGGGAAATTCAACTGGCAACTAAAAAAAAAAATACTATAAAAAGAACAAATCAAAAATCCCCAATTAAGCACTAAATTGGAAATCCTGAAAAATCAAAGAAAAGATTAATAAAATTAAAAGTAAGAAAATTATTGAGCTAATAAATAAAATTAGAATTCAGTTTTATGAAAAAAACAGTAAGATAGATAAAACATTGATTAATTTGATTTTTAAAAAGAGAAGAAAACCAAATTACCAGCATCAAAAATGAAAAGAATGAATTCACCACCAATGAAAAAGAAATTAAAGCAATCATTAAGAAATATTTTGCCCAATCATATGGCAATAAATCTGACAATCTAAGTCAAATCACTGAATATTTATGAAAATATAAATTTCCCAGATTAATAGAAGAGGAAATGGAACACTTAAATAACTCCATCTTAGAAAAAGAAAGTAAACAAGTCATCAATGAATGCCCTAAGAAAAAAATCCCCAGGGCCAGATAGGTTTCCAACCAAATTCTACCAAACATTTAAAGGAACACTTAATTCCAATTCTACATAAACTATTTGAAAAAACAGATAAAGAAGGAGGCCTACCAAATTCCTTTTTTGATACAAATATGATACTAATACCTAAACCAGGAAGAGCTAAAACAGAGAAAAAAAGACTACAGACCAATTTCCCTAATGAATATTGATGTAAAAATTTTAAATAAAATACTATCAAAGAGATAACAGCAATATATCACAAGCATCATACAGTATGACCGGATGGGATTTATACCAAAAATGCAGGACTGGTTCAATATTAGGAAAACTATCAGCATAATGGACTATATCAATAACAAAACCAAGAAAAAGATGATTATCTCAATAGATACAGAATTTTTAAATAAAATACAGCATCCATTCCTATTAAAAACACTAAAGAGGATAGGAATAACTAGACCCTTCCTTAAAATGATATGCACTATCTAACTAAAATCATCAGCAGGTATTATCTGTAATGGGAATAACCTATAAAATTTCCCAATAAGGTCAGGGGTGAAACAAGGATGCCCATTATCACCTCTATTATTCAATATTATTTTTGAAATGATAACTATAACAATAAGGGAAGAAAAATAAATTGAAGGAATTAGAATAGGCAAAGAGGATACAAAACTATCACTCTTTGCAGATGATATGATAATATACTTAGAGAATCCTAGAGAATCCACTAAAAACCTACTTGAAATAATTAAAAACTTTGGCAAAGTTGCAGTATACACAATAAACCCATATAAATCAACATTTCTATATATTGTCAACAAGGTCCAGCAGCAAGAGAAAGAGAAATTCCACTTAAAATAACTATTGACAATATAAGATACTTGAAAGATTACCTACCAAGATGGACCCAAGAACTATATGAACAAAATTATAAAACATTTTCACATAAAGTCAGATCTAAACAACTAGAAAAAATATCAATTGCTCATGTATATATATTATATAATATAATAAAAATAGCAATTATACTTAAATTAATTACTTTTTCATTGCCATACCAAACGATCAAAAAGTTATTTTGTAGAACTAGAAAAAATAATAATAAAATTCATCTGGAAATACAAAAGATTAAGAATATTAAGGGAATTGATGGGGAAAAAATGCAAGGAAGGTGGTCTAGCCATATCAGATTCTGCAAGTTAGCTTTCTGAACTAAGAATTACCAGAAGAGCAAGTTGGTTTGGTTTTATTTTCTTTTTTAAAAAATAATATTTTATTATTCCCAATTACATGTAAAGATACTTTTTAGCATTCATTTTTTTCTTTTGAGTTCCAAATTTTCTCTCTCCTTCCTTAAGATGGTAAGCAATTTGATATAGGTTTCACATGTACAAATCATGTAAAATATAATTCCATATTAATCATGTAATGAAAGAAGAAACAGACCAAAAGGGAAAAAAAACATGAAAAAAATAAAGTGAAAAAAATAATATGCCTCAATCTGTATTTAGACTCTATCACTTCTTTCTCTGGAAAGAAATCACAAATACTTTTGTTGATGAGAATAGCTGTCATTCAGAGTTGATCATCACACAACATTGCTGTTATGTGTACAATGTTCTCCTGGCTCTGTTCACTTCACTTTGCAACAGTTCATGTAAGTCTTTCCAGGTTTTTCTGAAAAAATTCACTCTTTGACCACAACTTGTTCAGCCATTCCCTAACTTGATGAGCATCCCCTCAATTTTCAAATCTTTACCCCTACAAAAAGAACTGCTATAAATATTTTGTACAAATAGGTCCTTGTCCTTTTCCTTTGATCTCTTTGAGATAAAGATCTAGTAGTGGTGTTGCTGGATCAAAGGGTATGCACGGTTTTATTGCCCTTCGGACCTAATTGCTCTCCAGAATGGTTGGATCAATTCACAACTCTACCAGCGGTGCCTTTTCCCCCATCCCCTTCAACATTTGTCATTTTATTTTTCTATCATATTAGCCAATCCGATAGGTGTAAGGTACCTCAAAGTTATTTTAATATGCATTTCTCTAATCAATAGTGATTTAGAGAATTTTTTTTAAATGAGATAGATTGATTTCTTCATCTGAAAACTGCCCTGCCAGCTGGTTTTCAAAGAGGCAGCAGAGGCAGAACTAGAGACCAGAATGCCAACATTCACTGTATAATGGAGAAAGCAAGGAAGTTCCAGAAAAAAAATATCCACTGCATTGACTGCATTAAAATTTTTGACTGTGTGAATCACAACAAAATGTGACAAGTACTCAAAAAAATGGGAGTACCAGATCATCTTATTTGTCTCATGAAGAACCTATATATGGGTTGATGAGAAACAGAAACAGACATAGAACAATGGACTGATTTAAGATTGAAAAAGGAATATGACAAGGCTGTACATTACAGCCTTATTTATTTAACTTACATTCAGAATACATCATGTGAAATGCCAGACTGAATAAACCAAAAGCTAGAATTAAGATTTCTGGGAGAAATAGCAACAATCTTGGATAAGAATATAATACCACTATGTTGACAGAAAGTAGAGAAGAATTAAGAAGCCTCTTGATGAGGGTGAAAGAAGAGAGTGTAAAAGCTAGCATGAAACTTAAAAAAAAAAATTAAGATAAGGACAATTGGTCCCATCACTTCCTGGCAAATAGAAGGAGAGGAAATGGAAGCACTATCAGATTTTATATTCTTGGACTCAAAGATCACTGGAGACAGTGACTGCACTCATTAAATTAAAAGATATTTGCTCCATGGAAAGAAAACTAAGGCAAATCTGGATAGCATACTAAAAAGCAGAGACATCACCTTGCTGACAAAGGTCTATCTAATCAAAGTTATGGTTTTTCCGGTAGTAATGTATGGCTGTGAGAGTTGGACTATATGGAAACCTGAGCACCACAGAACTGACAACTTTTGAATTGTGGTACTGGAGAAAACTTTTGAAAGTCCCTTGCACATGATGAAGAGATCCAATCAGTCAATACTGAAAGAAATTAATTCAGACTATTCATTGGAAGATCAAACACTGAAGCTGAAGTTTAAATACTTTTGTGAAGAAAAGACCCTGATGTTGGGAAAGATTGAAGGCAAAAAGGACAAAGGGACGGTAGAGGATGAAGTGGATAAATAGTGTCATAGAAGCAACAAATATGAGCTTGGAAAGGTTTTGGGAGGTAGTGGACAATAGAAGTGACCATAGGGTCACAAAGAGTTGGACAGGACTGAACGACAACTTACAATCCTATTCAACCCAAGAATGTAAGTTTCTTGAGGGGAGGGACTATGTATGGTACAATGGTTAGAATATTGATTCTGAAGTCAAGGGACCTGGTTTTGAATCCTGTCTTTACCTCTAATGCTTATTATCCATATGACCAAAGATAAACATTTCATTCTTATTAGGCCTATTTTTCTCACCCCAGAAAAGATGTGATTGAACAAGTTAACCTCTGAGGTCCTTTCTAGCTTGAGATCTATGAGCTACATTTTTTTTCTTTCATTTTTGCCTTGGTACCTATTAGCACCTAGACCGGAGTCAGGGAACCAACAAATTCGGGGTCACATGTGGTCCTCTAGAACCTCAAGTGTAACCCTTTGACTGAATCCAAACTTCACAGAATAAATCCCCTTAATAAAAGGATTTGAATTCAGTTGAAGGGCTACACTGGAGGACCTGGAGGGTCACATGTGGCCTTGAGGCCCCAGGTTCCCCACCCCTGCCTCAAACCATTCCTTTTTTCTAACTTCCCTTTTACTGTCAAGGGCATAACCATCCATCCTCCCAGGCCCTAAGGCTTGAAATCTAAACGTCATCCTCATCTCACTGTCTCTCAGTCCCCCATCACTGGAACACTCTCCCTCTACATCTCTGTCTCCTGGTTTTCTTTAAGTCTTACCTAAAATCCTACATTTTGCAAGTCTTTCCCAGTTCTTCTTAAATTATTTGCCTTCCCTTGTTCAGTTGGGAGTTTTTTCCAGTTATGTCAACTCTTTCATAATCCCCACTTGGGATTTTTTTGGCAAAGATAGTGGAGTAGTTTACCATTTCCTTCTCTAGCTCATTTGACAGATGAGGAACCTGAGGCAAACATTATTTTAAAGTTAAATGCCTGAGGCCAGATTTGAACTCAGGAAGAGGAGTCTTCCTGACTTCGGGTCCGGCACTCTATCCTCTATGCCATGTCTGAGGCAATTACTAATCCCTGATTCATATGCCATGTTTATCCGCATTTTGTCTCTTCCATCAGATTGTGAGTTCCTTGAGAGCAAGGATTTTTTTAAAACTATTTTTGTATCCCCAGCCTTAATATAATTCCTGGCATATAACAACAGTTTAATAAATGCTTGGTTGGCTAAATGACTGACTCTATTTGAGTCTTGGGGGAAAAGCTAGAAAAAATATTTGTACATAAATTCCCTAGGTAAGAATAGGTAAAAGTAGCTTTGTTGACCTCATTAAGCAGAAAGGGATAAACAAAAGTTAGGTCCTTATCTTCTTCAGTTTTAATTCATTTAATTTTCCTCCTTGTCCTGGAAAAAGGGAAAAGAATTCCAGAATCTCATTTGATGGAGGAGCCTCACCTCACCTCAGAGACAGTTTGCACAAGTAGAGTGCTGGGCTTGGAGTCAGCCTGACTTGAGTTTCAATCCTGCCTCAGATATGTACTATCTGTGTGACTCTGGGCAAATCATTAAACCTCTCCCAGACTCAGTTTCTCCAACAGTAACTCCAAGAGATAGAAAGGCATAGACAGACAGGTGACTAGCCCCTTTGCAATGAGAAACCACCCCCTGGCATAGAAGATGAAGGGTACTTTAGATATATTTAAGGCAAGCTAATAGATTCAAAAGGAGGTGCAAAAAATACAAGTGGACAGGTTTTCCAAGTCAGGGGGAAGAGAAATAAATAAGAGAAATGACAAATGGTAAGGGAAACAATCGAAAAGCTCCTAAGGAAAAAGCTTCAAAAGGAAGAAGGAAGTGAGAGAATAGAGGAAGTTGAGATGACAAAGGAGGAATATTACTTCTTGGTGATGAGAGAATGTTTTATTTTTGTCTTTGTAGGACCAGTAACTAATAATAATAGCTAGTATTTATATAGCAGTTAGGTTTGTAAAGCACTTGGCATATGTTTTCCAATTTGATTCTTAGAACAGTTGTATGAGAATATATGCCATTATTACCTCTCCATTTACAGGTGATGACGTGTCCAAGGTCTCACAGATGCTAATCGTGTAAGCCATGGCACAGTGGAGAGAGTACTGGGCCTGGAGTCTGGAAGACTCATCTTCCTGAGTTCAAATCTAGACTCAGACATTTCTTAGCTGTGTGACTCTGGCAAGTCACTTACCCCTGTTTTCAGTTTCCTCATCTGTAAAATGAACCGGAGAAGGAAATGGCAAACCACTCCAGTATCTCTGCCAAGAAAAATCCAAATGGGATCATGAAGAGTCAGACCCAACTGAGCAACTAATGTTGTTCCTTGGAAATTCTAGGTCTCTAATGACTACACCATCTAACTGTTTGACACATAGTAGGCACTTAATAAATGCTTGTTGATTAAGTCATTGAATGACAATGGGAGTTTTTGATGTGTGGGAACCTGGGAAAGAGGGTCCAGTTCAGTGGTCTGGGAAGTTGCCTGGAGATATATCTATTCTGGACCAGGAATTCTGTCTAGATAACCTGCTAAAAAAGAATTCCATTTCCAAAAGAGAGACAGAGACAAAGAAAGGCAGAAAGAGAGAGACAAAAAGAGTTAGAAAAGCAGAGACAGAGACAAAGAGCTATAGCTTTCACTAGTGGTCTCCAAAGTTAGGGCCAGCATGTACAAGAGAGATGTGATATGATCCCAAGGACCTCATGATCAACCAATTTAAAGATAAGAAAAGGGAATCTCATCTCACCTTCCCACACAGAAATAATCATGGTGCTTGGCTCTAATACAACCATGGCTACCCTTAAGCTCTAATATTCCCTCACTTTGCCTTTTCCCTCTGCTTCGCAAACTTCCAACCTCCTTTCTGTGTTCATTGTTGGCCCTTCCTGGCAGTTATAACTAACTACTACCTGGGCACCCAGAGCAGTAGCTATACAGGTGTCATGGGGACCCTCTCCCAAAGCAAACCCACTCTTTATCCACCAAATCACTTATTGCCAAGGCAACATTCACAGCAATGGTAGTGACTATTAATATGCCAGCATAGTTATCAATCACCAAATATAAAAGATTCTCCATATAGAAGGCAAAAGAAAAATATTTATTTAAACACCAGAAAGCCAGATCCCAGAACCAGAAAGCAAAATCCAACGTGGTGACCAAGAAGTTAATAAACATGATCACTGAAGAGGGCAAAGTCATTCTCAAACCTCCCCTCCCTCAGCCAGGGTCTTCTCATTATCAACTGTCATGCTGTGTCAGTTGGCCTATGTCAGTTGACCTGCGTTCTATCCCCTCTACCCACTCATTCACTTCCTCCCAGTTCCACTCCACCCTTCCCATTCTGCCTCTTCAGCAAACTCCTCCCACTACATGTGACTTAAGACTTCCAGGTGATTTAAGCAGATCATATGGGCCTATTAATTAAGAGAAAGCTCTTTCCATTTAAATTACCATTACATTCAGCCCCAAGAGCTTTCATATTCATTACATAAGTCAGTGGGGCAACTGGTAATATGAGTACCCCATCATTCCCCCTCAATAAATGGGGCCCAAAATCTTGGGATAAGGGGTGAAAGTCTTTTCTTCCACAACTACTTGCTGCTGAGATTGGACATAGAACTGTCCCTGACCCAAGAGGTCCCATTTGAGAGATCAGTTCTTTAGCTGGCATCTAGGGTTTGCTTGACTTCATGTCCTGAGATGACACATCATCATCGTGGATAGGAGGTGATATCTGACTTAAGTGATCAGGCATCTGCAGGTGGAGGGTATAAGCCACTAGTATATCTGAATAGGTGTCAACATAAGTACATATAAATTTGCATCCTTTATCTTGGGGTAGAATTTCAATACAATCTATTTGCCAAATTTTGGCTGGTACATTTTCCCTTGCTATCTCTCCAGTTACTATCTGAGGAACAGTTTATTTCTTTTCCAAATGAGATATATAACATTCTTCAGCTACTTGTTTTAACAATGAATAAGAGATACTAATACTTTGGTTTTGTGCCCACTAGTGTGTGGCCTGGACCCCCAAATGGCCAGTCATTTGATGGACCCATTTTGCTACTACTGAATCATCAGTTGGTGTCAGAGTATGGACAATATGTTGAGTAACAATCTTTGCTAGTCAATCAGCATGTGATTCTGGCACAGTGAGGGCCACGTGAGCATCTACATGAAAAACTGACAAATTAGTAACCAAAAACATGTCCCATATATCTTCCCATAATTCTTTACCCCAGACTTGTTTGCCATGAATTTCCCAATTTTGATTCTTCCATATGGGTCATCCATGTAGCCAACCCATTAGCTACTTCCCATGAATCAGTGAATATATGACCCTGTCCTCCTTGTCCTGTTTTGATAGCTTGGTGTACTTCCATAAGTTCAGTATATTAACTACTTCCACCTATCCCTATGCTTGCCAAAGTCTGCCTAGTACATGGGTTATAGACTAATGATTTCCAATGTCTTTAGTGGCCCAAATATTTTGCTGTCCCATCAGTAAACCATACATGTCCCTTTTGTTCTTCAGTTAATGCATCATATCCCTCATTCCATTCTATCAAGGACTGTTGCTTTAGTTCAGAGGGTATACCATTTCCTTCAGTATCTATGTTTACTGTAGATTCATGCAAAGTAGAAACTCCACTTTTGCCTGTTTTAGATCTATTTTGAATATACCATTTCCATTTAATTATATGCATGTCCAATTCTATGAGAAGTTGGAATACTCATTGCCCAGGTCATAATTGGGATTCCAGGCCTTAGTATTACCTCACGGCCTCAAGTCAGCTGTTCAGTCTCTACCAAAGCCCAATATGCAGCTAACAACTGCTTTTCAAAAGGGGTATGTTGAATTCCAGATGAAGGGAATTTCCTAGACTAACATCCTAAGGGTACATTTTGGTTTTGTTGTTTTTGCCATAAACTCCAGTTTGCATATTTATCCTGTACAATCACTTGTAATTCTACTGGGCTACTTTGCATAGGTCATAAATCTAGGGCCAAGTGAATAGCCACCTTAGCTTCATCAAAAGCTTTGGTCTGCTCAAGTCTCCAATCAAATTCATATTTCTTCCTAGTAATTTTATATAAAGGTTCCAAAATTTGTCCTAGATGTGATATGTGATGTCACCAATATCCAAATAATCCTGTAAACCTTTGGGCCTCTTTCTTATTGGTGGAGATAGGAAAATCCTGAATCTTTTGTTGGGCTTGCGGAAGAATCTCTCATAACCCCGATTCCATTGTATACCCAAAAACTTTATGGTTTCACCTGGCCCTTGAATCTTTGCAGGGTTAATCTCCCACCTTTTATTTTTCATATGTTCAATTAAAAGTATCAAACTCTTCTCCACTTCTTCTACAGTTTTACCTTGTATCATAATATCATCTATGTATAGAGTATCCTCTACATCAGGTATCTCTAATTCACCCAAATGTCCAGCCACAATCCTATGACAAATAGTAGGGCTATGCAGATATCCTTGTGGCAAGTGTGTAAAAGTATATTGTCGACCTTACCAAGTGAAAGCAACTTGGTCCCATTGTTTAGAATCTATTGAGATAGTAAAGAAAGCATTGGTTAATTTAATACTGCATACCAAGTCCCATCATATTTCTGGATTTTTTTCTGTTAAAGTAATGGTATCTGGAACAGCAGCATACAAGGGAGGACTGACTTTATTCAATTGTATATAATCCACTGTCATCCTCCATGTCCCATCTGACTTTTGTACTGGCTAGACAGGATTATTCCATTGAATGGTAGAGATTAACACTCCTGCTTCAACATATTCCTTTATAGTATTGGTAATCTCATCTTGTCTACCTGGCACATGATAACTGCTTTAAAGTAATCTTCAGAAGGTTCAGGTAAAATGATTGGGTTCATTTTTACTTTACCCACTAAAACTGTACTAATTCCTATCTTCCTTACTGCAAACTGGTTTCTCCCCTCAAGTAAATTTAAAGTCATACCTCTCAATATATCCATCCCAATGATGTACTCAGAAATGGGTACAATTACCATGGTATATTCTTTCTTAGGTAATTTTCCAATTTTCATCATTAGATTAACTTGTCTGGCTGCTATTTCAGCCCCTCCCAATCCTGTGATGGTGAGAGGAGTTCCATGTTTAAACTTATCAGGGTTTCCATAAATAAGGGAGGCCTCCACCCCAGTATCTATTAATGCCCTGGTTATAGTATTTGATCCATTTTTCCAATATATGGTCAAATTGATATGGGGTCTGTAATCCCATCTGTATATTTCTTTAATCTGAGCTGGGGCTCAGTCAACTTCCTATTCTCCCTGAAGGTGCAACAAATTTGGATACACGAGTTAAGTAGGATCTGTAAGGGCACTTCTTACTTCTCTATTTGGTCTTGTATCAAGTCTCTTTTCTCAGTATATCTGTATAGTTCATTAGTTGGAATACCATCTATGCTTCTAAAATCCACTCCTGATCTCAATAGAGTGGTAAACAATTCTCTCCTTGTCAATTTATTCTGATTTTGAATCTGCTGGCTATTTATTCTTCTCCCTCTGGCAATTTTGTCTTTTCCCCAGACTCCTAAGTCATCTAATTGTGAAATCTTGTCCAGCACCTCTGAAAGAGGATGCCCTATCTCCCCAATTATTAGAATCAAAATCAAGTGCTTGTACTTAGGAGGAACTGTCTTTACTATGATATTCCTAGGGTAAACTGCAAAGGGAGTATCATAGTATGCATCTGCATTTCTAATCATTATGGCAGTCTTCATTACCTCTTCCCTTAACTTTCTTATACAGTTCCTAAGTGAATAGCAGAATCTGTCTCTACTACTAGACCACATAGAGTCAGTAGGATACTGACTACTGCAGCCTTCTGCAGCCAAAGTTAACAGATTAGTTGTGTTGTTTCCTCCTTGCTTATTGTAATCTCTAAAAGTTTGCTGCACTAAAGATTCTGACTAATACCTATAAATTTCAGGCAGTTGATGGGATCTATAGCTATTACTCCAGCTCCATCATCACTGATTATCACCATCCATGATATTAACATTTCTCCTATTCTTTGGGTGAACCAACTCAAGATTTCTGTGACCTGCAGCTGAGTAAAATCCTCAATTATTTCCCTAAACACTGAGTTATCTCCTTGGTTCTCCTGTCTCCATCTCACTATTGGACATGCTTCTGACTGAGAAACTTCTTCCTCTAAAATTATTTCACTTCCTTTATCACTGTGGCAACTAGGCTGGGTCTGTTCAAAAGTCGTGTGCATTTCTTTTGTTAGCCTTCAACTTCTTCTGAGCTAAATGAACAGCCTTTCTTTCCACTTGATATCCCCCCAGACTACTCTTGTACTCTTTTTCCATCTGAATTGTTTCCTTAAGCAGCTCATTTCCATTTCTACACATAGTATAGTAAGTCATTAGTAAAATCCTCTCCTACTTACTCCTGCCAACTCCTTCCCTGGTCTTATTGTTATTACTTGCAAACACCTTTCCAAATCTCCAGGTTTCCCCTCCTGAAACCTCACTTCCCAGTTTTCACAGGGTCCAGTGCTTTTAGCCCACTCCCTTGCTAGCAAGGAATATGGTAAATCCTCCCATCCTGAGATATCAATGTCTTTCTCTAAGTCATTTCTGCCTCCAAACAGAAATTTATAGCTTGTGATCCTGTTCGTGATGCCAAATGTATCACCAAGACACTATTCGTAGCATTGGTGGTGACCATGAATATGCCAGCATAGTTCTCAATCGCCAAGTATAAAAGACTCTCCAAATAGAAGACAAAAGGAAAATATTTATTTAAACACCAGAAAGCCAAATCCCAGAACCAGAAAGCAAAATCCAACATGGTAACCAAGAAGTTAATAAACGTGATCACTGCAGAGGGCAAAACCATTCTCAAACCTCCCCTCCCTCAACCAGGGCCTTCTCACTATCAACTGTCATGCTGCGTCAGCTGGCCTGTTTCCATTGACCTGTATTCTATCCCCTCTGACCTGAGCCAACTCATTCACTTCCTCCCAGTTCCATTCCACCCTTCCAGTTCTGCCTCTTCAGCAAGCTCCTCCCACTACATGTGACTTAGACTTCCAGGTGATTTAAGCAGATCATATGGGCCTATTAATGAGAAAGATCTTTCCATTTAAGTTACCATTACAATCACCTAGTGACAGCAATAGGTGGCCTTCAATGGGTAGTCTTTGAGTTCTAGGACTGTGATGAGTGAATGAGAGGCCAGTCTCTTCTTTTTTTTTTTCACTTTGAGTGGAACAGATTTCACTAGAGAAGCAAGCATAGATGGGTTGTAGGAGCATATCTTATATTATCTTTCCTTGTAAAGCCATCCCTTTTCCAAACTTACCTATCATTGGTGCAGAAGGCATCACCACCTTGACAGTTACACAGGTTCACAGTTTCACTGTTACTTTGGAGTCCTCACTTTCCCTCACCCTACATATCCAATCAATTCCTATATCTGGTCATTTCTATCTCCACATCTCCATACCTGTCCCCTCCTCTTCTCATACAGCACCACCCTAGTCCAGCACAACCTTATCACCTCTCACCTGAGCTATTACCATAGCATCCTAATTGGTCTTCCTGCCTCAAGTCTCTCTCCTCTCCAATTTAGCCTCCACACAGCTGCCAAAGGGATTTTCCTAGAGTGCAAAATATAAGCATGTCATTCTCCTACTCTTTAAACTCTACTGACTCCCTGCTAGAATCAAATATAATTTCATCTTTGTCATTTAAACATTTTCATTTTTGTTTGTTTGGTAATATAATTATTTTGTGATATAAATATATATTATTAATGTAGAGAACATGTTTATGATTTATAAATAAGTAAATATATATGGGGGCAGTGCCTGGTAGGGCTGTGTGATCAAAAACTTGAGAGAAGCAGGGATCATTTCTTCTATTTAACTGATGGGGAAACTGAGGAATGGAGAGGTCAAAGGACACATAAGGTCATAGTGCCCATTAGAAAAGGAAGCAAAACAGGAACTAAACTTTAGGTGTCCTGACTCTCAGTCCTGTGCTCTTTCTAAAAGCAAGCTGGACTTGGGGAAGGAGGATGCCCAGGTACTTTGGGCATCCATCCTCTCAACTGGCTCTGTTCCATTGACCAGTTTGTGATCAGACACTATTGGTGATGAGCAAAGGAAAAGCAAGAACCAAAGAGTTGGACAGCCAAGCTGCCGTCCTCCAAAGGCAGCCATTCTGCACCCCACCATGGCTTATCTAACTCCAAAGATACTGGGAAAGGGTCCATCCTTAACCATCTATCATTGGGCCCTTCTGGTCCCTAGACCAGCAGTCTCTGTGTACTCTCAGAGACTGGGACCTAACAGAGGCACAACAGGGTATAGACTTGATGTTTCCCATAGCAGCCTACTGCCCTAAAAGCTAGGCCATAGAAAGACCAATATCAAAGTGGGCCAATGACATCACGAGGATAATGTCTTGACTTGAGTGTGAATTGGATTTAAGTGAGGCAGAGCTATGCAAAATTGTCGGCCAGTATCCTTACTGGAGTGTTAACCAGCAAGTATTTTTGCCTCCTCCCTTTTCCCTAGTATGAAACTCAAAGCATTCTAGGTGGGATCTGAGCCGGAGGGAGAGGGAAATCACACTGGGATAAGAGAGGGAACTCTGCCTGTGATGTCTGACATTAGAAATTATTTAAGGGGCGGGACTTGTGCCAGCTGAGCCTGTATATGATGCCAAGGGATGTTGGCTTGAAGAAATTGAGGCACTGGGCAGGACTCAGGATTGAAACACTGGCTTGAGGAGAATTGCTAGATGAGGAATGTCGGGAGGTGTTTTGGAGAATTAGGTGCCTAGTCATCCTGAATCATTTATTCTTGGGTGGGGGGAGGGTGAGAGGAGGGGAGGAATGAAAATCTCAGCTTCAATTTATGAAATTATTTTGCTTATCTATGTTTGTTACAAGATTTTGACTTTTCTCTTTTCATTGGGGAGGGGAAAAATGAATACTTTTTAATTTTTAAAAAAATGTTCTAAAAAACATTTTTCTATCATGTAGTTATTTAGTTCTCACGAGACTTTTTTAAATTGACTTCATTTCCCTTGAGTATTGAAATCTTCATTTTTTTTCAAATATAAATTTACCTTTGGTTCTAATTCTGTATTATCCATTTTTTGCTTTTTTCTTAATCCTGTGCAGTATAGCTTTGATATTTACCACTTTGTAAGCAAGAATATTTTGAGCTGTGATGAGGCTATGTCAAAGACAATTGATGACTGGAACAAAGAGAGGTATCCATGGAGTAGTCTTAAAGAAATGTTGAAAAGTTCTCACTTTAGAGCATATCCCTGCCAACTCTCCCTGGTCTTCCAGTAAAGGGCTATATAGAGGAAAAGGTCCAGGCCCAAGAATCTGAGTACATTGTGTGTGTCTAGGCACCTACACACCACCCCTTTCATTCTTTACTTTTCTGTGTCCCTTCCTTTCTGGCTATACACTTTAAAGACCCAGGGTGTAGTTCAAGTGTACCAACCAGGAATTAGATTGCCAAAACAAAGGTCTCAGCAGTGGGGGTAAGAAAGCTATAGACTCTATCTAGGAACTTCACACCTTTGTCTAGGAAACTAGAGGGAGGAGGGGCTCCTCTTGGGGCATGCCTGGCCACACCCTTTAAGTGTCCAGCAGTTGGGGAATGACTGAATAAATCAAAGTGTATCAATATAATTGCATCATTTAAAAACAACAAACATGAAAAACAGGAATGTGGAAATACCCACATAAATAATGCAAAGAAATTCTACCAAAAAACCTACTAATTATCTACCACTATATAAAAAGCTTTATATCTTTGTGTACATACATATAGACATATATATATGAAAAGACAAGCAGAAATTATGGTTGGGTGCGGCCACATCTTTATTGTCTGTCCAAGTGTTTTTTCTGGGATTATTGCTAGAACAGAAATATGAGTAAAAGGCAGCTGGAGAAGAATGAATGCTAACCAGAATAATGATGGGTCTTGCCTGTTTTAGAACTCTCAGAATGGAATCTGGAAGCAGTAAACAGATACAGTGGGAAGTACACTGAGGAGTTTCCAAGGAAACTAAAAATTGTAATAGAGCTTTGCAAGTGAAAGAAGCCAGGAACCTTGGAGTGGAGTTTCAACTCTGCAGCCTTACTGTGTAAATTTAACAAATCACTTCCCCTCTGGCTTCGGTTCTCCAAGACAAGAGGAAGTGTCTCTTGAAACCTAGCCCCAATCTCTCTCACTATACTGGGCCCCTTCTTTTATTCTCATGGAAGATATTTTTCATCTTTTTTTTTTTCTAAATGGAGCTAAGAGGACTTTGAGACTTTTGAACGTATTCAGCCATGGAGACAGGTCTGGGGAACGGGGATTTCTGAGGAGGGGTTAATATAACTGGATTACAGATTGATTCTGGAATACTAAAGTGTGAATGATACTTGAGGAAGCTCATTTCAGTTATATCCTCTGCTTTTATCTCCCATTATCATCTCACAGATAAACAGATATAAAAAAGTAAAATAAGCCAGTGACAGCTCCTCAAATGAAGACAAGACTATGTCCCAAATTGGCAGATGGCAGAGTACTTGCAGGCATAATCAATAAATAAGTCATAAGATGGAATTTTGATAACCAAAAAAGATCCTGACAGGCTAGAATAATGGGCTAAATTGTTTAATTATTAGGACCTTCAGGTCCTCAAGTGCAGAACTTTGACTTAATCCAAACTTTACAAAACAAATCCCCTTAATAAAAAGATTTGTTCTGTAAAACTTGGACTCAGTCAAAAGGCCCCACCCAAGGACCTAGAAGACCACATGATTCCTATACTTAAATAAAACAAATTTAATAAAACAAAACAGTTTCGGTCTGGGGTCATATCAAAAAGATTGGGTGTTTTTAAATCTTTCCAAAAAATTAATGTTGAAAATTGTTTTTATACATAATTGGAAAAAATAAAATACTACTAAATTTTAAAAATAAATAAAATTAAAGTATTGCAAAAAAGGAAAGAAAAGATTTGGAGGTTTTAAAGGAGAGTAAGTCAATAAATTGAATTAACAGGATGACCGGGCTGGCCAAAAAGAACTTAAGCCATTCGCCATTAAAGGAGTCAAACAAGAGTAGCTGGGCCTCTGTTGCCAGCTAGTGGTTGGAAGTGGCAGTGAGAGGTTGGATCCAGGAACAGAGGTAAAAACGAGCCGAGTAAGGCCCAGGAGTCAATGGACAATTCTTTCCAAGACTGCTGATTCTCTCTACCTTGCCTTACCTATCCCTTTTCTCTAAGGACTCTTCTAGATGCCTTTAATTGCCAGTGGTCTGAATAGGTCTATAATTCATCTATGGGACCCTAGACTTTCCCATGTAGCATTTTATGGGGGCAGGTAGGGGATACAATGGATAGCATTGGGCTTGGAGTCAGACTAGGCATCCATCTCTACCTGAGATAACCCTGCTCTAGCCCCAATCTCTTTATCCAACTGGATTCACTCTCAAGGAGAGTTTATTCCCACATTCAGGGGGTGAATGCTTCACACGGTTGATTTTTCTTGAGGGTCACCTTGTTTACCCTAGTAGCCCACTGCTTACAAACTGCTTCCCAAAGAACTAATACAAACATAAAAATATGAAGTAATATTTCTGAATGATGCCCACAGTGGGAGTGATTAGGAGTAAAAATAAGGAGATAGGCAAAATTTGAACACTTCCAGATGAGAAACATCTGAGATTGCTCACACTGGCTGTGTTGAGGCCAAGCTTATGCTTCAGAGAGGGTCAAACTAGACCTGTCCACATTGTCCTGAATGCGTCCTAAAGGGACTGGGGCACCTGTTGATCATGTCCTCCTTCATCTCTACTTTGTGTCTACTTCTCTGATATATCTCATTGAAATAAGAACAAAGAAAAGCAAAGACCCTGTATTTTGTATGTACCTGGTTGTTTGTATGTTGTTTCCCTGTTAGAAGGTAAGTTCCTTGAGCTCAGGGGCTGTTTTTGCCTTCCTAGGACTCTCTAGCACTTAGCATATTTTGTGGAAGGAAGAATTTAAGAAATGCTTGGTGACTTGACTTACCTGAAATACCCGAGAGTGAAGAAGGAATACGGAGCATTCATTTAGAATTTCCTGTGGATCTAGATGGTCTGACTTAAGGTATTTATACAAACGACATGAAATTTCATTAAGGACCATAGTCAAGTTAATCAGTCCTTATCACGGCTTGGTACTTTCGTAAGGAAAGTGCTATGCTAGAAACCCAGAGTGAAGTGTGAGGAGGTATGAGGTCTTGCACCCAAGGACAAAGATTAAGTATGGAACAGGATTGTTAAGGGTAGATAAAGAGAGAGCTGGTTCATAGGTTTATGGACTGAGAACGAAAAGGAACTTTTATTTTTGATATTATTGATAATGGTTGGTTGCTGCTGTTGTTTAGACATGACTGCATTTGGGGTTTTCTTGGAAAGATCCTCAAGTGGTTCACCCTCTCCTTCTTCAGCTCATTTGACAGATAAGGAAAATGAGGCAAACAGGGTTAAGTGACTTGCCCAAGGTCACATAGCTACTAAATGTCAGAGTTCAGATTTGAAGTAAGGGTCTTCCTGACCCTTGGCCTGGTATTCCATCCACCATGTCAGGCTCCTTGAACATCTACACTTAGGTCTGAAGAGGAACTGGTGGTCCAAGAATGTTGGAACTGACATAATAGAAATCTGGAGTCTGATTATTACTTCCAAGTGAGACCCTGGATTTCCTTATTGTCACCTATAAAATGGATATCAATTTCTAGAGACTAACTCACATGGGAGAAACAAATGAGACAGTAAATGCAAAAAAATATACAAACCTTAAAGCACTATATATGTCACCTACTTACTCTAGCCTAAACCTAAGGGAATCAGACTGAACAGTAAGGAAGTGATGATCTGCTTTAATAACTCAGGATGTGAAACTACAGAATTTATCAACCATATATATACCTATTGGTGTGGGGGAAGAGGAGAGGCATCTTCCAAACCTGATAAAATTTCAGTGATCTGTTTATGGGGAGATAGAGAAGAGCAGAAAAATATTAAACAAAGATCACAGTTTTAATTCTGGGATTAGAAAGACCAATTTTGACTCCTAGAAGAGGTGAAGAAGACACCATTGGTTTGGGTCAATTAGGTTGTTGTTATAAGGCAAAGGAGAAGAGGAGGATTTGGAAATGAGTGAAATAAACTACAAAGGCATCAATAAAAGTTTTTTTAAAAAAAGAATCACTCTACTGTACTTTAGATCCACACAGAAAATGAATCACATAAAAGACTTTATGAAGCGAAATATTGTGTGTAATAGAGATTCACTTAGAGACATTTCCATTGGGATTATTTTTATCTTTGGTTTTATTTGGTTTAGTCATCGATTCATCTGTCCCCTCACTTGTAAAAGAGGTGCCTGGATACAAATAATTAAAACCAATGAAAAATCTGGGCCACGGACCATCAAATGATGAGACTTACCCTCTCCCCTTTCAATGAGCATTGTGGTTTCCAATACCAGCAACCAAGAGAATGCTAAACAGACAGCAGTTTGTCAGTATAAGTTTCTTTTTATTTTAAAATGGAAACAGTGGAGTAAAGCGGTTTGTGGCTAAAACAACCTTCACTGGAAAGAAAACTGGAGCCCACATAAATCAAAAGAACAAACTCCAAAAGTCTGAACCAGCTGCCCCGCCTCCCCAGAGGACAGAGTAAAGGACAGGGTTAAAGCAGAGGTTATAGGGAGGGTACAATCAGAAAGAAAGGTCATTTACAGTCAAGTACAACTTCCCAAGGCAATACAATCACATAGAAAGAGGGTAGCACTTAAGTTGAGACACATTCAAAACTACAAGCCCCACTCCACCCCCAACCCCTTTCTTACAATTTTCTCCATCGAGGTGGGAGCAATGACATGGAGCATTCATGGGGCAGGGGCAGGAAGGGATGGTTCGTGGCCTGTGTTGTCTTTGCCAAGGCCAGTATGTCATCAGTGGTGGTTGTAGGAATTGTATATTCTTTCATAAATGAAGTGGAAGAATCCAGTGGGGGATTCAGGCGTTTCTTTTAGGTATTACCTGCCAGAGTTAGTTTACATTGCTATACATGAAGTTGTGAAGAAAAGTTTTACTACACAAAAAATATTACATTAAAAAAAGTTCCTCCCCCCTTACAGGCGCAATGGTGGGTAAGGCGTGGAGCCCTCCAAAGCAATGGCTTTTGTGGGGTGACCTGATTCTCAGGTGTTGGGGAGAGGGAGGTGAGAGAGCTCAAGGGAGGCTCGACAACAGGATTAGGGTGGGGGTCCACTGTAGATAGTTGGGGAATGCTGTACCCAGAAGGAAATCGAGTATCTTCAGAGTGGGGGCTGTGGGGGGTAAGTTGAAGATTGAAATGCATTTAAGGGAGGGGGAAAAAAATCACTGGGGGAATGTAGACAGTCTATTGAATATTGGAAAATGTCTTTTTTTTTTTTTGGTTTTTATATTTTTGGAAAGTATTTTTAAGGTAATATTTTTTTTCTCTTTGGAAAAAAGAAATCTTTCCCCCATCCCTCCCCCCACCCCAACCTACAGTCTGTGGAATTGCCACTATCTAATTTTTCTATTGTTTTGCTAAGAGGTAGATTTTTTTTTTTAAATCAAAATGGGTTTTCTAGGAGGGCCACTGGAGGGTGTGGGGGGAGGGGGAATTTGTCCCAAGGGAGTTCCCTTAGGACAAGGAGAGCCTGATAGGGGGAGGGGTTCCCTTCAGCTCCCAGGTGGGGGTTCCTGCACCACCTCCTCTCCCCACAGAGCAAAATGATACCCCAAGAAAGGGGTTGAGGGAGTTTCAAAAATCTCTCTCCCCTCTTTCCACCTTTTGGGCTGAGTGAATGGTAGGTGAGAGGTCAAGCCCCAATCTCAGCCCCACCAAAGCTCCTCCTCCTTCTGCCAGTCCCTCTTTTAAAAGAAGATAGGAGACAGGTTGAAGAAGTGGAGGTGAGAACAAGGTGGGGCTCCAGAGCAAGGAAGGTGGTGGTAGTGGTGGTGGTGGTGATGGTTGTGGTGGCGCCCTTCATCCAGCCTCCAGATCTATTGGGTAAGAGTAGGAGCTCCTAGTGGCCCTGCCAATCCCAACTCCCACCCTACAAAGTTACCAAACGGAGCTGGGGCCTCAACTGGTGTTCTCCAGGCAGCTGGGAGGGTGGATCCTTTCACCCGTTCATCCGTAGTCCCTGCTCTTCCTTCCAATCTTATTGTAAGGATTGAGGTAGTTAGTCCATTTTTACTCCTAGTCTCACCTATGGTTACATGCTCATAAGGAGCTTCCTGCTTATTCCTTTAAGAAAAACATTCTGTCTTGTTTCTTTTCTTTGTCTCATCCGTCTGGGAACAACACTCCTGTGGCAGCCCTAGAGGATGGCGCTGCCAATAAATCTTGCCCCAGGGATGATGCTAAATAAGAGCCAGAGGAGAGGAGGAGAGGAATGGAATAAGGTTCTGGTTTCTTGCCATCACCCCTTCCAAAAGTCCCCTCACCCTTCCAAATCCATCTTCAGTCTTGAGGCCTCCTTCCTGTTCCTGGGCACCCAAATGAGAAGCCTTATGTATCTGAAGGAAAGAAACTGAAGTCTTCAACTGGTGTCACTCCTAGTCTGTGTTTAGGATAATTATTCTGCATCTAAAGAGTGGATGTATCTGGGAGGGAAATGGCTTGTGTCTGTCCCCTAGTAACAGAGGGATGTGTCTTCTACCTTTTGGTTATTTACTGGTGCCTCACTGGGTAAATAGGCTTCCCTAGCCCTGACTGCTTACTTAGGAATACACCAAACTGTTATCTGTTTGAATATTTACCCCAGAGTGAACTGAGCAAGTGGGAAAGGGAATCAGAAAGCTCAGAAAAACACTGGAGATGGAGGGGGAGAAAGTGAGGAGTCCTCCTGCTTCTACCAGAATGGAAAAATAGGCAGAAGTTGGAGATGCTGCTGTTAATCCCTAAAGACATTAGGGGAGCTCTGGACTTTTCTCTCACATCCTCCCCACCAACTCTTCCATCAGTTCGGTGAGGTAGTTAAGTAGCATTTCTGTTCCCCCATTTGGCAGAAGGCTATGTAGGTTGGGAAGGAGGGGAAAAGAGGAAAAAGAAGTCCATGGGAGAGCAGGGAATGGGACCAGGTATCAGGTGCTCAAGCTTTGTTTTTCCCTACAAGACTCCACTTGTTCCTTTAACCAACACTGCCTCCATTTCCCTGTGCAGTGACTAATGAGGCAAGAAGCAAAGTCTTTGGGCAGGAGTGCTCAGATCTTCAGAGCCCTCAACTCCCTGTCATTCCCAAAAGTGCAACCAGGAGCCAAATGGCTATATATAAAGGGGTGCCATTAAGGCAGGCCCCCTTTTGAACTCTCTAACCTTGGCAAAAGTCACTCCTAGATCTCCCCCACAGAACAGAGCCTATGATAAAACTTTTGCCTCAAATGTCAGCATTCCACATTCTCAGACCAACTTCTTCCAGACCCCTTCTCCAGCACTCACACCAAGGGGATTGAGAATAGGCCTGGAGAATAGTTACTGCTTTCTTCCAGAAATGGTCACTCTCTCTGTCAGTCTTTGGCACAGAGGAAAATGGCCACACAGAATCAGTTCTGCTTGGGAGTGGAATTAAAAAAAAAAAAGTCCCCATTTCCCTGATGTGTGAAGAGTTCAGAGAAGGGGAAGTAGTAAGATTAATTTTTTTTAATTGGGGTAAGGAAGTGGGGTGGTAGGATGAGCTATCTGCTCCCGAGCGTATTACAGGGGTTGAGTTACACAAGCCAAAAAAGGACCCAGCCTTAGACCTTTAGAGCTGAAGCCCTTGGGAATAGATCTATGGATGGGATTTGTGAGAGATGGGAAAGGATGAGATTGGCAGATGCAGCTTCAAAGTAAGTCAGCAGATCAAACCATTCTGTTTTTCAATGGGATTCAAAGAATTAAAAACAATATCCTAAGAGAAGAGATGGTCCTTTCTTAAAAATATATAGAACACATATGTATCTATCTCAGTAAAGAAGTGGCTTTTTAAAAAGTCGCCTTTATCAAGTCATTTCATCCAAATCTCCCAAGTGCTTTTAGCCAGTTTGTTTTCTCTCTTCACCAACAGGGAAGTGAAGGCACCATGCATGGGGAGCAGGTGAAAGAATAGCCCTAATTACAATTAGCCAATGGGAATAAGAAAGCAGAGCCTCTGACCTCTTGGCAAACCTTCTGCTATAACCAAAAGTCCATATTCCCCGGGAGTTTCACCCGCCCCCCATTTCCCTGCTAGGCAAACTAAGGCTACCTATGAATGTATGTCTCACTCAGTCCAAGTGAGTAGTGTATTACAGTCAAAGTCCCCACTCTCCTCTGCCCAGGACACCAAGATCGGTGAAAAGGAAGAGAGAGGTGAGGAGGTGAGGAGAATAGGATCCCAAGGAAAATGAACGCTGCAACAATAAGATGTCAGATATACTGTGGGGTATTTTTTTCTCTGATAAAACAGTCTGAACCAGGTATCAAAACATGCTTGCTGCTGGAAATTGGCTTTAAATCATCAACTGCCGATGTCTGAATAAACTGTTTTCTGCTTCAATTAGGATGAAGTATGTAGAGCCAGAGGTTGAAAGAAATTGGGAGACCATTTTTTGCTATTAGAATAGGCAGGGAGCTAAATTACGCTGGCCTTAATCTGTCTCAAAATGCTGTTTGCTTCATCTCTTAGGATGGATGTGAGAACTTGGAAAAAGAGCCTGACAAGAGTGGGGCAAAGACTAAACTTGTGACAGCCAACAGAAAAACTGTCCCTCGGTAACGGCTACATCTCAGAAGCTGCCACTTTATCCCCACTATTACCAACCTAAAGACCAAAAATGCTCCAAGCCAGGTTCCAAGTTTAAAATATGACCATTCCAATGAAAAGGAGGTGAGGGACTTTGAGAACAGGCAACAGTAACTGCTTGTCCCTACACGTCGAGAGGGAGAGGAGCAGCAAAGATGGAATTGGGTCAAAAAGAACAAAGACGATACAACTAGAATGAAAAACCAGGTAGGCCTCTCTTTGGGGCAGACGGGCCAACCCTGCATTCTGTTTTTCTTCTGTGCATAAAGTCTTGGCTCCCAAATTTGGAACACAGATAGACCGGGGGAAATTTTAGAGGGTTGGTTTGTTCCACTTTTGATTTCTTTTCTCCTCAATAAAACAGAGGCAATATTTGCAAAATATTTCAACAGTGCCACAAGTGGGGGAAAACCAGCTGGAAGGGTCTTTGACCAAGGAAAATGAAGACTGGGGGAGGCAAAAGTGGTGGGCTGCTAGATTTCCTGATCTTGATGAGGGCCATTGTGAGACCTTCCACAGCACACGCATTTTACTTCCCAGAGTTTGGGCAAAGAGCCAGATAGACAAGGCTTCTCCAGCTAGGGCAAACAATTTTGGACTCTGAAAGTCAAACTCAAGGTGGAGCAGTTGAATCCCACCACTTTCAATATTTTTCCTAGCTTCGCCCCAGGGAAGTTCCTCAGGGCACCAGCAGTCTTTCTCCCACTAGGCCTGTTCTCCATACAGAGTTCCTATCTGGTGACTGGCTCATGTATAAGAAATTTATGAAACATAACTTTCTTCTTTTTTTTTTTCATTAAAAAAATAAAATATTCAAGACTATCAGCTTCTTTCACTTTTTTGTTTTTCTCTCTTATATAAAATATCAGCAAGCCAAAAAAAAAGAAAAAAAAGGAAAAAGGGAACAAAAGAAAGAAAATATAAAGGGGTTGGGGACAATTGCTGAGGTAACTTCATACCTTGAGGTAGTTTTACTATCACACACAGCATCACCTGACTCCACCCACATCTCGGGTTTTGTTGCAAGGTGGGAAGGAAGGTTAACTTCATGCATGTGGCTTTCCCACAAATGCACAGACCTTCCTCTCTTCCCAACACACACGACAGCATTTTCCAGGGTGTCATAAAGTTCATCACCTGGCTTGGTGTCCAGCAACAATCAACTAATTAGATGGTACCTACACTGGTAATTACCTCCACCAGGTAATGATGGATCTAAGTGAAACTGTCAGCTACTGCCTTCCTTTGGCCTTGTCAGTGTTTCCAAACCCACATCTGTTACACCTGGGAAAGTGAGCTTATCTTTGTTTAACCTTTTCCCAAGGGTTGTTAGGTTTTTTTTTTTTTTATGAACATTTTCTTTGGGCCAACAGCAGCTAGGGAGGACATAAGCTTACAGCTACACAAATAATCCATCAGGAGAAAGTAGGAACAGCAGCATCCCTTTCTGATGGGCTGATTGTTGAAGAACACTTGCTAGTTAATGGACTTAACATTTATATGAAGCTCAGGGTAAATGGAAGTCAAAGTCCCATCCTCAGAGAGGAAAAAAGAGGGACTACTCATCTCCTCATTTTCCATGAGCTTTCCCAAGACTAGTCAGTGCTCCCCACAGTTTGTCTACTCTCATAGGAGAGACTTGATAGCATCTCATCCCAGCCACAAGGGCCAGGGGTGGGGTGCACCATGGGATTACCCAGGTCCTCAATGGAGTTGAGGCTTTGTCAAGAGAGAACTATTGTTCCCCCCTTCTCAGTTCTCATATCCAATTGTTAAAACAGACTTTTAAAAATATAAAATCAGCCTGAGAGTGATGGGAATCAGGGATGGCAGCTAGCCCACTGCCATGGACACAGTTTCACATATGTGGATCCATGTGGTAGGTGGGGAGCTCCATGGGAAAAAACCCTAATAAGGACTAGAGAAACTGTGTCAATTTCTCCCTAGTCATCTGCTTCAGATCAGTCCCAAGGAACTCTTTTAAACGTGGATCACTGTACTTCAAACTTTTTTTTCCTTTCTATCTCATTCTATTGAGTTTAAAGGGTAAGAATGGTTATTATATTATACTCTATTCCCCAGGATAATGAGCAATATCGAATTTGCCTTCAGGGCAATTTTGAAATACGTAGGGCTATGGTCAACATGCATCAACATTCCCATTCCCCATTGCAAGAAAGGTGAAACCACCATGAGTGAATACAGTGCACTGAGGCACGAGGGCAAAAATACTTCCATCAAGTGAGGGGGAAAGTGGGGATACTGTTTTCAAAGGCAATGACCTTTCCAAGAGGACCCATTATGGTATTCAACATGGAGCAGGGGGACAATAAACCCTGACAAAATTCATATTTCTTTCCCTGGTCTAGGAGAACAAGGGTTGGAATACAATCCACATTTAAAAGCAATTGATACTGAGTTGTCATTTGGGTAAGTAAGGCCTAGGGGAAAAGTCGATCATAGGGCTGAGTCAATTGGTTTGATCTTTTGGAATAATTGGTCTTCCTTATGGAAATATTTGTTTTGAAGAGTGGGAAAATCTGATTCAATATTTTGATTGAGCATCCCTGATTCCCATTCATTCTTAAGCCTGCCATTCTCCTTTGATTTCTACTTTTTTCTGTCCTGGGCCAATAGGGTCGGAGGCAGATCACTTCCTCCGTGCCTGAGTCTGGTTGTTCTGTCCCTTCTGGTGCTGTTGCTTCACCTGAGCAAGGATGTCTCGGATCTTACGCTGGGCCATCTGTCCAGGGAAAAAAATTAAGAAAATGAATGAGATGGTGTTAAAGGGGAATTAGGGCAGCTCAAAACCCTCAGATGCACTGAAGAAGAAGGCAATAGACACCAAGTACCATCCATCCCCAGTTTCCATGTCTCTCTGTCAGCTCATTCACTAATATTTCAAACCCCCTGAATTAACAGAGTGGGTAGAAACTCATCTTATAGAACCAAGTACTTAAGGAACTTGGAGGCAGGGATGATATAACGTATTGTCAGACAGAACCATCAGTTTATTTACTGACACTGTCAGATCACCCTCTTCACTCCAGGTTTCCATTAACACTACTCTCTCCTGGTTCTCCTCCAACCTGTCCTACTGATCTTGCTCAAGTAACCTTTGCTGGAGATCTTTGTCCATGTCAAGCAGGTGATTCCAAGGGCTCTGACCAAGGCCCTCCTCCCACTAATACTATTTCACTAGGTGACCTCATCAGCATCCACAGATTGAATCATTTATCTTTATGATGATTATCCTCAGATCTACTCACCCAGCCCTGACCTGTCTCCTAACCTCCAGACTCTTATCTCCAACTTCACAGTAGACATCTCAAACGGGATGTCCTCTAAATATTTTAAATTCAACAAAATCCCAAACTAAACTCATTATCTTTCCCTACTCCACTCTCCCTTCTCCCACTTGTGAATTTCTCCATTACTGGTAAGGGCACCACTACTCTCCCGGTCATCCAGGCTTGAAAGCTAGGTGTCACTCTTTTACAAAAAGTTTATTTATTTACTTTTAATTCTCAACATCTACTTTTATAAGATTTTGGGTTCTAAATTTTTCCCCTTCTCTCCCCTCCCCTCTCCAAGACAGTAAGCAATCTGATATAGGCTATACATGTACAATCATATTAAACATACTTCCACATTAGTCATGTTGTGAAAGAAGAATCAGAACAAAAGGAAAAACCACAAGAAAGAAAAAAAAGTAGTATGCTTCAATCTGCATTCACACTCCAAAGTTATTTCTCTAGATGTGGATAGCATTTTCCATCATGAAACTCCCTACTCTTTCACACACATCCTCCCCCCACCCCACACAATATGTTACAAAGGTACTTTCATGTTTGCACAGCCCCTTCTCTCCTGAAGCTATTACCACACTTGTGTAGGCCCCCATCTCTTTACAAGTAAGCTACTTCTTTTGGGGGGGGGCGGGGGGGGGATGGAGGAAGGCAATCAGAGTTGAGAGACTTACTTGACAGGGTCACATAGCTAGTAAATGTCTGAGACTGGATTTGAACTCAGGTCCTCCTGACTCTAAGGCCAGTGATCTATTCACTGGGCCAGCTTGTTGCCCCGACACTTAGGTTATCACAATAGCCACTTGGTTAGCCTCTCTGCCTCAAGTCTCGTCTTCTCCACTCCACTGTCAAATTAACCTGACATCTTACTCCCCCATCTCATGCAATCCAATGACACTGGCCTCCCTGTTGTAACTAGATCAAAACGCCAGCATTTTTACAGACTGATCTCCATACCTGGAATACTCTTTCCTCACCTCCACGTCCTGACTTCCCAGGTTTCCTTCAAGGGATAGTTAAAATCTCATCCTCTTTGACAAGTCTTTCTGATCCTCCTAAATGCTAGTAGTGGGCAGAGAGGTGGTCCAGTGGATAGAGCACTGAGTGAAACTTGAGTCAGGAAGACCTGAGTTCAAATGTGGCCTAAGACATTTTTTATGGGTTAACACTCAGATTTAGTATGAGGTTCAAATGAAGAAACATATGAAACATGTTCCAAACTAGAAAGGGTTATTAAAATTAATTTTGTTGTTGCTGAGTTGTTTCAGTTGTGTCCAACTCTTCATGACCCCATCTGGAGTTTTCTTGGCAAAGATACTAGAGAGGTTTGCCATTTCCTTCTCCAGCTCATTTTACACATGAGGAAACTGAGATAAGCAGGGTTAAGTAACTTGCCCAGCTAGGGTCACACAACTAGCAACTGTCTGCATTGGTAAATGTACATTTGCCTAAAAGACTATTTACCTCAAAACTTACAAGGCAAGAGCTCACATGGAGGTCAGAAGGAGCAGTACAAGGACACTCTCAAGGTCTCTAAAGAACTTTGGAATTGATTGATTGATAGACATGGGAGACACTGGCACAGGCCCACCCAGCATAGCATGCCCATATGAAAGACGACAATGTGCTCTATGAGCAAAGCAAAATTGCAGTAGCTCAGAAGAAACATGAGTTATGCAAATTTGGGGACATCCCCACTCCAAATGTTCATTTGGACTATTTGTACCCAACACGTGGTAGTGTTCTGAACTCATATTGGAATCTGGTCAAATCCATTCCTGGGCCTCTTGGTTGGGTCGCATCTTTCTTTCTAACCGAAGAAGGCATCTGCTGATAAATGAAAATTTTTGAGGAAAGACAAAATTTGGATCCCTTACATCAATTGAATGTTGTATGTATTGGGAACTCTTGGATTCTGTCACACAGTCACATTGTAACTTGATCCCAACATGGTGCCATCATATTGGTCCTCTGCGAATGAACAACAGTCAACCAAGCAAATGTCTCAGGCTGAATCTGAATTCAAGTCTTCCTGACTCCAGGCCCAGCACTCTATTCACTGTGCCACCTAGCTGCCCTATTAAAATTAATTATTAAGAACAAATAACATAAAAGACAATTCCAATTGATTCTTAATTGGCTTCCCCTCAGGCTCAAGCGTCTGGTCTCTCCAGTATATCCTTCTCTAAGCTGATGGATATTTTCCTCAAGCATACTTCTGTTAATTTATCTACTCAAGAAACTCCAATGGCTCCCCACGGCCACTAAGAACAAAACCAAACTCCTTTATTCTGGCATTTAAAACCTTCACAACCTAACTCCAACTTATACCACACTGACAGACATCATGGGATTTTATCTGAGGGATTAAAAGGAAGAAGAGGAGATAAGTTAGAACTGTACTGAGAAGGAGTAAGGACAGACTCCAAGAGTTCTCAATACATACAACATTCAATTGATATAAGGGATCCAAATTTTGTCTTTCCTCAAAAATTTTCATTAATCAGCAGATACCTTCTTTGGGTAAAAAGAAAGATGCAACCCAACCAAGAGGCCCAGGAACGGACTTGGTCGGATTCCAGAGCGTCCTCTTATTCTTAGGAACCAAAGGGAGCCTCTCTTCCTGAGAAATCCGAGGACTCCCAAACATCCTACCTGGCTAGCATAGAAGTGTCCAATGATCTTGACAATGACTTGCTCGTTCTCATCAGGAGTCTGATCTCTAGGTACCACCACTTCAGCGGCTGTCAAGTTCTGCAGCTCATTGACCTAGAGAAAAGGGCAGAGGTGGGGGCAGGTTAGTTAAGGGAGTAACAGGGCTAAAGACAAGGATGAAGCCACATCAGGACTGAAGAGTTGAGAGAGAACAGAGTCGAAGAGTAAGAAGCAGAAGGTGAGGTATGGAGAGGAGAAGAGGCCAAAGAAAGTTAGTAGGGGGCAGAGCCACGTGTTCCTCAGACAGTCAGATGGCTGAGCAGTAAGGTCAGAGTTGCTAAGTAAGGGAGAACTATAATGTTTGTTCAGTGGACCATAGGATTTGAATTGTGGAATGTTAGAAATAGAGAAGGTCAAGTCCACATAGATACTCCTTAGCACCCTCTACTTTCCATTTTAGAGGTGAGAAGAAACTGAGACTCAGTTAAGTGGCTCACTCGAGTAGCCAACATTTTAATCTGGGTACTCTGACTCCAAATCCAGTAACCCTTTTCTTTCCACTTTGCTGTGTGATTGAGCGGTGAGGTTGAAACCTCTCCATATCCACTGCCCCACCCACCCACCCCCCATCTTCCATGGCTCACAGTTTTGCCGCCTTTGCCAATGACTCTGCCAGCTGCTGATGCAGGCACCCGGATGTGGGTTTCCAGTTTTACCTCTTCCTTAGGACCAAAGAAGTTTTCCTCCTTGAGTTTTCCATAGATTCTTCCCTGAGCCTAGGGAGATTAGAAAGGGTTAAGCAGAAGTCACTACCACCCCCCACCCCCACCACCCCCCCCCCCCCCCCGACAAAAAAGTATGGATCTAAAGCACTGAATTTC
>CM053770.1:525344818-525521811 GCA_028658325.1 Potorous gilbertii
TGAGACAGTGAGGAAAGTGAGTTTGGAAATCTGTTTCTCTTCATTCTTGCTCTGTTGGCTCGAGATCCTAGTAGAATGCCCTACAATGCTCCATGATCCAAGCAACCACAGAGGAACAAGAGAAAAAGATCATCAAAGAAGTGAATCCTCTTGCAATTGGGAATAATATGTAACAGACTCCTCAAAACAAATCACAAAGCAATTTAGTGAAGACTTGATTCAGACGGACCTGGAAAGCTGCCAAACTCTCAATCCAACCTGTTTCCTGCTCTTAACACTAAAGGATTGCCTAATTCCTACTTTCCTTAGAAGCCAAGGAGAGAATGGAGGGCCAGGACTTTCTCTAGGAACTAAATCCAATGGTAAGTAAAAAGAAATTGCCTATTCTGGGTGTAAGAGATTAGAGAAAAGGAGATTAGAATACAAGGGACTTTGAGGATAACAATAAAAAATAAAAAACACAAACTGTAGCCCTATGGCCTACTGGGTTGAGAACAGCAGGTGGAGCTTAACAATTTGACATATAAATTGAAAACTAAAAGCAAAAATACAGACTCCCTCCTGAACAGACTTCATTTCTTCCTCAAGAAAGTAACGAGGTGGAAATTGTGTTCATCCTCCATTGCCAGAAGAAGACCATGCCATCAGAGAAATAATGGCATGACTTACACTTGACTTTGTTTTGAGTGGAGGGCTCTTTAGGTCATCAGCCTCACTTCTCCTCCAGAGGCTTTTGAATCCAGTGACCTGATATTCCTCAGGATGACTGGAGATGGCCCAGGATGCACTGGGAGACCTTGGGCCCTTTAGGCCAAGGTCTTTGCAGGTACTCATTTAGGGTGAGGCAACACCCAATCAATGAATAGGCCTGTTTAAGAAGTAGCCAGGGCATGGCCCCTTTAATGAAGTCAAGAAAACAAATATGGGAAATAGTAACAGTTACTATTGATAATCCCTGTAAATCTAGGCGGGGTCCAGGAGCCCTTGGAAGGGGCCCCTTAGAGACACAGTTTCAGAGTGTAGCAGGTTTAAGGTTTTGGGAGAGGAGAAGACAGGGGAGAGGAGGGGAGGGGGCAGTAAAATCCAAGTCAACAAGGTAGAAATACCTTAAACTGAGCCTCTGGGGGTCCAGTGATGATGACCATCCGAACTTTGGAATCTGGGGTCTCTGGAGGAGCAATCTGGAAACCCAAACATAAAGGACTCCAACTTTATCAAGTCCCAAATTATTATTTCCATTGGCAAATCCATAACAGAGAGACATAAAAACTAGCCTTCCTAGCATAACTGGTGAAAAGTTTACATCAAAGAGCTTCTGAATCTTTAAGGAAGGAGATTACCAAGCTGGGATGTTTTCCATTTCTCATCCTAAAGCTTCCAAGGGCTAGTCAAGTACAGTTTCGCCCACAAGCAAAAGTATAAATGAGGTGCACACTGATTTCCCTCCCCTCATTAAGCAATGAGAGGCCTTCAACCAGACACTGGTTATATTGTAGTGATTCCTCTTAGGGTACTAACTGGAATTTGATGACTCTTTGAGCCTTTTCAAACTACTTCGATTCTAACTTATTGTTTCTGACCACACTGTTTCTCCTTTTTTAAAGGAATCCATTCCTCCAATAGAGCCCTCAAAGCAAAGTATGAAAAATTTTTTCAAGGCAGTTCTTTGAGCACAAGCAAGAGGCACCATTTGCCTCAAGAAGGGACTGAGTATAGACAAATAGAAATTCTCAAAGTTGGAAGCACATTTCTCCTCCTTGAGGCACTTGGAGGAGGATTAGAATGGAATGGGATGAATTTCTGCCCCAGAATAGAAAAAATGAGCAAATCACCTTGATGGAGGCACTGGCAAACCTTGATAGCTGCTTGATATGCTGTCCCTTCTTGCCGATGATGGCACCCACTGCCTGGGCAGGGATGAATACCTGCACCATTTCCTGCTCTGGAGCCTGCTGCCAAAGCAAGAGACATTACCAAGAGGGCCTGCTAGCGGTCTAAAGTCACTCCCACTTACATACTTCTTTTCCCTCAACTTCTCTTACGCCTTTACCCCCACTCCATATCGACAAGTAAAACCAGGAGGCTGTACCACCCTCCCTAGTAACTAGCTGGACTGGCCCAGAAGCAACGGTTTCTTTATGCTTTCAATGTGGTCAGAGAGGATATATGGTATCTGTAGGTGCAACTGACATTACAAAGGTATAGAGAAAGACTATGGGGAATGTTCAGTTGCTAACAAAGGAAAGACTTGGACTGGCATATGATGTACGATTCGGTGCCAGAAGATACTGGAGTAAGAGAATTCTCAATGCAGGCATATAAAAGAGTTGCCACTCCAGGAGAATGCTAGCCCACTCACTCCACCCAAACACTTCTTAGAGAAATTCCCAGGCTCAGGTGCTCATAAAAAAAGATTTAACCCATTAGGGAAAAGAGGAGATAATGAACATCTCAGAAGGTCCCTTGAAAACAATTCTTCTACTTACCATGAAGGAGCTATAGGGAGCAGCCCCTGAGACGCTACTTGGAGGTGGAGGAACAGCACTGGATGAGGCTGGGAAGAGGCCCACAGCAGCCAAGTTGAGGCCAGGGATCAAATGAGATTGTAGCTGAAGAAGAAATATTGAAAAAGAGGCAATTAACACGGTTCCTTTGTCATGTCAGGTTGTATAAAGATATGGGGCTTAGCTGGTCCCTCTCCCTCACACTGCAATGAGCCTGGCAATACATTCACAATCCATGTTCATGGGATTTCAACAGGGACCATGATAGGGAGGATGTGTGCATTTTCATAAATCATAAACCTAGATGATATTTTTTCTTACACATATGAAATTAAAACATGTCTCTTTTGTAAACAGCCATGGCCTAACCAGACCACATAGACAAAAATAAACAGCCACTGAGGCAGAGTGGTGGATTGGAATCTCAGCTCTGCTGCTTATTTCTTCTATAATCTCTCTGGGCTTCTATTTCCTCATCTATAAAATGGGTAGGGTTGGACTAGACAAAGATCCATTTGATCTCCAAATCTACACTGTACCCACTTATACCACTCTGGAAAATATTTAAAGACCTTTTTTTTAAAATTCTCTTGCCACAAGATCAATGGAACACAATTCCAATAGCACCCACTGGCACATTCCTTTACCAGTCCTTTGTAACTAACAACTGCGTATCTGGGAGGTGGCTCTGACTAGGCAACAGAATTTTCCTGTCTATGTGGTCAAATGCCCCACATGGCAATTACACCTGTTTTCATGGGTACCAGGCTTTGACCATAGGCAAACACACCATAAAGAACTTAAATGAGAAATCATGGGAGAGGAAAGATGGGGACGGGGTGTGTGATTTCATCAATACTAAGAATCCCCTACCAGGCAGGTTAGCAGATTCTATAATTTATAGTTAATCTGTGTCAGAGGCTACTTGAGTCCAGGTCTAATTGGATTCAAGGTCAACATTACCCACTCTATCACACTACCCCTTTAAACCTCACTATATTAACCTCTAAGTACTTCAAATTTGGAATCCAGCGTTCTAGAGAATGCATATGTATGTATGTGTGTGTGTGCGTGTGTATATATATGTGTATGTGCGTGTGTGTGTGTGTGTGTGTGTGTGTGTGCATATACATCTAGATAAATAAAATCAGTAATATTAAAAATTTTCCCCTTTTTCTTCTTTTTGTAAAGAGAGGTTTCTTCTTCAAGGAGTCCTAAGGTTTGCCCATGGTCACATACCCAATATAGGTCCAATGGAAAGCCTTGAACCTCAGTCTTCCTAACTCTTATGACTAACCTTTACAATTTACATATTACAATGCCTTTCAGGGAGGTCCACTACCAGAATTTATAGGGTACCTCTCTTCTAAGTTCCAAAACTTCATTTAACACATCCTTAAGGAGAAGACAGCAAGGTTTGGGAATGTTCTCTTGTTCCCCAGAAAGGGCTTTCTCAAGTCACACAACATGAAAACTTATTCCTCAGCTTCAAATGATCTAGAAATTTGAAAAAGTATTTATCAGAGAAGTGACTTCTCTATATCCCTCACACAAGACTCACAAATGGACAGAAAACTAGAAGAGGTGAAGAATCCAGGAGGTTCTCCTACTTTTCTAAATACTCACACTCATGGCCGCTACATCATTCTCATAGGCCTCACGAACTTTCTTCATAATCTCCTGCTCAGCTTTACAGCAATTGTCAATAGAGCCCTTAACAGTAATGGTCCTCTCAGGGTTGTAAAGGGTCAAGTCCTGCAACCTGAGGAGCAGAGAAAAGAAAAGACCTTAAAAGATATTTCCCATAGGTTACTGCCAAGTCTCAAATAGGAAATCTAGAGACCCGATTATTAAAAAGGTAGTTATTATGCATTATAACTCTTAGGGCAAATAGCTTATCATATCTCTCAGGGTCACTTCCCCTTATCTAGAATAATGGGAGTGACCAGTCCAGACTATCTGCACCTCCAGAGGTGGTTAAAAGGACCACATGAGATTAATCAAAAGTGTATTTAAATACTTAAAATAGGTTTATTGAATCCCAAGGGATTGCCAAAAATTATATAACCCCCACTAAGATTAGGACTACTAGATCACCCTATTTGGAGCTGGTTGCACCAGGTTTAAGAAAAAAAAAACAGATTATGGCTGGATAGTTTCACCCAAAGGATCTACTGGGCTCCACATCTCTTTGGAAAAAGAATAGGGAAGGTAGACTGCTTCACCGACAGAAAAGGGTCTAGAGGTGGAAGAGACTAAGGAGAAGAGAGAGCATGATACTTTCAAAGGGAAAAATTAAGGTCCAATGTTCTTTCCCCTCCACTGCCACCTGAATATCCTTCCCATTTTAGCAGAGCATATGTTAGGAGAGTTTATTATAAATGCATGGGGACAGAGTAGAGACAAGAATCCCTTAGACTTGGGTCCCTAGCCTGGGGTTTTCCCAATTCAAATGGTAAGGGATGGAAAGACTCATGCAGTGAGGAAAGACTCAAGAAAGACAAGAGTTGGGAGGCACCAAAAAGGTCAATGAGTTTACCTCCCTTCTTCTATCAATGTTTTCCCTGGACTAATAGGACATTCTCAAAATCTCAGCATTAGAAGGGTCTCCAATATCCCAAAGGATTGTGGCTTATACAACCCTGGCATTTTACTTCTCTGCCTATGGAAAGAGCAATGAAAGAGAAAGTCTTACGAAGAAATGGTGATTTTGGTCTCAGTATCCTGTTCCACTTTTTTCAGATTTCGTCCTTCTTTGCCAATTAGACGTCCCACAAAATTATTGTGAGCCAGGATCTTCAGGGGGACCTCATCAGCTCTTGAGAAAAAAGAAAAAGAATGAACGATGAATGAAAAGGTATTTAAGTAATTACTATGGGCAACTAACGTGGCTCACTGGATAGAGCACTAGACTTGGAGTTAGGAAGACTCATCTTCCAAGTTCAAATCTGGTTTCAGACACTTACTAGATGTGTGACCCCAGACATGTCACTTAACCCTGTTTGCCTTAGTTTCCTCATCTGTGAAAAATGAGCTGGAAAAGGAAATGATGAACCATTCTAGTATCTTTGCCAAGAAAACCCCAAGTGGTGTCATTCAGGCACAAATGAAATGACTGAACAAAACAAAATGTGCAAAATGCTGGAGGTACAAAATGAAAAGTAAAGCAATACTTGCTTCTATTCTAATAGGGGAGGAAGGGACAACACACAGGAGATTTCCACTGCTAGTACAATGATAAAACCCAACAGTGAGTCTAGGTCATCATTTCCAAACTCTTCATTTATTCATGTCTTCAAGGCTCAACATGTAGCACATTCCCCATGGAGTCTTCCCTAATATCTTCCAACTGAAAGTATCTTCTCCCTCCTCAAAACTTTCAGGAGTCCTATGTCTCAGTCTCTTTTTATCCTCAATTACAATATTAACAACTCACATTTATATGGCAATTTAATGGCAGAATGTCTTATAAATGTCATGTCATTTGATTCAATAATCTTGTTAACTAACTGCTTACAATTCCCATTTGATAAAAGAGGAAAATGAGGCTCAGAAAAGTTACCTGACTTTCCCACGGTTGCACACCTAGCAAGAGTCTGAGAATATCACATTTCTTAAGTGCAGTACTGTTTCATTCTTAATATGTACATCATTTTGCATAAAGAACACACTTAATGTCTGTTTACTTGAATAACTTTGTATAAAGGCATTGGTAGAAATACAGTTGAATTTAGGACAACTGAAAACAAAAGGATAGCAAAGAACATAAGAGAAAATAAGACTATTTTGGCTACACAAAATTTAAAAGCTTTGCACAAATTAAATCAATAACAGAATCCAAAAAGAAATGATAGAAATATTGACATCGCTGAGAAATAAATGTTGTCTGATATCCAAAATATACTGAGAGTCGGCACAAATACTTCATTCTCCAAAAGACAAGTCATCCAAAGATATGAACAGTCTTCAAGAAGAATTGTAAACTACAAACGACTCCACAAAAACATAGTGACTGGCAAAGGTGACAAATGATAATCGATCAAGAACTCAATGCATTCAACCTGACTGACTACTAGGACCCGACTCCTAGATTTTACATGAGAAAATTGAGACTGAGGGAGATGAAGTGATTTTACCAAGCTCATACAGCACAAGTATAATAAGGGTAAGAGGTGGAATCTGAACCCAGGTCCTCTCTCCCATCAGCGCTCTTCATGTACTGACTGAGTCCCTTACAAATACGTTACATAATCTCAACAGGGCCATCGTTACAGAAAGGCAATCCTTTCAAATCTCCCTACTCCCCTCACCACAGTAGCTCTCTCAAAGTTTTTATCCCTCCTCAAATCTCCCATGGTTCCCCTTCTTACTACCCTATCAGTTAAGAACTTTGCCTCATATTAAGTGAAAAAATGAGGTCATTCAATGAGATCTCCCTCTTCTCACATCTCATCTTTCAAATGCCTTCCCCCACTTATCTTCCCCCTCACATGAGATGACTCTTCTCCTTGCCAAAGGAAACCTCTCTTAACAGCACAAATTATCCCATGCCAGCCTGTCTTCTCCAGTAGGTTGCTGCCTCTCTCATCCCTACTATCTCACTTATCTTCCTACTGCCAACAAACATGTCCGTATCTTCCCCATCCTCAAAAACATCCAACACCATCCCTACTAGCTAATACCCCACATCTCTCCTCCCTTTTGTAGTTAAACCCCCTGAGGAGGTCATCTAAACTTTTCCTCTCACTGTCTTCTCAACCCTATAAGCCTGGCTTCAGACCTCCATCAATCAACTGCAACTGTTTTCTCCAAAGTTACCAGTAATTTCTTAATTGCAAAATATAATGACCTTTTTTCAATCCTCATCCTCCTTGACCTCTCTGCAGCCTCTGACACTGAGTCAGCCTTCTCCTCCATGATACTCTCTTCTCAGTTACATGACACTATTCTCTCGGTTCTCCTCCTCTCCTCAATCTTCTCTGTTGTATTTTCATCAAGGTAAAGCTTTCTAACTAAATGGGTCTGACAGGGATCTCTCCTGGGCCATTTTCCTTTTTCCCTGTGCACTGTCTTATTTGGTGATCTCAGCAGTTCCCCTGGCTTTAAATACCTTCTCCATGCTGATGAATCTCAGATCTACTTATCCAGCCCTAACCTCCAGACTACCTATTGGATGCTTCAGCACCTTAAACACAAGTCTAAAGCTGACTTCATTCCCTTCAATTTCTCTCTCTTTCCAAAATTCCCTATTACTGTTAAGGGCACTACTATATTTCTCAAGCATCCAGCTTCACAGCCTAAGTGTCATCCTCAATTCCTCACTCTCTCACTGTCCCACTCCTCCCCATCCAATCTGTTGCCAAGTCCTGTTCATTTTATCCAGGTAATCTCTCACCTGGACCTCCTTCTTCCTTCTGATCCTGCCACCATCCTGCTGTATGTTCCTTGAGAGCTCTTTCCCTCTTTCTATCTCCAGGGCTTAGCACAGTGCCTGATAGTAAGAGCTTCACAATACTAGTTGACCAACTGACTTGAGCTGCAGAATTACATAAGAAAAGTGACTCAACTCAGATTCAATGATCCTGCTGGTCAGCATGAACAAAAAAAAGGTCCAATGCATACCAAAATACTCATAACATTACTCCTCATAATGACATGGAAATAAAGGGGGTATCTTTCAATTAAGAGCATGATGGCAACCAAAAAGAAAAAAAACCCTATGGTATGTTAATGTAATAGAACATTAAGCAGCAAGAAATGACACAGAGATGATCTGCATCTCAAATCAGGTCAATGGACATTGATTTGGGAAAAGGAAAAGCAAGAGTAAAATAGCCTTACGTCTTGGTATCTTTTGCTTCTTTCTGCATGATTTCCAGAATCATCTTGCAAGCAGAAGAGCACCCTTCCGGGGTAGAGTGAACGCTGATGGCCTTCTCAGCTGCTCCAGCATTCTCCTTTCGGTGAACATCAATTCTGAGGGTTGAGAAAGTAAGAGATTATCATATCCTCCCAGCAAAGTGTTGGTTCTTGTATTTGACCCAGGAAATGTAGACCCTAAAAGGGTACAAAGCCAAATGCAAAGTTGCCCAATACAAGGAGAAAGAGAGGGCACCAGGAAATCCATGGTGCAGACTTTGGTCTCACTGACACTGCTTTAAAGAGGACTGGCATTAAATGGCCTAACACAGGGAGTAAGAAAAACTAGTCTGTGAACATAGAAGCAGGAAAAAAAATTTATTTTCATATTCATTTACTGAAATTTGTCATTTTCTTCAATTATGATTTAAACATGGTTCTGAGAAATGGCTCATAGATTCATAAATCACCTGCTGCCAAAGGCATATATGAAACAAAAAAGGATTAAGAACTCCTGCTCTAGGGTAATAGTCAAAGTTTCACATGCAGACTTTGAAACAAACCTTAAGGGGAGGGATGCTACACTAAACAAATAAAAAAACCCTTTTACACCTCAACCTCTAGCAAAAAAGTCAGGGAAGGGGGAAGGAAATCACTCAAAAAGGAAGAGATGAACAACTAGTACAAGCCTTAGTCATGTGTACTCATAAAATAAAGATATCTGGCATGAAAATGACTATCAAAGGGAACTCTTTTGCCCTCTATCAATGTCAGTCTCGTGGTTCAACTCAAACTAGAGTTGTAGTATCAAAATTAACCTGGAAGAGACTTTGTCAGTAATAACCTAATCCAGCTTCTCATCCTGTGAGGGAACACTCAACCACACTCACACACTGTGGGCCTGCTTAGTAATGTCTTGGGAGGATGGTTCCTTCCTTGACATCAGTTGCAATTATATTACTGGATATTTTCATCCAGTCATTTCCTGCCACCACCACTCTAACCAATTTCTCCCTCCTCATCTGGTATTTACAGAATGAGAGGAAAGGGATTAAGAAGCCCTGGCCCTCTGAAGGGGAAGGACACAATACATCAGTGACACTGAACTCACTTCTTGGAAGTGAGGAATCAGATCTATAACATCCATCCCTCTCACCTTCTCCCCTAGCCAACACTAATCAGGATTTTTCAAGTTCTCCTATACCCCACATTCCAATCCCCAACCATATACATATATATACTCACTTAGACTGGGTCTGTTTAGTAATGTTACGGATGGTGGCTCCTTCCTTTCCAATGATGGCACCCACATACTGGGTGGGCACCAAGAGTCTCAGAGGAATATCCACCGGCTGTTGTTTGGAAGGAGCACCTGCCACCACAGGTGAGCCCTGGCGGGGTTGACCCCGGGAATTAAAGCCACCCCGGCGACCATTCTCAGGACCCTGAGCCATCTGCTCATCAGGGATGTAGGAGACCTTCAGTGAGTGGTTCTCCAGCTGGTGACCATTCAGCTTCATGATGGCTCTGTGGGTACAGGGAAGAGACAGTTAACCATGTACCCATCAATTTCAAAATGAAATTGAGACAGTGTGTGTGTTCTCAATCCATTTACTGCACTTGGAACTGGAGAAATGCCATGGAAGTATTAACCATTGCCACAAGGAGATCTTTTAGTCTAAAATTAATAACAAAGAAATATGATTCAGAATCTTAGGGAGTTATCCAGTATAAGGATAGAGACCTGATCACCACCTTTAAGTAGTTGCTGTTGCTGTGTGTGCATCCTTCAATGCCAAAGAAGACCATGCCATCAGAGAAATGATGACATGACTTGCACTTGACTTTGTTTTTTGAGTGAGGGAGGGCTGTTCAGGTCACTAGCCTCACTTCTCCTCCAGAGACACTGAATCCAGTGACCAGATATTCATCAGGATGATTAGAGATGACTCAGGAAGAGGTAATTGGGGTTAAGTGACTCGCCCATGGTCACACAGCTAGTGAATGTCAAGTGTCTGAGGTAACATTTGAAATCAGGTCCTCCTGACTCCTGCATTGGTTCTCTAGTCACTGCATCACCTAGCTGCCCCACCCTTAGGTAGTAGCTTTCAACCTTAAGAGAGTCCCTAATTCCCTTAAGAAATTAATTCCCATTCTGATGCAAAGGGAGACATGATTGACATGTTAGTTTGCAACCATATTTTAATTCTGTGAATTACATATGAAATTTTATTATGATTTGGCAAGGGGAGGGTGAAGAGCATAAAAAATTCCATATGCATAAAAAAATTCCATATTAACAGTAAGCACTGGCCTGACCAGAGTCCAACTATGTTCAGAGAACACCAATAGAGAATTATACAGTTGGAAAAAACCTAAGAGATCATCTCCAATCATTCACTCAATCAAAAATTCATTAAATGATTACCATATATTCAGCAAAGGCCAAGACAACTAGGGCCCAGAGCACTTATCTAATTAGTGGCATATTAATTACTCAAGGGTAAACACAAGTCACAAGTAAACACAATTCCTGCATTACTCACTAGCAAAGTCCAAACTGGGACAAGGTACTAAAAATATTGAATACAAAAGAAGAAAGCTATCTGGAAAACCTGAGATGGAACACTAAGTACTCTTAACAAGCAGTGCAAACTAACAGTTTGACAATATTTTGGACTAAGTATTACCCATGCTGAAGATGGACAGGGAGCAAAGGAGTGATCAGTCAGAATTTTCCAAGGAAGTTTTCTTAGGGGCCATGAGCTTTGAGTGACAGAACCAAGCAAGATATAGGACTCCCAACACAAGTAGAATGAAAGTGTTAGGAATAGTCTGGAGCTTTTGGTGGATCTAAAGGATAAGGCAAAGGCACTGAAGACTGGCTTAGCCATAGGAAAAAGGCTTTTATACAAGAGAATGAAAGAGAGGGGAAAGAACGCCCTGTGTGTCTTGCTCTTGGGTGACCAAGAAAACCATCAAGACATATAAAGAAGAGAATGGCAAAGAGAAACAGTAGAACTGTTGAAGACAAGAAATTGAACTTAACATGTACTTTTAAATAGATAGCCACTGCTGCAGTCGAAATTTTAAGTGATTTAAAAGTTAAAAAAAGAAAGATAAACTTCACTTACCCCACCCTCCAAAAAAATAGCCAAATAACTGGAGACTGCCTAGAGTGAGGGCACTAATCCCACTAAGGAATCTGATATTGCTGTGCCCCCTAAAACAAAGATAACTGTTTATAAGAAATGAACAATCCTGCTTATGTAAAAATGCCTGTGACCTCTGGGAATGCCTGCATTTCCCAGAGAGGAGGCAGGTCCTCTGTTCAACCAACAGATGGAGCCATTGAGCCAGCAAAGAACCCTTGGATTGGTCTGTTTAGCAAGCAGGCTGAATTCCAGAGACCAGTTCCCTCTCAGTAGGTTCTAGTATGTCTTTGGAAACACCTAATTCTAACATAGAGTCGTTATCAATTAACCTTGAGAGTTTTCTATCCCTTGTTTTCTTTCTACTTCAACTGGAAAACTGGGGTCAACTTCACACCCATCAGGTTGGCTAATGTGACAAAAAGGGAAAATGATAAATGTTGGAAGAGATGTGGGAAAACTGGGGCACTAATGCACTGTTGGTGGAGTTGTGAACTGATCCAACCATTTTGAAGAGCAATTTGGAACTATGTCCGAAGAGCTATAAAGCTGTCCAGAAATACCACTATTAGGTCTGTATCACAAAGAGATTTTTAGAAAGGAAAATGACCTATATATGGAAAAATATTTTATAGCAGCTCTTTTTGTGGTAGCTAAGAATTTGAAATTTAGGTGGCACCTCTCAATTGGGGAATGGCTGAAGAAATTGTGGTATATGTTTGTAATGGAACATCACTGTGCTATAAGAAATGACAAGCAGGATGATTTCTGAAACAATGGAAAGACTTCTAAGAAGTGATACAAAGTGAAGTGGGCGGAACACTGAATACAGTAACAGTGATACTGTATGGTGAAGAACTGTGAATGACAGCGATTCTCAAGGAGACAATTCCAAAGGACTCATGATGAAAAATCCTATCTATCTCCAAGAAAGAACTGACGTCATCTGAAAGTGGGCTGAAGCGTATGATTTTTCCCTTTTTTTGAGTTTTTTTGCACAAAATGACTAATATGGAAATGTTTTGCATGATTGCACATTTATAATCTATATCAGATTACTTAAGTCTCAGAAGGTGGAAGGGAAAGGAAGCAGGGACAGAATTTGGAACTAAAAATTTTTTAAATGTTAAAAATTATTTTTTACAATAATTGGGGAAAAAATAAAATATTACTTAAAACTAAAAATAAAAAGAAAGAAAACTGAGGTCACTCTCAAGAGAGGTTTGTGGTTCAGATGATAAAAATTAGTTATCACTATTATACATATTGTACAACTCTTTAGGGGTTTCCAAAACACTTTTCTCACAGCAACCCAAAGAGACACAAAGTATACAAAAATCAATATGATCCTCCTTACTGTAAACCCCCTCCCCTTCAACCTCCGAGCCTCCCCTCAATACTGTCCATCTCCCAGCTAACTCACTGCCTGGTCTGTTCCCGGTTGGAATAGGTAACATTCACCACTGCAGTCTCGCTCTCGGTGTTCACTAGAGGAGAAAACGTAAGCCAGAGTCAGAACTAGGGAACCACTTTTTTTCCCACATCCACCCCCTTCCCAAGGCTTAAAAAAAGCCCATCATTCTTAAGAAAGTTCACATCACAAAAGCCTCCCAAAGCTGTGGCACCCTGGCCAAAGTAACAACTGTAACTGTCACCAAACCCACCTTTTCCAAGAGACAAATGCAAATTTACCCCCAGTTTGCTTTTTTAAACTTGTCTTTCTTATTTCACTATTCCAGGACAAGTTAAGTGATATATCCATCAAGTGTGGGAATACTAATGAAAAACCCTGGATAGAATCCTCTCAAACCAAATCTTCAAAACTTATTCTCTCAAATCGTGAAATATTGAGTGAACCCACCTATGTAGATAAGAGCATTGAACTGGTTTGATTAGATGCCTGATTCCCTAGAAGACATCCAAGTCATGAGCTGGCAAACTATAGCCCTTGGCCAGCCTACTGATGTTTTGGCTCAGCTCAGAATGCTAAAAATGGTTTTTTACATTTTAAAATAAGCTTCTGTTGTATTTCAAAATGTAAATAATCCATTCTTAGCTACAAAAACAGGCAGATCAACTCTACTGTTAAGTATAGCTAGGCATCCCAAACTCTACCAGTGAAACTCACTACAGGCTCTTCAAGTCACCTGCTTAACCCTGCTTGTCCAGTCAAGCCCAAAGTGATTTGTTAGTACAGGCTGTGAACAATGTTGGGCAGCATAATAATTCTACGATGTGAGTTTCATCCTGGTATTTATGATAAAGCCTTAGTTGCAGAAAGAGAGTTCCAGAAGAGGGCATCTGGTTTAGCTCCCTGCTTTCAGGCAAGTGTAATGTATGACCTATGCTGGACAGGTGACGGACAGTCCATTCTCTTTAATCAGATCTCTGAGGATAAGAGACTGCATGACTCACTTATGAAGTAGGTGCCCATTCTAGTATCTTGAGTCTCAGTCTCTCTCTCTCTCTCTCTTTCTCTCTCTGTCTCTAACAATATCTAACTTCGAGTCATAGAATTGGGGAAAAAAAATCCAGATCACTGAGACTAACCCTTTCTGACATAGAAAACTGAAATCCTAAAGTCCTGCAAGTCTTCCTCTTTGCTGGGGAGAAGCGGGGTATGGTGTTTGCAGAGGCTAGAAGACCATGTATCTGACATGTTATAGAGGGGAGACTTTTCCCACGTGGATAACACTAGATGACCAATGAAGTCACTGCCAACCTCCAAATTCTTTGATTTTGTGACATCCCTCCTCTCATAAATACAAACAATTCCAAAAAGGTTAATAGCTCCTGGTGTAGATAAACAAGTAAGATACTGAGGTTAAATGACTTGCCCAGGGTCACACAGCTAGTAAATATCAAGTGCCTGAGGTGAGACTTGAACTGGATCTCCTGAATCCAGGGACAGTGGTACATCCACTTCGCCATCTAGCTGCCCCAAGAGTTTACAACCTAGTAAGCTCTCATATATATGAGGGCATTTGACTATCATAAACTAACCCACATTTCAATTAAATCACCTGATAGCCTGCCTTTTTTTCTACAAGATAAACAATTCCATCAGCATTCTTTACATCTATTGTCCATATTTGGGTCATCAGGTTCTGAAAAGCTCCCCAGGTTTTGATCTAGCTCTTTGGGCTTTTATGGAAGTATGGTGACCCAAAGTGGTCATAGCCCATTAAGGATCTGAAGTACTTGACACCATTGAAGCATAAATAAAAGTCCCACATTTCTTTGCTTTACATGATTGAAATACACATGTTACTTAGAACTTCAGGCTGAGGCTCTTGCCCTCATCCTACCCTTCCTTTTTAGTGAACCACATATTATCACGGGCATTGAAGATTTCTCAGCCCTTCCAAACACCATAGCAATTTTCACCATCTCACCCTCTTACCTTGCTCGCAGCTCTCTACCGTGCCATACTGAGCCAGAAGGCTGTCCAACACCTGAAAAAGCAAAGAAAAAATTCATGGTGAATACCAGTCTTCTACAAGGTCGACTTCAATTAACCAAACAAACATTTAAGGTCCTACTTTGTGCTGGGCACTGTGCCAGGCATCGATAAGAGATACAAAGACAAAAACTAAACAGTCTTAACCCTCAAGAAGCTTGAATTCTCCATGGGGGTCTACACTTCTGAAAGCCCCTGCTGAGGGGCAGGACCTCTCCCAGAGGGCATTGAGACACATTCAGGGAATCTTGAAGAACTAAGGTGGGGGAAGGGAATTTAGAATAATGATAATGATGTTGATGATAACAACTACCCATGTAGCGCCCACTACGTGCCAGGCCCTGCTCTACACATGGCACACTTATTATTTTATTGATCCTCACAACAACCCTGCAAGGTAGGCGCTGTTACTATCCCCGTTTTACAGATGAGGATACTGACACAGAGGTTTAAGTGACTTGCCCAGGGTCACACTGTTAGTACATGTCTGAGGATGGATTTGAAATCTGGTCTTCCTGACTCCCAGGAAGTCTCTACCCAAAGACCACCAGCTGCCTCAGAGTCCATAACCTTTTGGCAGTGAGGGTAAGAAGGAGAAGAAAAAACCAACGTGGGTATTCGAGTCTACCCACGGGTCTAGGTGACAGGCCAGACAAGTGAGGGAGGAGTCATTCCATTCTTCTTTCAATCCTTGGAAAGCAAAGTTGTGATGAAAACTGGTGGTTTTCCGACCTGTATCGCCTCCAAAAATGTGAAGACACGTGATTTGACAAAGCTTGCTGGCCACATTTGCATGTATGACTCATCCCAGCTGGAAACACTTTTGCAGAAGAGCAACGCATGTATCTCTGGTACATGCATCCTATTTCAGTGTCCCTGGAATAATTTATGACTGGAAACCACCTGAAGGTAGGAACTGCCATCTTTCTTTCATCTCAGTTTGCACCAGAAGCTAGTATAGGACTTTGCCCATAACAATGGATGTTCAGACTGAGGGAATTCACCCATTAGGCACCCGGATTGAACTAGATGTTTTCTAAGACCATTTCCAATTTTTAACATTCTAGGATTTAACACCAAGAGGGAGCCTTGGGGCATATGAGCAAGGAATGAGCAAACTTGGACTATGAAATGATGTGCACAAGGCAATAGAGAAAACTACTAATTTTCAGTCAAGGGAAAACAGACTGATGTCTGTGAAAAGATCATTTAACCTCTTCTGGCCTTACTTTCCTCAATTATAAAATGGGGATAATAGCACTTATCTCCCAAGGTTGTCGTGAGGATAAAATGTGTATGTATAAGCACAGTACCTGGCATATAGTAGGTGCTATATAAATGCCAGTGATGATGATGATGATGATGATGATGATGATGATGTGACGACGACGACTGAGCCCTGATATGGGAGAAGGGGCTTAGAATCTGTCTCAACTCAGCACTAGCTACCCAGGTTCTGTGGTGAGAAACCTTCCCTATCTCTTAACTATCATCCCTCTCCCCACTCCCCATGAAATAACAGCTGGGAATACCGTCCCTCCTTCCTATTCAATTTGCAGACTTTGAATGACATGTGCTTTCTTTCTATATACCTCCCAGAAATCTGTCTCTCCAGTAAAAACAGCTGTTCTTCCTCTTCCCCATCCTGAGGGTCCCCCTGAAGAGCACTTACCTCCCATCGAAGCTGAGGTGGGATATTTCGGATCTGAATTTTTCGGCTCCTGAAACAGAAAGATAAAGCGGTCAGTCACTCATGCCTGGACCATTATCTAGATGCCAAGATAACCAATGACATTGCATTAAAATTCTTCTTGATTTTGTTTTAATGTCAGCTTCATTTTAAAAATATCTCCCCCTTTCCTCTGTATGTAGTGAGGGAATCACTGAACTAAATAGTAACTAGTAAAAAAGCAAACAAAAAAAGGGAGTCAAAAACCAACCAGTACATCCAAATTGTCCAACAGTATAGTTAATACTCCTCCATCCCCTAGTCTCCTACCTCTGCAAGACAGGGAGGGGTGTTGCCTTTATTCAACTCTTTTTGTGGGCCAGCCAAGCTTGGTTTTTATAATTATATCTTTCAGTTCCATCTTTTTGTTCTTTCCAATTACTGCTATGGCATTGCCATTTCTAATAACCACAATAACCACATACATGCCACGGATACCACTACACAACCTTAATCCCCGTCTCTCAAGGCTAACCTACTCACAGCTATTTCTCAAAGGCCAACAAAGTTACTACCACCCATTTTTTATAGTGGCAACATGGTGTAGTGGTAGAAAGTACTCAGTCTGGAACCAGAGTATCCAAGATGAAAGTTGAAATCATAATGTGCAGTCTGGGCCTCAGTTCTTCCACCCACAAAATGGTGTGGTTAGATATCTCCAACAAGTCCCTTCCAATTCTAAACGTCTGGGTCAACTGATCTCAGTGCTGTGGATGCTGGTCTTGAGTTTAAGTAACTAAGTAGAAGAAAGGGGCCCCATGTAGAAACTCTGCTTTTCTATAACTGGATTATCAACAGTAGTATTACAGATTCAGGGAATCAGCTAAACCATAAGAAGGGAGCTTATGGTGTATTTTTCTCCCACCCACCCATTTCTGCTTCTTGGTAGCCATCTGTAAGTATACTACTTCCCACCATTCCCACCCTACTCTCTTCCTAAACAACATTCAAAATGTCAAGAGAATGCAAACTTTTTTTTTGTTCTGCACCTCACTACTTCCCCTCCCCACCCTGTTCACAGTAGATGTTTAATCTAGCACAATCTCTTCATTTTATAAATAAGGAAACTGAGGCTCCAAGAGGCTGACTTTCTTGGCGACATGGTTAAGTAAATCTATACTAATCAGTGCACTGGCTGTCAGGTTTACATATCACATAAATTACTTTAGCTGACCAAATGTTTGCATAGCAGTCTTTTTAGGTTCTTTATGTCTTTTCACTATGAACACCCAGAGCTCAGGACCATGTCCATTCAGCCAGCACTACACAGTGTCTCATGACCTAAGAGCCAAAAGATCCCTGCCTTGCTGAAGTCATTTACCATCTCTCAATTTCCAAGCATGCCAATCTTCTCTAGTTCCTCTTAGAAGTGAAAGCAAGAAGATCAGTGTCACTTTGAACTTTCATCAAAGAAAAGTAGTAATGAAGCCCCCTTTGGGAGGGGATCGCCGACCTCAGTGATTTTGGAGAAAGAAACAGCAGATATTAATGCTTGTCTTATGGCTGAATCTTGTTAATTTTGTTAATGCAGAAGGAGGCCAAGATCACATGGACCTTGAATACCTTTGCAGATAATGTGCTGAATTTAGAATTAAAATTTGGGGGATACATCTTGGCTTACTACCTGTATGTAATGTCTTCATGCCTCCATTTTCTCATCTATAAAATGGAGGGGTTGCTCTAAAATGGCCTCTAAAGTCCCTTTCAAGGTCTGGCTATGATCCTATCAGCCTGAACAAACCTTCCAACAACACAGAAAAAGCCTTCCAGGGCCACAGACTGAACCCAGTGACCTCAGGCCCAGACTAAGCCCCATGCCATTGGTATTAAAAAAAAAAGGAAAAAGATAAGGAAAAGAGTCTGCAAGGATCACTACTGAGATTATGGAAGAGTTACAGTATTATCTTGGGGGGGAAGAGAATTAAGAGAAATAATTCCAAGGGTCATCAAATCAACACTACCATTTCCTGAATAGGATGTCAATCAATTTCCCCTATGATAATCACTGCAGTACAAAGCACTCTTTTCTATGTGTTACTTTTCCCCAGAAAATGTAACTTGTCGAGAGTAAGAAGAACCAAGTTGGCTTGTATTTTGTATCCCCAGGGCTTAGCCCAGAACCCACCACAACTAGAGTGCTGACATTTACCTAAGGGAATTTGCTTTTTATGTCCAAGAGCCCTAAAGCCTGGAAAATTCACCAGCAACTAACAGGAAATGGAGCTGTAACCACCACACAAACCTTCTAGAGTTTTTGTATTTGGCAAATGAGGGGGACAGTGTGCAATCTTTGACCCTATGCTATAGCACTATTAGGTCAATACCCTAGAGAATCTGAGATCAGAGAAGGAGGGTGGGAGGAAGGGAGAGACCTTTATGTGCAAATATTTCATAGCAGCTCTTTCTGTCAATAAATTATTGTATATGAATATAATGGAATATTACTGTGAAGGGATCACTTCAGAGAGTCATGGGTAAGGTTCATATGAAATGATACAGAATATAGTAAGCAGAACCAGCAGAAATGATAACAACATAATGTGGTAAAAAACAAACAACACTGAAAGACTCAACTCTAACCAATGTAATGAGGAACCACAATTCCAGGAGACCAACGACGAAGCATCCACTTCCTGACATAGAGGGTAGATCCAAGAGAGAAAAGCAGATATATACAGAGACAAAAACGAAAGTCACAAAATAAGGACCAAAATGGCCTGAGGTTCTTTCCATCTTTTAGTCTGTGATCCTGTAATGCAAACACCATATCATGCACAAAATGGCATTTCAATATTGAGTAAATTGAACTGAGTTGTTCCAGAGTCAAACTGTGCTTGCACTAGAAAGGTGCTTTAACTGTATACATCCAATTACCTCATTTTACAAGAGGAAAACTCAGAGCCAGGGAAAGAAAACTACTCGTCCAATAATCATATCAAAGAGTTGGAAATAGGGCCAGGAGTGGAATCTAGAAATTCTGATTCCCCCAAAGCATTCCTGTAGTCTAGTCTAGCTTATCTAGGTGCCCAAATAGCTGTGGTTTTCTCCAAACTCTAAGATGTTTCTCCCAAGACATGGCCCCATTATGGGTGTCAGAAACGCCAGGGGTTATTCTATCCCCAGCTAGGGCCCAGGGCACTTCTATTTCCCTAGAAATTTAAATAGGGACAAAATCACACAAGCTTTTATCTTTTGTTTAAACATGTCCAAAGTCACACAGGGATTCATTTGCTCCCTTGGTGTCCTGCCCCCACTCCCTCCAGGGGTTTTCTTTTCTGGTAGGTTGGTTGGAAGATTGGGGGACAGGGTGGGTAGAGATGGGAAGGTACGGGTATGGGGAGGTAGGGCAGTGGTGAAATCAAATCTCTTCTTGGGATGTTAATCCACATCCTGAAAGCAAAGGCACTGAGATCGTCTGGAATGTCAGGAATGTCCCAGTCCCTGGAAGCTGGGTGGGAAGAACGGAACAACCCAACCAATGAAAGAACCCAGACCCTACCCTCCCCCACTCTGATAGGCAGGGCCCCACCCACCCCTCCTGGGCACACGACCTGCCCAGATAACTCGTTCTCTGTACCCCCAACTAACTTTAAATTTTCAGTTCTCCCCTCCATTATCAGCAAGTAGGAAAGTCAAGGTTCAGAACCTTTCCTCAAAAAATAAAAACCTCAGACCACAGAGAATGGAAAGAGAAGGCCAAAAAAACTTACAGGTACACATGACCTGTAAAGGAAAGCTACCTGCAAAGAGCTGAAAGTTACAAATGCAGTGAAAGCACAATATTGCTACTGCAATGTTATTGGGGGAGCAATCACATCAACATTACAGCCCTTAGCTTTCTCATATTTCAGTTACAATGCATTAGGGATGCTCTAAGAACCAACCGTGTGAGTTGACAAATATTCAGAGGCCATGGTCAGATTTGGATTTCTTTGAGCCTCTTCTAACTAAGCTGGCCTCCTCAGGCAAGAGAAGCCAAGCCTGGAACCTGGCAGGTGAGTGCACTGGATGCCATTCTCAAGAGAGTCAGGGGAGGCTTCAAGATATACTCCAGGTGTGTGTGGTTTCATGAGGAAAGAGCTCTGGAGCGGGAGGAATCAAGTAGGAGAGCGGGGTTTCAGTTTTGTGAAGCTACTGCCACTGCCACCGCTTCAATTCTTTTGGTCTCAGTTTCCTCACCTGTACAAAAGTGTAGGTTGGATATTCAGTGACCAATATTGGTCCTGCCAACACTACAATCAATTCTGTATTCCGTGCCTCTTTCAGGTTTTTTGGATTACTATCAACCACAGAGGGAACCAAGAGAAACAATGAAATATGAAAAATAAAGAAGCATATTTGGGGAAGCTTGTAGAATTCTACAATTCTATATCTCATAGGGTTTTTTGTTTTTGCTTCTATTCACTATATCTATAGCTAGAAGAGGACACCAATGAAGTAATCTAATTCAATCTCACTCTCAAGATTTTCGTACCACACTTATCACACTGCCTGGCACATAGCAGGCACTTTGAAATAGGTTTTTCCCCCTTCCTCTCCTTTGTTTTTTTGGGGAGGGTGTTGTTCTTTGGGACAATTGAGGTTAGGTGACTTACCCAGGGTCACACAGCCAGCAAGTATCTGAGGCCAAATTTGAACTTAGGCCCTGGACCAGTGCCAAGCTGCCACCTTCTCTCTCTCTCTTTAGAGAAAAAAGGCTCAGAGATGTTAAATGCCTAGTAGTACCAAGTCACAAGGATAATCAGTGATCGGGCAGATTCTTTTGGGTCCAGATCCTGCAACCTGTTTACTGCTGCCTTTCTCTGTGGATAAGGGCCACTGGGTATGTTCCCCAGAGTGGAAGGACACTGAACCTATTCTACATGTTCACTGTGCCACTCCAGTCAAAGACGGAATGAGTTTGATATGGGGAATGCATATTCTTTGGAAGAGTGAAGAACCGGGAGGAAATATATGGGCGAGGAATAGGCAGGGGAGATTTCCTTTTCCTCTGGCAGGTTAAGAACTGGGAGATTCAAACACAGCTATTAGACAAATAGATTTTTCAAAGACATAGGGTGACTCAAAAGACAAGGTGCTTACAGAATTGGGAACAGAGGAAAAGGAAGTCCCAACAGCTGGCAACGCAGGGAAAAGAGCACAGGCAGGCCCAGTTTTATCCTGTTGCTCCTTTCACAATGCTAGCAGATTGCCAATTTAGAAAGAAAGGTTGTTCTGAAATTGTAAAGCCTGAGTTTAGGTGAGGTGGCAGAGATGCAATTGTGTTCCTTTCCAGCAGCCCTATGCTAGGTCATGTGAGTTTTAATCTGTTAAGTATTGTGACTTCCCAAGGGAGGGGGGTGGACTAGATAGCTTCTCAAGGTCCCTTCTAGCTCTGACATTCTATGTTCTCTTACTCTAAATAAATATAGTGATTCAAACTAGACTAATGAAGTGTTGCCACCGTGAGGTCCTGCCAAGCCTGTTCTCTTGAAGAGCTAGCTAGCATGTATAACAAATGAGTGTGGCTCAAAGTGCTTACAAATGTTGATTTCCTATAGGTTAAACATTTCCCCAGAATCTTCTTTACATTAACTTGCTTTGCAAGCCACATATTTTTCCATAGCTCATGCAAAGGTTTCTCAGGATTGGAACGATCACCTTCTCAAATTAGTGGATCTTAAGCAAATTGACCTTTAAAATAATCTTGTTTTATCATCAAGGGCTCTGGTTGCAGCTGGCTGTTGAAAATGGAGGTGGGGTATTTAGAATGCAATGGGAGGGGGCATCTGCCCAGGACACCTGTCCTTTCTTACCAGGCTGGGGCCTCCTGAGAGGGCAGAGTGCACACCTGACAGCTAACTAGTAATTCTGGGCAAGTTAACAACTCCCTCCCACTCCATGCTTAAAAAAGAATACCACTCTTCTAAGCTGGTCTTTCTCCCACTCCCCAGCTCATCCTCTAAAAGGGGCCGTTGTTAATTAAGAATCATTCCATCTTCTCCTTAAGGGAAATTGAAGTCCACATTCCAATCAGGTCAGAACCAATCAAATACCAAGAGTCAGACCACCAAATGTCAGTTTTTACAAACAGAATCGGCAGACTACATGCCACATCTTCAGTGTACCTGCTGTTCAGTTGAGCAGTACAGGGTTCTGCTACTTACATTGTGACCCTGGGTAAGGCATGATGTTATCACACTGAATCTCAATTTCTTCAGCTGTAAAATAAGGCAACTTATCTGTAAGAGTTCATCATATTTTAGGCAGAAATTCCAATGACCTAGGTACAAATCTGGGCTCCTTGCCCCACAATGGTCCCCAAGTGATCCTCTGCACACTTTGGGATCTTTTGACACACACCCATCCTCGACTTCTCCTACTTGAGTACTCTTTTTCTTGTCCTCTTTTTGGGTTCTCTCATCCATCTACCAGCTTCTCTTATCATGAGGTTAAACAAAGTCTCTGTCCTTGGACCACTTTATACTTTTTCCCTGTTTTAAAAATCTTCTCCCATAGGTTTAATTATCATCGCTATGCTAATGACTTCCAGATCTTCACAGTCCTCCTTATTTCTCCCTTTCAAGCATCAGTCTGCTAACCCACAATCCATCAGGTAATGCACCAGCATTTCAGACTCAATATAGACAGTTCTCATTTTATGTAAAATGAGCCATTCCACAAACCTTTGGGTAAAGTGATTTTTACAAAGTATAAATTTGTCCCTACCCACTCACTTCACTTGTGCATGCACAAAATACTTTTTTATACAAGTCATAAAATGTACTAAAATACAGGCATATTAAATACTGTACCACGATAATAAATAGAATTATGAAACAAAAGGTCAAGTTTATGAAAGAGTATACACAGTATTGTACAGTAAAGTTAACATAACTGAGCAATATGTTGCCCTTTCCGCACCCAGCAAATCCAACCTTTATCACTGATGACTATGCAACTTTTTGTTTTACGAAGCCACCAAAAGATGTTTGGACAGTGGTTCCCTTTTGTTCCTCACGTCTCATGATAGCAAGCAATATTATCCCAATTAGTCTCTGGACTTTTAAATAATCATGAAGTATCTGGACCTATCTTTTCAATATAAGAAAAAAATTCACTCAGATGTTGAAATGTTTCCGATAAGTGCGCTTCATCGTTACAAGCATTCAGAAGCTTCCCTTTCTTTGCAGCTGGCAGCTCCCTCAGATCCTCATCAGCCAGTTCTTCTCCAAGACTCAATCAACTCCTCCACATCCTTCTCATCCACTTCCAGTTCCAATTCTTGTGCTAATTTTACAATCTTGTAACTCACTTTCACCTTTGTCAAATCCACAACGGCTGATACATCTTCCCACGTCTTAGCAATATTCTGGATTACACGGTAAATATTACAGGACTTCCAGGAAACCTCTCAGTGTCAAGTCCTTATTTGCATTTGAAGCTGCAATTGCCAGGGCAAATGTAGTGCGTAAATAACACTCACTCCCCAATCCATAGGTTGTAATAATGAGGTAGTGTTAAGGGGAAGCACACCAATTTTACATTTTCTTTAAAATCATCCAAATGACTACCTAGGGCACTATCCAAAATAAGCAGAATTTTGAAAGAATGCCATTATCGATTCAAAACTTCTCAGCTTAGGGAATGAAGCAATACATAAACCATCATTCAAAGATGATGATGCCCTTCTGTTGTTATTTAGTCATTTTTCAGGAGGACTTTGTGACCCCTTTGTGGGATTTTATTGGCAAAGTTACTGGAGTGGTTTGCTATTTCCTTCTCCAGATCATTTTATAGATGAGAAAACTGAGGCAAACAGGGTTAAGTGACTTACCCAGGGTCCCACAACTAAGAAGGGTCTGAGGCCACATTTGAATTCAAGCCCTCCTGACTCCAGTCCCCCCATCCATGCCTTAGGGTTCTTGAGATAATGCGCAGGTACTATTGCCTTGCCGATCACTTCAAGGCTCTGGGATTTTCTGAGTGGTGCACAAGAACAGATTTTAATTCTCAAGTCTCAAATGAATTTCCTTCAAGCAAAAGCAGCTTTATGCCTGTTTTTACTGAGATGTTGGTTCAAAACACCATTCTTTGATAAAATAGACCAGTTTCACCTACGTTAAAAATTTACTCTGGCAGGTAGGGACCTTCATCTATTATTTTTTGGCAGAACTTCTGGGAACTTCTTTGCTGCTTCAATGACTGCACTAGCAGCCTCTCCTGACATTTGCACATTAGGAAATTCTGCACGATTTTTAAATCATGCAAACCAACTACTGCTTACTGTAAATATCTGTGTGCCTTCAGAGTGGGTGCTTTTACTTTAAATCTTTAAAGAGGCTTTAAAGAGGCCTTAGCTTGAATTGTGATCATGCTTAAAGGAATACTGTTCTGAATCTGGTCCTCTATACATATAGTTAATAGCTTCTCCATCTCTAGAATAGCACCTTTTCTTTGTTTCAATAGGTTAAGTCGACTTCTTGCAAAGCTCTGCCTTTTTCATGCTCCTTTATTCAGGCAACATCTTTCACTATGGTGTTCAGGGGACACTGCACATTCATGTGCTATCAATGAATATTTTTGTCTTCCTTCACATTTTCTAATTATTTTCATTTCCAAGTCTGTTGGCTTACGATTATTGGCTTCATCCACCTTCATTAGTTTCCCACCACCATTTGTACACTTTGTACAGTGTCTTATCATACAGCATCTGATTTGTATAAGGCATTTCCATAAGTTTTTTGGAATGCTTTATATTAGAATTTTAGAATACTTTAAAGTCAAATTTGCATAATGTGGATTTTCGTAAAATGAGAACTGTCTGTATGTCCAAAATCATTCTTCTCACCCAACCCACACCTTCTTCAAGCCTTCCTATTTTGTTACAAAGGCACCAAGGGGTAGTTAGGTGGTGCAGTGGATAGAGCACCAGCGCAGGAGTCAGGAAGACCTGAGTTCAAATCTCACCTCAGACACTTGACGCTCACTGGCTGTGTGACCTTGGGCAAGTCACTTAACCCCAACTGCCTCATCCTGGGTCATCTCCAGTCATCCTGATGAATATCTGGTCACTGGATTCAGATGGCTCTGTGACCTGCACAACCCTCCCTCACTCAAAACAAAATGAAGTTCAAGTCATGTCATTATTTCTCTGATGGCATGGTCTTCTTCAGCAATGAAGGACGAACATACAAGGGCACCACCATCTGACTGACCCTTTCCTTCATCATCTCCCATTCAATTACCCAATCTTAGTCAGCTGACCTCTCCACCTCAACACCCCCACTTCTCTCAGCCAAATCCTACCTGACCATGTCCTCTCTTGCTCAGAAAACTTCAAAGGTTCCTGCCTGCCAGACAATGACCAACTTGACTCCAACTTGTTTTTCCAGCCTTCATTTATATTTCATTCCTCCTTACACACTATGTTACAAATTAGACTAGTAACTATTCCAGTTGGTGTTTCCTCCCTCCAACTAACTTATATGTACTAATCTACATATCTGTTGTAATGTTCAAACAGACTAAGGTCCTCAAGCTTACAAGAATTGAGTTTTGGACATACTGACAGTTCTCACTTTACATAAATTCACATTACACAAATTTGACTTTAAAGAGTTCTAAAAGAAATTTGCATTCCAAAAAAATTATGAAAATTTCTTATGCAAAGCAGATGATGTATGACAAGACACTGTTACAATGTGCACAAAAGATGGTGGGAAGCTAAAAAGAATCTGTAAGTCAGTTCCCACATGTCTGTTGCCACTGAGTAATACTGTGCCTCTCCACATTCAGTAGAGATCCTTATATTTTCACCATGGCTGATCAGAAACTCTTTTGATTTGTGGACTTTTTTATTTTTATTTTTTGGTCTTTGCATCTTTAGGGTCTGAAGCCAGTAACATACATAAAAGACACTCAACTGACTGTTGGATTTATTTGTTTCCCTGGTTTAATTAATTCAACCACACAAATTATTAATCTGCTCAAGACCAGGAAAGAAATTGAGTTTGCTGGAAGAAGTTTGCTGGAAGAAGTAGGAACAAAAAACTTCCCACCTGGTACCCATATCTTGTGTTAGTGATGTCACTACTCCTCTTTCAGAGGGAGTCACCATTAGGATAGTAAGGAGGAGTCTAACTACCCACCCTTACTACCCACCCACACAAACTGTAGAAACAAACCCTCCACATCTACCTACTGTATTCTATTAAAAGAGATAGAAAGCAGACAAGTGCAATTTTGTTGTCCTGGGTCCTCCACGGCAAACTCATGGGATCTTAGCTTTAGACTTGGAAAGGACCTCCGATTATCTAATCCAATGTCCTTGTTAGTTACAAATGAGGCCATGAGCCCAAAGGAAAGGTTAACACACGAAATACCCAGCAGAGTTGGACTCAAACCCAGAGACTCTGCTTTCAAATCCACCATTCTCTATAAGGCACCAGAGCACCAGGAGTTGGTGACTGGTTAGAAATTTGAGAATGAGGTAACCAGCTGAAGAGTTCATCCTTAGGTCATGTCTTAAGCTCCACCTTTAGGAATATCATCCAACCTATTCCCAGTTATGTAAGTAAAGAATCAGAATGTCTAGGGGCAGCAAGGGATTTTAGAGATGTGTAGCCCAATTCTCTTACGTTTCAGGTGAGGAAGATAGGCCCAGAAGTGACTCTGCCCAAGTTACAACACAGTTGGTAGCAGAGTATAGAAAGGAACTCAGGTGTCCCTCCAAGCTAGTGCTCTTTCCATGAAAGTTTACTCTCTCTCCTATCAAGCAGGTGGTAAAGAAAAGGAGCAGATGACTTCCAATCTTAGCTTCTTTTTTTTTTTAAGTTGAGTAATCATGTCATTTCTTTGCTATTCTTCCCTCCCTCCCCCCCATACTTCTGTGCCATAAAGGGGAAAAATCTCTGGACCTTGGCCTGGGGCAGAGAGCTGATAGCAAGAGTTAGATCGTCTGGGAAAACCCTCTCTGAAGGGGGTGGAACTGGCACGCTCCAGGGATGGCAGCAACTCAGACAAGGGGTGGGGCCTGATGGAAGGAGGGGAGCAGAGGAGAAGGGAGGTGGTGCTGGCTTAATGCCCAGGGCTCCCTGCCCAAAATGTATCAAGAAGTAGAAAGGCAGGGCAGGCAGGCTCAGGAATTGAAGACGCTGCAGAAGGCAGGGTGCCAGCAGCAGGGAAGGGGACATGGGGCACAGAAGAAGCTGCCCTCATGGAGCCTGCTGCAAGTTGAGAAGAGAATTAGAAAGCATAGGGGGGTACGGGGGATGGGGGGAAGAAATGGCGTGAATGTGTATGGGTACATAAACATCACATGGAACATCATATGTGTGTAATGATACTCATTCCAGGGATGGAGACCCAAAAGCTTTCTGCAGAACTATAGGTTTGCTGGGACTCCGGTCCTTCTTTCTGTAATCCCTAAACTCTCCTTGTTCCAGATCCCCTAAAGACACTGTTTTCTTGGGTCAAACTCCTCATGTCTCCGGACTGTGGTTTCTTTATCTGAAAATTTTGAGGACTAGACTAGGTGACTTCCTATGTCCCTTTCAGCGAAAGCACTGATCCTGAGTCAATGGTGCATTCGCTAGTAGAACTGACTTGGAAACAGGATTAAACAAGAGGGAGAACATTAAAGAAACTGGCATATAAAGCACTTTAATGTTCACAAAGTATTTTCTATATATACATGCCTCATTCAATCAACAGCCCTATAAGGTTAGCAATTCAGGGTATTAGAACCTCGAATGCAAAAGTGATGAAACTGAATTTCTCAGCAAGGCTAAGTGGCTTGCCTGTGGTCACAAAAGCATCTCAGAGGCAGGACTGGAACCCAGGTTTTCCTACTCCAAATCCAACCTTCCATCAACTACATATAGGTACAACTCAGTGTACCTCAGTCTTAACAGTCACTCATAGCTCTGAAATTCCTTGAATAGGTATAATCAAGGCCAAATAACTTTGCCTCTCTGACTCTGTTTCTTCATCTGTACCATGGAGGGGTCGGACTAGATGTAAGATCTACCCAAGCACTTACACACCACTACTAATCTTTCATTCAACAAATTTCTGCTAGAAATAGATTCATTTAAATTAAGGTGCATGAGTGTATGTTAAAAGCATATACTCATTTCCAGTAGCACTTCTTATAGTAGAAGAAGAACTGGAAACAAAGTAAAGACTCATCTACCTCTTGGGGCGTGGCTACCCATGTTTTATCAGCAACCTGAGGTATTATAGTCTATGGAAAAGCAACAACATTACTATGCTGTAAGAAATGATGACTATGATGAATATGGAGGAACACTTACATGAACTTCCACAGTCAAGAAACCCTAGCCAGAAAAATGACAGTACAGTGTAAATGACCTCCTTCTCTCCCTGCCACTTCTTTGCAGAGAGGGGAAAGAGTTTAAGTGTGAAACACTGTACATAATGTCAGGCTTTTTCAATAAGTTGTTTACTTGTACAGGATTTTATTTCCCTCTTTTTATTCTTTGTCATAAAGTACAGCAGGTCTGGATGGTTCTCTGGGACAGAGGAGAGAGGAAGATATTGGGAAAATGTAGATGATGTAAAAACAAAAGATATCAATAAAAATGTATTTTAAAAAAGAAATTAAGGCCCAAGAGCAGGAAAGATGAGATATCTTTTGGTTCTTATTTACCAAACATCCTAGAAAGTGCCTTAGTTGGAATGGAAACTTCCATTCTTCTTCCTAGAAACTAGGGACATACCAGGGACCTCAGATACCATTTTCAAAGCCCTTGTTATACACGAGAACACTGAGGTCAGAATGAAGGGCCCTATTTAAAGTCACAAAGAGAGTTAGCGTCAGAATCAGAACCCAGACTAATTCCCAGACCAAATATTCTTTCTACAAAAACAACTTCCTTTTGAAATATCACAGTGAATGAACACAGGAAATCACTTATAATACAATAATGTCAGATGGGACTAATGTCTATTTTACAGATTATATATTTTATAGATTATTATAGATTTATAGATTAACCATAGGATTTAGAAGAGACATTGGAGATCATCTATTCCATCCTCTTTCCCCTCATTTCACAGGTGTGGAAACCGGGAACTCAGAAAAACTAAGAGACTTGTCCCAAATCACATAGTAGGAATACTCAATGCTAACTCAGGTCCTTTGACTCAATTAAAGCACCCTGGCTCTTACTGTATATGATTATGTTTTAGAGGGCAAAAGATAACACATTAGCAATGCTTTAACACTGCTTCAAGATGTTCCCCTTTCTTCCCCATCTTCCACAGTCACTCAAGTGATTTTCCCAAAGCATAGGCCTGGCCATGTCTCTGTCTCTCTCTAGTAATTACCAGAGGCAGGATTTGAACCCAGTTCTTCCTGACTTCAGACCCAGCACTCTACCCACTGAACCACTTAGCTGCCGAAGCTTAGTCAGACTACGCAGGTGGTGCAATATTTAGAGCATGGGACTTGGAGCCAGAAAGACTAGAGTTCTGATCCTGCCTCCAAAAATTACTACTAGTTGTAGAACCCTGCACAAGCCATTTGAATTCCTGTCTGCCTCAGGTTCAATCTCTGTCAAATGGCGATTAGAATGATACCTACCTCCCAGGATTGCTGGAAGGATAAAATAAGACATTTGCACTGCAAAGTACCACTGCTAGTGATGATGATTGATGATGATGGTGATGATGATGATGATGATTGATGATGATGATGATGGTGGTGATGACGACGTTAATGCTACTATTAGAATACTTGCCTCCTTGCTCCTCTTCACAAACTTCATCTCTCTTCATGAATTTTTATTGAACCTCTAGGGTTCCCTAAACACTCAGCTCAAGTATCATCTTCTACACTGAAGCTTTTCCTGATCACCCCAGCCTTCCCTCTCTAAACTGCTTTGTATTTATCTTATCTATATTGTGTACATATTTGTATCTGTATAAGCTGTCTTTCAAATTAGAACATAAGCTTCCTGAGGGCAGCAACTGTTCAGATTTTGTCCCTGGCTCTCCAGGGCTTAGCACTGTGTCTAGGTAGGATATAGTTGGCACTAAATAAATATTGGTTGACTAACCAGGAGACATGTGGAGATGGGGATGAGGGATAGGGGGCAGGAGGACAGGATGAAGCCTCCTCAAAGGCATCAACTTCCAGAAAGCTTTTAAAAGGTACTTTTCCTAATTATGCAAGAAAGCAAAGGGTTAATGGTGTGAAACTGAGAACTCTTGGAAGCAGCAAGGTGCTAAATGGTCATACAGAGTAAAACCTTTGTGGTAAATTGAAAACAGTCAAGGCTTTGTTTCCCAAGTCATTCATCTGAAAAAGAAACAGACTGACAGGTGGGCCCCAGGAAGCTACACTTCTTGGTCAACTGATAACACAAGATTCAAAGGATACCCTGGTGTCTCCTAAAGACCTTAGGAAGCCTAAATTCTGGACAGGTTCCAATCCTGTCCCCCGCCCTGCTGGCCATCACATCCCTTTACTTCCTGCCCTGAATTGCAGCAGTGGCAAAGCAGTACTTCTGAACCACAGCTCTCTTCAAACTACAGAGCAAATTTAGACCTGGGAAAGAACTTTAAGAACATTTAGTCCAACCCTCTCATTTTACAAAAAAGGAAACGAAACTCAAAGAGGTTGTAATTTGCCCAGTGGCAAAGATAGGATGCAAATGTAGGTCTTCATGGCTCCAAACCCATCCCTTTCCACTAAGCTACACTGCCTCAAAGTCAATCCAAGTGAAAAATGAGCCAGAAGAGGGTAGGATATGTATGTCGATTGGTCAAGGAAGGGGATCATTGAGAAATGACAACAATGTAAAACAAAAGCTCAATTAAACTTCATGGTTGTTGTTGTTGTTGTTTTTAAGGAAATGAAAAATGGGAAAGGGAGGTGTTAAGGAAAAACAATCACAACAAACTTGGTCAAGATTGTGGGTTATGGAATTAAATAGTAGAATTTGAGCAGTGCAACCCACCTGGGATGACCCACACAGGGGTCCCTCAGGGATACATCTCCCTGGCCACTTGGAAAACCAGTGGGTAGGGTACTCTTACCTGGAGTTAACAAAACATTATTAGGGGTTAAGACTTAAATCTGCAACTCAAATAAGTTAATATAGCTCTCTATTTCAGAAAGCAAGTCTAGTCTTTCCAGCCAGGTAATAAAGAAGCAGAAATAGAGGATTGGAAGATAGGAATATTGAAGCTAAGTATAATGTGCAGACGGATGAGTGGTAGAAAGGCCAGGTTTATCCTCTACGAGTGACTGATTACCTCAGGGTAAGGATTTTATCATCCTCATCTGGAAGAATGTAAAAGAAACTGGCCTCAAAAGAAGTTTCTATGATAATTCAACACTACAGAAAAGACCCTTCAAGTCACGGGACAATTCTTGGTCTGGGTGGTGGGGAGTAGGAAGACACATCATTGCTATCACCAAAAATAAGTTAGTATAACTTGCTCATGGCCTAAGGAATAGTCCCTACAAATCTGATACCCAAGAAGATTCTCTTCAGTCTCCTTTCCTTCAGAGATCACTTTTCCCAAAAACTTTTTAAACAAAAAATAATTACAGATGAGGGAACTGAGGCTGAGAGGTTTTAAGTTTAAGGGCTATGTACCTATTAAGTTATCTGAGTGAGGCTTTGAACTCAGGTCTACCATTCTATCCACTAGGTTATACTTCACCTGAAGACACTGGGATATGATGCTAGAATTTATTTCCTCTTTAGGTGGGAATTTTAAATTAAAAACAAGAGATGATTCTAATCTGACTAATAAAATTAGTCAGATGGGATCTAGCCTGGAGCCAAGGAAATGGATGAAATGACCCCTCAAGTCCTGAATTGGGGTGTGTAGAAGGGTGGGGGATAAATAACAGCTGGTCCGATTGTCTTCTCACTCCACCCTTTACAGGGAAGGCTGTAGCAGGTGTGTGCACGAGAAGGGGAAGCAAGGATAAAAAGCTTTAAGGGGAGGGTGCGTGCAGAGCAGTGGGGTCCCAGAAACTAGAAGGGGCAGAAGGTGCCGAGCAGACTGACTAGGAGGAGCTATGGCAGCTGAGGGGGGAAGGGCACAGCAGCTGAGAGGGAAAGGAGGAGAGGGTTCACACCCTCAGGGGGAATTGAGAAGGTCTGAGCAGCTGGGATGGATTGGGGGCTGAAGGAGACAGGCGTCTGCTCGTCTTGTACTCTATATGCCCATTCCCCCCACCCCACCCCACCCCCGCCCCCACCTCTAGCCTTTCTCACTGAGTCCAAAAACAACTGAGTGTATCCTCTACCAATCTTCCCATTCCCTTCCTCTTCCTTTTATTCTGATGCATAGGCTCACACTCAGGAGGGAAGAAAATAGAAGGCACTTTCAGGGTCCAGGGAAAGGAGGATGCTGAGTAAGATGCTCCCCCTTCTCTCTACTGTTGGGGTGTTGGTTCAGCTTTCCCTCTAATAAGGCTAGCCCCAGAGCAAAAAGCCATGCTCCTAAAGGGGAAGGAGGGGGAAGAGGGAAGGGGGAAGGGAGGGCAGTCGGGACCCTGTTCTTTGTCTCTCTTGAACCACCCACTGGAAACCTGACCCCAGCCCCAGTGGGCTCTATCCCCCTTGGAGGTCTTCAGCGAAGCCAGATCCAATCCAGCCATCTCTTCTGATGCTTTCAGGGCCATTGCTGAGACAAGTCCTGGGGTGGGGGTTGGCCTCTTCCATTGCAAACACTGAAATGGGGATGAAGGGGGGGAGGGGAAAACTAGAGGATAGAGAAAATGGCAGCCGGGAGACAGGCAGCATTCCTCTGAGACAGCAGCAGCTCTGCCTCTGCTGAAGAACTGAGAGTTCTAGGCCTAGGCCTGAGAAGAACAGACAACTACAAGGCTTCACTTCCTGACAGATGCCTCAATATATACTCAACTTTCTCCCCTCTGAACCCCACCAACTTTTCTTCCTATCCCTTCCTTCCCTGATAATGTGGAAGTCTGTCAATAGAGAGGAGTAGATGCCATTTATTGACCTGGCCCTCCCAGACTGAGAATTCTAATCCAATACCAGCCATGTTTGTCCTTTGGATGAGGGTGGGGAATCTGAGCCTTGGGTTCCATACTCTAAGAAATCATTGCTCTACCTGGGTGACCCAATCACCTTACCTCCTCTCCTATGATCTGGGCCAGACGGCTCCTGAATAAAGAACCAGGCTCAGGTTGTCTTAAACAAAGAGTATAACTAGTTATTTGTCATTTATTATCCCTCTCAGACCCTAAAGTTTTCCATACAATAGAGATGATACTTGTGCCTCAAAGGTTCATTGCAAACACCATACAGTCTCCCCATTTCATAGGTATATCAAAGTTCTTATTTATTACAATTCAGGGTCTAAGGAAGTGAGAAGGAATGTCAGATCCCTACAACCACTTCCAAACCCAAACAACCTAAAATACCAGGAATAACAACAGCAAATAGTTATCACTTGCATTCTATACAGTGCTTTAAGGTTTGCAAAACATTTAAAACAAATATTCCCTTTTATCCTTGGGAGGTAGGTACTATCATTATCCCATTTTACAGATGAAGAAAGTGAAGCGGACAGTTAAGTGACTTGCCCAGCACCCCAGAGCTAGTAAGTGTCTGAGGCTGGATTTGAACTCAAGTCTTCTTAACTCCCAAGTCCAGCATTCTCTCTGTGGTATCATCTAGATGGACAGGTTCACAAGTCCAGTCAGTCAGTCTGTCTCCCTCCCTCCCTCTCTCTCTCTCTTAATATTTCCATAAATTTCAGGTGGTGAGGGGAAGGCATATTATGTGTACTGTTTTGAATTTCTAAGCACTGGTATTATTTTGTGTATCTGTATGTCATGTGTGTATGTCACAACTCCTTGAGTTCCAGAAGGTTGTATCTAAACTTATCTAAATGTCAGACTCAGGAGTTTTTTCTACACTGCCCTAAATGTCCTATCTTTAAGCTTGGTAGCTGCTAAAGTTAGAGGAACTCAATTAGGAGCTGGGTACAAGAGGGTAGAGAGAACAGGAATACTTTCTAACTATGCTCGCAGTCTCCTTGTCTGTAAAGTGGGGATACCTGTAATCTTTATTTCACAGGATTGACATAAAGATCAAGAGATTATATATATTATATATATATATATATCATAATATTATATATATCATAATATATTATGTTACATATATATTATATTATATATATACACATACATACATATGTATAGACATATATACACACATATTTTATATACAAATATGTATACATACATGCACGTATATGAATGTATAATATATACACACACATATATGAATGTATAATATATACATACATATCTACAAATATAGCAATTTAAAAACCTCAAGAGCTATGTACAAAAGATTAGTTACTCTTACCCTAAAGTAATAATATCATCACTCATTGAGATCTTGAGCTATTTATATATCTTTCTACATCAAGATCTCTAAGATTAATGATTCCTCATCTTAAATGGACTTTTCCCAGTAGACTGCAGATAGCCTTACCTAAACTTTGTATCCAGCACACCACTCTGTACAAAGTAGATGTTTAAAAAATCTTTGTGATAAAAATAAAAATGGCAAGTATGCAAAAATCAGGAAAACATCAGAAATTGTGTCTCAAAGGTAACACCTAGCATGGGGCTCCAAAAAGAAACAGGTCGCTACTACAGACTCCAAGGAGATTAAGGTCAAAGAAAAGGTACCATAATATTCAAAAATATTTGCAGCAGTGCATTTTTCTTGGAAACAAAAATTGGAGGGGGGAAAAAAACCAAAGACTGACTCAACAATTCTGGATATATGAATGTAACCAAACATACTCCATAAAAATTATCTGGAATCCAGAGAAACTTGGGAAGGCCTGTAGATGGTACAGGATGTCCCCAAAACTCTTTGCATAGCTTTAAGCTTTATTGGTTTAAACATTTCATTCCCAATAGAGAAAGTCCTAGAGCTGTAAACTTGGAGTAGGAAGGGCTAGGTTGGAATTCTGGATTTGACAATGAGTTCTGTGACACTGCTATGGGATTTACTAACTTAAAAGTGCCATAAGACTTTTGGGGACACCTAGTCTAGAGAATGGAACTGACTCAAGAGAACTATTTATATAACAAGCACAATAAAATAAAGCAAAAGAACATTAAAAGTTACCAGGGCTCTGAGCCACGCAGTAAACGATCCCACCTTCAGAGGATTCCAAGAAAGAGATGGTATACCACAGAGGTACAGTGAGGTATACTTTGTGAGATATACAATCAACAGTTTGTTTAACTATACTTTTTTGCAATGTTGAATTCTACTGGGGAGAGGGGGAATAAGAGACAATGTAAAAAAAAATCAACTTGCAAAAGGAAAATATAACTCTCGATAATAATGATGATAAACAAGGACTTTCAGAGTTTCTTGAGGTAACTCACTCCTCTCTCTCTGGACCTGTTTTCTAATACATAAAATAAGAAAAATGTGGAAATTTGAATATTAGTGCAGGAAGGGCCCTTGGAAATCTTATAATCCATTTCCCTAATTCTATAAATGAGGAAAGTGAGACCCAAAAGGCAATGCCAATTTCCCCAAAGTTGCACAAGAAATTAGAAACAGAGGGAGAACTAAAACTCAGGGCTTTGAACTCCCAAGTGCAAGGTCCTTTAAGTCATACTGTAATTTAGTAAGAAACACTTTCTGAAGAGCCCCCTAGTCTATTTCCCAATCAAACATATATTCGTTACCAGATACTATGCTGGGGGAAAAAATTACAAAAATGAAACAGTTGCTATTCAAGGAACTTACCTTCTTTCAAAGGACTTGCATACTCCAGGAAGGTTACACTGTTCTCAGTCACTTAAAAAAATGACTTCTAGTCTTTGCTAAAGCTTCCTCCTACTCCAAACAACTGAACGTCCTTCCTTCCTCCTGTGCCACCCCTTCATTCATATGCTACTTATCCCCCTTGCTAGTCCAGTTTGTAATAAATCCCAACTTGGCCTATAATCATTTGATCATACTGTATCTTCCAGAGTGTTTTGAATGTCTTTGTCATGACTACCACCTAAATGACAAACACTTTGACTGCAAGGACTATATTTCTTTCTTTGTCTCTCCCCATTGAGGGCCTAGCACAGGATACAGCACTCAATAAAAGACTTGTTGATTTGAATTCTTTCACGGGATGGGTGGTACAGAGTACACAGAGAAAAAAAAAAGTTAAGAATGCCAGACAAGCTTTGCCACCATAGCAAAGCCATCTATATTGTATGACATAGCTTCAGCTACTGCAAGGGACTTCCGAGATTGGTTTAAATTAATCACATGACCCATAAATTGGCTTCTTATTGGTCCACAATCATTAAATACATGCAACAATTGATGTCTACTGTCTGGCTAGCTGTTTAAAGTAAGCAGTGTCCATTATATTCCCAATGTAATGTGAGGATTGGGAGGGAGAGAGATAATCTCATTTTTTAACTGCATTTTTTTCTATCAGTGTACCTTCTGGATCACTGGGTAAAACCAGGAAGTTGGAAAAGACTAGAAAACAAATGTTAATAAAAAACCCCAAGATTACTCCATTTTAGATATATCTCACTGGCAGAAAAGAAAAAATATATGACCACATTAGTCTCCAATTCCAGATAGATTCTGGCAGCTCTAATGAATCCTATGTACTGCCTTGGGAAATTTTCAAAAAACACTTCCATGGTTCAGGCAAAATTACAATGAGACATTTATGCAAACCACATTTAGAAACAAAGATCAAGGGTTTTTCTTTTTTGTTTGTTTAGGTTAATAAATGTGTTTAAATTTCTCCAGGTATAGACTTCTGCATGAGGAGAAAAATGAAAATTTTGTGAAAGTCCCTCTTAAGTGAGTGATCACAACCAATATTAAACCCCAAGTATATAATAATTATGGATAGCAGATTCAACAAGTAAATTGTTTGAAACATTATTAGATTTGAAAATAACACTTTAATAGAAAAATAACCTTTTGTTAAACCATTAAGAAGCTGCTTTATTTTTTTTAGTTAGATTTTATTGCAAAGCTACTACCAGAGTTTTGTTTTTAATGCAAAAGGTTCTGCAGCTGCAAAGAGTCTGAGGGTCATTCATCAGACTAAAAGAGCAGGAGGATCAGGTAGTGAAAGAAGAAAAAACCAAATCGCTGAGGCCACGGTGACCATTGATTAGAGAAGGAAGGTACCTTAGAGTCCAACAACCTGGTCATGCAGACTGAGGGAAAAGAGAGTGGGTTGAGGCTCAGATCTTTTCAAATCAATATCAATAAATATTATGGTAACATTATTTATTAAACGTGCAGAGCACTGAACTAGATGCCAAGTTTGGGAAACCAGTGGTCCCCCCACTCCTCTGGATTGCTACTGGGTGATTGGGCAATTCTTTAAAATGTTCCTAATCTTCTCAAGGAAACTAAGGCTCATCTTTTTATCAGGAGCATTTCTTTGGCATTACTGTCTGCCTTGGAGTCACACTCCAGTTGAAACAAAGTTATGGATCACCTAGAGTGCAATGAAGAGACCAGGTATTAAGCACAAGTGGGCAGTAAGACATTACAAATGAGGTAATTTTCAGGAAAAGCAGAGTAAAGGACACTGGCAGAGAAAGGCATGATAGGAAGAAAAGAGTCACATGGCACTTCCCAGGCCATTAACCCCACTGGTAGTTATACAAAGTCAAGAGAACTATCTGGAAGCCATCTTCCTTCTCCTCCTCCTCCTCCCCTCAGTACATTCAGTGGACCCCAATGATAGGTGAGATTTTATAACAGGACATGGACAAGAGGTGCACAGGATGCTTAGGAAGAGATGGTTGGCAGTCTGCATCACTAGAGGGAATACCTATATCCATGAAATCACAGATCATTGAAGCATCTACATACAATGGGAATAAGACATGCAAAACTCCATCAAAGAACACTGTATCACAATATATTATGAGCATGTTAGAGAAGTACAAAATAGATTGACAAGCACTTTCAGAAGTCCAAAGATGATATGATCCATGAGTTATGATAATCACTTGGAAGGAAAGGGCAATATTTAGCCTGGAAGATAGGGGACTGAGGAGACCATGATGGCTATCTTGAAGAATTTTAAATGAAAGGCTGCCAGATAGAAGCTATGACATGCTCTCCTTAGCCCCAGAGGGTAGAACTAAGAATAAGGGATAGAAATCACAAAAGCCTTAAGCTCAATGAAAAGAAAAAATTCTAACAATTACTGATGTCCTAAAGTGGAATGGACTGTCTTGAAAGGACACAACTTCCCTCACAGGACATGCTCAAGTGGAAGCTGCCTAACTTATTTACCAAGGATCTCATATGGAAATTGCTGTCCATGTAGAGGCTGGGCTAAATAGTCTTTGGGTTCCTTTCAACACAAGAGTCTGTCTGAGGGAGAAGATTGTTACCAACAGGAAGGATCAGGAGACTCTTCAAAGTGGCAAGGGCTTTAGATAGGTAGGAATTTATCAAGTGGAGTGGTAGACAGTGGGAGTAGCATGGAAGTGAGTGAACAGAGGGCACACATTCAAGGGACAGAGTGCAATCTGGCTAAGGCAGACTGAATGGAGCAGAAGTTAAGGCAGACAAGATAGATTAGTGCTAGATTGGAACTTTTGAATGTCAAAGAAGTTTGACCTTTACTCCTTGAGTAATGAGAGCCACTGAAATTTCTTACCAAGAATCACATGGTCAAATCTGTAACTATTTTCTTGAGACTTTAGTATATAGTATGCAACAGAATAGGGAGTAAATAGACGCAAGAAAACTTTTAGGTAAGTAAGGTATTACAGTAATTCAGACAGGAGTGTCAGGACTAAGATGGTGGCTGCAAGAATGGGAGGAAGACAGATTATGTGATCAAACAGGATCATAAATAGGCAAACACCATGATTATTTCCAACAGGAAGGGCGGCAGAGGAGGTCTATAGTTTGGGGAGGGGGAGAAGAGTTAATACCCAGAAGAAAAGATCACAGACAGAAGCTAAATTCCTGAGAATAGAAGACATCTTAAGAAACTATCATGGGCATGGATTTGTGGAAGAATACATGAACACCATGGCTATCTACCTGCTAGTGAACAGTACAGTGGAAGAAGAAAGAGACCAGGCCCAAGTCTGTCTCTTCTATCTATCACATAAACAGACACAAAGAACTGTGGACAGCCCTCAGAGCAGGAGCTCAGACAAAAAACTCTTCTAAGGAAGTCCAGCATTGGCTAGAAGATAAGGCAGAGAGAATTGTAAATGATCAAAGATCTCCCAGGATGAGAGACAGTATGTGGGGGAAGCCTAGAAAAACTGGCTTTGTAGGATGCAGAGTCTAAGAAATAGTTCTTTGAAAACTGTAGCCCTTGAGTCCATGGTTGTGAATGAGAAATGGGTTGAGGATAGATCTCATTTAGCATTCTTTACCAGGATATGTAAGCTATTTGCTGCCCAGGGTCTATGGTGGCATGGATTGGAAGCCTTTTTTCTCCCTGCTTGCTCTCTCTGTCTTGTTCAGTTTCTTCCTACTTCACCTATAGTAGACAAGATAGAGGTACTATTAAGGGGTGCGGGGGGAACAAAATAGAAATAACATTTCACCTATCTTTTGGAGATTAAAGACAGTGGAGAGGATAAGTAAAATTTGTGGCACTCACAAAACTTCCCAAGATTTTACGCATTCATTTTGGGCTAGAGTTTTTCCTGTCTCCAGCTACAACGCAGAATGTCATTGCACTACCTTCTTACCTCCTGATTATATCTGTTTGCCACAATACATTGTGCAAGAGGTGCAAAATCACTGTCCCTGAGGATCTGCACCTTGATCCCTATCTACAAAATGAGGAGACTTGTCATTGCCATCTGCAATACTCAGGGATAAGAGAAATGGCAGCCTGGGCTTTCAGCTCGGGTTAAATGTACTGTGAAAGCTGAAAGTCCTGAATCCAAGAAAATACCCATAGCGAAGATGGCATTCCTTGCCCCAAGCTTAGAGGCCCCCCTCAACTCCCCTGAAGAACAAATACAACCACATCTTGGAGAACAGAACAAGTTGCACTCCCCTACTACAAGCATAGTAGAAAAAGGACCAGATTGGAAGACCCAGCTGTGACTTTCATCTTTGCTATTTACTACTACAGCTAGGTATCACAATGGAGAACTCTCAGGTTTGGAGTCAGGAAAATTAAGTTTCTTCAAGTATAAAATGAAGTTAAGCTTGATGTCCTCAACAATGTTTCTATATCCTCAACCTACAAGCAGAACCCCAGCCAAGTCATCCAGCCCAAGTAACAATAGGTAGCAAGAAGGGAAGAGCACTGCTGATAGATAACTACACTAGGCTGGATTTCCCAACCTTTCTAATGAATAGTAAATTGCAGTATTATCCGGGGAAAAGGAAAGTATTTCTCTGAGTCACAAGATCTCAACACAGATTGGGGGTGGTGGGGTGGTAGGAGGTATACTCAGATAAACAGCAGGTTATTCCCAGAGGAGATCTGTCTCAAAAATACGAGAACAAGATTCACATTCAGCTCCATTGTCAAGTCTCACCACCAGAGCTGTGGTGTCAAAGAAAGCTGGAATACCAGCAGATGGTTGAATAATCCACTTATAGCTTTCTTTCATGCCCCAAAGAAGAACCAGTAAAAATGCTTCCACTCTAGGTGATTCCTTCAATCCAGCCTTACCAATAGTATCTAGATTTCTGTTTCCCTTACTCCCTTCCAACTGAAAGATCCTAACGGAAAATTGACAGGTTTCAAGTGAGTCCAAATGCCACCAGGACTCCAGAACCCTGAAATAGATATCACTGTGTACAAACTAATTGTAAAAACCCTTTATAGTTACTGATTAAAATCACAGGCTTGTTAAATTGCTAAAAACCACATCTGGATTTGGAAGCCCTTCCTTCTTGGAGTAAGCTGTGGAGAGAGCTGGCTCCCTTGCCCAGGATACCTCTAAAAGAGCAGGGGGAAAGGTCAGAAGGCAGTAGAACACATAGAAAGTATGTTGGGACTGGCTCCTGATGCAAGGAGAGTGAAGTGGTCCACAATATAAACCACTAAGGAGGTGATATTGGGAAAAAGATAGGGAGCAACCAAACATTTTTTAAAAAGTCACCCTGAATGAACAGCACACTGGGAACACCAACTTTTGAATCCACGTTCCCTCATTTTGCTGACCTACTGGTAGTAAAGAAAGTAGACCATGTGGAACAGTTACCACACTTGTAGTAAGGCCTATCTCTAATGTGGTGGAGGACAATTTCATTACCCTCTTTCCCCAAAATCAACAGCCTCTCATCCTTTATTATCCAATCCAAGATCACTGAAAAACCTGCTGCTCAAGGCTCACCCTTCTCCAGGTCCCACATGCTTAATTTAGGGTGATTCCCCCACCATTTGTCAACCAAAGCCCCCTCTGTTTGTATACCTTTTCTGGCCAAAATACAATAAAACCCCAAAGTGTGAAATTTCATCTAGTGCCCTGGCATAGCTTCTCAGCCACTAAAGTAACAAAATAAATGGCCAATTTCCTAAAGGATTACAACTACTCTCTGCAAGTGGTTTTCTCCTTCTCCTTCTCCTTCTCCTTCTCTCTCTCTCTCTCTCTCTCTCTCTCTCTCTCTCTCTCTCTCTCTCTCTCTCTCACACACACACACACACACACACACACACACACACACACACACACACACACAGTTTTCTATGTGAGAAGGTAGTGAAAGATCATGCCAAGACAAATTTGGGGACCTGTTTGATGGGTATGTCAGGCCATTAAAGTATGGATCTAAATGGAAAATGGCAATTCCCTCCAATCTCCTCTAAAAAGATAATTGCCTACCCTTTCAGGATGGAGGAAACAACACAGAAGTCAATATGCACTAATCTACATCAACTATATCCTGTCTTCTATTCCTACCTCCCACCCAAAAACATACTTTGTATTTCACATATATAGAGATATATTAATATACATTTTTATAATTTTTGTGTATAAGTTGTTTCCCTCCCCCATTCCATGAGGATAGAGACTGCTTTGGGTTTTTTGGTCTCTGTACCCCTAGCACAGAGCCTCCTTCTACATAATGGGGGCTTAAAAATGCCTGTTGGAGTGAATTAGATTACACACTTACCCTGTTACACACCAAATGTACCTAACACAAGAAAATCCATTTATCAACAAACACCCTTTTCCAACCAACATACACACACACTCATTCAAATCCAGTTCAGGTCACTGGCAAAGGTGAATGGAATTGTGTGGAAGAGGGGAGGGCTGAGATTAGTACAAATATGCCCAAAAGAATGGCCAAGGCAAGGCAGAGACATCTCGGCGGAAGCTGTCCCTCCAGAAACTGGCTGAGACAACTTGAAGGACCAGTGTTTTCAGATGCTGTTCACTGCCGCCAGTGTTTGAATAGCTCTGGCTAAAAAAAAAAAAAAAAAAAAAAAAAATTCATACTGTAACAGCCAGCTGTCTGGTAATGAGCCTCTCCACACTAAACTAGGCTGATGCTCACTATCCCAATGAAAGACTTGCAATCTGTCACCTGCCAGTACTGGAAGCCTCTTTTACTGATAAGACCCACCAGGGTTTGTGTTCCAGAAGCATAGGCTTCCAGCAGCAACCTGGGTCACGTTCCCTCTACCAGGAGACATCAAAATACATGTCTTGAAAGGAAGTTGAAAATTAGTACTAAAAAAGGATTGGTTTTGTATTTCCATTTGTGATTATTCCTTGTTGGGTCACTCAAATCATTTCAAGTGACATATTCAAAGTCCCCCACTTGAAAATCTGTTCAAAATAACATTAGCACCCTAGGCTAGATCCTGAAGAACAGAGCAAAAAGAAAAATAGCCCGTCCTCAAAGAGCTTACACAATCAAAACCCCACCAAAAAAAAAAAAAAGAACTTTTAAGTACAAGAATGGAAAGCAACATGAGGTTTTTCCAGGCTGGGTTGACTATCGCTTGGGCACCTTGATTCTGATCTGAATTCTTCCCTAAAAGACAGAATAGGACTTAACACAAAAAACATGCCTGTCATAGTGTTTACATATTGCCAGAAGGCCCTTTCAGGGAAAAAAAAAACCTCATTCAGGCCCAAGTGTTTACAGTTATTTTAACAAAACATCCAAAAGTTTCACTGAAATTTTGAATAAAACAATCTGGAAATGTTATCAATTCCTCTTTAAATATCCTTCCCAAAGAGGTGTAATACAGAAAAAAGGTCAGGTCAGAAATCCTACAAAAATAGAGAAGTCTGAGAAAATTTCAAGGAGATATATTCATCCCCCGCCTCAATTTTTCTCTTCTTACAGAAAGTTTTCCCAAGCCACTTTCCAGACTTTGAGATAATTTCCTCTCCCTTCATACTGCCACCTTAAGGGAGCCTTCCTAAGGTATCCTTTCAAACACCCATGGGTTCCTAAAGGGTCCTACCAGATTTCCAATCAAATTCCTTTCAGACTGCAAGACTCTGAATACATCCAGGCTACTCAAAATTTCTGTCAGGGACTGGGGAGTTCCATTTCCAGGCAATCAATTCAGCAAACTGTATTAAATGCCTACTGTCTGCTAAGTGCTGGGGCTACAAAGATAAATGTGACTCCTAATACCAAACCTAAGGGGGTATTTGGGGGTACCTAACTCAGCTATATTTTGACATTGCTAGATAGATGAATTGGTCTTTGCCTAATAATCTGTTCTTTTGCCAAGGCATTCATTCATTCAGTAAGCATTAAGTACCTACTATTCACTGGATACTCTGCTAGGCCCTAGGAATTCCAAGACAAGAACAAGAATCTTAAATTCCACTAAATCTTATCTTAATAGAATCATTTCAATTCTGTTTTCAAAATTCCTGATACACATTTATGATTTTCAACTAACTGCACAAATTTTCCAAAGTTTTAGATGAAAGAAGAACCCAACCTTGTTAGCATTCCCTCAGGTGAAATCCTAGTAGGCAACATCTTTGGCAATAGCGATTCTGGTATCTGGGTAGAATAAACAAGGGGCCTCATTTGAAAAGAGGAAGTATTTTTTAAAAATTCAAAAGAGGAAATGTCAGAAGACACAAAATGACATGTAACACCAGAACTATTCCTAAAGGATTTTTGTTGCCTCAGGAACTTGGTTTTGGGTTAGTAAGTCATCAGGGAACTCATTATCTTGCATTTTGAACTAGAACATTTTGTCCCTACATCCTCTCCCTTTACTCCAAGATGGCCAGAACACCCTCTGGTATTTTTAAAACTCTCTTCTGGGATCTTACAGCATCAATAATTAACATTTCTATAGTGCCAAAAGGCTCCTCTCACAACAATCCTGTAAAGTGAGTGGTACAGGTATTTTCTCTGCTGGGCTTAGAGGAAACCATAGGTACAGAGCAGTAACTTCCTCATGGTCATACAACAGTTAAAAAGCATTAGAGCCAGGATCCAAACCCAAGTCATGAACTCCAAGGCCAGGTTCTTTCTACTATTACACTGCTAACCCCGGCAAGTGCCTAACAGTGCCTTGCACATAGCAGGTGTTTAATGTTAACTCTTGTCCAATGAATGAATGAAACTCCAAGGGACTGGTAAAAATGCTTCCATTGTTCTGAAATGGTGTCCATGGAAGTTTGTTTAAAATAAGAGACCACTGGGCTGAGACTTGGAAGCCTTTTTGTTACACAGATTTATCCTTGGGGTGGTGCTTGTTCAAATGGGATCTGACCCCTATTCCTAACCTCTTATCAATAAAAAGATTAACTAAACCAATCCCCTCTCTATCTAGAGTAACAGGAACTTGGGGTGCCTCATGTTTGTTATGTGTGTCTTTTTAAAAATTAACAAATGCCAAACATTTCTTTAGAACTTAAAGGAAGAAGAGTAAGGGAAGGAAGCTGAGCTGGAGACCACAAAGGATCCCTTGGCTACCACACAAAAAAATGGTACTGGCAGAACCCCTGAAAGGTCAAAGACCTGCCTCTGACTCCAGAACATGAGTGACTAATTCTAACTAACACCTCCTCAGATCCACCTTTTGCATCAAAAATATGGTGTGCAGGCAGAACCTAGAGTTCACTCATTTTTTTGTTTGCTTAAATTGTCCTCTGGGACATAAAGGGCAGGGCCTCTCTGTTTGCAGAGGACTCAAGACCACTCATGAACTGACCCTGTTAACCATTAATAATTCCATACGTGGGTCATATTAAGGTGTTTTGGTGATGGTGTGATAGGATGAGCTGGAAAAAGCTAGTCCCTATATAATTTTCTTGTTTTTCTGCTTCAAAGGTTACTCACTGCCCCCTCCTCCAAATGATATCCACATAGCTAATCTACTACTCAGAAAACAGCCTGCCATTGGATCTTTCCTCAAAACCCTTACAATTCAATCCCTTACATGCCATGATGAGTCACTCTGGAGATAAGGTGTTTTTTTTTTTTCTGGCCTCAGCTTCTGATTTCATTCACATAGGAACTCAGTGATGTAGTCCTTTTACCACTGCCAATCAACAATACTTCTATAACCTAGAATCTTTAAGAGGATTGTCTAGACATAGAGCATGGAAAGGTTCAATGACTTTCTCAAGAGTCCCAGAACTAATATAGATAAGGGCAAGGCTTGAATCTGGGTCTCCTGGACTCCAAGATCAAGATCCAAAGTGCCACTCTGTCTCAAGAGAGGACATATAGGACCAGAAAAGGAGGTGGGTTAGTCATGTAAGAAATAAGAGACAGATAAAGGGGGGGAGGGGAGGGAGAGAGAGAAAGAAAGAGACAGACAGATGGAAAGGGAGAGAGACAGAGACAGACATACAGACAGAGAGAGAGAAGGAAAAAGAAAGAGAGAGAGAGAGATTGAAGAATCAGAGCAAAGCTTCTAGCATGAGGTATGGATCCTTTCTAGAAGATTTATGGGAAGAGATGGACAATAGCCCAAGATGAAAAGTTCTAGAAAGGCTTCTACAAAGAAGAGAAGACATCCAGTAACAACTTAGTACAAATTTCACTCTACCCTTCCCCACACGATGCACCTCTTAATTCTCTCTTCCCATTTCCTATCTTCTCTCCTTCCTCTTCTAATCTTTGCTTCATCCTCAACCTTTCCTCTCTTCCCCTTCCATTTTGCTTTCTCCCAGGCCAATCTTAGCCATGGCCACTATCACACACAGGCATTTTTAGCAATTTCATGGAACACGGAGGTCAAAGAGGTTTTACAGTAGTCCAACAGGAAATCAATGCCAAGATTCTCCACTCCACATATTAAAGAAACATGGGTGGGAAAAGAATGGATTTGGCTTGGAGCAGCAAAGATACCCTCCCTCTCTTAGCACCCCAGCATATATTCCTATGGCATCCTACCAAGAATGAGAGAATTTTGCTTATTGGGAATTTATATTAGCTTAGTAACCAATGAAGAGTTCGAACACAGCCAGAAAGATTTCAAGGTGGAAGGCTTGGGGTGGGGGTGGAGGGGGAAAGGGGAAGGGTTAGTGTGGTTGCAGGGCAAGCACTTAGTTAGCTCTCCAGGAAGCTCTCTCAGCCACCACTGCAAACTTAGGAAAGAAAGAAAAAAGATCCTGAAAGATAGAAATAAACTTCACTTTTTAGACTCTATCACTAACTATTCAAAGCCTGAGGTATCTCTCTGCCCCCCTCTCCCTTACCAGAAGCTAGGAGCTCTCTGCCACTCCTCCAAGAGGGGAGCGGGAAATTGACCCCACCCCCATCTCTGAGTTTTTTTTCCCCTCGTCTGGAATTTCCAGCACTGGACTGACTTGTCTGATTTTTCAACAGTCTCCCCTGCTGCTTTTTTTTCCTTCTCTGTTCTCTCCCAACCCCCAAAAGTTTTAGCCACACTTTCTGGAAGACATTAGCCACATTTTAAAACATTTTTAAGGGGATAGGAGAGAAAAATCAAACATTTGGAAGGCCTTTTTAAAAAAATTATACATTATCACCTCCCTTTCCTCCTACTCCCCCCAAAAAGGTAGAATACATATATATATATATATGTATCTTTTTCTACCAAAATTTTCCCAAAAACATTTTCTCTCATTTTTAATCAACTAACGCACCTGAAGGGCTTTTTTTTCAAAGGTGGTAATATCAATGCTGAAATCTCTTCCAAATGCTCCTCCTTTTAACTGGTTGACTTATATTAAAAACAGTGGAAATAGACTTAAAACCTCCTCCCCAAAACACCCTTCCAAATATATTCTATTAGTACATATTGGGAGAAATTTGAAAAAAGTAAACTTAAAAATTTTGCTGACATTACCTACCTACACTTCAACTTTAAAACACCCATTCTAAGGAATCTTGTTCCACAAGATACAATGCCTTTAAATCTTAGGCTGAGGATAGTTAATTGCTTTTTAAATGTATCAAAAGATAAGAATTACAATTTATCTTCTTCGACCAAAGTTCTCCTTCCAGGAAACTAACAGAGTAACATTTCAGTTTTTCTACTTTGTGCCAGAGAGAATTGTTAAGAAAGGCTAGCAATTCCTAATTCTTTCAATGAGTAATCCTAAACACAAAACGACAACAAAAATACTGCACCCTAGGAAAAGCTAATACTGAGAAGCAAAACTATAATCTACATATCACAGAAAAGGATTTCAGAGGCCAAACTGATTAATTCAAAACACCATTACAAATTTCTAAGTGGAAATTAAAATAAGCAAAAAAATGAAGTCTGACTTTTCAGCTGTATTTCCAGCCAAGAAAGAAAACAATTATAATTTTCTATGAAATTCAACTCATCATACCACCACCATCCCCAGTATAATGAAATCTGCTTTTAATTTTTTTAAATAAAAATGTCGTTAGACTTTTAAGTTTTTTTTTTTAATCATCAGATGAACCCTGTATCTTCAAGAGGAATTGTTAATTCTCCCCAGTTAGGATACTAATTCTCAAAAGAGATCACTAGGGTAAAATTTGCCTTAAAAGCTCCTTCCCCCACTTTTTTGTCTTCTTCACCCCTCTGGTTTATTTGTGTGGTCGTTTTTCATTCATTCATTTTCACCCCTAACCACAAATCTTTTTTCATTAAAGACAGACCCATTTTAGAAGGTGAACATTATGAAGCCTGTTTTCAAACCTTTTTTTTTTTTTACCTAATTGTTTCTTCTAGGTCTCTCCACAAATCTTTTCAAAAATAAACTTTAAACACACATTCTCTTTCTCTCTCTCTCTCTCTCCCCTCCACCCTTCCCCCCTCCTCCCAACACAAAAATACTTTGGTCAAACATAAGACACTAAGTGAGACTTTTAAAAGATTCTAACCAGTCAAAAATGCAATTGTAGAATATTTTCTCAAGTTAAAAACAATTATTTTTAAAGGACTCACTATCAATGAAAAATAAAGATTTTTAAAATTTTAGCTAGGATCCTCAAAAAATCGTTAGCTCAGCTAATTTTAGTTTTACTTTGAGAATAATATTCATTTATTATTAACCTGTTATTATTATTAACATTATTTTTATTATTTATTATTAACCTGTTATAATTATTAACATTAACCTGAATAAATAACTCCTCAACTTTCTAAGTTGAACACACCCACAAAAACATGGTATATATTCTAATTTTTCCACAATACATTTAAGTTATCAGTAGATAACTTTTAAGTCACATTCCTCCAGAAGACATTCTTTTTAAAAATAACAAATGTTCAATTTTCTTAAAAAGCCAGTCATTTCTTCAAATCATTAGCAACTTTCCCAAGAATTTAAATATTCTTAATTTAACCATTTCAATTTTTTCAAGCCTTTCAAATTAAAACTCTTTCCCCAACTCTTTGAAAAAGTTAATTTTTCTCAAGTGTTTTCTCCTAATTTTATTCTATTTGACAGTGATCACCATAACAACACAATCAATTCTGGTAAATAGACTTCCAACTTTAATTATGAAAAAGGAGCTGAGGAGGAAATCAAAACAAAGAAAAATAAAAATTTAAATTCATCCGATTACAATTTCTTTAGACTTAAAATAAATGCAAATTACTATTTTTATTTTGAAGTACAGTGCTCCAATCCTCCATTTTAAACAGGTAGATATTAGAGTTATCAAATGAATATAAATTTAAAGACCAAAATGCACTTCAGAAACTGAGACAGTGACGCAAACCTTTGTTGTTTTCTGGTTTTGCCCTCAGTGAATGGAGAGCAGTTGTAAAAGTTCGGAGGGTGTTTAATTCAAACTTAAAATTAAAAAATAGAAGCTGATTCAGAACCCAGTGTATCAGCAAGGAATGTAGTAAGAATGGCTTCAGCCTCTCGTTCTCTCTCTTTCCCACTGCAAGTTTCTTTTTCAAAAGAACCCAGAGACATCTGTATACACACATGGTTGTATGTGTTATCTAGAACATGTTACAGTTAATTAACTAGCTCTTGTTCTATAAATCCAAATTACTTTAAAGTCCAATAAGTGAAAAAATATTTTTCAGAAACAGAGAATGCATATATTAACCACACAGATTTTTAATAGCAAAATAGCAACAAAAACATCTCACTTTTTTCAATAGGAAAAGTCTCATTTTGGAAAAATCATTTGTGCCCCGCTCCCAAGGAATAAGGAAGAAACCTCCTGATTTGAGCTTGAAGTTACATAGGGAGGGAGAATTATATGAAAGAAGTAATCTGATCAGTTCTGGAAGGAAAGGAAAAATTGTTACCTCAGTCCTTTCTAACAAGACCCCACAACCTCCCCCCATTCAAAAGATTTCACCACACATCTTAGAAGGAGCAAGAGAAGGTGTTGGAGGTGACTGGGAAGAAAACAGATGGTTTGGGAGAAAACAAATGCATACCCCTACAGTGGGAATAAAAATTTAAATGTATTTATTTCTTTATATTTTGGTATTCCTTTGCATCTCCAGAAGAAAAAAAAAAGAGGGGGAGGGAGATGCATTCCATCTCCAATTTTTAAAAATTCCAATTATTTCTAATGTTTCAAGCTTCCAGCTTCAAATAAAAATCTGAGATTATGGAGTCTCTCCATAATCTGTTGAGGTTTCTCCATGTGTATTGTGTCCTTTTTTTTCCTCCCCAATTTCAAAGACTTTTAAATACAAGATTTTTTTTTAACTTTTCAATTTTATGGCCTCTTTTCACTTAACTCTAATTGTCTTTTCCTGATACCAGAGTATTTAAGCCAATAGAGATTAAATCACAGACTCTATAAACATGTAACAAGCCATATTGATCAGCCCTGGCTATGATGTTACTTACTTAAACAGCTGAAGTGAAATCATCCAGCAGATTTTTGGTCCCAAAATGTTAAACCTTTTAGCTCCTCTTAACCCAAAAAGTGTAGAGCCACTCACTCCCACCTTCCCACCCAAAAAAAGTCAAGAATCACACACAGAAAATCTTGCAAATGGAGGAACACACATTAATCAGGCAAGTCAGCCAGCCAGGAGAATGAGGGTAACTTCCCTCCATCATCAAGAATAAGATGGGAGTGGGGGTGGGGAGAGAAAGAAAGTCCATTTTGAGAGACAGAAAGAAAAGGACTTTGCCTTTATCCTTTCCCAGCTACAGTTCAAGTGGAGGGAGATTCTAAATCCAACATGAACAGAATTTGGGGGAGTGTGTGGGGAGTTGTTCCTTCTTCAGAGAGGAAAGGAAGGAGGGTTAAAGAACACACTACTCCCTCCTCTCCATTCATCCAGGCAGTTCTTGGCCCTCCAAGAGCCCTTGCTCACAGCCTGAGCACAAAGCTCTCACCCCAGATGGTCCCCTTGCAACAATAGACTGATGGGGGTTGGGGGTTCCAAAAGGATAGTAAAGCAGTAGCATATTCTTTCAAAAATCCAGAGGGGTGGGAACGTGAGGAAGAGACTAGGGATCAGGGCCTGTGTAAACTGGCCTTAGCCTAACTAAGGATAAGAGACAACCATCTTAAGAGGCATTCTTTGGGTGAAGAAATGGGGGGGGGGGTCTCATCCAACTTTTTTCTAAACCAGAAGGGTTATCTTCCCTCGACAAAAAAAGTAGAAATACGGTCAATGTAGAGGGGTAGAAGTGGGGGGAAGCCCTGTAGGAAGTTGTACGTTCATAGTACCTAGAAATCAGGAACTCTTGCAAACTTAGAGACCTTAGCTCTCCTTGATATGTGGGCCCCACTCCCTAAGCAAACTCCTCAGGTTTCCTTCATTTTGCTGTTTTGATTCCCTTTTATTTTCCAAATCACTTCCTGTATCCCACTGCCCTCAATTTCTCTTTTTTCCAAAACAAACTATAAAACACTTCCAAACAAGGTGGCAACATCTCATCACTAGCCCCTAACATTCCAATAGAGGAGTAAGCAGAAGATGTCCTTCCACTTACCACACGTAGATATGTGTGTATATATATATATATATATATATTTTTTTAAATGCCCTTCAGCCGAAGGATTTCCTAAAAGGTAAGGGTTTGCCCTACCTTTGTTTTTTGGGGACAGAGTGTTCAATCTCCAGTCTTTTCCCCTGCAGTTCCACTTTTCCTGAAAAATAAGAAAACAGAAAAGTGTCTTATTAGCGGAGGCCTGAATGGTGGGGTGGGTGTTTGGGAGACAAGAAGAAGGGCACTGATGAATTCACTAAACAGATTCCTTCGTGAGATAGAAAAAAAAACGGAACAAATTAGAAAATTGTGGTGTCGAAGTTTGGGGGCTTTTTTAATGGTATTAAAGCATGGCTGTAAGGTGCTTTAAGTCTCCTTACTCGGAGTCTGACTTCGATAATGGGGTATATTTACCTCAGCCCTCACCCCAGACCATAAAAAATAGATCGAGGAGAATTCGCTCTCCTTCCCCCAGTTCTCTGAAAAGGCATGATTAGCAAGGTGGAGGAGGGAGCAAACTTTATTATTCTCTTGGGCACAAGGCTTGGGGGCCTATAGTGGGTGGGAGTCTCTGCACTGTTCGGTTGGAGAGATCAGGCAACCACCCAGGAAAGGCTTCGAGGGTTGGAGGAGCCCCGGGCCTCTTGCAGCCTCGCCGCCTTCCCTTTCCCTAGTTTCTTGTCTCCAAATGCAGCATGGCGACTACAACGCTGCTTCCTAGCTCCATCACACGCCCCACTTCAGAGTCAAAATGGCCAAAGCCCCTTCCCCAGGAGCCAGGACGCCCTCTCCACCCCGTCTCACCCCTCGTCCGGCCAAAGGCCTAAGCGCACCAAGGAAAATGGGGTGAGAGGAGTTGGCGTGGGGGTAAGCGGAAAGCCCAGGGGCCCCCCTCCCAGCCTCGAAGGGCCTAGGAATGGAGGGGGTGGGGGCAGGGAGGGTTTAAACAGAGGAATCGTTCTACCCAGGGTGAGCGAAGGCTTGGCGGCGAAACCACCGCCAGTTAATGGGTCCCCTGGACCTCTAAAAAAGGAGGGTCCCCCTTCTTTCAAATGAGGGGGTGCCCGTCCCGTCGGGGAGCGGAGTAGGGGGTGGGGCAAGGAGATGATATGCCAGCGCCTCCGGAGTGACTGTTGCCTTTGTGGGAAACCTTAGGACTGAAAGCGGGGACCCGATTTTTCCCCAAGAGTAGACGTCGAAAGAGGTGGCTGTAGGCTCAAATCAGGGCCCTAGCTGTAACCTAGAAGACTGACTGTGCAGAGAAAGAGAAGTGATAAGAGTGGGCGAAGAACAGTAGGTATCTGGGTGGGCCTGGCGAGGGGAGAACTGCGAGGAGCTCGGGGGTGTCCTTTCTTACCGGAAAAAGTTTCGATGGCTTTCATCGCCCAGTGTTCGTCGGGGCAGTCCACGAAGGCGTAGCCGGATTTGACCAAGAATTGGCCGCTATAGGAGATCTTATGCTCCGCAAACACTTTCTCCAAGTCTGCTGGGGTGACGCTCTCGTTCAAATTGCCGATGTAGAGTTTATTCATGGTGGCGATTTTGGGGGGCTGGAGGGAGTCCCCCGGATCGCCAGGCCAACAAGGAGAAGGCAACAATCCTAGGCCGAGAGGTGGGGGGGGAAGAGCGCTAAACTTTCTTTCCACCCCACCCCTAAAGTTGTCCGGAGCCGAAGAGGGGCGGGGGAGGGGGCGGGGAGGGAGGCCGGAGGGAGAGGAAAGGGGAGGGAATGCAGCGAGGCCGGGGGGGGGAAGGGGGAGGGGAGGGGGGGGAAGGGGGGAGAGAGCCGCGACTCTTGTGGGGGGGCGGGAGTAGGGGCCCGGCGGCAAAAAGGGAGGCGCTGGTAGCGGTAGCTGCTGCGGCAGCGGCAGCTTCCCTTTCGGCCCGAAACCCCAGTGAGCCGAGCTCCTGTGTCACGTTTCTCCCCGGCCGCCCTGGCGCCGCCTCTAAATAAAATCTACTTGGGGGAAAAAAATGGAGCAGAAAAAAAAAGGGCGAAGCCACGTGGTGGAAGCCCCCACCCACCCGGGAGGGGGAGGCCTCGACGCCGTCAGCCCCCTCCTCCACTCGGCCTAGCCCACCCACCTCCCCAGTCTGGGGGCTCGGCGCGCCCCCGGGGCCAGACTAGAGCGGGGTGGGGGCGGGAGCCAGGCTTCCGTGGATCTCCGCGCCCGTTCCCCGAGGAGTCAGGAACTTGGGCCCCTCGGAGAGCGCCCCGCCCTCAGTCACCCACCCGTGATGATCGGAACTGGCAGAGAGAAGGGATCCCCTCGATCTCTTGGGATCGGGTGCTGGGTTATTTTTAATTCGTTTGTTTTCTGTAGGTTTCGTTAGGGTTTTAGTTGGTTGGGGTTTGGGGTTTTTTTTGCCTTTTTTCTTTTAAATACACCCACCGCCTGCTTGTGTTTGCAGCTCCCAATGGGGGGTAAGGGGAAAGGAGGGCGAGCACGGGAAGAAACAAAGGGAAACCACGGACTCCGGGGTCCACTGGAAGGGGGCTGCGGGGCCGTTCTGGGAGGGGGAAAGAGCATTTCCCCCAAGACCCTCAAGCTAGGTTCTCTGCCTCTCTCCCTGATCCGGGCCGCTCCCCAGAATCCCAGGAAGGTGGCCGGTGCTTGCTGGGTTGCCCCAGGGCGAGGAAGCCGGCCACGCTGGGGCCACGGAGAAGTGCTACGGAAACCGTGGAGGAATTCGAGTGATACCGCTGGGAGGGAGGGCAAAATTGGGGATCCTGCTGACATGTTCTTTCTAGGAACCCCAGAGGGGAAATGAGAATAGGCTCGGTGCATCCACTTAAAGGCAGAATAGACGAGCTAGGTAGATTGCCGCGGGTGAAAAAAGAACAGAACCGGAGAGGACGAGGTTAGGCGGCGGCTGGTGACTCGGGTAATAGGATTTTACCCCCTTTTCCTTCGTACCTGATGGGGGGCTGGGAGGTGAGACAAGTGGAGTTATCCTCTCCTGGCCCCTCCCGAAGCCACAGCTCTCCAGGAGGAGAGCTCTCCAAACATGGATTTCTGTTTCCTGGGTCCCCTATTCAGCTTGGGGTGTGGGGCTGGGTCAAGGGGCAGGAAGGTGGGTGAGGAAACTGGAGGTCCTAGGGCCCAAACCAGTCTGGGTGGGTGGAAGAGGGAGGGAGAGTTTCCGCTCAGCGCTCGGGGAAGCGAGGGGCGGGGGCTTTGGGGAGGGGCGACAGGGGCCTCCCCTCCCCCCTCTGATTTCGCTAGGGTGTGGGTGAGGGGAGCGGATCCGCCTGGGTCCTTCCCCACCCCCAACTCCTCTCTCCAACCGATTAGTCCCGCTTCCTCCGACCCGAGAGGCGGAGTGGGGAAGGGGCGGCACGTGGGAGGTCCGCACCTCCTCTCCTGCGGCGGGGGAAGAGGTGAATCGTATCCTCCGCGCCTTTCGGAATCTGCCGGGAACGGAGAGGAGGAATGCTGGCTAGAGAGCGGGACCCTCTCCGAAGTTGGAAGCCAAAGGAGTTCCCGGTTGCTCTCTGAGGCCGGGATACCGGCAGGGGGAAGGACGAAGGAGCAGCTCTGGAGCCCTCTGGGCCGGAGAGTTAAGAGGGGGAGGCGAGGAATCCCTAAGCCTTCTGTTCCCCAAGCTGGGCGGTGGGTAGATAGGGGCCCCGTGGGCCTTGAGAACCGGAGACTAGGTAGAGGGGGGAGCACAAGTGTCCGGAGAGCCGGTAGATGAAGGGGGTGACTGTCCCCTAATTCCCCATTGTCTGAGCCTCCATCGGGGCAGCTCCCCAACACGTGTTGTCTATCAATAAGCCGTCTCATTTAATATATTTTTCTTTCTAGGGCCAGTAGGTTACCCCCCCACAACCCTCACCTCAGTCCTATCAATTAGCTTTATACCGTCCAGAAAGTCAGCATTTTAAAGCAATCTTCTCTTACATACCCCACCACTTTTCGTCCTTTGGAGCTCATTAAGATCACAAGGAAAGAGTGGGCTTCACCTCTCCCCTTCCCATCCTACAAAAAAAAAAAAAAGAATAAAATAAGATCAGTATAGTTTTTAGCCTAGCAAGACACGAGTGCATCGTTTTCTTCCCGGCTTGGGACAGCTGCAGTTAAAATTTGTACAATTTTTCAATTCAGAGAGAATTTGGGGGTGAAGAAGGAAAGGCTTTCAGTCCAAAGGGTTGTTAAGCATGTGAGCCACCCCCCCCACCCCAGATAACTTTTTCACCACCCCTTCCCACTCTCTCTAGAAAGATCGAATCAGCCTGCCCAGCCCAGCAAACTCAAAAAGAAAACAAAACTTGAAACTGATTAATGTCCAGAACAAATGGAAAACTTGGAGAAAATTAGAAAGGAGAAATGACCAATTCTTTTGGCCAGCAATCTAGGTGTGGGGGGGAGGGGTAATCATCTGTTCCCCAGGAATATTTCTTGGTTACTAGGGATGGTCTCCATTTAAATAAACAAAAGGCAAACACTCAAAAACAACTAGCATCTTTAGGGCTGTTTCCTAGTCTTTTCCTCTCTTATTGGACAGAAATGGATGCATATTCTAAGCAAATCCTTTCTAAATTGGGGGAATAAAAGAAAGGCTAGGGACTTGATCCCAAAGAAGGGAGTCTCTATTTCTCACTTAATTTCTCCTTGTTTTAAAACTCAGGTTGAAAATTGAATGATGGACTTTTTTCTCCCATAGTAAAACTTAAAGTACTTTACACATATGGGGCACTATTATTATTGCCCCCTTGGTTTTTTTTCCCCATAAAGGGAAATTCCACAGTAGATCCCTTATCCTGAAATAAGAAAGCCCAGTTCTACCCCCCACCCCCCACATACACACCCAAGCCTCCTGATTAGGAAATGCTTCCCTCCCAGTGCACCATTTCTTAACTCAGCTTGCTTCTCCAAGCACAAACAGATTTGGAGGAGAATTTGAATTTAGTTTAAATTGACTTTTTTCAAAACAAAATCACTGGCCAGATTAATCCAATTTAAATTTGCTAATCCAGCTTCTGCAGTTGGAAAATAAATTGGTCAAAATTTGTGATTGTAAATCTGCTTGAGTTTTGTTTTAAATAGCTGTTGCCAACATTTATCTGACAAAATTCACCATCTATTTTCCAATCACCAGTTTCACTGAATTCTAGCATTTTCCTCCTGATGTGTGTGTGTGTCCCCTCCCCCAAGATAGTATCCATACTGCAGAAGAGAACTGGGCAGCTGCAGTGAGATGCAGACCCTTCAGTCTGTCAAATCACTTTTGCCTCAGTGATCTGGATATTCCAGGCAGATAGTTGTTTTGTTTTTGCTATAATGTTTCTGTTCAGGACTTCATTTCCCAGTTCTTGCATCAGCTGGGGTCAGTAAAGTAAGCATGTGGAAGAGTGGCATTTCTTAGTAAGGATAGAATACCAAGCAAGAGGACAGGAAAAGTTTGAGCATTTGCTATCTTTAAGTTTAATTCTCCAATACTCACATTAAAAAGAAAAAAAACCATTAGAAGCCCAACGTTATTTGTTTCCAAAGATATCATAACTTCCTTTAGAAGACAGTTTTTTTCAGCCTCCTCAGATGAGTCCTTGACACAAAGTTTGATTTAGGTTTGGAAAGATTTGCAAATATACCTCCTGGACAAAAGAATTCCCTTCTTTTTCAGACAAGTATTTGGTCTAGTTAAGGAATTCAAAAGTACCTCTGAATTAAGAAATACTGAAAATTGCTTGCATGTTAAAGTTTCTATAAAAAAACTTTCCTGTATCTGAATAATGTCTCTAACCCACTTCCACTCCCAGTTACACAATGAATTCTTAAAATTTAACACTTGGTATTTGTTTCCTATTGTTAAAACTCAGAAATGTTTTGGGAAAAAAAGACAAAAATTCAGAGGTATGAGAAGTTGAGAAGTTACATGAAGATGAAAAATTTTTTGTCATTTAAAAACAATAATTTCTTGGATAATCTGTTCTTTATAAGGTATATTAAGAAGTTTAAAAATCAAATTTCTTGGCATGTAGCTTCTTTAATTTATTCTCCTCTCCTTCTCCCCCACCATTGTAACTAGGGTATTTTGTTTCTTCTTACAACATGAAATCTTCGTGGGTTTGTGTGTGTGCATGTGTGTTTTGGTTTTGTTGTGTTTTTTTTAAATACTATAAAAGTTTAAAAATGTAAATGGGTACCAATTTAAAAGGGGCACTACATTTCCTCCTGTCAAAGAAATAAGGGTAATTATATACTTATAAAATATAAGAGAACAGAGAGAAGGGGAAGGGATATTTCCCCCCATCAAATTATAATTCAACCATTTCTAGTATATAAAGGCTCAAAAGAAAAATGTCTGTTTATCCTAGAGACTTAGTACTTGGAAGGAGTAGGGGAGCCCTTTAATAACATAGTTGTTGTTCTGTGTGTGGCATAATTGCTCAAAAATTATTTTTGCTCAAAATGAGATATATTATACAAATGTTCCTGGGGGGTAGGATGGGAGTGAGGTGGGAAAAGGAAAGAGGTTTTAGGAGGGAAAGGGAGTCATTCATTAGATTAACAGACTTTCCAAGAGAGGATTCCAAACCCAACTTATCAATGAACTGTTTTTTCCCTTCAGTCCTTTACAAAACAATATCCTTCAAGCTGCAGCAACAATCCTGCCTTTTGAAAATTTCACATCACAATTCTATTTCCCATTTGGTGGAAACTGGAACCAATAACCAAATCTTGTTTAATTCCCATATAAAATGGGAAAAGAAACTTGGTTCATGGGGAAAGGAGATTATGATATTGTGGTATGAATGTGTATGTGTATCTTTAAATTAAATACCTTGCTCAAAAAAATGCTATTTTTTGTGGAGAAATTAAAGGGAAAATGTGAGGGGAAAAATATAACCATTGTTCCAGGAGATAACATTTATATTAAATCCTGTCTCTTGGATCTACATCCTCTCTAAGTGTTTGATTCGTTTGGGTCCAGGATAAGATATTTATCTTACATAAACTAAGTTGCTTTCATTAAGGAGTGCTAGTCCCATCTTTTTTCATGACCCCATTAATTAAGACTAAAAGAATCTTTAAAAGAAAAAACATGATTCTTTTTTTGGTTTACTTTTTGCCTTTATTTCATTGTAGCATGTGGGCTGATTGGTTCCCTGTCTGTTTCTAGTTAGAGGACTTTTTCTCAGGGGCAGCCCCAAATATTTAGGGCTCTGAAGGGAAATGGTGGTTGGGTTTTTTTGGATTTTCTTTTAATGGTGTAAACAGTTTTTCAGGGCATTTTACCCCCAGGAAGTCACTTAAACATATTTAAATCTGTCTTCACACAAAAACCAGTTGTTTTAAAGTTGGATCCAGTCAACAAGTTATTTTGAAAACAACTAGTTAAATTCAATCAAACAACTGGAGTTACAAATTAGATGTTTTTTAAATAACTGGCTACTTGATTGGATCCAAATCTGTTTTTTAAACTGATTTACATGTGTGTAAGCAGTCTAAATTGAGTTTTTGTATACTTATTCTTTGTCCACAACTTCTTGCTCAATTCGTATTTTTAAAAAAACACTCTTAGAATCTAAACATAATCCCCCAAAATGTGGTTGACATTTGTCCTGATAGATATTAAAAATTTCATATATTTATTTTTCATTTTTCAAATGTGACAATAAAGTTTATAGGAATATGATGTTTCATTTCTTTGTGAACTGCAAATTGTCTGGTATGATTTGAAGAGAGCTGTCCATAATCCTACCTCTTTTCCCCTCTTTCCTCTTCCTCTCTGCCCCTCCCCCTCTCTTTCTGTTCCTCTATTTTCCTCCCTACTCCCACCGCCTCTCCATTTCTTTCCTCCTCTCTTTTCATCTTTGCCTCCTTTCTTTCAATTATCTTTTTTCTTCCCTGCTTCAATACTTCCTACTCTTCTTATCCTTCCTCTTCTTTGTCCCTCCTGTTTTCTTTCCTTTTTCTCTTCCCCTTTCTCCATCTGTTTCTTTTAAATTTCTCTCTCTCTCTGTTTTCACTTTTTCCTCTTTCCTTCCTATTTTTAGAATTCCTCTCCCTCCCCTAATCCATTGATCTTATGTTAAAATACACACTAGTATGTGTGTAATATAGTAAAGTCTGTATGCATCCTAAATAAGAGAAATAAATCAGCTTTGTAAGGCTGGATGTAAGGTGATTCAACTGCCCTGCAGTCAAAGGGCCATCTCTTGTATACATACCTCTAACTCCAGGTAGAACTGTTCCAAAGTCATCTATGGAGGGGAGGGAGAGTTACCTATTTAGACTTTCATTCAGAGCAGAAGAGGAACTCCCACCATCACTCCACATATCACAATTTATAGCTTCTTTACAGTTGGTGAATAGTTATTCCTCACACCCACTAATAATCTGTTTGCCATGATATCCTGCCCTGGCTGTCCTTGGTAGAGAATCACACCATATGTCCTGGAAATAAATGAATGAATGAAGTATATTATGTCAGTGTAATGGAAAATTATGGTAACATAAGAAATGACAACTATGAAAAACATCAAGAAATAAGGAAAGACATGAAATGATGCTGTGTGAAAATTTAGAACTGGAACAGCAATATGCATAATCCAATCCAATGAGCATTTATTATGCACCTAGTATGTGCAATATAGAATGCTAGGCTCTAAGAATACCCAGACAAAACGAAAACCAGTCTTTGCCTGCCCTTAAGGACCTTCTATTCTACTATAAAGAACTGAGTATGGTAATATAAAAATAATTACAGCTGGAGAATACTTTAATTATGTAGAATAAAATAGGAGATGCAGAAGGAAATGAAATTTGATTACTAATATTTGGTTAAAGTTCATTTACATATTTTAAAAATTAAATAATTGAGAGTTTATGGTTTAATTTATTTTTTGACATTTTATTTGTTTGCTTTAATTTTTTGGTGATACTTATTAACTTTACACTTTAAAAAAGTGGATCTTTGAAAAGGGCTAGGAAGAGAAAGGATTTTAGCCAATATTAAAAACAAAATATTGATTTTAAAATTTGTTTTCATAAGCAAACAAAAAAGAAAAATGGGTCTCCATTTTATCCAAATATTTTCCATGTAATAATTCTTCTTCAGTGTGAAAATGTACTAAAATTAGAGCTACATGCTGCCAAATCAGCTAGTTGAGAAATGAAAAATTCAGTCATCACTAATTTTACCTACTCAGTGTTGACCAACTGATGAGATTGGTTTTTCACTGAAATAATCTTTTTTAAAAAACTGGCTTTAAATTATAAAGAGAATGGAGAAAGGAAGTATTGACTGTATAACCAAATCTTAAGATATAATCCAATACAATCTAACAAGAATTTGTTTATTAAGCACCTATCACGTGCAAGACACTGTACCAGTTAGTGAACACTCAAGGACAAAACGAAAGCCAGCCCCTGCCCTCCAGGAGCTTACTCTCTACTAGGGATATACAACAGTTACACAGTTAAGTAAATAATGGAGGACCCTTGTAATGCTCTCTCCCTCTAGAAATAGCTATCTATTACTTTCTTTATATATGTATATACTTACCTTATATGTGTTATTTTCCCCTCTTTTCTCCTCCCCCTCCTCCAACAGAATGCAAGCTCTTACAAGTCAGGGGAGCTATATCATTTTTCCTATCTTAGCATCCCCAGTATCTAACAGTGCTTTGCACAGAGCAAGGTTTAAAGTGCTTTTAAAAATTTATTTGAATTGTTGAAGTAGGGAACAACCCTCCAAGTTTAAAAGAGGTAGTTTGAACTAAAAGGAAGTGCACAACATGAGATGTAAATTTATGGCACAGGCTGATGATATAAATAGGTTTAAGATCCAGCGGTGTGGTGTGGGCAGGGACCACTAGTGTCAGGAAATCAGGATTCTAGTGCTGACTCTGCCAATAACTCCCTGTTGTGACCCTGGACAGGTCATTTCCTCTCTCTCAGCCTCAATTTCCCCTTCTGTAATGAAGGGTTCCAGTTCCCAAATTATAGGATATAAAAAGGTTTGAATTCATTTTTAATAATATAGATAATTGGAGATCATCCCTAACCTTTTGATATGGTAGGCAATTATGATGAAGATGATGATAGCCAAGTGTGCCAGTCTAAGAGACAGAGAACTCTGACCTGGATGGAGTATAAATCTGATTCAGGCTGTTCATCCTTATGTATCTGACCAAAATGCCTAGTCATCTGAGAGATGTGACATATGATTCACCTTCAACTTTCTATTCTAGTGGAAATGAGCAAAAATAAACTTTGTTCTTTACATCTAAATGATTTCTTAGTGTTTGAATACAAAATGAGTCAGTGCCAACATCATCTTTCCCTAAAAAGGGCTTGTCCCACATTTGACTAACAACCTTTGAATGAGACAAATGCTCAAGCAGAAAGCAAGTGCTTTCTTTCTTTCTTTAAAAAAAAAAATTGTATATTACTCCACAAGACAAGGCTAGTATCAATTCAATTCAACATATATTTAAGCCCTTTTATGTACATATGCTAAGTAGCATACTATGCTAGGTGGTAGAGTTTTAAAGAAAAAACCTATACAGTCCCTGCTCTTTCTCCAGGAGTTTACATTCTACTTAACCTGCCCACAGATCAGTAAATAGGAATATATCCAAAGCAATGAGAAAGGCAGCAGTGTGTAGTGGAGAGAGAGAGAAACTGCCTAGAAGTCAGGAAAATCTGAATTCAAGTACTGCCTCAATTATATACTGGCTACTCCACCCTGGTCAAATTATTTAACTCCTCAGTGCCCTAGGCAACAATCTAAAATCATAACCTGCAGAGAAGCTGGGAACCTATATCAGCAGAGGGAGTCTCTTCTTCCAGGAGTTCCCCAAAACCAATAAAACCCTGATCATTCATTTAGTAGTAATCACTTACCATCTTGCATCATTCTTCTGTGGTGACTTAATTTTCCATGAGTATATGTCTTATCTGTCCTCTAAACATTAAACTCTTTGGGGAGTAATTTTCTTAAAGCTTGTCTGACCATATTATTCTTCTGTTCAAAATTCAGTGGCTCCTTACTGCTTTTATGATTAAATTCCTCAACCTGACATACTTATGGAAGGCTCACAATAATCTGGCTCCAGCCTAATTTCATAAATTCTACATTCCAGCAAAAATGGGCCATTGGCCATTTCCCTGAAATTGACATTCTCTCTGGCACTACTGTTAATTTTGTCAGCCTATCCCCCTGCCTGTAGTACACATAGAACACCAGAGTTAGAAGGGATCTCAGGGGCTTAATATAACATGTCTAATTCTTGTATCCAAATAATAAATAATAACTTTGTTTCTAAATTATATCCTTTACAACATTCCTAATAGGTGACCGTTTAGTATTTGAAAAAAAGCAATTCATTCCACTATAGGACAGCTGTAATTGTTAAGTTTTTCCTTATATCAAGTTTAAATTTGGCTCACTGCAAATTCCACTCATGTAGAATACTCTATGCCAGAAGAACAAGTCTATTCTCTCTTCCACTTAAAAACTCAAATACTATGAAGTACCTACAATCTCCTATCCACCAAGTATTTTCTTCTCAGAATAAATATTCCCAGTTCCTCCGAGAAGGAGTTCTCATATGACTGGGAAAGTTCCTTCTATATAGATTGTTCACCAATGGATGCTCTTCCAGTTCATCAATGTCCTTCTAAAAATGTGCACTATCAGGCATGAACAAAATACTCCAGCTGTTGTCTGCACAATGGGACTATCAGCTCCATAGTCCAGGATACTTTGCCTCTCCTAAAACAGTCTAACTTTGCCATTACACTCTTGCCTGCTGTCTCACACTGTTGACTCTCAGTGAGCTTGCAGTTACCCCAAATTCTCCAAGTCTCTGCATCTCTTCTACCTGTCAGATTCTTCCCTACCGGAAGACTGACTCACCTCAAGTGCCCCCTCCTCCCTGAAACCTTCCCTGACTGCTCCCCAATTCATCACCCCTCAGTTCTGAGTACCCTCTCTCTCATTACTTCATATTTATTTACCTGCTTACATGTGTACATGTTGTCTGTCTCCAGAAGCTTGTCCCTTATTCAAGAAATAAGTGATGGCAAACAGTTACATTTTATTGCCTTAGTACATCTAATGCCAACCACAATGCCTGGAAAAGATCAGGTATTTAACAAATTTTGGTTGAGTTGAATTGACTACTGCTTAGGGAAAAGACCCTATCTTTACATCCACCACAGCACTGACCACGGTATTATATAAGTGCTAGTATCAAGTAAATCAGAAGCAAGAGCACTAATGGGAGAATCATGGTGAGAAGCTGCAAAGAGTTAGAATTTAAGTTTCTTGAGGGTAGAGTCACGTTTCGTTTGGTCTTTTTATCCTTAGTAGTGCCTGGCGCACTGAACACATTTGATAAATGTGTGTTGAATTGAATTGCATTGAGGTCACATCTGAGATGAGCTGTGAAAGACAAAAAAGGATAATACAAGGAAGAACTTGATAAAGGCAAAGTTGAAGGTCAGACAAAGCATTCTAGAAAAATTTGAGGAAGGAGAGAATCTTTTTCTGTTGGAGGCTCCATGGAAGAAGTGGTAGAAACTTGGCTGATTTAATATAGTAAGGATGCATGAAGGCCTAGAGGACAGTCTATTTTAATGCACAAATGTAGGGACAGTTACATAGCAAAGTGGATAAACCACTAGCCCTGGTGTCAGGAGAACCTGAGTTCAGGTCCTGCCTCAGACACAGACGCTGTGTCACTTTGGGCAAATCACTTAACCCCATTTGCCTCCAAAACAAAAAACACAGATGTAGGAGAGGGCTGAGGCACAGCGAATAATCCCATTCTCCTGGGACATGAGTACATAAAGGGAAGAAATTTGAAATGTAGCTAAAAGGTAGGTTGGAGCCAGGTAGCATTGGGATTTAAATGCCAGGAAAGGGAGCTTATGCTATATCCAAAGGCAGTAGGGAATGGCTCAGGATGGGAAGTGATGTGGTCAGCCCTTTGTCTTAGGAAAATTATTTTCACAGAAGTCTGAAGGTCAGACTGGAGAAAGGAGATGCGTCTGGGAGAGCAGTTAGGAAGGAATCAGAGTGTGATAGATAGGAGGTAGTAAGGGTTTGAAATAGGTTGATAGCTGTGGGAATGGGGAAGATCCAAGAGTCATCAGAGAGTTAGAAGGGGTCTTAGAGACCAAACTCATCATGTTATAGATAAGAAAATTGAGACCTAGAGAAATAAGTTGTTTGCCCAAGGTCAGCTCAGCATCAGAGATGAGATTTGAACCTAGAGCCTCTGAGTCCAAAGAGAAAGGAAATATTGTGGAAATAAAATCAAAAAACTTGGTGATTGGTTGAATGTGGGATGTGAGATAGAGGAAAGAGCTAAAAATGGCTGTAGAGAAGCTAAGTGGTATAGTGGATAGAGTCTGGAGCCAGGAAAACTGGAATTCAATTCCAGCCTCAGACAATTCCTAGCTGTGTGACCCTGGGCAAGTTACTTAACCTTAAATGAACTGAAGAAGGAAAAGGAAAATCATTCCAGTATCTTTGCCAAGGAAACCCCAAATGGGGTCATGAAGAGTTGGATGCAACTAAACAATAACAGCATAAGTTTTCAAGTCTCTATGACAATGGGGTGTTATCTTCAACTGAAATCTGTAAATGGGAAAGGAGTGTGGTTTAAGAGGAAAAAGTACATTTATTTGGGGAGTTTGAGATATTTGGCAGGGCATTGAAATGGAGATGCTCGATAGACAAAGATATGGAGTTAGAGGGGTGAAATTAGGACCAGAGATCTAGATTTAGAAGTCATCTGCCCAAAAGAGGGTATCGAACCCATGGATAGGATTGGGTTAAGCAGGGAATGAGAGAGAGAGAGAGAGAGAGAGAGAATCAAGAACAGGACATTATACTTCAGGAGAAAAAGGAAAAAGATCTGGATGGAGCAAAGAGAAAGGTCCATATATTGTTACTCTCATTCTATTACAGGTGAGTCTGAGACTCAGAAAGATGAATTGCTTTGCCTAGTATTACACAGTTTATAAATTCCAGAGTTCAAATCTCTGACTTACAGGACACTTTCCAAATATAGCACACTGCCTGCAATATCTTTCTTAATATTTATCACTTTTGTTTAGATAATACTTTAAGGTTTGCTAAACACTTTATACACATTTTCCCGGCAGAGCATCATAGCAACTTTGTAAGGCTGGTACTACAGGTTTTATCATACCCATTTTATAGATAAAGAAACTGAGGTTGAAAGAGATTAAGTGATTTGCCTGGGGTCACAAAGTTAGTAAGTGTCAGAGGCATGATATGAACTCAAATCTTCCTATCTATTATGCCTCTACAAGAGAATATCTTCCACTCGTCTTTACTCGTCTTTACAAGAAAACCAAGGCAACCAGTTGAGAAGTGGGGAAATTTTGTCAGTCAGAAGACATTATTGTTTAGTCAACACTGGGTTTGGATTAAGAAAACTAGAGTTGGGATCCTAGCTGCCATTCCCTGCTTCATCCCTCTCTGGGACTTCTTTCTCCATTGCATGTCAGCACCTTTCTCACTCTGGAGGATCCCTCTGCCCTTGCAGCCGCTTCCTCTGATTGCTCAGTCCCTCCCACAACCTCCATTTTAAGAAGGGCCAGCTATGTCTCCTCCAGACCTCTGACTCAGCTGCTTTTTCCACCATTCAATCATCTTCACCCCTTTGTTCTTTGGCTTCCTTTTGTGTTCCTAGATAGTAGGTTTTTGCTTCTATTTGTAATCCCAGAACTTAGTACAGTAAGTTAGTGGAACATAAATGCTTAATAAATGCTTCTCAACTTGAACTGACATTTATTAGCTGTGTGACCATGGACAAGTCACTTAAACTGTGAATTTGCAAATGAAGATAATAAGGCTCTTATTACTTACTCACTTCACAGGGTGATGGGGTGGAACAGGATGATTTTATAAAACAAAGTGTTCCATAAATGTCAGCTATAATTATTAAGGAGTTAGCCTGTGGCCAGCTCTTCTTCTTCTTTTTTTTTTAATATGGGTGGGAAGCAATATAGTACACTGGAAGCTCTAGACTCATTCAGAACATCTTTGGTAACTGCCCCTCCCAATGCAGATTAAACCTCAGTTCTAAAAGGAAGGAGTTAGAGTTAACTCCCAAGACCCCTTCCAGTTCCTAAACTATAACATCCTCCATTCCCTCTGTCTTTATTTACTTTTAATGCTTTTATCTATGCCTTTGGTTTTCCTACCATTTCCCCATTTGCTCCCATCCTTCCCTGCCCCATGAAGTCTCCCTGGTAACAAATAGCATTTTCAGTCATGACCTTATTTCAAGTTTTCTTGGCAGAGATACTGGAGAGATTCACCATTTCCTTCTTCAGCTCATTTGACAAACAAGGAAACTGAGGCAAACAGGGTTAACCCTGTGCCCAGGGTCACACATCTAGTAAGTATGTGAGGGCAGATTTGAACTCAGGAAGATTAGTCTTTGTGACTCTAGGACTGTAACTCTATCCACCACACCACCTAGCTGCCCTGTCAAAAAGCATTTAAATAACATTAACTGGCTCAGCGTCAAGGTTGAACAGCACATACAACATTATGAGCGGCAAGAGGAGGGAAGTGAGTTCATCTGAGATTCTACTCTTAGTAGACTGTCTTTAAGAGTTGCTACCACCACATGTGGTACATTTTCACATAAACATCTTCAGACTTAGCTACACTGGTTTTCCAACCAAAGGGATGGTGCATTTGGTCACATCTTCAGTCATTTCTGAAGCCTTGCCAGCTTGGAAGGACCTACCAAAGCTTTGTTTCCACTAATAGAATCTTCACCCTCTAAGGGTCCCTTCCGTATCACTATGAGGCAAGAGAGGTTATCAGAGATAAACCTCAGTTTCTCCTACAACTGTGAGCTATAATTGCAATGAGGCAAAACATCAGGGTTCATTCACAGGTGCAGCCTCCAGAAAACTCCTGCCAATAGTTCTCCTTCTGGAAATGCAGCCAACTCTCTATTACCCACGTGCAGCTTATCCACTCAGTAGATCATTCAAAAGGAGTTTTCAAAGCCTACAGCTGACTTCTCTTCTCTCTTGCCAGACTCACACTTAAGCCACCTGCCCTGGCTGTCACTGCAGCCAGAGGAGGGCTCACAGTATGCAAGCTAACTTGAATCACAGCCAGAGCCCAACAGAAAATAGACAAACTGCTGAACACACAGTCAAACAATGCATTCCAATGCCACTGCAGTGCTCCGGAGCTATCTGCTGTTGGGGGCATCCTTTAGCTGCAGTTTGGGTCAACATAACTCTTCTTCATTAGTGACCAGAGCACAAGATTGGTTGCTTCCCTCCTCCAGCCCCCATCAATCACCAGAGCTGCTTGACTCCTGATGATAAGCCAAGAGATTGGGATGATTTTTATAAGAATAGCTGAGATTTTGTGAAGAGGAGCTTGAGGCAGGCACAGGCAAACACCATGAAGCTAACCAAGCTGTTGTTCAAGAATTGTCATCCTTAAACCAACCTCGATAGACTTGGCTCTTCTCAGCAATGCAATGATCTAAGACAATTCCAAAAAGACTAAAGGTGGAAAATGCTATCCACATTCAGAGAAAGAACTACACAGTTTGAATGCAGATCGAAGCATATATTTTCTCTCTTTTTTCTTTCTTTCTAGTGTTTTTTCCCTTTGATTCTGATTCTTCGTTACAACATAACTAATGTGGGAAAATGTTTAGTATGATTGTACATATATAGTTTATATCAGATTGCATGCTATCTTAGGGAGGGAGAAAAATTTAGAACTCAAAATTTTATACAAATGAATGTTGAAAACTAAAAATTAATGAATCAAATTTTTTTAAAATAATGGCCATTCTTTTCATAGATCATCCAGGCACACTTCTCCATTACCTCTCCACTGCCAGTCTTTGCCATTTCCCTCTGTGTCATTGGCTACTAGTTACTAAAGACACCTTAAGAGCAGGGACTAGATTTCTTTTCCATCAGATTGTGAACTCCCTGAGGCCAAGGATTTTGTCTTCTTCAACATTCTAGGGCTCACTGAAGTCAGGGACTGCGTCTCCCCAACACAATGGGTTCTCCCCAGAGGTAGGAACTATGTCTATTCCCAACTCACAAGGGGATCCTTGAGGAAAGAGACTGAATCTTTCTCAATGCAATACAGACTCCTTAAGGGAGCCTTTTTTTTCCTTTCTCAAATTCTTCTCTTATCCTCTAACCTTTCCATTGAAACATACATACTTCAAGTTCTCAAGTCAAGGAGGGAGAAGTTCTGTGGAACTATTCCAAAGGGGTTATAAAACTGTGCGTACCCTTTGATCTAGCAATACCACTATTAGGTCTCTAACCCAAAGAGATCATAAAAAAAGGGAAAAGGAGCCACACATACGAAAATAGTTATAGTAGCTCTTTTTGTGGTGGCAAAGAATTGGAAATTGAGGGGATGCCCATCAATTGGGAAATGACTGAACAAGTTGTGGTATATGAAGATAATAGAATTTTATGGTTCCATAAGAAATGATGAGCAGGCACATTTCAGAAAAACCTGGAAAGACTTACATGAACTGATGCTGAGTAAAGTGAGCAGAACCAGGAGAAAACTGTACACAGTAACAGCAACATTGTGTGAAGGATAGCTTTGATATACTTAGCTCTTCTCAGCAATGGTCTAAGACAATTCCAAAAGACTAAAGATGGAAAATGCTATCCACCTCCAGAGAAAAAACTATGGTATCTGAATGCAAGTATATTATTTTCTTTTTTGTGTTTTTTTCTTTCTTGTGGTTTTTTGCTTTTGTTCTGATTCTTCTTTCACAACATGACTAATGTGGAAATATGTTTAATATGATTATACATGTATAATCAATATCAGATTGCATGCCATTTTAAGGAAGGGGTCAGGGGAAGTGGGAAATTTTAGAACTCAAAATCTTATAAAAATGAATGTTGAAAACTAAAAATTAATTGACTTTTTTTTTTAAAGGATAAGGAAGTTCTGGTGCCAGGAATGATCTCCTTCTTACATTCTTGGTTTGACTCCTGAATTAAAAATCTTTCCCTATCCCATGAATACATATAGTCTCTGTTAATCCTCTGTTCCCTTTCCTCAACTCTGACCTATTTCTGATCCAGCAATCTACCACCCCTGACCTGACTTGACTTTCCTCCCTTCTCAATCTTGACCTAATAGTCAACCAATTCAAATTGACCTTGTCCTCTACTCTGAAATCCTTTTCCACTTTGTCCTTGTCAAATGGGAACCCTAGTTTATTTCTACCATCTATCTTTGTGGCTATGATAGCACACAATTGTGCTAAATGGCTCCACTAAAATTTTTATTATCTAACCTCAATTGGCACCAGGATCTAGTGACTAGAGAGCTGATCTGAGAATAAAGAAGACCTAATGTCAAGTCCTGCCTCTTAGACATATATTGGTTGCATAACTCTGGGCAAGTCATTAATTCATAGACCTTCAAGAGCCATCTAAGGTGCAGAGCCACAATGACAAGAGGGAGTTTCCTCAGTAGGAGTACTCTATACCAATGAAATCACAGATCTAGTTAAAAAAAAAAATCTCAAGTGGGCCCTCACTACTGCAAGGTAATTTTTTATTTCTTTCCAGTTTCATTCTATCACATTCTCCCCAGTATCACTGGAAACTTTCTCTTTTCTCCTCAAGTTTCCCATATATCCTAATTCACAGACAAAATAGAAGCCACTCACTATGAGCTATTTCTTCTCCTTTTCTGTGTCTTAAAGTCCTTTGACAGCATCCCTTTATGTCTCCAGCCGTTGATGAAGAGGTGATCCTTGTTCTTACCTAAGCAGATTCTTCTCTTTGTTGCCTCGATCCTATTCCCTTCTGTGTCTCCTGACAACTGTCCCTGCGATCATCCCTTCTCTTTCCATTCTTCCGTCTCTATGGCTGATCCCTTCCCTACTGCCTATAAACATGCCCATGGCTCTCTCTTCCTCAAAGAACCCTTATTTGAGTCTACCATCCCCTCAAGTTATCTTTCTCTCTCCTCTCTTCCAAAGTCAAAAGGCTTAGGGATTAGATTTATGATTTCATTGGAATACAAAATTCCATAAAGAGAAACAGGGGTATGCTGGAGTCAGCTCAAACCAGCTCAAAAAAAAATTATGAAATTCTCAGTATGAGCATGTATACCTCAGAGAGACGATACAAATCAGTTTGATAATTATTGTTTTGTTGATTTCTAGGTTTAAGGAAGTGATGAAGAAAGTATTAATAATATTGATTAAACTTATAAGTGTATTGAGAATATATTCCCCCCTCCTCAAAAGCCAATTGTGAAACATTTGCAAGCATGCCACTGCTGAAGAAACTCCCTCTACCAGTAAAGATCAGAACCTTCTCAAAAACTTAGTCTTCAAGAGTTACCTCAAGCAGGAAAGGTTAAGTGACTTACTTGGGGTCCCATGGTCAGCATGTATCAGAGGTGGCACTTGAATTCAGTTCTTCCTGATTCCAAGGCCAGTTCTCTATCCACTACTCTCTGCCAGCTTACACAACCAAAGAAGCTTTCTATACTGGTTTCCTCTACTGCCTTTCCTCTTGCTTATTTCTCATCTTCTTGTAATCTGTCTTCAGTTATCCTTACTCAATGAAATAGTTTTTTCAAAGTCACCAGTGGCTTCCTAATTACCAGTTTTGATGACCTTAGTACTCATCCTTCTTGACCTTTCTTCAGTGTCACTGTTGACCCTTCCTTCTTCCTTCCTGGATACACTACATTCTCTTGGTTATAGTGGCACTGCCCCCTCTTGACTTTTTTCCTGCCTGTTTGACTATTCTTTCTCAGTCTCCTTTTCTGAATCATCATCCATGTCCCACCTTCAAACTTTGATGTCCCCTAAGCTTTGTTCAAGCCTCCCTTCTCTTCCTTCTCTACACTTTCAGTGATCTCATCAATTCCCATTAGTTCTATGATCATCTTTATGCAGATGATTCCCACATCTATTTATTCAGTCCTGGTCTTGAGGTCTCCAGTCCCGCATCACTAGGTGTTTATTGGATATTTACAACCAGACACATCTTAAACCCAACATTTCCAAAACAGATTGATTATCTTTTCCCCCAAATCTCTATTTTTGTTAGGAACAGCACCATCCTTCGAGTTATCCAGGTTTGCAATCTTAATTTCATCCTCCTTTTTCCTCACCCTCTCCCAATATCCTATCATTTGTTGGTTTGACCTCCATAACATTTCTTGTTATCTATCCCCTTCTCATTTCTCACACTAAATCACCCTACCTTAGGCCTTAATCCCCCTTGCTTGTACTATTATAATGTCCTGGCTTCCCCAAATCTAGCCTCACCTGTATTGAAATCACCCTCCATACAGCTGCTAAAGTGATATTCCTAAAGCACAGGTCTGCCCACACCCCTCCCCTGCACCAGTGGTACCTATTGCCTCTAGGATCCAATATAAACTTCTCTGCCATTATAAATGCTTCATAATCTGGCTCCAACCAGCCTTTCTTGGCTTAATACTCATTACCCATCCTCTCAACTCCAGTCAAACCAACCTATTTGCAGCTTCTCAAACAAACCATCCTCCCTGGTGGCAAGAAAGGGGAAAAATGAAATGTTTTCAGAGAAGGCTCCTCAGAAGAGAGCCAGAGTTAACGCTGATGACAGATGCTGATGCTTAGTTGATAATGGTATAAACAAAGATAGTATCATTCTAGGTAATTAATGAGTCCTTGAGACTGAAGGTCATGGGTTCCTGAGTTTCCTGAAGTCACAGCAACCCCTTCCTCTCCTCCACCCATCTCCCCTCCAAAAATGGCATAGAGTATTTATGGAACCTGGAAGATGTAGCATCCAGCATGGCCCTGCCATCGAAAGGGTCAGATGAAAGATTTCCCAGAGCTAGACTGGTGTCCTGGGAGACCAGAATACTCAGGAATGTGCCTTTCTCTCTGGGAGGTCTCAACCTCTGGGAACCTCTTATTCTAAACCTGTCAGGGAAGTGAATTCCCTTCTTCTCAGAGGAATACCTCAAGAAGTGAGATTCTCACCCACCCTTAGTCTGCCCTCTCTCTGCTCCTCTTGAGCTGGGGTTGGCCCTTAGTACAGGATCACTTTGGCTCTGAAATAAGATAGGTTAGAGCTGAAGAGAAACTTAATGAGCTCCTGAATAAATTGAATCCTACTTGAGGCAGATACTGTGCTAAGCCCTAGGGATACAAAGGCAAAAATAAAACACCCCGACCCTCAAGAAGCTGATATTCTTTTATAAGTACATATGAAATATACAAGAAACAATTTCAAAGAAAAGAGAATTAGCAGCTATGGGGATCAGGATAGATTTCCTATAGGAGATGACACTTTAGCTGAACCTTGAAGGAAGCCAGGAATTCTATAAAGCAGAGCTGAGGAGGGAATGCATTCCACATGTCATTCTCTATACCCAGAGATAGGAGATGGAATGTTGTGGCTAAGGGACAGAAAAAAGGTCAGTTGGACTGTATCAGAGTTATGAACTGAAGAACAGCAAACCTGAAATGTTAGGTTGGGGTCAGATTGTGAAGGGCTCTAAATAGCAAACAAAGGAATTTGGTTTTGTTTTTCTGTTATTTTTTTTTTTTATCCTAGAGGCATTCGGGAGGTACTGTAGCTCCTTGACAGGCTGCTAGGTGGTGCAACGAATAAAGTGCTGAGGAAAATACCTCTTCCTGAGTTCAAATCTGACCTCAGACACTTATTAAGTGTGTGATCCTGGACAACACACTTACTTCTATTTATCTCAGTTTCCTCATATGTCAAATGAGCTGGAGAAAGAAATAGCAAATCATTCCAGCATCTTTGCCAAGGAAAATCCCAAATGGGGTCATGAAGAGTTGTCTAGGATAGAAAGACTGAGCAACAGTCAAACAGATTTGTGAGCAAGGTAGTAAATTGGTCAGACCTGTGTTTTAGGACTAACCATTTAGAAGTCATGCAGAGGAAAGATTTCCTGAAAGAATGTAAGCTTCCTGAAGGCAGGAATTATTTTAATTTTTGTCTTTATAGTTTCAGCTTCTAGTACAGTTCCAGACATGCACACATCAGGCACTTAATAATACTTACTGATTGATTGGTTGGTTGATTGATTAAATTGGAGAGAAAGGATATTTATCTAGCTGAATTAGGAGGACATTATAATATCTAGGAACTATGGTGCCTCTGATATAAAAAAGAGAAGGGGATAGATGCTGGTGATGATTCAGAGGTAGAACCAACAAACCTTGGCAACTGATTGGATATGGGAGGAAGGGATTAGGGAGAGAAACACTGAAGATGACTTCAAGTTTGGGAGCCTGGAATACTAGAAGCCTAGTGGTGCCTCCACGATGTTTGGGGGGAAAGATAAGATGACAGTGAGAGGCTGGGGAAATTTATATCCTGAAAAATCTTTTTTAAAGGACACTTTTATGTGGGACACCATCAGTTTTTTGCAGGAACAGGAGGAGGAGGAGGAGGAGGAGGAGGAAGAGAGGTTGATGAGGTCCTTCCTAAAGTCAGGATTCACACCCTAAGCTCTGTGCTAAGAACCTGCCCTTTATCCCACTTTGCTCTGCTTTTCTAGGAAGGAATGATTGACATCAAATGAGATTGCCTTGGTCTCACTGGGAAGAGAAAGCAGAAAATAAGTAATTGTCAAGAGTGAATAAGGTATCTGTGTGGGCCATCAGGCATGTGTATCCCCATTCACTAGTTCTGGGGCCAGAATTCAAAGAAGGGTTGGGAACCAGGATGCCTGGGTTCCAATCAGATGCTCTGCCCATGCTGGGCCTTTAAAGGAGTCATTCCTCCAACCTTGAATATTCTCCCCTTTCTCCTCTCACCAACCTTGTCTTCTCTCCCCCACTTTCCAAATCCTGCTTCACACTTTCCTCCTCCAGGAAGCCTTCCATGACTTCCCCAATACAACCCTTCTTCCCTCCCAACCCATCCCCTGCCCCGCAGCTTCAAATTCTAATTGGAGAGTCTGGCCTTGTCTGTCTCTGTGCCCCAGTCTTTCCTTTATACCAGGAATTCCCTGAAGGGCAGGGACATTGTCTCCTTCCTAGCCTTACTATTCCAAGAACCCAGGAAAGAGGTTTGCCTACATGAGCCACCTTCCATCTCCGGTGTTGACAGACAGGCTGACTCAGCTGCAAATTGGACACGGTTTACGACTTTTCACTGAGACCCTGGGGCTCCTCCAGTTGCTGGTAGGCCTATAGGGGTGATTCTACCCACATCCACTCCACTTTATTGCCTGGCATTAGCCTCGAGGGGCCTGAGAAGACAATTCCAGGTGCCCTGGATCCAGAATTCAGAGCAGAGATGGGACCTTCCTCTTGCTGCTCCAAGTGAGCTAGAGGCCTGCCAAGACCTGAACAAGAGCCCTCCGGGTTAGCTCTCCACCCCATCCCCCTCTTCTGCCTGGTCCCTCCCCCCAGCCTGGGCTACATTCTTTCCTTGTCTGGAGGAAGCAAGGCTGGGAGGCCTTGAGATCAAAGGGAAACTGGATCCTGAGGCTGCTGGGAGGTCACCTAGGAAGAGGCCAGGCCTAGCTACCACCCTAAGGTGGTGGGGGTGGAGATGAGGATCAGGGTTTATTTTTAAAGTGTTCTCATCACTGACAGCCTGGTGTATAGTGCCAGATTAGAAGGCAGTGCTAAATGGCACCTCAAATCTTTCCCCTCCTTGCTGTTTGGGGTAAGGTTAGTTAGGGCTTTAGGCAGTGGTGTTCTATGTGTCTTGGGATTATAGGAGTGCACTAAATGGAATCCTTCATTTTCTAGGTCAGAAGGTCTGGGGTACAGGACCTCTCTACCTTGACTCTTAATCCCTTCTGAGTCCATTGGCTTTATTAACTAAGAGTGCTCAGCACGACGGTGCCCCAGTTTAGGGTTATCTCTGAAACAGCATTTGATCTCTAGAGGCTGATTGCAGGAGCTTGGTAAAAGAGCTTGGCAAGGGGGGAAATGTTGTCTGGACTCTAGGAAACCGGGGGTTTCTAGGAGGCAGAGGTAAAGTCAGATTCCCTCTGATAACTCCCATCCCACACACACGTTTAAACTAATGCAGGCACTTTACCTTGGTTGGAGAGGTTATCTCAAAGGCTGCCTAACAGCTCCCATCCCACACACACATTTAAACTAATGCAGGCACTTTACCTTGGTTGGAGAGGTTATCTCAAAGGCTGCCTAACAGATAGTTAATAGAGGAAGCACTATGGTACACTGAGCTTAACTAGTTGTCCTGAAATTCACTGGGGGGACAGGGAAACTGAGGAGGACTCTGCTGGATCTTTCAATAAGCCTGGCATCTTTACCTCCTGAAAATCTCCCTGCAAAGGGGGCTCTATGTGGGGCACTTAGAATATCCAGGAGGAATTTAGAGGAAAGGAAAAAACACAATCTCTATATTCAGCAAGCTCTCAGTCTGGTGGGGAAACAAGACCTCTCTCATAGAAAAGAGTGATTCTTGGGAATGATCACAAATAAAAAGGCCCATCCCTCCTTTAGCCCAATTTCTCAAGTACATATGCCCCACTTCCCCTTCCATCCTGTCCATGGGAGAAAAGTGTGTATACAATCACTTAGCTTCAACTTCACTTACTCTACTCTCACCATAAAGCCCCCTCTACCTCATTCTACTGATACCATGAGGCACCCCGCTTCTACGTCACCACATTTCCAGATCTTTACCCAACTTCTTCCCCTTAGTTCTGAAATATTTCCATTCACTACCAAGGTGGAACACTGTTTTCAAACACAGGTCAGTGGGCAGAGTATCATTCATTCATGTATGCGGTCGAAATTTGTGATGTAGGATCCTAGCTCTATGTTTATACAGACTGAGTACAATCTTGTGACATCTCTTAAAATTGCTCACACCAAGAGTCTTCCCTGGAAACATAACAATATAGTTGGAACCTAGTACTCTACAGAAAATATTTTTTCAAAGACTGCTAGCTCCCATGCAAGCATTCAAGCTAACAATGAGTACAGGAAAGAAAGATAGGCTATTCATCAGACAGAAAATGTAAAACACCAAGCCCCAAAACAGACAAAACAATACTTCTTCCTCATCTGCTGTACCCTACCTCCTTCAGGTAACTCCATACTTATAATATTCTCCTGTGGTTGAAAATTCCTTGAAGAAAAGGAGAAAGTACTTGCAATAAATAAGAAGTTGATTTAATTCCTCTGGTGAGCCTTCCTCCTCCTCATCTCTTTTAGGGACCTTTGTTCTTAAAGTACTTCCCTATGGTTTATGGCTTTCCTAAAAGGAAAAGCACTGAGGTGCTTTGCGAGAGGGACAGCCTTCTTCCTCAGATCAACTCAGTTCATTCATTGGTAAGGTGTGCAAGGTTTAGACTTGATTCTCTATATTGTGGCTCTGTCTGTTACTACTCTTCAGGAGCTCTATCTCCTCATTAGTTTTAGAATTCTTCCTCTTCCTTCCTGGAGGCTTGGGTCCAGGGATTCAGTGATGTCCAAGAACTCCTCCTCTCTCCAGAAATCTTATTCCAAGAGTACTCCATACTACCTACACCACTGCCTCCTGCTATTACCATTTCTTAGATTAGTTTTCTATTCTGGAGACATCATATTACCTCTCCAATAACTTCAGGTCTCCGCCACTGCCTCTCCATTGCTTGTCTTTAGGTCGAGAGGTTTCTTCGGGGAGGGCTGCTTGGCTAAATTGGTTTCCACACCAAGGGACTTAAATTGTCAACTCTACTATCTATGTTTCTCAGCTAGTCTGTCCAGCTCATGACCTATAACTTCATTCCACCTCAACCACATGTCCTAACACTCATACCTTTGACCTCACCATCATGCACAAGGGATCTACTTCCATGATCTTGAACTCTGGAATCTCTCCCTCTGATCACACCCTCCGTCTTTCCCTCAGTCTCATTTCTTGTGGTTGGTTGGTTGTTGTCCTTCATTCTTGAAGAGATCCAAAATGACATCACTATGTCAGGGTCAAGGTACACTATATCCAACTATAGCTGACCAGACCAATACAAATTTGGAAGACTCTACCACAGGTCAGGCAGAAATAGTCCATATGAACATTTGGACTGGAGATGTCTCTAAATTTTCACATTCTCATGTTTCTTTAGAGCTATTGAACACTGCTTTCTTTAATGTGGGCTTACCATTTGGGGTGATCCTTTGCCAACATCTCCCAAGTCATGCAATCAATTCCAAAACTCTTCAGAGAGACCTTCTTCTGACCTCCACTATCTTGTGTGAGTTCTCCATACATTTGTCATCCATTCTTAATTCATTCTGTATCTTACATATAACTTCTAACCACTCTCCCCTCCCTGCTTTCCTAATGATTTATCCCTACACCAACCCCACTTTCCTTTCTTTGTTGCTTCAACCCTACAGTCAATCACTTCAACTATATATTGTCCTCTTTGGTCAGACATTGAAGACATCAAGGTTATCCACTGGTCATCCTGGGCCATTGTCAGTCATCCTGATTTTTGTCTTGCCACTGGACTTGGATGACTCTGGGAGAGAGAGTGAGGCTGACAACTTTGTGCAACTCTGCCTCACAAATCCAAGTCACATACTAGTCAAAACATCATCCGGTGAGGTCATTGGTCCTTAAGGACAAACAACAACATTGTCCTCTCTCCTTGAAACTTTCCCTCTTGTTCTCTGTGACTTATGCTTGCCACACCCTGACTGGGGGTTACTCTCAGCACATGCTTTCTCTGCCCCTCCATACAATCTACTGAGTGACACTGGGGGAAATCATATAACTGATTACTGAGTTCCCCAGAAATGTATGTTACCTAATCCCAATCAGACCCTTACTACTATTGCTCCTAAGAGAATTCTATCATTCTTCCTTGAATTACTTTTTTCTTCCACTCTCTACAATGGCTTTTCCAAATCTTCTAGTCTCTCCTGAAGCCTCAATTCCACCCTCCCTCTTACAAAAAAAGAATCTCACCTCTGAGTTCACCTAGAAAGAGGAGGCTCTCTGTCATAAACACATCCTCTTCTCCTATCTCATACTTCAGAATCTCCATTCTATATTCTTTTGCTCCAGTTTCTGACCATGAAATGTTTTTTTTTCTCACCAAGACAAACCCAGGTCTCCAGAAAGATAATAATGTCTCATAGAGGCAGATATCTTCAAATGTATTTAATTCAACCATTCAACAAGCATTTATTTAATACTTACTACTGTACTAAGCACCTTACTAGGTGCTGGGCATCCAAAGGCACAAACGAAACAGTCCTTGACCTCAAGGAGCATACATTCTATTAGGGGAAACAATATCCACAAAAAATGAAGTTCAAAATACATTCAAGGTAGACAGAAAGTAATTCTCAGAGGGGGAACACTAGCAACTAGGGAGATCAGAGAAGATTCCATCAAGGAAGACCTAAGCTGTGCTTTCAATTTAAGTAGCATTTATGAAGTACCCACTATGTGCAAAGCACTCTGCTAGACCATGGGAATACAAATATTAAAAATTATAATAATTCCTGCTCTCAAGGGGCTTATATCTTTTTTATGGATACAATATAAATGAATTATTATAGCAATAATAACTTTTATTGTTGTGTTTACTGTATGCTAGGTATTGTACTAAGTTTCAAATATGATCAAATATTATCCCATCTGACCCTCACAACAACCCTGGGAGGTAGGTGCTGTTATGCTCTCTATTTACAGATGAGGAGACTGAGGCAGAGGATAAGTGGCTTGCCCAGGGTCACACAACTAGTGTCTTGAGGGTGGATATGAACTCGTCTTCCTGATTCAGGACCAGGCACCCTATCTTCCTAGCGCTACCTAGCAGCCTAGTTATTAAATACAAAGAAAGTTCAAGAGGAAGAGTATTAACCATCAAAGGACTTCAAGAGAGGCCTCTTGGCCAAGGAAGCAGCACCTGTGAGGTGGAGGTGAGAAAGGAGGGCATCCAAGACATGGGGGAACCAACTGTATAAAAGCGTGGGGTGAGAGAGGGAATGTCCTGTGCAGAGAACAGCCAGCTTGACTAAAAGGAAGTCTGTAAAGGGGATTGATAGGAAATAAAACTGGAAGAACTTGAAAGTAGAAAAGTATTTTAAGAGGGGATGAGGAGAGAGCATGTTGCAGAATACACATGCACAAATGAATAAACTGAGTGTCCAGAAAATGGTGGGACTAGTTGGGGAACAGCTAGCAGCCCAGATTGGTTAAAGAAGGTGCATAAATGGCAGTAGATGTAAAATAAAGTTGAAAAGACAAATTGAAGTTAGATTGTGGAGGAACTCATACGCCAGAAAAAAGGGAGTTTGTATTTTATTCTATAGGAAATAGGGAACCACTGAATGTTTTTGAGCAAGAGAATGCCAGTCAGACCCTTACATTAGGAAGGTTATTTCAGCAGCTGTGTGAAGGATACATTGGAGTGGACAGAGACTGGAGGGAGTGTAATCTATCTAGGGGCTGAGTTGTTGCTGTGCCCTTCTCTTTTGAAAAAAGAAAGAATGATTTCACCCTTGTCTCTCCCCCCGGCCCCCCCCCCCCCCCCATTATACTCCACAGCAAAGGAGGAGGCCTCCTTCTTCTTCACCTCCCCATTTAAGGTTTTCATAACCTCTCACCTTATGCTTTCATAAAGCATTTTCAAATGAGCCACTTTAGCCAGGGAAAGGTGGAGGCCAGGCCATTCCAAGATTAACTCAAATGTTAATGACCAATTAGTATAATTCAGGTGGAAAAGGAAGGTTTACTAAGTGGTAAATGGCTTGGAGATAGTGTAAACACTGGGCTGGACTTCTTGTGATAAGAAGCTTTTAATCTAATCAGTTCCTTTATATTTAGGGAATATAAAGGGATTGGAGCTCAGTAGCTACCAACAGATTCCCAGAAGCAGACTTGGAAAAACTTGCAGGTAAGAGGAATACTTATCTTCTTGTTGCTTGTTTGTTTCAGCGATGTTCAAGTCTCTGAGATTCTGTTTGGGTTTGTTTGTTTATTATTGTGGTAAAGAAAAAAATCGGACTGGAAGGGAAGACCCTCAGGGTTCCTGAGTAAAGGAAAAAATTACTATTTAGTTATTACATTCATTCTCTTCTAGGTGGGTGGGGACTTGTCCAGTGTGCGAGTTCCTTAGTAAACTGTGCGTAAGACTTGATCTTTGAGCAAGAAATATAGCCAGTAAACCCAAGGAGAAAAAAGGCAGCTTTTGGCACCTTCAACTGCCTACCACTGTGAAATCACAGATCCAGACAGAAAATTCCCCAAACTCCAGACTTAGTCCAGTCTCTGCTTCGCTTTCTACCCTAACCCTTCCATAAGGCCATAGCTACTACTCTGACCCCATTCTTAATTTGACTCGTCTCAGTTAAATCAGAGCCCTTCTCTCTTGTTTCAGGAAACAGGACTAAGAAAATGGTGAAAGTCAAGGCTTTTTCTCTGATGTTGTTGCCTCTGTTCTTGGTAGTAGTGAACAGTGCTATGGAAAAAGCTCACTTCAGGTAAAGATATCTCTTGATTGACAGAGTAGAAAGAAGGACTGGAGGGATGACTCCATCTTGGGCTTCCTCACACACACCTATTTGGCTTAGAGAATGAGAACTCAGTGACCATAGACAAGAGAAGTAACCTAGCAAAAGTCTCTGAAGTATGGTAATTGAACTATTCTTCTTCCTTAGAGGATGAGGCCAGGGTGGGTGGGGTTTAGGCTGCAGGTAGGGAAATTGAGAATAGACATTTGGAGGAATTCTCTGATAGTCACCTGACTGAGGAAAATTGGAGTATCCCTTCTTGGAGAACTTCAGCTAGCATCTATTTTCTATTTCTTGGATGGGTTAGGGTGGTGAGTTGCCTTTCCAAAGGTAAGGAGATAAACTACAGGACTTTTTTTGAGGGGGAGAGGAGGGTGGTCTATACAGACTGTGTCATTATGACTGTCTATCAAGCTGTTGAGTAAGGCAAGAAAGAAAATGGGAAGCCAGGAAAATCCCTGACTTACTCAGCTGGAGTACCTCCAGTGGAGTTGGACATATACTCCAGCTCCTTGCTCAGAGACTTTCTTCTTTCTGAGATTATTTAGCAACTTATAGCTTATAGCTCCCAATTGAAACAAGAGGGAACTAGGGGAGTGATTCAACATGAGGGGAGGAGGGGAACCTCTATGACAGGTCCCACTTTCTTCTAATTTCTCCTGGAACCAAAGTCATATATTGAGAGAACTCCCTGGGTTGCAAATGAAACTCCATCTATATCATATCTCTGACAGGATATTTGGGCATGAAAACACATATCCAGTAAAAATGAGCTCAGTTTGTTTTTTAATGGGTCTTCCTGAGTTGTTGTAAATATTTTTCTCCTGATTGCTATTGACTTTCCTTTCCTTCCTTCCATAGCTTTCCCTGTCTTTTCTTCCTCTCTCATCTTCTGTCCCTCTTTTCTTCTATCACTCCCCCTGATCTGTTCCCTGTTCGCTTCTTCTTGATCCTCTCTTGATTCTATTTTCCATCATTTCTTACCTCTCAACCCCACTGAGTGATTTTTTTCCTTCCTATTATCACTCTGTAGGCCTCACCCCAAAGTTGGTGGACCTTGGGCTCGAGGACAGCGCTACGCTGAGGGAACCTTCATTAGTGACTACAGCATCACCATGGATAAGATCATGCAACAGGACTTTGTAAACTGGCTGCTGTCCCAGAAGGGAAAAAAGAACAAGTTAATAGTTTCTCATCTCTTTCCCAGGGTCCTCTAAGCCCTTGCTCCTCTACCCCAATGTTTCCCTGGGTCCCTCCTCTTCCCCTAGCATCTCCTGGTTCCTTTCTCACAGTGTTCCCCAGTTCTCTCACTTTTTTTAAGTGTTTGATAATTTCTTTTTCCTTTAAAAAATTTTTAACATTATTTTTTTTAATTTTGAGCTCTACATTTTCTCTTTCCCTCTGATCCCTGTCCTCTCCCTTTCCTCCCAACATCTTGCCAGCCCAGTCTCTCTTTTCTAGCATCCTCATCATTTTCCCCTGGAGTTATCTCTCTTCCTCACGTTTCAGCTCCCAACACCATTATCTCCACCCTTTTCAGCCCCTCCTGTCAGGTTGGACTGGTCTTGCCCTTAGCGCTCAGACTGTTGTCAGTGGTCCTCTAAAGGCACCCTGGAGAAGAGCCCTATCCACTTCGCTTTAGTTACAGCTTTGATTAAGTGAAATAATCCAGTTTTGGGGTTGTACCAAATTGCTTTTTCAATACTGAATCTATGTCACCACTTTTAAAGGGAGAACGTATTGGACTCTCAGTTTACAGAAAGGAGAAGGATGTTGAGGCAATATGAAGTGTAGCACTCTCAAATTTTGTAATGGCAGGAAACTTTGGGAAGAGGATAAATCAACCTCTATTCTCAAGGATTCCCCTTACCACTCTTCAAGACTGGTCTTAATGTAATTAAGGGTATCCTCTTTGGGGGCCCTGAAATTTGTGTAGTGATAATTGAAAAATGAATTAAGGAATTGGTTGGGTGAAGGGGGAGATAAGTCTGTGAAGGGGAGACAGAGATATTAGGAATTGAAAGGCCACTTGACTAAAGTCACCCCCTGCTTTCTAAACTGCAAAACTCAGCTTTATCCACTCTCTGACCTTTGTTTTGCCAGCTGGAGACATAACATCACTGAGAGAAAAGCTGACAGTACTGGACTAATGAACCAAGCCAACTGGGACCTAAAGAACACGGAAAACTGGAGGTGAGGTCAATGTCTTGTAGAAAAGAAAGAATAAAAAGATGAAGATTCTTGGGTGTGATTGGAAGCACAGAGAGCCATTATGACTAAATTTCTACCCTCAGTACCCCCTAATCTCTGGGCTGAAACAGCTGCTTGAGATCAGGGACAATTTTTGCCTCCTTTTGCAACTATAGCACTTACAATTCCTGGCACATTTGCTAATAATAAATGTTTGCTGACCGACTGGTTCTTGAAACAGACATTCAACTTACCAGGAGCTCAAAGAGGCTCTCATTTAGGAAACCTCCAAGAGCCAGGCCAAGCAGTTTGTGCAGCACAATGGAGTTAGGGTTATAGGTTCAAGGTTTGAAACCTGACTCTGCCACTTGTTACCTTGAATAATATACAATTTCTTGAAGTCTCAGTTTACTAATCTGTAAAATGAGTGTTGGTCTAAGTAGTCTGTAAGGGTCTATGACCCTATGATGGAATAATGATGGCTAGGATGGAGTTTTGTGTCAGAGCTTCCAAGAATGGAGAAACTCATCCAAGAAGTCTTATAGCATCATCTGATTTAGAATTCAGAAGAACTTTAGAATTCATAGGATTATAGATTTAGAGTCAGAAGGGATCTCAGAGATCATTTAATTCAAATGCTTGTTTTACAATCTGTCAATCAGGCAACAAGCATCTTTTGTCTGCCTTTCCTTTGGTTTGAACTTTTACAGCAGGTATAACTTGCTGCTGGGCACTGAAGACACAGAGGAAGGACAGAACACAGCCCCAGCTGACTAGGAACTCTCAGCCTGATAAAAAGAAACAATCTCAGTCCTCAGGGAGTTTCCAGTCTGATAGGGGAATCAGAACACAGTTAATAAGCACTTATTGCTTGCCAGGCACTGTGCTAAGTGCTAGGAATACAAAAAAAAGGGCAAAAAACAAAAACAGGACAAGTCCCTGCCTTCAAAGATCCTACATTCTACTGGTGGAGACTAGGTAACTACAAGATAGGTATGAAGTGGATGAGGTAATCTGAAAGGGAAAGACATTCATAGTTTGGGGGGAAGGGCAAGAGGAACTTAGCAATACTGGAAAAAGTTTTCTGCAGAAAGTAGGATTTGAGCTGAATCCTAAGGAAGTCAGGGAAACTAAGGCAGAGGTAGGGGGCAGAGCATTTCAGGCATGATGGATAGACAGGAATCAGTATAAAGACACAAAAAGGAGAGAGGGAGTGACTGCCACATACTGGAACTGCCAGTTAAGACTGTGTAGCTGGATCTGAGTGTGTAGAAGGCAGTAAGGTTATAAAAAGACTAGAGATACAGAAAGGAGTCCGATTATGAAAGACTTTAAATATAGAATAGGTCCTTATATTTGATTCTAGAGATAACGGAACCACATATGGAAATATTCACATTTTTTAAAGAAAGATCACTTTGGCAGCTTAGTGGAGGGTAGATAGGAAAGAGGAAAGACTTGAGGAAGGGAGATTTGAGGAAAATTAATGCCAGGCAAGAGATAATGATAGAACAAGCTGAAATTATAGTTCTATATGGAAAGGGGGATATATATACACACACACACACACACACACACACACACATATAAAATACATATGTGTATATATGTATGTACATATACATACATACACATACATATATACACATATACTCAAGTGATGCTGTAAAGGTAGAAATGACAAGATTTAACTATGGATTAGATATGTGAGGTAAGTGTGAGGAGTTAGGATGAAACTGATGTTGTAAGTCTGCATAACTATAAAGATGGTGGTGTCCCTGACAGTAATAGAGGGGATAAGGGAGAGGGCTTGGGGTAGGGGATAGGAAGGCAAATAATGAGCTCTATTTAGGACATGCGGAGTTTGAGTTGCTGATGAGACATCCAGATTAATATGTTTAAGAAGCAACTGATGGAGCCCCTAGGTGGCAAAGTGCATAAAGGAGGACCTAAGTTCAAATTTGGTCTCAGACATTTACTAGCTGTGTGACCCTGGGAAAGTCACTTAACCCTGAATGCTCCTCCAGAGAGAGAGAGACAGAGAGGGAGGCAGAAATTTGGAGATTCCTGACTCCAGCTCAGCAGAGAGATTATAGCTGGATGTATATATCTGGGAATCATCTTAAAATCACCAAATGAGATAGCCCAAAACAAAAACAGAAAGGTGGGGAAGGACAGAGCCTTGGGGAACACTCACAGCTGAACAGATGATAAGTGATAAGACTGAGAAGACACAATCAGATGGATAGGAGAATAAAGAGAAAGAAATGTAACAAAAACTCAAAGGGGAGACAGTAGCCAGGAAGCAAGGATGGTCAATAATGATAAATGCTGCAAGAAAGCTCAAGAAGTATGAAGGTTTGAGTAGAGCCTATTATATCTGGCAATTAAGAGATTATTGGCAACATTGGAGAGGACAGTTTTAATTGAACGATGAGGTCAGAAGCCAGATAGTATAGGAGACTGAGAAGAGAGTGAAAGGAGAGGCTCTAATTATAAATAATTGAAGATCAGACAGAGTAGAGATGATACTGGGAATAATTTGCTGGAGAAGTCAGGAGGGAATTGGAATCACAGGTACAAGTAAAGGGGTTTGCCTTAGCAAGAGAAGAGCCTCATCATCATCTGAGACCAGAAGGAGGAGCTAGTAGAAGGAATTGAGTGTTGTAAAAAGAGAAGGATAGAAGGGAGAGCTCTTTGTAAACGGTTTCATTTCTTATAGTGAAGAATTATGTAAGGTCCTCAGCTGAGAGAGTGGGAAGGGGATGCCATAAAAGAATTGAGGAGAGATCAAAAGATTATGAATAGCTGCTGTGGAGAGTGGGATGGTGAATCGATTTAGGAGCAACAGAATGTTTGCCTTGTAGTAGTTATGATTAGCTAACATACATTTGCAGTAGACCCAGTAAACAAGGAGGCAGAGGGTAAGAATAATCCAAGGCAAGGCATGTCCAGGAGGACAAAGGTACGAGTTTCAGAAGTGGAGAATAGTATAGAAGTGGTTCACCAAGTGGCTGAGATAGGGAAGGAAGGAGAAAGTAGTCATTGGAAGGGATCTGGGAAGGAACTGAGGGATATTGCTTTTGAGACATTGACATACTGGAGGATGAAGAAATACAGCAAAGAGTAAAAGCTTATTCCAACTAGCCAACCCACCCCCAGTTGTATGTGAGAGGAACTGAAAGAAAATGGTGAATTGTTGCCTAACCTGAGAGGAGAAACTTACAATGCTGCAAAGCTGCCAAAGTGCTGCCAAAAATATTTTGTGAGTGTGGAACAATTCGTGAGTCATTTTGGAGGAGTGGAGGAGGAGCCAAGGGCTTCGTCACCTGTTAGTCACCTGTGTCTGTCCTTCCTGCCCAAGGCCATGCTCAATGTACATGTTCACCTTATTTTCCATGCCATAATAGGATGTTCTCAATATCTCAAAATTCAATTAAAAATTAATGTATTTTTCAAACCAAGGGGTAAAGGGAATAGAGGTCATAATGAGGATAAAGAATAAATAAAGTCAGGTGTTGCAAAGCATAAAGAAAGATAGAATGATAATAGAAGCTTATGATCAGGTAAAGGACTGAGGCTTGAAGATGATTTGGTTAAGATCACACATGTAGGACTTGTTTTATCTCTCTGTAAACTTCTTAAGGACAGATGCCAATCAATCACTGTGTAAGTATTTATTCAGCACCTGGCTAAGCATTGGGGATACCAAGTCAAAGTGAAACAATCTCTGCCCTCCCTCTAATCTCTCACAGAACAGAAGGTGTTCAGTAAATAAAGGCTGTTGAAGGAAGGGAGGGAAGGAGGGAAGGAAAGATAAAGGGAAAAAGGAAGGGTAAAGGAGGGAAGAAGAAAAACCAGGAAGGAAGGAACACTTACCCTGATCTCTGGGTTATTTTTTTTGCAGCTCCATGTTTAAGGACTCCTTCCCATCTGAGGATCCTAAGAATAAGAGAATGAAGGAATTGGCACTGGCATGGTTGATTTTGTCCTAAGGTGGGAGAGCATTTTTTCTGGGGTCTCTAGGTTTCTAGGGTCTCCCTTAACTAGAAACAGCATGGAGTAGTGGATAGAGCATTAGACTTGGCATCAGGAAGACTTGGATTCAAATTCTCACCCCCTCATGCCTCAGTTTCCTCATCTGTAAAATAAGAGGTTTAGATTCAATGACTTCTTCAGTCCTTTTCAGCTCTAAACCAATGATGTAGGGATCCATTAGGGTTCTATTTCCTCTTCTCTTCCCCTTTTCCTCTCAAACTGCATCAGTGAGGCAAACTCAGTAGGGGATTATCATTCATATATGTAACACTTGGAAAGAACCTTCTTTTCTAGTATTAAGTACTCCTTCCATTAACCCATGCCTTGTAATATTCTTCTATAAGTCCCCCATTGAAGATTTTGTTCTTTTAGCATTGGATTATGTCATGGCTACGTGTTTGTCCTATCTCAACAATGCTTGACATATATATGACATAAATGATATAAAATCCATATACTCCATCTGACAAAGGAAGAGAAGATGCAAATATAGAGATGCAGCCACTGAGACAAGTTCAAACTCTTTAGCAGGACAACATTAGAGAATTGGGAGGGAATAGTGAGAACCGCACTAGGTAGGCTCAAGAGATAAGGAAAGGACTCAACTGAGAGGTGAGGGAAGGATGATCCTGATTGTGAGAAGGACAGCTTGAAGGTGGAAGAGGGTATGACATGAGCAAAGGAAGGAGATATAAGGTGCATTTATCTTGATGCAATAGTCATTGGTGACACTTCTCTTATTTTCTTCCAGGTTTAAATGATTCAGCCTAAGCACACCTCTGCGCTTGCTTCTACTGGTAGAAAAACTTCCATCTGATAATTCTGTCTATAGTCTTCCTCATATGTTCCAAAGAGGAACCAATAAAGATTGAAGATGAAATGAATCTTGAGTGGTTTTGTACTGGGCTAAAAAATACATGATCCTAGTATTTATTGAGCCTCAAGAAATGGGCAATAGTGAAAGAAGAGGCAGGGATGAGAGAAACTCACAGGATTTAAGGGAAGAAAGTACTTATTCAGAGACAGATCTCAGTATAATGAAGGCAAAACAACTAAAGAATTATTTTTTAAAAATTCAAATTTGCAAAATTCAAGACATAACCTTAAATTGAGTACATAAATACAATCCTTTGGGCAGAAAGAACAAGGGAATGGTTTTGGAGTAGGTTGGGGAATAGACTTGAGGTTTCTTCATTCTTAGTCTGGGTAGTATAGCAATTCAGCACCCTCTGTCCTCTAGAAAAGTTGGGAGGATGAAGTGTTCATAGTACAGAGGACAGAGCACTGAATTTTGAGCCAGCAAATCTGAGTAAAAATTCTAGCTTTGACAAGTCATTTAACTTCTAGATCCCTGTTTTGTTATCTAAAAATTAAGAGATGATCTTAAAGGTCTCTTCCAGTTCTACATTCCACAACTCTAAATCACTTATTCCCCTCTGAGCTTTAGTTTTCTCATTAGTAAAATGAAGGGATTTATACTAAATGATCTTTGAGGTCCTTTTTTAGCTCTAAATTCAATGAAACATTTTAATCTATTTACTTCTGTTGCTCCTCTTTCTTTTCTCGTAAGATAACTGCATAACTATGAGCTTTCCCTAAAGCCTGGTCATGTGCCTTTTAGTTCTATATACTTGCCCTCAATATTCAGGGTTTCAACAATGACCTACATATTAGTGATTTCCAAGTATGTATCTCTAATGCAGTCCTGTCATCGAACCTCCAGTCCTATATCTCTGAATGCAATGAATTAATGAAAAGCAAATATTAAAGACTACATGCCAGGTACTACTAAGAGCAAGAAATACAGATACAAAAGCAAGACTGTTCCTGTCTTTAAGGAGATGACATTAGAATAAGGTGGGATTGTGGAATATCATTTTATTACACAATCTGTCATTTTTATTTTTGTTTTATTGGATTGTTTTATCCATTCACATTTAAAATTTTGAGGGTTGGGTTTATATTTTTCTCCATTTGTTTCTAATACCATGGATTACAATTCCCCCCCTCTTTATAAAGACAGTATTTTGTCTCCAGTTATTTTAGCTTAATTTATTTTAAGGCAACTCTGTTCTCACAGGCTTTTATCTCACTTTCAACTTCCCATCTCCCTGCCTCCTAGTTGGTACCTTTTCCTCATTTTAGAGTTTTGTTTAACTTCTTTCTTCCCTTTATCTAGTTATTTAATTCTTCCCTTCTTTTTTCCTCCCAGTTAAGTAGTCAAGTAAAATCCCCTTCCTTTCCTCCCCTTCAAGTTGTTTTCTTCATTAGTTTTGTAAAATTTTCTTATATATACTTTTTCCTTTTAAAAAACATGTTTCCCTTATTCTCTTCATTATTTGCTTTCCCTTTCTGTCTGTTTTGTTGATATTCTTTGATTCGTTATCCTTTATTTATTTAAACCCTCTTAAGTCTCAGTATTCCTCATGAAATTAGGTACATATTTTGGATTTCCTATTATAAAGAGTTTTTTTTTGTTGTTACTGCCTTGTTAGCTCTTGTCTCATATTCCCCCTTTTCTGTTGTGACCCAATAAGAATATTAGTTCCTGAAGGTGATAGGACAGAAGTAATGGCCCTTAGTAGGAATTTCCTTATATCTCTTACTGTTCAGTTCATTACTATCCTTTGCCTTCCCCATGATCACTTTTTCCCACTTCCCATGAAATTCCTCTGGGTCCATACTCTCCCTCTTTTCTGGCTGTCTATTACCCCCACAATATCTGATTATAAATTGGATAAGAAAACAAAACTTCACAATCTGTTGCTTACAAAAAACACACAATTAAAAAGCAAAGACATACCACATTAATAAAAATGAAAAGCTGGAACAAGATTTACTATGCATCAAGTCAATTTAAAAAAGGCAGGAATTATAATCAAACTCTCATACAAAGCAAAAACATAAATTCACAACATAAAGGGATAAAACAAGGAAACTACTGAATGCTGAAAGGAAGCATAGACAACAAACTATTATCAGTATTAAGCTCATATAACCTAAAAGTATTAACATCTAAATCAATTAAGGAAAGATTAGTTGAATTACAAGAATATATAGACACTAATACAATAGTGGCAAGTTGAACCAGTTGCTGGAGAAACAAGCTAAAAGACCTGATATCTTCTAAACTGTTTTTAAAAAACATGTATTTCTAAACATCATATGGAACTTTTACAAAACATATTAGGACACAGATATATTGCAAACAAATGTAAAAAGGCAGAAATTGTAAGCATATCCTTTACGGAATATATCAAAATAAAAATAGTAATTAATTAAGAAAGTACAAAGTCTTTTGTTAAAGACAGATCCAAATGGAGATTTAACAAAGAAATGCTAAATAATGAGTGAGTCAAAAAACAAATCACAGGAACAATAATTATATGAAAGCAGTAATGATGAAACAACATATCAAAATTCCTACTGGATAGCGAATAGAAATTTCTGAGATGTAGCTGAAGTAGTCCTCTGGAAACAATACATCCAACACTATACATTAGAAAAAGAATAAGAAAGGATTAAAGAACTGATATATTTTTAAAATTTAGAAAAACAAAAATAGACAAATCTAAAATAAACACCAAAGATATATTTTTAAAATTAGAAAAGAATTAGACAAACTGGCAATCAAAAATACTATATAAATGATAAAACTAAAGATGATTCTTTGAAAAGAACAATAAAATTAATAAACATTTATTAAAATGAAGAAAGCAGAAAATCAAATGAAAGAGGAACAACGAACAAGGTGAAATCACAACAAAACCAGAATTTTTTTTTTAAATCCAAACTTATTATACAGTTATTTGCTACCAAAACTGAGGATACAAAGAAATAAATAACTTCAAAATACAAAAATTGAAACAAAGAGAAGATCAACTATTTCATCTTACATAATACAAAGATCTTAAAAATCCAATCTCAGAAAAAGAAATGTACTAGCTTCCAAGGAACTATCAAAAGGGATAAGGGTTAGGGGAGGGGGAGAGGGGGTGGAGTTGTGATAGATTCATGGGAGAATTCTATCAAACTTTTAAAAATAGTAATTAGTAACAACACTAAAATTATTATGAAAAATTGGTAAAGAAAGCATTCTACCAGATTCCTTTTGGGGGACAAATATATTCCTAATACCTGAACCTGGAAGAAAAGATAACAAAATAGAACTATAGACTAACACCATTAACGAATATCAATTCAAACATATTAAATAAAATCTTGTCCAAACGCCTACAAAGATTCATCCAAAAAATTGTTCATCATGACCAAGCTAGACTCATATCAGGGGTATAAAGATGGCTCAACACTAAAAATAATGAACATAATTAATCATATTAAAAGCAAACATGCCCCAATAACAAGATAATTTCAATAGATTCAGAAAATTCCTTTGACAAAGAATAGCACTCATTTATACTTAAAAAAAGTATAGGCATAGAGGAACCTTTTTTAATATAAAAAAAATTATCTAAAACCAAAAGCAGCATCTTATACAATAGAAGTACATTAGAACCTTTTCAAAGAAATAGAGATATAAAGCAAGAATGCCACTCTCCCCCCTATTATTTATACTTCTAGAAATACTAGCAATAATAATAAAATAAGAGAAAGAAATTAAAAGCATAAAGCAAAATAGAGGATATAAAACTATCCCTCTTTGCAAATGTGGCTTACTTAGAAAATCCTAGAAAATCAGAAAAGATGCTAATTGAGTAATGGCTTTAGCAAAGTTTCAGGCTACAAAATAAATTTAAAATTCAACAGTATTTCCATATAATAATAATAAAATCTAAGTGGCAATGATATAAAGGAAAATCCCATTCCAAATAACTCCAAAGTGTATAAAGCATCTGGGGATCAGTACACCAAAACATACAAAAGACTTGTTTAGATTCAATTACAAAGTGCTTCTTAAAGAAATAAAGAACAACTTAAATAGTTGAAGGAATATTCAGTGCTTATGACTGGGTCATAAAAATATAATAGAAATTACAACACTACTAAAGTTAATTTACAATTCTAATATTATATCATTAAATAAAAATCTAGAATATCAAGGAAAATAATGAAGAGATAGAGATTTTAAAAAGGACTAGCACTTACAGACCTCAAATTATATTATAAAATAGCAACCATCAAAACATCTGGTATTTGTTAAAACTAGAGAGGTAGATCAATGGAACAGATTTTGTCAAAGGAGAATCAGAAGCAATGGAACTCAGCAATCCAGGGAACAGTAAACTAGGCAATATAAATTACTTAGGAAGAACTCCCTTTATAATTTAAAAAAACTTCAGGGAAAATTGGAAAGCAGTCTGGCAAAAAATTACTCTCAGAATAACAAGTTGAATTATATTTAATAATATATTTTAAATGAATTGTGACCTTAAAATTAAAAGCATACCATAAAAAAACAGAAGAGGAGCAAATCATACGATTTCAATAGCTATGGGTAGCAGATGTATTCTTTTTTATTTTTAGATGTATTTTATTGATTTCATTACACTTATTTCGTATTTCCCAATTACATGTAAAACATTAGCAATAATTTTTTAAAACTTTGAGTTTCAAATTCTCTCTCCCTCTAACCTCCTCCCCCCTTCTTGAAAACGCTAGTAATTTGATATTGAAAATACATGTGAAATCACACCAAACATATTTCCATATTTGTCATGTTGCAAGCACAAACAAAACAAGAAAAAAAAAGGTTTCTTTTTTTCAAAGAACTCTTCAATCTGTATTGAGAGTTCATTTCTCTCTCTGGAAGTGGATAGTATGTTTCATCATGGGTCTTTTGAAATTGTCTGGGATTATTGTCTTGATCAGAGTAACCAAATATTTCAAAGTTTGGAGATAAATTTTTAACCAAACGAGGTATAGAGGCAATAAAAACGATAAAATATATAACCTATTTTTTTGCACAAAAATTGTTTCTATTACATGACATTTAAAAGCTTCTGCACAAACAAAATTCATCTAGGATAAGAAAGGAAGTGGTAGAAGGTGGAGTGGGAATTACATAAAATTTCTTTAGCAATGGTTTTGTATCCAAGATATATAGCAATATATATATATAAGACCAAAGACCGTTCCCAATAGACAAGTGATCAAAGGATACAAATGAGCAGTTAGTTCTCAAAAGAATTGCAAATTATTAACCAGTACATGAAAGAATGCTCCAAATCACTAGTAAAAGAAATGCACATCAAAGTAACTCTGAAGTTTCAACTCACACTCTAAAAATTGACAAAGATGACAAAATATGGGAATTGTCCATATTGGAGGGCTTATAGAAAGATAGGTAAACTAGTGCATAGTAGGTGGAACTGTGAAGCAGTATAATCATTTTTGAAAGCAATATGCATAGAAAGGGACTAAAATGTCAATAACCTTTTGACCCAGAGACTTCACTACTAGGATTATACCTGAAGAGACCAATATAATAAGAATACACCAAAATATAGTAGCACTTTTTTCTAATCATAATCAGGAATAAAATAGATGTTTATCAATTGGGAGAATAACTAAGTAAATTACCATGCATGACTGTAATAGAATATTACTATGATATAAGAAATAATTAATACAGCAAAGCATGAAAAGATCTACATGAACTGAAGCAGAATGAAAAAGCAAAATCAAGAAAGCAATATACACATTGACTATACCAATATAAATGGAAAGAACGAGCATAAAAAAATCAAAATTGAATGTTGTAAAATTACGGAGAACAAGTTGTCTGGAAAGAAGGAATATGAGAAGATACTGCCATTCTACCTCTGCAGAGATAGGACCTTATTATTTCCTCTTCTTTCCCTTAAAGAATTTTGTTTGTCTTATGAGGGGAAGAAAGAGGAATACTGGTGGAAATTATAGTGATATAAAAAAGACATCAATAAAAACTTATTTTTAAGAAATTTAGCAGTTCAGAAGAGGAGAAAGGACAATAGCTGGATGGGAAAGAAAGCTCTTTAAGAATTGAACAGAGCAGCCCATGCAGTTAAGATGTAAAGGATACCAGTGGAGGAAAAAAGAACAAAGTTGAGGATTCTTGAAGAAAGGAGTCAAAGGCATTAGAAAAGGGATTGCCGTCCTGAAAATAGTGGTATTTCTTCTCTGACCTGATAAAAGAAGAAAGTAGGTGATGATGCTAAAAAGTTGAGAGTTAATGTTAAGAAGCTTTGAGTAGCCGAAGAGGAAATGCTGGAGGATCTCACATCAGATTGCTGAGTGGGGTGTAAAGCACTGATCAAATGTAAGAAGGAAGAAAAAAATGGAAACAATCAAAATGAGGAATGAGACAGTAAGAGTTGGATGGAAGGATTGTAAAGCACCAATAAAGGTCCAGATGAGGTTACCATAATGTTTCTAGTAGGAGAAATCAGCTTAATTGAGGAATTTTCTTCAGCAACATTAACTGTGGAGGAAGAAAAAAGCAATCATAAAGTAGAACACTGCCTTCTAAGAGACAGGAGGACACATGATTACCTTTTGGTTGGTACTTAGTCCAAATTGGGTGGTACCTACTCTGCCAGCACCAATTGTGAATTTAACCTTTAATCAGCCCTTCTAATGATCAGCTTATCACCCATGGGTGATACAATCACTAGGGAGACACAGGTATCACTGATGCCATCACTAACTAGTTTTACCAACATCTATTAAATCCTATGTCAACATATAACTTGGGTAGGGTCCTAGATCTTTCTTGCTGTCCCCTACCTGAAATTTTACTCTCTTTTATATTATTTTATTTTTGATACTGGGACTCTATTTCAACCAAGTTGGAAGTGCAATGACCACTCACAGGCTTAATACGATGCTGAATAGTATAGAAGATATAACCATCATTTTGCATCCTAGACATGGTCTTTTTAGGCATGGACTCTTAGGCAGCTTGGTTAACCTTCTATTTCTGGGCACTCACAAAATTAGTGACAGACTTAGTTTGGACATCTGATCAACTTTAGCCCTACTGAGGCTTAGAACTCCTAAATTCAAGTGGTCCACTAAGTCTCAGCTTCCCCCAGTATCTGAGATTACAGGTACCATATTACCTATCTAACCTGCCTTTCTTAAATATTCACATTTAAATTCCTTAGAACATCCTGGCTTCCCAGTTCATTATTCTCTTCAACCACCATGACCATTTTACCTCAGCCATCTCAGACTTCATCATCACTAAAAACTGTAGCAAGTCCATCATTTTAAACTGCAAATCCCCTCTCTGATCATAACCTCTTGTCCTTTCCCTCTATTCCACTAAACCTAGTTTTCATTTTCGGCATATTCTGCAGTCATTCCATCTACCTACTCAATTTTTTTTATCTTTTCCATATTTATTGTAAACTTATCTGAAATTATTAATTACTACCTTGATTTTTTAATTTAGCTGAAGATTTTTCTCTTCACAACATTTTATCTCTACATGAATCTTTGTTTCAAATGTGTTTCTAGTAAACGACATTTTTGGATTGTTTTCTAATCCAATTGGCTTTCCTCTTTTGTTTTGTGGATGAGTTTATGCCATTTTTATCCATTCAGTTCTCCTACCCTCTCATTTCATCAACCCTACTCTGGCTTCCTATCATTGCATTAATGCACTTTAAAAAAATTTTTTTATAAAGAACTTAAAAATCATTAACAAACACATACATTTTAGAACACAAAGAAGAAAAGATAATTTCAGAAAAAGTGAACTTCTGTTACATATAGTTTGTACTTTAAAAGCATATATTAAATTTAACAAAGTAGCAAAGTTTCCTGGTCTATCTCTGCCCCTTCTGAATGTCTTTTGTTTCTTCTAGATATCATGTTTTATTAATTTCCTTTTCCTTTTATGTGTATTTTTATGTCTTTGTCACTAATCTCTAATTCATCTCCTACATGATAAATAATCATAATATTGGTCAGATCTCTGATGTCTTTAAAAGTTATTTTCCTTACATTATTATCGTCATAGTATAAACTATTCTCTTAGTTCCACTAATTTTATTCTTTATCAGTTCATATACGTCCTCTTAAGCTTCTCTGAATTTTTTTATATTCATTGTTTGAATACAATAAAATTTGCTAACATTCATATAACAGAATGTGTTTAGTCCTTCCCCCAACTGGTAACATTGAAAGGTTGAGTGACTTTCCTAGGATGTCAGAGGTAGTCCTTGAATCCAGGTCATCCTGAGTCTAAGCCTAGTTTTAGCCACTACCCTGCTTCCTTTCAGTATATAATTGTAATAAATAATGCCACTGTACCCCAACCCCAAGCACTTCCTCCTTCTTTCCCTTCCTCCCTTCTTTCCTTTCTTTCTTCACTTTTTTTAAACATCTCTATCACTACCCACTAACTTACCCTCCTCCATAAATGTCTTTCTCTGGTAACAAATAAATATAGCCAGGCAAATTCAACAAATACATAGTTTAGATGCCATGGTGCACTGGAAATAGAGTTGACCTTGGGCAAGTCAATTAACCTCTCCAGGCCTCAGTTTCCTCATCTATAATTCTGTGATCATATGAAAATAACTTATTCAGGTTTCTAATATTGAAAATAAAAGTAGACACTTCAGAATGCCCCAAAATCCATTTATTAGGAACACAAGGAAATGTGTGTATTTACAATAAATATTATATGTATATATTAAATATAGACATATAGAAGTTTGTATATATAATCACATGGTCCTAGGACACTGGAAAATTCCTATGGAAAAGGAAAATTGTGACCTTACAAAAAACCATAAGAATTCTGTCCACATAGTATTGAATGAATACTGCTCATGCTTTGGAAATGTGAAGGCAAGTTCTCTTAATAGTGTATGGTAGCAGAAACTTAAATAATAGCAAATAAAATAAAACAAGATATCCAACCCTAATCTTTTTCCTGAACATCAGTCCTTAGCCAACTGCCCGCAATACATCTCCAACTGAATGTCCTGTCTGAATCTCAAATGTCATATGTAAGAAAGAGAACTAATTATCTTGTAGGCCTTTCTCCATATTTCCCCGGTTTTGCTGAGGATATAACCAGCCCTCGGGTCACAAAGGTTTGCCACTTCAAAGTCATGCCTGATTCTTCCCTATCTCTAGCCTCCTACATCTGACCGGTTGCCTAGGCAATTACTTCCACAATATCTCTCCCATTCATTCCCTTTTCAGTGCTTACATGACCACTACTCTAGTTTAGGCCCTAATCATCTCTCATTCAGACTGATGTAATAGCCTCCCATTGATCTCCCTTCTTTCATTCTCTTGCCTTCCCAATCTATCCTCCCCTCAGTGATTGAAATAGTCTTGGATCTGACCATGTCAATTTCCCTACCAAAAATCTTCAGTGTCTCCCCTCAGCTTGGCATGTAATATCCTCCACAATTCGACTTCAGGCTACATTTTCAGACATTTCACATTACTCCTCCTCATACACTCAACATTCCAGCCAAATTGGCCACTAACTGTTCTGCAGACTCCACATTCCTTCTCATACTTCTGGGTCTTTGCTCAAGCTCTTCCCTGCTTAGAATGCACAGCCTCTGGAATTCTACCTTTTAGAATCTTTTGCTTCCCTCAGGATTTAGCTCAGATCCCACTTCTGATGGAAAGGCTTTCTCTGAGCACCCACGGTTAGCGTTCTTCCTCCCTGACTGGCTTTGGATTTAACTACCTGTACAATGCTGCATCTCCTTATAGTGGGAATGTTTCATTTGTTTCTTTGTATCTCCATCTAACACATAATGAGACTTAAGTATTTATTACATTGTGGGTTTTTTAAATCGAATCTTTAATCTCTTCCTATCAACACCTTTCAAAAACAAGTTCCCATCTTTCCTATCATTAAAAAAATTTTTTTATTTGACTCTGCCTTCCTCTCATACTATCACAGCATATTTTTCCTCCATGTCTTGTATAAACTGCTAGAGTCATCTACATTCATGGCTTCTACTTCCTTAGTTACCAGTGATTTCTCAACTGCTAAATCCTTTCCTGCTGGCTTCATTGTATTGTGTCTTTTTATACTATTGATCAAACTCTTCTCCCTCTTTCTTTAGCTTCTGTAACACTTCTCTCTTCTGGTTCTCTTTCTCTCTCTTTCTCTCTCTGTCTCTCTTTCTCTCTCTCTCCCCCTCTCTTCCTCCCTCCTTAACCTCCCTATATCCCTCCCTGTCCATTCCTCCCTCCCTTCCTCCCTTCTCTTTTACTCCCCCTTTTCTTCCCTCCCTTCTCTCCTTTCCTCCCTTGCTACCTCCCCCCTCCTCTCTAAGCAAAGGTATACTGTAAGGTTCTATCCTCTTTTTTCTTCTCTGCTCTCTTAATGATCTTATCTATTTCCATAGGTTTGATTATCTCTCTGCAGATGACTCTCAAAATACACACACAGGCATAGCATAATTCACATAATGTATACACACACACACACACACACACACACACACACACATTGCACCAAGACTTCTGAGGCCCCCTATATATATATATATACATGTATATATATATATATATATATATATATATACATGTATATATATATATATATATATATATATACATATATATATATATATATACATTATATAGATATAGACATAGATATATACACATACACACACACATATATATACATACATATAAATAGATAGGCAGTTAGGTGGCACAGTGGATACTGGACCTGGAATCAGGAAGACCCGAGTTCAGATCTACCCTCAGATATTTACAAACTGTGTGACTTTGTGTCACTTAATCTCTAGTTTCCTTGGCTGTATAATGAGGATAATATAATATCTACTCCCTAGGGTAATTGTGTAGATAACTGAGATGATACTTGGAAAGAGTTTCGCAAACCTTAAAACATTATTTAAGTGCTAGCTGTTATTATCATTATGTGATATGTTGTATTTGCATAGATACAAATATATATTTATGTATATTTACATAATACACGAGTATATGAGCTATATATATGAATATAGGAGCTAACTCCTATTGAATCTGTTGGATCCTGTTGATCTCGAATTCAACACATCCAAAACACAACTCATGATTTTTACCCCTAAACTCTCTTTCTCTAAACTCTCCCTAATTCCATTGAGGGGACCACAGCCCTCATGATACCTTAGGTTCATCACTAGAATTTTTTTTAACTCTTTCCACTTTTTTTCCTAATATTTAAACACTTCTCAAGTCTGATAGATTCTATTTATAGATAGTTTGCTCTCATTTTTTACTTTTTTTTACTCACATGGACACCACTCTAATTCATTTTAAGTATCTCCTGCCTGTATTATCATAACTACCTGTTTGCTTTCCCTTTCTCCAGTCTCTCTCCTTTCACCAATAAACCAATCAATAAGACTTTAATATACTCTGGCTATGTCCTAGGTATGGTGTTAGCTGCTGAGATTAGAAAGAATTAAATATCCCTACCCTCAAGGAGCTAACATGCAATCTGAGAAGAAAAGTACATATATAATAAGTTCATGCAGATAAAATATAAAAAGAATAAACAATTTATTGTAAAATATGTAAAAAGAATAAACATTTAATGAAAAATAGGGAGGGAGAGTATTAGCAACTGAGGGAATTGTAAAAGACTTCGTATAAATATGAACTCATATGAGATATGGACTCAAGAGACAGCTAGTCTTAACAACTAAGAGTCAAGAAGTATAATGGAGCAGGCCCTAGGAATCGGGCTAAGCAGCCTGGCTAATATGACATGTCATACCTAAGGGAACCTTTGTGAGTACAACATAAGGAGACAAAGTCTTTCGAGACCTAGTGGTATGAGTTATCTTTACCCTCAGTATTAACCCTAGTATTTGACATACATACCTCATCATTTTACTCTAAATTTGAGCTCACATTTCCCATAGACATATGTATTTGTGGCAGAGTATGCTCTATATTTAAGGAGAAGGTGTTTTATAATTACTGTTTTTACTATGACATTTTAGCAAATGCCCTTGCTAAGAGTTAATTGTGTTTATGGGCTGACTGTTAATGAGAAGCACACATATTATATTAGAATTGTATTATGTAATTTTATACATATATATTATTTATAACAATAAATTATATATTATATGTAACATAATAATATTATATTATTAATGTATTACATAAATAATATTTATGTAATTGGTATTATATTAGTTACATACATTAATAGTTATAATAGCCAACCTTAGAGCACTTCTAGAACCTGAGAGAGCAGCCATCTGGAGATCAAACTTATACATATTCCCTGAGATGGGGCTATACATATACAAAGAAAACCAAAGTATATACAAAGTAATCAGTGTGGGGAAGGGGTATAGTACAGGTCTAATATGAAGGTCAGTTCAAAGCCAAGTTTAAATAACTCTGCTTAGCATGAAAGGTTTTCTATAAACCATACTACCCTATATTTCTGGCCATATCTAATATGCCTGTCCTTGTATTCTAACTGATTGGAATACTCTGCCTAGCAGATATATGAATTATACAAACTGAAACTTTTTCTGAATTATTACTTATGCCTAGAATAACATCACCATCCCACCCCTACCAATTCCACTAATTGTCTACCTGTCTTTTAAAACTTAAAGCCAGAAAGGTTTCACTGATCAACCTGACCACTAACAATAATAACTTCCCCAACTCTCAACCCCAAACCCTACATAGCACTGTGTTTTCTAATTACGTGATGCATTTAGTTTGTATTTTATAGCTATCAGTGTTTGTGTCTCATCTTCCTCCTGGATTGTAAAGTCTACGAGGACAAGGACCAAGTCTTATCTAAACTTCATTACTCTCTCAATGCCTCGCACAGCAGAGTCCAAACAGGAAGCACCTAGTGTTGTATATGAAGGATTCAGTGTCTTTGTCTGGATGAAAAGGTCAGTGTTTTTGTGTCTGAAAGGGGATATGTGTGTCAGTCTGAATGGGTCTATGTGTGTCTATGGGGCAATCAGTTTGGTTTAACTGAAGGGTTCACTATACGAATGTTTATGTAAAGGGACTATTGTCTATCTTATGGTATCCGTGTTTAAGGAAGTCAATGTGTCTATATAAGCAGGTCAAAGTGTATGTATGTTTCAGAAAGGTTTAGTGTGTGTCAGTGTATATATATCACTACGTGCATGCCTGCCTGAAATGGTCTGTATATGTTTCTCTAAGGAGTTTACTAAATGTTAGATTCCATTTAATGTCATCAGTATGCTTGTACTTGAGGTGGAAAATGTGTGTGTTAGAGAGTGTCAGTATGTGGAGTGTGTGTGTGTGTGTGTGTGTAGATGTATCTACAAAGGGGTGGAGGGGTAGGATCATTGAGTATCTGTAGGAAGGACTCTAATGTGCATTTCTGTCTATATGTGAGGGCTTTAAGCCCTCATGTATGTCATATAATGGGCAAGATAGTGTGGGTGGGTTTGTCTGATGGATTCATTATATATTTGTGTCTTAGAGAGTCAACATATATTTATATGAAGTAATAAAGGTATGTCTATATAAGAAGAATCAGTGAATTTGTGTCTGAGGAAATTATTGTATTTTTACAGGACATTCCTATATATGAAGGGATCAGTATATAGCATCTGCCTGAGAGGTCAGTATGCTTAGGGGCACACTGTATTAGTCTACATGACCACAGTATGTGTTACGTTGTATGTCCCAGAGGGAACTGTATATTTGTCTGCATACATACACCAACTACCTCAAACAATAATTCTTATTCAAATGGACAAATATGAATACAATAAACCCTTTGGACAGGCTAATATACACCAATGACCTAAGATAATCACATTGACCCTTTTCAGATATAAACTTATATTTGCATATACATATGTATATATAACTGCATCAGAAAAATAAGACATTGAATCTTGTCATCTGAACAAACATCTTAGATAGATGTAAATAAATTACATATGAATGAATTAAATAAATTAAAAGACAGTTGTAAAGTATTTACTATATGCAAAAATCACTGTGCTAAATGCTAACCAGCTGTCACCAACTGAGAAATAAACCCAAGAACCCTTTAAATGGCATCATATCCCACTACCTGCCCTGCTTCTAGTCCACCCCTTTTCCCCAACTACTACCAAGAGCAACTGCCAACTGCAGGCAAGCCATGCTAACTGAAGCAATGACAAAGACAGGAGGCAGCATGTACCAAGAGGCTTGCTGTACACAAGAGCCCCAGGAATAGCATCACCCCCAAGGCCATGAGCCCTGCTTCCATTCTAGCTCCACAACCAACTCCCAGGAAAACAAACTTAGGGAGACTCAACTTGCAAGGCATACCTTAGGCCATTCCCAGTTGGGCTGACTGACATGCAATCATGAATACATGAGCCTCTATTCTTTGTCTTTTTGTATAATGCCCTAGTACACAGTGAATGCTGAATAAATGATCAATATATCTATGTGTGCTTTCCTGTTCTTAGGTGAAGAAGTATGGAAGACAGCCATGATCTTGTGAGCTTCAAAATCTCTGAAGAGCCACCAAGGGTCCAGGAACTGGATTCTATACCAGAGTTTGTCAGCAGCTGAGCCCAGTGAGGCACCAACACATTCCTGAGGATTAACCTGCTTGACCCAGCACAGCAGGGAACCCACGGTGTAGTCAAGATACTGAATCATTGCAAGCAATGGATTGACTCTCTCCATTGGCTATACCAGTTTTGGAAGCAAATTTTTTAGGTTCCATTTCACACTCATCAGATTAGCAAAGATGACAAGAAAAATGAAAACGTTAGAGGGACTTGGGGATGATAGGGACATTAATGCACGTTAGTGAATCTGTGAATTGGTACAGATATTCTGGAAAGCAATTTGGAATTATGTTTAAAAAGTTACTAAACTGTGTATGCCCTTTGACCTAGTGATAACATTACCAGCACTATAGCCCAAAGAGTTCAAAGAAAGAGTATGTATGTATACAATATATATGGCAGTACTTTTTTGTGGTAGCAAAGAATTAGAAATTAAGGGGGTCCTCATCAGTTGGAGGATAGTTAAAGAAATCATGGTATAGGAATTCAATGAAGTTGTCTTTGCCAGAAGAAATAATAAAAGGGATGATTTTAGAAAAATCTGGGAAGACTTGTAAAAACTGATGAGCAAAAAAAGTAAAGTGAGCAGAAACAGAACAGTTTATAGAATAACAATACTGTTAAAACAAACAGCTATGGAAGACTTAAGAATTCTGAGCAGTGCAATCAACAACCATTCCAGAGGTACAATAATGAATCATGCTACCTACCTCCTGACAGACACATATTTTTGGATATGGCCATTTGGAGATTGTTTTGCTTGAGTACATCTATTTGTTAAAAGGATGTTTTCCACTTGACAGGTTAGAAGGGGCACAAAGAAGAGAAAATTAATTGTTAAGTTTTTAAATTTTTAATTTTAAAAAGGAAATTAACTTAGTGTGGCTGATGCTTTGTAGCATTTGTAGTATAGTTCACTTTCCTCAGGTTCAGAAGTGATAGAGTAGGAGAAATGCGTTGCAACTTTGGTTCTTGCAATATCTTTTCATCACATATCTCTGTAAAAGCTAATTTATTTCAATTGGTTAAAATGATAGTGCAGTGCCAATCACTAGGTCAATGGGTGGTTAAGGGTAGATACCAATTGGCAGAACTCACATGATATTGAAGAGAAAGCTAGTAGATTGATATTGGAAAGAACACAGTGGATAGGGAGCTCAAGTTAGTAAAATTATAAAGACAATTACAACCTCTCCAGGTTATCCCTGAAACCATAAGGCAAAGATGTAGCTATTTAGTTATCTGAGCATCTGACTCATCAGTGAAAGTGGGAGTTGGGATAAAGACCCCCTAAAAGTCTATAAATCTTGATACATTTGTAGGTGCTTTAAGGGATTGTGTGTGTGTGTGTGTGTATCTTTCTGAAGGCATTGGTGTATATATTTCTAGTGGATCAGTAAGTAAAGGAGTCAGTGTCTTTGTCTTATTTGGCCATTGATGGTGTTCAATGTATAAGTCAATGAAATTCATTGTATTTGCGACAAGAGGATCAGTGTATGTTTCTATATGATGCAGCCAATGTTTCTGTCCCTGTCAAGAGGGGCTGGATGAGAAGTCAGTATGTCTGTCTAAGTGCTCAGAATGTGTATTTCAGGTGGATACTATGTATGTGTTTGCATTTGTGTCTGTGTGTGTGTACATATACCTATCTCCTCAATTCTACCTCCCCCTTAAAAATTGGGTATCACCCAAGGTTCTCTCATTTGCCCTTAAAAAAAAACCTCTGTACTCTTTCCTTTGATCATATCATACACTTCTGTGTCACTCTGCAGAAGACTCCCAGATGTATCTACCCCACCTTCACACACACATAAACACATACATATCATCATCATCACCACCACCACCATCATCACTGTCACCATCATCATCATGATCTCCATTCCTTTATTTCCAATTGCCTACCTTTACATTTAGATGTCCTACCAAAACCTCAAACTTAACATATCCAAAATTAAATTCATCTTCATTTCCAAACCTCTTTCTTACCTTACCTTCTTAATTTTTGTTGAAGTCACCATTGTCTTCAGTATCATTACTCAGGGTCACCTTGGAATTGTCTTTAACTTTCTTCCTTAATCCCTCTCCAATGTTCAATTCAATCCAACTAGTATTTATTAAACAACTATGATACAAAAGGCATTATTCTAGGCATTGGGATACAAAGACAAAAATGAAAAATAGGTCTTGCCATCAAGGAGGATATTACATTTAAAAGATAAGTTTATGTAAGAAAGTGTGAGGAAAGAAAGAGCAGCAGGAAGATCAGGAAAGGCTTCCTAGCAGAGGTGCATTCCAGGTATGTAGGATAGTCTATACAAAGAGAGAGGCAAGAAATTGCCAAACTCCAAGAGAAAACTGTACTTCAAATAAATGTACTGAGAGAAACAATCTGAAAGCAGGTAAAAGGCAAAAGTACTGACTAGAGGTAGGAATAACCATGATACATTGCTGTCCATCAATTAATTTAATTGTTGTTGTTTAATCATTTTCCAGTTATATCTGACTCTTGGATTTTTGTGTATTTGTTTGTTTTTTGGCAAAGATACTGGGGAAATTTGCCATTTCCTTCCCCAACTCACTTTATAGAAGAGAAAATGGAGGCAAACAAGGTTAAGGGACTTGCCTAGGATCACACAGCTAATAAATACCTGAGGTCAAATCTGAACTCAGGAAAAAGAGTCTTCCTGACTCCAACTCTGGCATTTTACCTATTGTGTCACAGAGGTTTGAAGCATATATCTGACAAACTCTAAAGCAGAGAATTGTTTGGGCACTGTTAGGTGTAAGCCTAAAGAGAATACCCAGTTCAGGTTAAATTTTAGGATGAAATAAAGCACTTGTAATACATTGAATAATTAACAAAACTTTATCTGAACAAAGCAAGTATATATAACAAAGAGGTAGTGACACTAAGCTTGTACAGGTAATGCCTTCCTGGAAACACATCTGACAGGGAGGGCAGGGTATGGTGACCTGAATGATCTTTAGACAATTTTGTCACTGTTTAGTGAAAACTAATCACTGTTGCACTCTTGTTAGGGGAGGAAGGGGAAATCATAGCAGATGTTGGTCCTATCATAAGCACTGTGGGAAAATTACATATATAATCAAACAAGGTATTCCATCTTCTGACACCAAGCATTCTCACTGGCTCTCTCTTCTCATCTCTGTCCTTTGCTTTCCCTGGATTCGTTCAAATCCCAGCTAAAAATCCTACCTTCTACAAGAAACCTTTCCCAATCCCCCTTAATTCTGGTGCCTTTCCTCTGCTGATGATTTCCAATTTATTCTATACATAGCTTACTTATAAATAGTTGTTTGCACATTGTCTCCTCATTAGATTATGAGCTCCTCAAGAGTAGGAAGTGACTTTTACCTTTCTTTTATATCCCCAATAGTAGGATGGGTCTGGCACATAGTAGACACTTAATAATGACTGATTGATTGTATTGTAGCTGATAAAAATGTGCACTCTGGATTTATCAACCTAAGGTAGAGATTGGTCACTATCCATAAGGCACAAATTTGAGGCATTAGAAGCAATAGGAGAAGAAAGGAGATTAGAAGATGAAAAGCTGAAGATCAGAAGAATGAAGGTATACAATAGTCACCTGAAGAGAGAAACAAACCAGAGAAGAGTCAGATGATAAAGGCATCTGCTTCAGGATGTCAGTTGTGGGAACTGACTAAAGGCCGGCAGGCTCTGCAGTTGCTTGAAAGCCCATTGAAGCAGAACTCTGCTGCCATGTGGAGAGCTGGCTGAGTTGATTGCTCTTTAGCCCCATCTAGAGCTCAAGAGTTTACTGAGGGCAGAAAAGCCCTGCAGATGCCCTGGGAGCTGATTGGTGGAAAACAAAATCCTTCCCTCATGTGAAGGAAGAGTTGATTGGGCTAATTGCCCTCTATCGCCATCTACAGACTATAGAGAGGAAACATCTGAGGGGCTTGTCAGTGGTGTCCTCTACTATCCTCTACCATCTGAAAGAAAGATATTCTTTAAAACCCCAGAGAACATGACCAAGGAACTTTTCAGTTCTCATACTTAAAGGAGTGCTTATCTCTAAAATATATTCATCACTCAGCCTTATAAGTCCTTAAGGTTACCATTTCAGTGAAAGAGTGTACTACTATTACTATTACTATTCTTTGGTGGCCAAGAAGAGCAGAGAAATCTTGCAGAAGATCATAGAGGAAGGCTCAGAAGAGAAGCAGAAGAACATATGATACAGAATAGAATTCTGGGGTCCAGAGTTACTCCAACCACATGTGCCTCATAGGTAGATTTTTGTAACAGTTTATCCACTCTTCCCCGCCAGACACTGCTTCCATTGGTGAGCAGTCTATACCTTTTACAATTTGATCTTCCTCAAATAATTCCTCAAAAAAAAGTGCCAAAACTTGAAGTTTACAAGAGATGGGTCTGAATTCAACCTTGGATAACTACAAGCTATGAGACCCTGTGTAAATTACTTAATGGCTGGTTTCCTCATTTGTAAAATAGGGTAATGGTACCTTTTGTTATTGTGAGATAATGCATAGAAAACCTTATACATTTTAAAATACTGTTTAAATTTACAATTTTTCATATTACAGAGTTTATGGAATGCTAAGCTGAGGAGACTATACTTTAGTAGGCAAACTCCTCAAGGTTGGCTACAATTTGGTTCAAACTTTCTTTCATAACATTGCTTATCAAATAATTTGTTTCAACAAAATCTGAGTTATTTTTTCTTTTACCCAGCTAGGCCGTTTTCCTAATTCTGCCTTTTGCAAGAGTTTCACCATACTTGGATTGAACTCCCCCAAATCAAACATCTCCTTTTCCCTGAATCCTTCCCAAATACATCCGCCAGTCCACTCCTATGCAAAAGACTTCTCTCCCTTCTCAGATTTCTCATTCCCTTTACCGGGGCCTTTCTTATCACCTCTTGCCTTGTAACATAGTTACCACCTGACGTATTTATCTTCCTTTGCATTTCACATAGTGAGCTCCTTACTAGTAGTATTGCTTCTTTGTATCCTTTTAAGTCATTTTTCTCCCCAGTAGTGTCCTACACCATTTGTTTTTCTTTGGCAAAGACACTGGAGTAGTTTGCCATTTTCTTCTCCAGCGCATTTTACAGATGAAGAAACTGAGCCAAAGTTAAATGACTTGCCCATGTTCACAGCTAGAAAGTATCTGAGGTCGCCTTGGAACTCAGGCCTTCCTTACTCCAGACCAGGAGCTCTTGCCCCCTTAAGGCCTTGCAAACAGTAGGTCTCCAATTTGGGAGCTGGGGAATCTGTGTTCAAATCCTAGCTCGGCCACTTTCCCCCTCCTTGGCCTTAGCCAAGTCATTTCACTTCTCTGGACCTCAGTTTCGTCATCTGTAAAACGAGGAGGCGGGACCAGATGACGTCTACAGTCCCTTCCAATGGAGACAGTCCACGACCTCCATGTTGAGTGAAAGAATAAATGAAGGAAGGAAGGAATGAAGGAGCAAAGTAATCAATGAAAGGTTAAAAGTACAAATGGGAGCTCGTCGCGTGTACAGGACGAGGGTAAGGCCAGGGCCCGCGGGGTTAAGCCGAGGGCAGACCCGCCACGCGCACCCATCGAGGCGGGGGGCGCGGCGCAGCCGGCTGCCGGAAGTCGCGCGCGGTCTCTTCCGGCGCGGGGAGATGACGCGCAGGCCGGGCACTTCCTGGTTGAGCAGCTCACGGCGGAGCCCCTAAGCGGGCACGGCCGGGGGCCGGCGGGCGGGCAGGGATGCACCGGCGCGGGGTGGGCGCCGGCGCCATCGCCAAGAAGAAGCTGGCCGAGGTGACTCCCCGTTCGGGCTCCCCCATCCCACCTCACCCTCCCAGGCTGGGCCTCTCATCCCCGTTTCCGGCGATCCCCAAATCCGGCCTCTGCCCCCTCACGTTCTGCTTTTCTGGTGCCGGTTACCCCAAGCTGGGAGGGGAACCCGAACCCCAAACTCCTCGTTCTCAGGTTCATGCTGATGTCATTCTCCCACAGGCCAAGTATAAAGAACGGGGCACTGTCCTGGCCGAGGACCAGCTGGCCCAGGTGAGCTGGTTGGGGTCCCAAGATCACAGAGTCTGAAGCTGGAGGGGACCAGGGAGGTCGTTTGGCCCAAGGCCTTTTTACGGATGAGGACCAGGTTTTTCATCCAAGTCCTCTAACTCTGAAGCCTGGACACTTGCCACCACAGCAGGGGAGGGGGCTGATTTAGCCCGCTGCTACATGCTGAGAAGTGGAGAGTTCCAGGGTTCAGCCTTTTGCTTTCATCTGACTCCCCAAAAGGAGACGCTCAGGGCAACTAGGTGGCTCGGAGAAGATCTCGATTCAAATCCTGCTTCAGAAACCCCGGGCAAGTCATTCAGCTTTCTCCCCCCTCCCTCTAAAAAGGGGAACTCTGAGCTCAGCCTTTAAAATTGGGAGAAGCAGTGACAGAACATTCAGGTTCAAAAAGACGTAGGCAAGTCAGTTTTCTTATCATTATTTGTCATTCATTTTCTCATTATGAAGATTATAAGGTTATGGGGAAGGAAGTAGATAATATGGGGGCGAGAGGGATTTGTACATTTCCTAATATGTAAAGACATTATTAAAGTGATAGACACGTATTACTCATAATTACACACATACAGACACACAGAAGTACTCACAAAAGTATCATTAACTTTGCAAGCCAGAGATACTGTAACACATATATGAAACAAGCCATTTCTAATCATCTTCATAAGTTATTTATATGTGAATTTAAGGTTTGCAAAGCCCTTAACATGTTACTCCCTTAGTTCATGCCTAAATTTAGTGCTTCCTCAACTTATTTCACGTATCTGAAATATTTCCTTACCAATTGAATCTCATTTCTTATAACAAGCCAGAGGTTCATTTTTTCCCATGGCATTTAGATAAGAGTAAAGAAGAGGAGGAGAACAGGTAAGAGAACAGAAGATGGACACTTCTAGGTGCTTTCAGCCTTTCCTCAGTCTCAAGGTCAGGAGTCTAAATGTTAACCCCTGCCTGTTGCTTAACTGGGCCACCTTTCACATTCCCTTGTGTCCCTTCCACAGATGTCAAAGCAGCTGGACATGTTCAAGACCAACTTGGAAGAATTTGCCAGTAAACACAAGCAAGAAATCCGGAAGAATCCTCAGTTCCGGTTGCAGTTTCAAGACATGTGTGCCACCATTGGGGTTGACCCCTTGGCCTGTAAGGCATTACCCCTAGGGGTTCCACTACACCTCAGAATTTCAGGAGACTAGGGTATCTGTAAGAGGTTATTATTAATTGAGTAACTTATAGGGAGAACCAGAGGTTTTCTCTCTTAAAAGAGCTCTTCAACAGATGAGGAAGGGACAGTTCCTGGCCTGAAGAAAATTGTCACTTTAATAGAGAAAAAATAGATTGTGGTGTAAATTAGGTGGGTTGTTTGTCATTACTATTTATGAATTATAATCAGATTTTTTTTTTAATATCATCCCTTCATTCCTTTTCCTCAGTATCTTCCAAGTCACTTCTATCCATCTGTATTTGTATGGTCACAGAAGGCAAACTTATTTCCACATATGTCTAAGCCATATAGTATTAGGAAGAGACATCTACTATGTTCATGTAGTACATTCCAAGCCAAGTAGAAATAGTTTTTTTAAATTATCTTTGCCCCTTTGCTTATGTAATAGTGGGGACCACCATATATGTGTTGAAGGGTTGAGTAAAGAAATGAGCAGGAGTTAAAGAAAGGCTTCTTATAGGAGAAAAATTTTGAGGAGCAGGTTGTAGAGTAGCAGAATCACCTTGACTTTTCTGCTTTCTTTCTTTAGCTGGAAAAGGATTTTGGTCTGAGATGCTGGGAGTTGGAGATTTTTATTATGAACTGGGTGTACAGATTATTGAGGTGTGTCTGGCACTGAAGCATCGGAATGGAGGTAAGGACTTCCACTGGGAACACTTAGGCTACTTTCCCTCCCAGGTTCATCTCATCCATGTCCCTTTTCATCATTTCTTAAAGAAACTGTGTTGAAAGCTTAATCCATTATAATTAAATCCATGACAAGTCTCCACATATAAGGATAAAGGATAACATCTTTTGCTCTTCATGGCATTTTGACAGTCTGATCTCTAGTCTGATTTCTGGTTCTAGGGGAAGACACCTAGGATATAGGTCAGGCTTGGTCCATGGTCTGTAACCTAGAAAAAGTCCCTTAATCTTTCTGGGTAAACTTCGTAGTTGACAGTAAAAGGACTGTCAGTCCTGTCATGCTGGGTTAGCTGTCAAGCTGTTGAACATGTGACAAAATAAGTTCATGCAAAAACTGCTAAAGACGTAGGGCTTCATTTTGTTGACCACATTGGATTAACTGTGCATAAGTTGGTTAGGATAGGGACTTGAGCCAGGGATTTTATTGGTATAGGAAACTTCTTGGTGGATAAATACCTCTTCCAGTTCAGGTTAACATCTTCTTTGCATCTTGTAGTTTTAGGGGTACTGCCTAGAGCAGGGATGGGAAACCTGCAGCCTTGAGGCCACATGTGGCCTTCTAGGTCTTTGGGTGTGGCCTTTTGACTGAGTCCAAGTTTTACAGAACAAATCTTTTTTATTAAGGGGATTTGTTCTGTGAAGTTTGGACTCAGCACTTGAGGACCTAGAGGGCCACATGTGGCCTTGAGACTACAGGTTCCCCACCCCTGGCCTATAGCACTGAGAGGTTCAGTTACTTGCACAGGATCATACAAGATATGTCAGAGTCAGAAGTCAAACTCAACTCTTTCTGACTTGAAGGCCAGCTCCTAACCCACTAAGTTAAGATAGCCAAAATATCTGTAAGTCTGTTCGCTATAAATGGGTATGGCCTTAGTGTCTGTAAAAGATTTTGAACTTTTTAGAGGAAAGACTAATTTTCTATTCTCAAGTCTTGTGATATTCAAAAATGCTTCAGTCCTATTGGCCCTAATTGTGCCCATTGTCTACTGATGGTTGGTTATTTGCAGAGGAGAAGGGCAAAAGGAATTCAGTAACTTAGGGGATATTTTTAGGCCCAAGTTCAGTAATTAGGGTGACTCCTGTGAATGGCCACCACTCACATAGGGATTCTCTCCATCTGATTTGTACTGTCCCATCCCCTTAGGTCTGATCACTCTGGAGGAACTACACCAGCAGGTGTTGAAGGGAAGGGGCAAGTTTGCTCAGGATGTCAGCCAGTAGGTATTTCCTTCCATTCCTTTGGGGATGATGTAGGATTCTTTAGAAATCAATTATAATCACTTTGGGTTCAAGTCCAGCCTTACCTAGAGAAAAGTTGAAGAATAACTTCACTAACTGCTGGATAATTTCATCTCTTCCTATCCATATAATTTGTGACAAAGGCAAGCAGGATGGATATAAAGGAAGAAAGATAAGTTAGTATGTCATGGGATATAAATTGAGTTGACCTGAGACAAGCATTCTTAACCTTTTTTGTGTTTCCCTTTTGGCATTCTGGTGAAGCCCATGGACCCCTTCTTAGAATAAATTTTTTTAAATTAATAAAATACATAGGATTACAAAGGAGATCAATTATATTGAAATACAGTTAACAAAATATTTTTAAAAACACAACTTTATGTTCCCCAGTTCAAGAACCCCTTGACCTAAGGTATTCCTAACCTTAATCTGGGGAGGATAAGAGGTTGATTGTGTATTATACGGGGAGGATAAGAGGTTGATTGTGTATTATACATAGTGATATATGGCAGGTTCCCAAGGAGCCAGCCCTCAAGTATGAAAGTATGGAGCAGTAGATCTTCAGAAAAGGGAACAGTAAAGGATTATTAGCCATATGTACTACTCAGACCCACTGCTCATTGAATGTGAATGAAGAGAGTGTGTGAATGGATGAGGCTCAAGCAACTGTTATAACAGCAATTCTGAGGGATTAGAGTAAGCACAGCAGCAGACCCCAACCTCCCTTCTCCATGACTGGTCAAAGATGCCTTCTTAGGCTGGAGGGAGTAGAGATAGAAGTTTGGATTCTTTGCTGAGTGGGGTCACAGGATTGATACTTCTAGCCCTGGAATATCTTCAGTCATTTGGGGTTCCTCCCTTCATGCTTTCACACAAGCAAACTGGGGGTGGGACTAAAGGGGTAGGAGTAGTTGGTCTTGTCATTCAAGTGCCTTTGACTTCTCCCCCTTCTCAGAGATGACCTCATCCGGGCCATCAAGAAACTGAAGGCCCTGGGCACTGGCTTCAGCATCATTCCTGTGGGAGGCACTTACCTGGTCCAGTCGGTTCCAGCTGAGCTCAACATGGATCATACTGTGGTGCTGCAGCTAGCAGAGGTACCCCCTGCCCCCCAGCTTCTGCAAGGTCACAGAGGTCAAAGAAGACAGTCCCAAACACCTCATTTAGCCCATTCTCCTTGTATCCCTCCTCCCCACACTCATCAAGTTTGTTAATCAAGAGTCATTTAGTCAGGTAAAAGGTACGTAAAGGATAGGGTCTGGACCTGGACCTCTGTCTGGGTGAGGAGACTTCCTCCACAATCCCTTTCCTGCAACTTCTCTTAGGGGAGCCACCTAGAGCACAGGAGGTTGTGACCTGCTTGTAGTCAGCTTCAAGAAGCAAGGCCACTAAACCAGACTGCCCCAAGGACTGTTCGAAGGGCACTGCCTTTGACATCCAGACCTGGTACTTATTGTGCAACCTTGGGCTTCAGCATTCTGATTTGTAAAATGAGGGCATTAGACTTGGCCCCTAAGGGCCCTTCTCGTTCTAAACACATTTTTTTAAATGATAAATTATTTGTAAATTCTGGCTAAGGAGGCAGATTTCTTGTGGGTGAAATGTAATAGCTGAGACCATAGCCAGTCATCTGAATGGTACACCCAGTTTTTTCCTTAAAAAGTAAACTGATCCAAGTAGAAGTATTATAAGTGGCTATTCTAGCTCCCAGAACAAAACTAGCCAACATTTTGCCCACCATCCCACTCTTGCCCTTCCTGGGATTTGACCTTTCTAACTGAATGAAATTAAATGCACTGTGGTCCCCGGGGCTATGCCCAGTTGTCATTTTCTTACCTCAGGTCTGGGATAGTGCCAGGTGGAGGGGGAGATCAGGAGGAGGCAGACAGTCCCTGCTGATTGGTCCGTGTTCTTCCTCCCTCCAGAAAAATGGTTATGTGACAGTCAGTGAGATCAAAGCAAGTCTCAAATGGGAGACAGAGAGAGCTCGGCAAGTGCTGGTAAGTCTGCTTAGAAGGGTTAGGAGAGATGGGGCCCTGAAGTACCAGTGCTAGGCAGAGAACTCATCCTTTTAGTTTATTTTGAAGAGGGGTAGCAGTAGGGTTCTGAGCCTTGTGTGTTGTCCATTGGCCCCCTTTCTTAGTGTTTATTGTGTCTTCACAAGTGGTGATTAATAAACCTTATATTTCTCTAAGGCAGGGGTTTTGAATTTTTTTTTAACATTTTGATAACTATTTTAATAGAATTGCTTTCTTTTTTATATATATTTGTGAGTATTTGCATCTAAAAACCATTCTAAGAAAGGATCTGTAGGCTCCATCAGACTGCCAAAGAGGGCTATAACACACAAAAAAGGTTAACAATTGTTGCTCCCAGAAAATAAATGGGTACTATATCTTCCCTGGGCTAGGGTTACTATGTAACTTCCACTGTGTACAGGAAGGCAAGTTGCTATTGGGAGACCTCTCTTGGTCCTTGGAAAGGTAGGATAACCAATATTATATATACGTGCATGTCTGTGTGTGCACATGTATCTTACGTGTATATTGTAACAGTCTTAAGAATGAAGGGAATTAACAATATATATCATTATACAGCATAGGTGCTGGTTTATATGTGTAATAAAATTTTATATCAATGTCTTGGGTTTTAGTCTCTACCACTAATTAGCCAGCTGGTTTTTGACAGGCCAATTAACTCATATCTGTGGGCCCCTGAGAGATCATCTCTAAAATTCAGGTGATTATAGTGCCAGAAGACGGGAGACTAGATCAAATAACCTCAAAGTATGATCCTGTCCTTTTCTCCCTAAAAGGATTCATGTATCACTTTTTAACTCTTCAGAGCACTTTCTACATGTTTTGGTAGAGTAGAGCATTGCATTTAAAATCAAAGGACACCAATTCAAATCCTGCTTCTGCTACTTATGTAGCTAGGCAAGGCCTTTCACCTCAGGCTTTAGTTTCCTCATCTGTAACCTAGGTAAGGCAGTAATATACTATCTCCTTTCACCAGGCTGTGGTAAAGAAAGCTCATTGTAAACCTCAAGTACAATACAACTATCAACTGGCCTATTCCCCCCCAGCAAGATTGGGAGGATAAAGTGAGGGGGTAATGACAGGAATTATTCCAGTTTTACCGCTAAACAAGATTAACTTGCTCAGTGATCTCAGGCAACTTACCTTGTCCCATTACTTCATGGTCTTTCCAATATCTCATGCTAAGACCAGTCGTCGTATCCCTCCCACACTTCAGGCAAGTAAGAGGCAATTTTCTCTGCACTTTAAGAAACAAAGCCAAACAGGTAATTTGACACCATGCAGTAAGGAAGGTACAGGTGAAGGTGATGATGACACTTATCTGCATTGTTTAGGGTGAAAACCTCATTGAGGCAAGAGCAGATTTAAGTTTGGCTGTGGCTCCTTCCTGCACTGCCTCTGGAGACTGCTCCAGCTCACTCTCCTTATGATCAAAGCCATTGCAAAAAAACTTCGGACTTCATCTCATCCAATCTATATCTGAACAATAATTCCTCACTGTAACATTCTGGACAAGTGATCACCAGCCACCATTTTTTAACAGATCTAATTGTTCAGAAGTTTTGTCATTTTATAGAATGAAATTTCCTCTCCGCAACTTCCATCCAGTACTTCCGGTTCTAGCCTTTGGGGCCAAGCAGAGTATCTATTTTTCCTCCATATCTGCTCTCCAAATTCTTGAAGATAGCAGTCTTGTCCATCTTCCCTCTCTGTTCTCTGGATTCTTCAAATGAGCCTTGTACAGCAGTCTCCAGTCATCGTCATCCTCACAACGCACCCCCCCCCCCACCTCCCATTGCCCTCCTGTAGAGAGGATCTAGCTATTCAGTGTCCTTCATAAGGTTTGGTACCTAAAATGTAACACTGTATTTTGTGTTCTGACCAGGGTGTGCTTTCCTCCTTTTTCTAGATTTCTAGAATGCAGTCTGCCTACTATGTCCTAGACTTGCAAAACCTTTTTGCCAGTTTTTCATATAAACTCTTGTCCATTCTATCCCCAGGAACACCTTCTGAAAGAAGGGCTGGCCTGGCTGGACTTGCAGGCTCCAGGGGAAGCACACTACTGGCTGCCAGCTCTCTTCACAGACCTGTACTCCCAGGAAATCACAGCTGAGGAAGCCAGGGAGGCCCTCCCCTGATTGTAGGAGGAAGCCGACCAGTGGGAAGAACGGGCAAGAACTACCAGGGGAACCTGAACAATAAACATTTTTGTAAGAAAATGGTCCCAAGGTGCCACTGTTCTTTGAGGTTTTTAATACCTAATGTTTTCCAGTAATGAAGGGACATTCTTATAATCATTATCATCCCTGGCACGTCTGAGGCCCAGAAGTGTAGGGTAGGAGCTGTAGTAAATTCAGATGAGATGAGCCAGGAATCTAGTTTTCCTAGCTCATTCTTTTAAGTACTTTGTAAACATCTACAGGGATGCAAATCATAAACAAGCCTGTTTTTTTACTAGCTTAGTGCTTATTGACTGACTTGCCACATCAAATTCCCTCCCATCCCATTTACAACTCTACTTTGAACCAACAGTCTGAGTCACCAGGACAGGCCAGAGAAACCCAAATGCTTCATTACTTCCTTTGCCTTCAAGGAAGATTAGCATTTTGCCTGAGAGGCAGCTGAACTGAAAGAGAAGCTGGATGGCTCTTTTTGCTCCCCTGAAGTCTTCATAGAACTTCCCTTCACTGCGCGGAGGAGTTATTAAATAAATAATGAAAATGTGATGCCATAGTATCACCCCAAAGTAGTTCTGGATTATCCACAAAGGGGCTTGCTCCTGTTAGTGCAGGGCAGTAGCTAGGGGCCAGAAATGGCATTTAGGCAAATAACCCCTCCATGTAAGACTCAGGTATGTTCTCCACAGACCTGACTGAAGCTGGGATAGCCTTCATCCCATAAACCATATCTTCAAGGAGTAGAACCAGTCTCTAGCAAAGATTCTAACAGCTACTGACCAGTTCACTCCCAGGCACACTCCCCTCCTCACTCTTGTCCAGGAACAATAACCAACAGCTCCCCAACAATTTAACTGATTTCTGCATTATCTTCAAAGATGGCAGCTTCTTATGGTGACAGATTTCCCCTTGCCCATGCACACTAACATTCCAGTTCAACTTTACTCTTTGCACTCTACCCACATGCCTGGCAATGACATGGCTGGGTTCCATGCTTGTCTGAGGTGGTCCTAATGGCCCCTTCTATACCCACAGCAACCTTTCTGCCAAAACAAACTTTATTGCACAAAAAATCATTTATGTACAGTCAGATATAAAGATGTCTCTGAGTGACTTCTGTGCATATATTTTCTCAACTCAAGATTAGAGCATAAAAGTTGGGCCACAATGCCAGAGGTGCTCTGCTCATGGCAGGATCAGGGAGAGGATTGTCACTTGGAAGTAGAAACACTTAAATGGCAGAAGGACAACACTGCACCTATAGACCAAGAACACCCATCCACAATCCTGTGTCTGCTCCAACTGAGGGAGTTTGGGGGCCAAGTCTAGTGCTCATCCCAGAACTAGGTATCTGGGCAGACTAGCAGCCTTGAAACTTCTTTTGAGTGGAATAACAACCAATCTGGACTAATGGTTGCCTATGGTTCTCTTCCTACTCCCCAAGCCCATTTTACCCTGTTTCCTGCCCTGCATCTCTTCCAAAGAATTCTCCCCCTGTTGCCCAATAAGCTCCATCCCCACAAATGGTGTTTAGATTAAATATAGTTCTAGGTTATTCTAGAACCTCAGATCTAAAGTATATATTATCTGACTCATGAGGCAGAGGCCCTTTAAACTCTGACCTCTCTTCCACAGAATCCAGTCATTCTCCCTCACAGGTAGTTAGGATACTGACCAAAGCCTTAGGGTTAGCTAGACAACTGTGTGGATGATGCCCTGGGGGAAACATAATACAGTAGGAAGCTTGGGACAGTAAAAACAGGGAGGAGGGGAGATGCCCAGCACTACAGTGAGTGCTTAAAGAATGTCTTTCTCTGTTAACCAGCCAGAAGGATCCTTGCAGCTAAATAAAGATAGGGAGAGTGAGAGCTAACCCTGAAAACATCCAACTGACCCAGCAGCTGAGTTCCCCTCTGATGTTCCCCTGCCAAGGGTCAACACTTGGCAGCATGCACAGACCAGAACAAAGTCCTCCAGTCTTATTCCTGTTTCCCCTCCGCTACTGGCCACCACTGCTTCCCCCAGGTCCCAAATTACTGTGAAGTTGTGAGGGAACCATAGACTGGAGTGCAAACACCAAGGAGAATAGCTGGACAGTCCACTCCTCAAAAAAATGTCAATCCCCTTGTCACTCCAAAGGAAGAATATCCTTGTTGGGATGAGAATTCAGAAGAAACCGTTCTCTTGTAACGGTTTTAACCCCAAATGGACAGCAGCTGCCAGTGTTGAGGACTTTTCCATGAGAATCAGTGATTGTGGGAACAAACAGTATTTTCAGTTTCCATGGCGCCTGCGCTGGATTTGCAAAGACCTTTTGTTGGTCTCAATCAAATCTCCATCTAATGGCAGCAGAAGGGAGTAGGGAAGAGGCAGGAGAGAAAGGTGCTTGGGTGCTAGGTAAAGCTTTCTGACCAGTAGCCCAGATTCCACCACTGTTCCTTCTCTTTGGTCTGTCTAGAACAGTGACTATAAATTAGGGAAAACAAAATTATGGTGGCAGACAGGAAATGAGGTCCAGGAGGTTACACTAGACTGGGCTGGGTTATGCAAAGGGAAGGCCCAGCTTCAAGACTGAATGACAGACACCCAGACAACCACCTGGACAGGTCATGTGACACCCTCCCATCTCCCCTCCCTCCCCACTCCCTTGACCCTGGTGACTCCACTGACTATTCTGGGCAACCCCCTCTGGAGGTTGCAGTCTTTGCCTTCTATCCCCAACAAGCTGCCCCAGTGGAAATGTCCGTCAGTTTTTTGCCAGAGAACCATGCTCCAGGCTCTCCTGTATCAGTACCTTGGGATTGCCCCTAGGCATGGGATGAAAATGGTCCTTGGTACCAGGATGCCAAGAAGGTTGCAAACAACAGCCCACTCCCACCCTGGGGTCTGAGTGTCCTTGGTTCTTGCCTCAGGCAGGATGCTGTTGGGGCTGGAGGGAGATGTGGTGCCACTCCATCCCAGGGATGGGGTGGGGGGCTTCTAAGCCCTTGAGCTCCCCTGCGTATCTGTCTCTGTTTCAGAAGAACTGCTATCAGAGTCTATGTCAGCACTGTCCTGCTGGTGTTTCTCCTGCACCTTCAGACGAATTGCCCCAAGGCGAGTCAGGAGAGACTGGTAGTCAAAGTGGCCTCGCTTCTCCCCAAAAGGATCCTGAGGAAAGAGAGAAAGGAAAAAAAAGTCAGATTTGAACTGTTCATATCAGAGGCAATAGTGGGAGGGAGCCCATGGAAGCCATAATAGCTCCCCAGGAGCTTCTCTCCCTGAGGACAGCAAAGAACTGTAAGCCATACAAAAACCTTTTCCATGTAGAGTTTAAGAATGCTTTCTCAAAGTTTTGAACCCAACCCCCTCATCTATGCCCCATCCCTTACTTTCCCAGGGATATTTGGCTGAGGCATATATTAAAATAAGTTTACTCTCCCAAATGCATACTGCAAACAGCAGGGGGAAAGGACTAAAAGGGAGAATGCACTGGAGTTGCATAATCACCTTAGATAATTCACATGCAGCACATAGGAGTACTGACTTTTTCTACCATTCTCAGGAAAAGATGAAGATTATTCTTTTTCCCAAAATCAGAAGAATCAGAATAACTGGCCTTTTCAAATTTGTCTAGTTATTAAAATACTTAAAGCTTATGTCCCTAGCCACTGAAAAAAAATTTAGAGCCACCAACCCAGTCTGCAAAGATTAAGCTTCAAAGTCTACTCCAGAGGATGAGAAAGAGTAGAAGTAGGGGGACCAAATCAGTACACAGAGGTTGACCACTCATGAATAGGAAGAACTGAACGCTGGTGAGATAGGATAGGATAGAATGTAGGCATCTCAGACAGGAACTGAAAAGTTCCATAACTGACCAGTTATGGACTTGCTGTTGACATCATACCAAAAGCTATTCAATCACTTCTGTCAGCTCCTCTCATACATTCCTACCCCAACCCCACTCTTCCCATCACGGCTTTCTACAGCCACTACAAACCGGTTTTCACTCCCCAGAGTTACATCCCAAAAGCCTCCACTCTATACTTGCTTTTGAAATTATCAATTTTCCAAACTTTCCCTCCTGTAGACTTCAGTTTCATTCCCACCCACTCACTACTTCTCCAGGTGCTGGCCCTCCCTTTATAATTTTCTCAGTGCCCCAGACAATTTTCTAAGCCTAAAAAGTTGCAAAGCAGGTAAAGGTATGAAGGAAAGGTATGAAATCATAGGTCAAAAAAATGTTTTTTTCTCCAATAATTGATACCAGAACTGCTGAGCAATGAAGGTTACAGCTTTTGATGCAAAATATGCTGGGGACATATTCCTTCTCAGCATGTAGTAGAAATGGGAACAGAAAGCAATATAATCCTAACTACACCTTGACACTTGAACCCTAGAGCAAGTGAAAGACAACATTTACCAAGAGCTGCACTTCAGTCAACAGAACATCTGATTATTTCTAATACATGGGTGTTTCAAATTGTCATAATTCTCTATGATCTCTCCACTAGTGAGGACAAAAGGAAGGAGGAGTTGCCAAATGCTCTGAGAGGTAGAAAAAGGCCTTAACAAGCCATAAAATCTATCCCATTCCTCAGCCTCAGGCCAACCAAAACACTTCAGAGATGAGGGATTTTTCAGGGAAGCGTTTCAAATGCCCTCTCAGTCACCTGTGTTTGGAGTGCTGAGTTCTTCTATTCACCTAGCATAATTTTTCAAATTAAGGAGCTTCTTCCCTATTAAAGAACCAACATTTGACCACCATTCCTTCAAACACCTGAATTGGGCTATACAGTCCCTCCCCTCCAGGCCTTCTCTCCCAAAGTCCTTTTACTTCTCTGTCCCTTTCAGTTAGCCAGGAGGCTGATGCCATCCCCGATTTGTCAGTATACTTCCTCCATCCTGTTCAGTTGTGCCCCACTCCCTATCCTGCTCCCTTCCCACCTCCCATTCCCAAGTCCCAGAGAGGTGTTCTACCTGCATTGTCTGGCCTTGGAGGTGTAGTCGGTCTTTGCACACCACCTCATAGAAGTCATAATATTCCATAAAGGACTTCTCCATCACACCCCTGGAAGGCAAAGGTGAATACATGGTCATGGGCTTGCAGAATGAAAAAGAGACTCCCTAGCCCTGTCTCATCACCTTACAGCTAGATTCAACATATATTCCAACTTTCTACCTCAGCCCTTCACAAAAGGGCCACTGAGACAAGATATTTTACTGATAAGAGCCACAGTCCACACTTAAGTTTCCAGGCAGTGTGGACACTGGAAAGACGCTAACCATGAATAGCAAGGAAACCTGAACTCAAATCTGTTTTCTGTTGTCCATCCCAAGCTTACTCACTACTACATCTGCTTTTAAAAATGGATGTATTCGTGTCTGAATATATCCTTCCCCCTCCCCTGCAAACTATTCCTTGTAACATAGAGTGAAAAAGAAGCGTTCAGCAAAACCATCAATACATAAGCCAAGTATGAGAAAATATGCCTTTCTACAAAACAGCTGACCTCTTCTTTCACAAACGTCCCTTCCCCTTCCCTGAAAGCTCTTCTTGATTAGTCCCTAGTCTTGGATCACACTTTTTTCCATCCTGTCCCAACATTTACAAACAGCCTGCAGGCTATTCACCTGCTTTTATATTGCTTTTTAACTGTTCCTGAATGAATACTTTTCATTATTTCATGAATACTTTTTATTTTCATATGTTCTTTGTCCAATCTAATTCAATAAGCATTTACTAAGCACCAGTTACTGTATACACAAAATGTCAGAGATACAAAAAAAAATAATCCTTGGTTTCAAAAAGCTTCTATTCTAGTAAGGAGAGTCACATATTCTCAGACAAATTAGGGAAAAGAAAATGCTCCCAGAAGCAGGAACCTCATTTCCTTCTCTGCTATAAGGCCCCTTCTCAACTTTGATAGTACCACCACCTGGTTCATGCTTTGGACTGCTCAATAGGCTGCTGGTCAGCTATCAAAGCAATCTCCTTAAAACAATGGTGTGACATCATCATTCCCTTATTCAGTAAACTCCAGTGGCTCTGGCTATTGTCTGCAGGCCCAAATATAAAATCCTGTTTGGCTTTTAAAGCCCTTTATCACCTGGCCCTTTCCTACCTTTCTAGTCTGCTTATACCTTACTCCCTTTCCACTTCCCTGCAATTCAATGATACTGGCCTCTGTGTCTGTTATTCCTTACACAAGAGACGGCCATCTCTGAATTTATTCTGGCAGTCCCCCGTACCTGAAAAGCTTCCCCTCCTCATTTCCCTCTCCTGGTTTCAAGTCCTAGGTAAAAATCTAACCTTCAGCAAGAGCTCTTTCCCAATCTTCCTTAATGTTAACGCCTTCCGTGACTGTTGTTCTTTGATTGTACATGACTCTTTGTGACCCCATTTGGGGTTTTCTTGACAAAAGTACCAGAGTGATCCACCATTTCCTTCTTCAGTTAACTTTACAGATAAGGAAACTGAGGCCAACAGGGTTAAGGGATTTGCCCAGGGTCACACAGCTAAGACATGCCTGAGGTCAGATTTGAACTCAGGAAAATGAATCTTCCTGACACCAGGCCCAGCACTCTATCCAGTGACAGTTTCCCTCTGAGATTATCTCCTATTAATCCTGTAACTATCTTGCTTGTTTACAAGTTATCTCCCCCATTCAACTGTGAGCTCCTTAAGAACAGGGGTTGTTTTTTGCCTTTTTTTGCATCCTCAGCAATTTGCCCAGTACCAGGCACACGGAAGGTAGTACCTAATAAATGCTTGTTGACCTCTATTTCCTCTCCTGTGCCCAATACAAGAATGCTCTGCATATTAAGGACCTATGATTGCCACTCCATCAGTGAGGTCCCCTACCCTCTCTCCTCCCAGTCACTCTCTTTGTCATATACCTTAGGGGCTCAGGACAGGGACATTTCCCCTCCAGCATGTCACAGACTGCCACTCTGATGGTCTCATGCCGGATGCATTCATTGTAATTTTTGCTGTCTCCTGGGTGTCTCTCCTGTAGTGAAAGACAAACAGCATTGATACTCAAGGTGCCTATGTTAAGCAATTTAAGTTTCAAGGAATGAGGGCAAGGAAGAAGCACTGTATGTCAGGAACAGGTAAAGACAGAAGATGCAAGACATTCTTATGTATACAAACTATTCTCTCCTGCACTGCGCTCTACCATTGTTACTAAGCTCCCTAAGAATGGAAGACATGTTATGGATAAACTCAACAAAGCTCCTCGAGCCATCTTGGGCTCTGGTCTCAGGTTGAAGGACTGCCAGGTAAAGGCTAGATGGGGATTAATTCAACGCAATTTGGGCCAACAGATCAGGAAAGTAGAGCAACAAAGCTGACCTGTCTTGGTACCCAAGGATGCACAGAGAACCTTAGAGCCTCAGCTAGTAGAGGCTACAATGACAGGAACTGCAGGAAGTTTCTTGCCAGCTCTCTCCCACATTTTCAGGAGCTATTAATGGAAACGGATAGTGACACCCATTCATGTAAGTCTCTAATTCCTATTATTTTTTTAAATTGAAGGCAAGTTAATGGCAAAAAGCCAACCACAGATGACATCAATGCAAATCTACCAAAAGGACTGTATCAGAAATATCCATCTGGGAAGTCTAGGCAGATATGGGAGTCCAGAGTGTTACAGGGGGGCATGAGTGGGAAAGAGTTTTCTTCCCATAATTCTTTTATCATACAAGATAAAAGAATTCCATCTGGGGAAAATAACCGAAAACCACTAGGAAAGCTCCCGTCTCAGGTTTGGAGGTGCTATTAAAAGTCCCAAACCTATAGAGCCACACTTCCTAAGGTAGGAAAGACACCCCAGTCTCCAAACAGCTACAACTAATACAATGGGGAACATTCCACAATTCTCCTCCTTGAAATCAGATAAGCCAGGTTGATTTGGGGCAGAATGATGTTATTTAGGAAATGTGATACCTCTCTGCTTGAGGGCAGGGAATGAATTTGCTTCATTCTTAAATAGCCAATAGTCTAGGAATCCCCTTTAATTTGGATGATGCTAATTCAAGTCTTTAAATAATCTAATGTGGTTTGCCATCTTTTAGGCATGTTATCTGACCTTATTTCTTATTATACATTTCTACAGCGTAGGTACATTCACTCTCACCCTTGTTAATGATCCTTCTGGCTCCGCAGGAGATAAACTTTAAGTTGCTTCAAAGGTCCAAAATAGAGGAACTAACACAGTATAAATCCTAGGGAACACCTCAAGCTTGAGCCAGGGATAGTGTAGACATGAATCCATTGGGCACAGACAGCCCTGCCTCAAAGAATCTGAACTAATTTCCAAATGCCTTTACTAAGTAAACTCCTAGCTAGGACTGCTGTTAACTGAAAGCACATTACATAGATCTCACTATTGTCATACTTACTAATGAACACCTACCTAAGCCTCTTCGCTGAGAGATTTAAGGGGTCCAGAACCAAAAATATTGCCAGTCCTAAATCTAACTTGTTTAACATACCAACTGCCCCCCTTTTCTAAAGCAGTTAGGCCTACTCTCCCAGGAGGCTGCAGACATTATGCTTCTAGAACAAGACAAAAAGACCCTCCCCTCTTAAGGTCTCAGATTTCATAAAGCTCATTAAAAGTAGTCAATGTCTCCCACTTGGAGGGCTGGCTTACCTGCTCAAAGCCAGGCTCATTGTGGTAAGGGTTTTCAGTCATTAGTGACTGGATGGAGATAAGCACGGAGGAGATACTCTGGGCTGGGCTCCAGGCAGGACCAGTCCAAGTACTGAAAAACACAGCAAAGGGGGAAGGGAAGAGGGTGAGGCTGGAGAAGACCAGTATGGCTCCTTGGAGTCAGTACAAAAGTAGTAGGGGCCTGGCAGCAACACTCAACCTTTCTCTTTCACTATTAGCAATCTGGAATTTCCCAGCCTCCATATTACTCCAATTCAAAAGGAAGTAAGTCAGTCTCAAGGCAAAAAAGCAGGTCAAAGGAAAAAGGTTTTACCAAGGATAACACTAATTCGCTTTTACCTGACCAAGGGAATCTGATACCAACTTGGAAATATGGCCAATTAGAAAATGCCTCCAAGGATAATCAATGCCAAGATAGCAAATACTCTTCAGAAGACTCTGGAAAAGACTTTCATATGAGGAGTGGACATTTTTGTTTGTTTTTTGAGGAATGGGAAGATGTGGAGAAGAGAAGCGCACAGACTTCTTGGCAGGGGTAAAGTTGCAGAGAGGCTGATGAAGCCAAAAACACAGGCACATCTGGGTTCCTGTTCCATACTTGGAGCTTTGGGAGTATCAGGTTCTCTGAGGTTTGTAGAGCCATGGCAAACAATGAGAAAAGACTAAGGAGAAAGATTCCAAGACTCATAGAGACAGTAATGTACAAGAGCATTTTTCCAATCGGAAGGGAAGAACTTTATAGGGGCCTGAGCTAGGTAGAGTTAAACCTTCCCAGTGGGCAGAAATGACAATAGAAACAAGAAGTGACAAAAGAAATATTTGTTTCAGCCTGACAAGGCAAAGAAAGGTGCTGAGGCTAGGGCATAAACACAAGCTTCATGACCACTTTCCATTTCCAGTCTTACTCATGGGGAAAAATAGAAGTGATCCTTCCCATTAGTCTCATCAAAATAGCTGGTTTGAAAAGCCACTCTGCCCCACCCTCCAGTAGCACTGCTCTCTTTCTTGACTCTCAGGTTTGGCAATCCCATTTCAAAACCATCTTCAATCCCTGGTCTTTCTATACCAAGAGACTCATGACTTTGGAACAAAGTAGATTCTTCCATGAGTAAATGTCCCTGGTCAGTAAATAACACTTAAAGTCAAAAAAAAGGCTTATTATAATAATAGTTAACTCCTGAACCTAATGGGAATTTTCTGCTTTGTGGATTTTAACAAAATTCCAGTCTCAGGCTGGTCTCTCCCTTGGAGATCCCTTGGATCTCCAAGATCCAACAACTTCTAACCATCCTGTATCCTTTTCCTTCCCCTGCCTTTACTGTCATTTGGTGTCAGCTCATGAAATTTTTGCACTGACCTAAGCAAAACATAACCAGGAAGTATATTCATATTATACTTGTAGGAAAGTGATTTTAAAAAGAAATTATTTTTGCATTACTCACTATTATGGATTATCTTTTCCATTTGCACAGGTAACAGACCTTGATTGTTTTCCCCCTGGGGTTTAGTTATCTTGTCATAATAGGTCTCTTTAAATTTCTTCTCTTTCAGATTCGACTACCATTACCCACTGAGTCTCTGAAAGATTTTAAGAAATGGGTCTTGCCATCGGCCCAGCACTATGGCTCCCAGGATCGGCTGCCACACAAGCCTGAAGGTGGGTCTGGTTTCAAGTCACAAGAAGGGATGGAAGAGGCAAAGCAATCTCAATTTTCCCACTCTCTTGACTCCTCAAATAAAAAGGAACCCTTCAAAGCTCTTTTATATGCAACAAAGGAAAAAATATCTAGAACTAGAGGAAACTCAGAGGTCGTCTGGTCTATTTTACAGGTGAAGAAACTGAAGCTCACAGAGGTTAAGTGGCTTGCCCAAGACATGCAGATAGTAAATATCAGAAGTAGGATTTGAACCTAAGTGCTCTGAATCCAGAGTCAGAATTTTATTTTTTCTTTCTGGATTTCTAACCTTCTTAGGGCAAGGATGAGGTCTCAACATTGGGAAATGAGATTGGGATTTACAGTATCCAAACAACAAGATGAGCCCAGAATTTTTATGTGCTTGGTTGAGATCTGACATGGTCCCAATCTCAGATGTAACTTCTAACCTAACTTCAAAAGAAAAAATTATAACTATTTATTGAGAGAGGCAGAATAGATACCCACAACCTAAAATAGCCTGCAAGAGTCTCTGGCTCCCAGCTCAGCTAATTGAAAGTCTCCTCTTACCCCAGAATACTCAGGCAGACTTTCCCATTGCGGTAGAAGTTGGGGTTAAACCTCACTGTGTTATTGCCCGTTGTCATCAGTTTGACCCGTGGTGGGTGTATAGGATAATCTGGAGGACAGCGAAACACGAACAAGAAGAAACCCCCTTCATAAGGAGTGTCAAATGGGCCTGTGATCAATGCATGAATCTGCAAAACAAAAGCCCATCTTGCGCACCATCTCAAAACTGTGTGATAGCATCCCCACCAAAAACCCTCCCATGCCCATGCTAGAGGGCAGGGCCCCTTACATTACATAACCCCATCCTATACCCTCATTATATGTCACAGGTCTCCATTCTCATTTATGAAACTTCCTAGGAATATAGAAAATTTCCATCTTAAAGAAAGAAATTCTACCTAGAACTTTAAACAAAATTCTACATCATTTTCCTGAGCTGAAGGGCAGATCAATGGAAGACAGGGGTGGATGCTTTAAAAGGTCAGGGACAGATCTGGAGGTGAGGGAGAGTCACCAACTAAGCCCTCAGTTTCCGCTCTTGTTGACCAAACTGGGGGGAGGGGAGTTTGCAAAGAGGAAGACTATACAGCAGCATTATACAACTGGGTTTTCAAAAGACCTTCAATTTTCAGAAATGGGGATTTCTATAATCTACAGTCATCATTAATGGCCATTTTCTCCTTCTCTGGATGCAAGAACTTAAATTTATATCAGATTCATACACTGTTAGGACTAGAAAAATTAGATATCTTACTAATGTTCAAAAGCATCTGCTGAGAATTTGGAAATCAAGGGGAGGAATACTTTTAACACAATGCCCCTTAGAACTGAACCCACACACTGCCCAAGTGATCCCCCAAACTGTACCCCTAGGATCATTGTGTACAGCTAACTCAGCTGGTGTGAATAGGGAACAAATTTTGGGACCTAAAGGGCTATGTAGCTAATATGGCATTTTATTAGAGACAAAGTATGCCAGTAAAAACATTTTCAACCACATGAAAGACAAAAAAATAAATTTAAAAGTCAAGCTTACTCAAAGTAACTAGGCCCATACTAACAATTTACAGGCTGAACTTTTGCTTCAGGCAATATGAAAGCAGAGGTGTACTCTTTAAGCAACTTATTTCTGCCAAACAAAGGTTTAGGTGTGAATCTACTTCCAAGGGTGGGGCTAGGGATGTCGGAGAAGCCAAAGTGTCTACAGGTCTAGGGATTTTAGGTTTAGACCTTAGCCTCAGTAAAGTTTCAGGGTGCTTTCTTCAGAATAAGGGCTATTTTAACTTTTATAGCCCCCAATACTTAGTACATTATGCTGTATCTAGCAGAGGACTAAATAAATATTTGCTGCTCTTGATGTTGCAGCAGCCAAACAAGGCATTATTAATGGTAAGTTAGTCAAAACCCTAAACACAGCCATAATCCAGGCAGAGACTGGCCTCCAATCCTCCCTGGATTTGATAGACAACAATATTTATCTATCTGAAGGTCAAGGGAAAAGAAAACTGCACTCATGCCCCCATGGAATCACCTACCTTAGTCATGTCAAGGGGATCAGGCACAACAAACATTCCGGGTGGAGGCTCCTTATAAATGGACATGATGTCCCTGTATAACAACAAAGGGGAAGTAGGGGTAAAGGTGGGAAAGCCCTTGAGCAAAGCAGTTGCTGATATCAATGGGTAGAGGAGTCAGAACTAAGTGCTTGGTACCACAAGTGTTTTTGCATTGGCTCACAGGCCAGATATTCTCGGGTTGGACACAGGGGAAGGAAGCAGAAAATCAAGTGTTATCAAAAGGGGCACTATTTCATCAGAGGGAGGTGAGAAGAAGGAAAATGGGATATTACAATGGTATCAGAAATGAGTGTGAAAAACACCTTATTAACATGACAGTTCATTTACTGCACACTACCAAATTATTTCCAGATGCAAAAAAATTCAGGATGAATTATAAATAAAATGACCAACTAAAAAAAGGAAATTCAAAGGTAAAGAAATGCAACTAATTCCAAAAGATACACAGTATATGACTACGCTTACTTTACAACAAAAATGTGTAGAAGAGAATCTTCCTAGGAGGTGGGGTGAGGGATGAGGTCTGACAAAAGTCTGTCTAAGAAACAGCCCAATGGAATGAAACACACTGATTTATCTTTAGGAAGAAATAGGGGGAAGGTGATGAGGGATTTGCTTTTCAGAGGTTACCGGGAGTTACACACTAGGGAGATTAAACATAAGGACTTCTACAAGTGGCTCCTTGGGCCTCATTCCAGAAGTAGGGGCAGTTGAGGTCAATGCCACGATCAAACAGCCCCGGTGAAATATGCCTAACTGGAAAGGAACCAGAAAGCACTAAAATAAAGGTTTAGTCTAAACAGTGTAGAAAGCTAGGGCGCAGAAAGATCAAAAAGGTAGCTGGGGGCTGGATTAAGAAGCTACAAAGGTTGGGAAAGGAAAATGAATTTCTAAGGTTGGGAGGGACGTTTTCATCGGTAGAATAAAAGGTCTTTATGTGGCATCCACTTACACGGTACCGAGCCTAGGATTTCTGGATAACGGCTAGAGCCGGCCAGGGAAAGAGGGAGGGAGAAGGAACCGTGTATGTAACAGGACAAAAAAGTTTCAGGACCGGAGGCTGTCCTCCAGGAACAAAGGTTGTCGTCCCTTTCTATGGTATATACCTGCTGTAAGGGAACTGAAGATCCAGGAAAAAAGAAAAGTGCGGGATGGTAGGGGGATGGCTAAGAGACAGAAAGGGGGGGAGAGAAGACGTGAGAAAGAGGGGCGAAGGCAAGAGGGGCTGGGGGACGAAAGGAGGAGGATGTGGAGAAGAGGGGAAGGTGAGGAGAAAAAGGGGGAGCAGGAGGGAGGGATGTTGGGGAGAAGAAATGAAGGAAAAGTTAGGGCTGGAGAAAGATTTGGGGGGCAGGAAGGGAAAGGGGGAGATTTTGGAGAGAGGGAGGAGAAATGGGAGAATTTGCGGAGAGGACTGAGAAGGAAGAGGGGAGGATCGGAAACGGGAGAGCCTTGGCGAGGGGCTCGGGAGGCCCCCGGGCCGGGGCCGGGCCGGGCCGGGCGGGCGAGGAGCGGCGGCAGCGGCGGGCCGGGCCGGGCGGGCCCTCGCTCGGCCGCACTCACCGCTTGATCCGCAGCAGGCACTGCGGCGCGGCGCGCTCGCTGTCCCAGTCCGAGCTCAGCGTCGGGTCCCAGAAGGCCGAGTGACTGAGCAGCGCGGCCCCGTGGGCAGCGGCCGAGGGCGGGAGCCCGGGCAGGGGAGCCAGGCCTCCCCCTGGCCCGCCGGTGCCGCCCGCCGCCGCCGCCGCCGCCCACACGTCGGGTAGGAAGTGCGGCCCGAAGCCGCCGCCGCCGCCGCCGCCCGCGCCCGGGCCCGGGGTCCCCGCCGCCTCGGCCCCAGCAGTCGCCGCCTCCTCGGTCGGACTCTCCGCCATCGCCGCTCCGCTTCCGGGACTCCACGCCAACGAGTCCGCCGGCCAGAGCGGCCGCTCCCTCCGCCACCGCCCCCGCACCACCGAGAGCCGGGCCAGAGTGTCCCACCCTCCGCTTCCCCGGCCGGGGCCCGCAGACTCCGCCCAGCCCCAACCAGCGAGAAGCTCGGGGCAAGAGTGTCCACCCGAGGTCCTCCAGGACGGGCGGGGCGCGGGGATGGGGGGCTCCGCGCTGGGCTCTCCCGGGATTAAGACGGGAGTGAAGTCCCCGGGAGGGGCACGGAGGGCTCCGCACCTCTGGATCCACTGAAGTGGAAGGAAAACCCTGCGGACCAGGCCAGCCCTCCGGTCCTGGAGCAAGACCAGTCCTTGGCACCCTTCCGAGCCTCAGTTTCCATATCTGTAAAATGGGGCGATTGGGTCAAATTCTCTCCAAGGCCCCTTCCATTCTTACGATATTTATGATCTAATAACCACAATCTTACGATTCTAAGATATTTCTGATGGGGAGGACTGGAGATTTATATCCCACTTCCCCCCCTCCCCACCACACCTCATCTATCTCAGGTATCTGTGGGCGGGGTGCATTCTTATCTACCACGGCAGGATCAAGATCTGGCAGTCTGCAGGGTAGGACTGAGGGAGGGATTTCTGGGGACCCTGACTCAGTACCTCCTCTCTTCTCCCTGTACCCTCCCTCCACCTTAGCGCATCCGTGCGCTCTCTGAACAGTGACAATTCCTATTTGTATACAAAGGGCTGGCTGTCTTCACCGTCACCCTCTCAGGGAAAGGAAGCTACCAGTCCTATTCTTTTAAAGATCTACTGAGACTCAGTTAAGGCAATAAGACCGGAAGATAACTTGCTCTTGGTATCAGAGGCTGGAATTCTGGATTTGAATCTTCTGACTCCAGAAAGTGTTCTTTTTATTCACAGGCTCCCAGCTCTAGGTATCCTGAATGCTGTGCTACTGGGGACAAGTTTGACTGGGTAAAGGCAGGTGGATTGTTCAGTGGAACCCTTCCCCACCCATTCTTGGAAGAAAAACTCAGTAGCTACCAGAACCCTGAGTAAGTAGAACTGACACCTAGTAAGGACTGTTTCTCAACTGCTAAATGAAAATGTAGTAGCTTGCATCCTGTCCACCTTTGATTTCTCCTTGGCCTGGGGTCTTCCCTGCAAATTGAATCCAAGCTTTTTAGGAGTCTGTTCTCCCTACCATTTGGGTTGGCTCTCCAGAAGACTCCTCCAAGCCAGGGTTTCTATGAAAAGGCTTGAACATCTCAGGGAAATTCAGAGTTGACAGCTATTTCACTGGGTGAAGTCTTTCGGGGCTCCTGGCAAACCTCTGAAACAGCTGCCCAGCCCTTTAAGAACAGGATTAGTTTAGCCGGGAGCTAAATCCTTTTCTGACCTTTCTTAGGTACAGTCTACTGTTAACTTCTCCTTGGAAGCCTGACTAAAGGGTAAATATAAAAGGTTACCTCTTCCTAGAGCCAGAGTTCAGCAGTGAATGACACCAGTGAAAATTCTTAAGACACAAGCTTAGACACACTTGCTTAAACTTTGTCTGATGTTAAAGAAATCCATGGCTAGGGCCCCTGCTCCCAAAACCAAGCCACTGCTCAGGAGTCCAAGGGTCTCTGTTATTACCTTGCATTCACTACTCCCAATATCCTCTATAAAAAGACAAAACTCAGGTAACCCCCTACAAGGCCTTTGTACGCCTCTGCCTTAAAGGATAACCTCCTAGTCCCTGATCAGGCACATTTCTTATCCTTATGTAAATATTTATAAAAATTAAAATAAAATTTTGTTGATTTTTTTTTTTACACTACCTTCATTTTTCCAATATTATCCTCCCCTTCCTTTGATAGGCATCCTGGTGTACTGAATATAACTCTGATCTTGAAATCTGGGAAAACCTGGACTTGATCACACACTTACTAGTTGTATGACCTTGGAAAAGTCACCTAACCCTGATTGCTTCCAAAAAAAAAAAAAACCTAAGGTTAGAAGGGACATCCAAGTTCCCTTCAAGCTCAAAGTCTATGATTCTTATAATAAAAAATAGGGAAAAAAATTTCAGCGAAGCTGACCAAAAAAGGTTGTAATGTTCATAACCCATTATCCTCTACTTTTATAAGGAGGGAGCAGGAAAGTGCCTTCTCATAGATCCTCATCTACACTGGGAGCTCCAATCCTTCTATCCTTCTCTACCAGGTGATCACCCCTGCACTAGCACTTCTCTCTCCTGCTTTGCCCTTCTTGACCCCTTGGTGAACAAGTTCAACTCTATGTTGTCCTCTTTCCCTGAGTTCTTTGCCGCCCCCCCCCCCCCATACAGGGGGCCAGTCGTGACTCCACCAAATCTACCACTGAGCTCCCTCTCCCAAGTGCTGCTTTCCCTCTTACACATAGGCTGCTGAACGAAGGTGGAGAAAACCATGATGCCTTACTAAGTCCACTACAAATTTGTTACATAATTTCAACTGGGTCCTTAATGCTGCAAAGCAATCCTTTTACTCTTCCCTGATTAACTCACTATCCTACTCACCACAGTGGCTTCTTAAATCTCCCATTACTCTTCCTCCCTAAATCTTCTTAGCTGAAAACTTAGCCTCATATTTTACTGAAAAACATTGAGAACATTGACCAAGAGCTCACTCTTCTCTCCTCCTCTTCCTCCTTATCTCATATCACTCAGATGCTTCCTGCCACTATCTCCTCCTTCACCCTTGTTTCATATGAAAAACTGGCATTTTTCCATGCTAAGGCTTATACTTCTAAATGCACAAGTGATCCCATTCCATCCTGTCTCCAATAGATTGCCTCCCTTATTCTTACTCTTTTATTTTATCTCCAAACTCTCCCTAGCTACTGGTACCTTCCCTACTACCTACAAATATGCCCATGTCTCCCCCATACTCAAAAAACTCTCACTTGATCCATCCATCCCCACTATTGCCCTATGCCTCTTCTGCCTTTTGTAGCTAAATTCATTGAGAACATCTTCTACAACGGATGCCTCTACTTCTTCTCTCACTCTCAACTCTTTCTACAATCAGGCTTCCAATCTCCTCATTCACTCTTTAGCTAAAACTGCTCTCCTCAAAGTTATGTGATGGGTGTAATCTGAAATAACCAAGGAAACAAAGTTTAAGCTTCTGAACATATCAACTTATTTAGTAATGCATGCCAATTTCATGAATCAGGACCAGGTCTTCTCAGCTTGGCACTGAACCCCAAATACAGGAGAAAAGAGATTTTTATACATTAAGAGAAAATAATTAAAAGAACATAAACCAGGATCCAAACCTGGGTGTCACCCTCGACTCCTCCCACTCCCTTACCCACCATATCCAGTCTGCTGCCATGGCTTGTAGATTTTACCTTTGTAACATTTCTTCCATATGACTGACACTGCTACCTCCTTCTCTCCCTGCTGACACTGCTACCACCCTGGTTCAGGTCCTATGCCCAGATTATTTCCATAGCCTGCTGGTTGGTTTCCCTGCCACAAGTATCTCCCCACACAAATCCATCCTCTATTTAGCTGTCAAAATGATCTCCCTAAAGCACAGGTCTGACCAAATCACCATCAGTCAATAAACTCCAGTGGTTTTCTGTCACCTACAGGATCAAATATAAAATCTTCCATTTGACATTCAAAACCATTCATAACCTGCCCCGTTCTTGCTTTTCTAGTCTTCCTATGACTCACTATACCTCCTCCATGTACTCTTGAAACTAGAGACATTGACTTCATTGCTGTTCCATCTCACCATCTCTCCTCTCAGGGCATTTTCACTGGATGTCCCCCATGCCTGGAATGCTGTGTTTCCTCATCTCCCCTTTCCTTCAGGTCCCAGCTAAAACTTCACCTTCTATAGGAAGCCATCCCCAATTCCTCTTAAATCTAGTGCCTTCCCGCTACTGATTATTTCCAATTTTCCTGTTTGTACATAGTTGCTTCTGTGTTGCCTTACATTAGCCTGAATTCCTTAAGGGCAGGGATTGCCTTTTGTCTTTTTGCACACTGCCTAGCACATAGTGAATTTTATTGATTGATTTTCATTTAGGTCCAAACTTAGTTATTAGAATTTCACAATATTTAATTCAAATGGTTTTGTTGTCATTCCTTCTATTTCAGTTGTCATCCTTGTGTATAATCCGGTTCTGCTCACTTCACTTTGCAACATTTCATGTATGTCTTCCCGTGCTCCTCTGCATTCATGTTAATTGTTTATTACAGTTCAGTGTTATTACATTTGTGTCCCACAGTTTGCTTAGCCATCCTGCAATCACTGGACATCTACATTGGGATTCCAGTTCTTTGCTACTACAAAAAGTGCTGCTACAATATTGTGAAAGTGAATAACTATGAAAAATTTAAGCACAATGACCAAGCATAACTTAATTCTCAAAGACTGACAAGGAGTCATATTTCCTACCTATTGGCAGAGAGGTGGTGAGCTAGAGGTATAGAAGGCAACTTACATTTTTTCACATGGTCAATATATTGATTTATTTTTCTTAGCTATAGTTGTTACAAAAGAGAGCTTTTCTGTGTGGGTACAGAAGAGGGCTTTTTTTGTGTGGGAGGTAGAGGGATGTAGTGAGAGTGATACCAATAAAAAAATAAAGAGCATCTATTAAATATTTAAAATACTCAGACAAAAACAGATCAAAGTTCAGAAAGAGACATTGACAAGCAGCATAAATTCACAATTAAAATTTTTTAGTTAAAAAATTTTGAAGGTTTTTTTTTTAGAACTGTCATAAATATCTTGGTGCATATAAGGATGTTTTTTATTTTTTTGTCTTTGAATTCCTGACCCAAAAATTATAGGCATTTTATTCACCTTCTTCACATAATTTCAAGTTGCTTTCCAAGACTGTTAGGCCAATTCACAGCTCCACCAACAGTTTGTTAACATGCCTGTCCTTCCACAACTCCTCCAACATTGACAATTCCTATCTTTTGTCAAATTTGCCAATAAAACCTCATAAATGTTCTGATTTGCATTTCTCTTACTCTTAGTGATTTGGAGCATTATTTCATAGGGTTCAGATATGGATGGGACCAGTGATTTCATTGGCATGGAGAGCTCCTGGGTGAGGAAAGTTTAACTACTGATGCAGAATGCCACTTTCTTTGTGACAGTCTTAGAGAATTGCCTAGAGCAGGAAGAGACTAGAAGACTTTCACAAGGTCACAAAGCTAGTATGTGACATAAGCAAAACTTGAACCCAAGTCTTCCTGGCTTCCAGGCTAACTATCTACTACTACCTCTCTGTTCTCTTAAGTGATTTAGAGCATTCTCTTCCCTATGGCTGATAATAGTTTATAATTCTTCATTTGATAACTGTTCATATCCTTCGATGACTTAGCTATAGGAGAATGGCTTACATATTTCTATTAGCTGCCTATATATCTTGGGTATCAGACCTTTGTCAGAGACTTTAGATACAAAGAATTACCTCATCCAAAAGACTCATAATGGAAAATACTATCTACATCTAGAGAAAGAATTGTGGAGTCTGAATGCAGATTGAAGCATACTATTACCTCTTTTTTCATTTTGTTTTTTCTTTCTCGTGGCTTTTCACTTTTGTTCTGATTCTTCTTCAATAACATGACTAATATGGGGAAATATGTTTAATATGACTGTACATGTATACTCTGTATCAGCTTTTGTTCCATTTGGGGGAGTGGGGAAAGAAAGAAGAGTAAAAATATTCAGAACTCTAAATCTCATAAAAGTGAATGTTGAAAACTAAAAGTAATTATTTTTTTAAAAAGAGAAAGACAAAAGAAAAATTTCCTTTCTAAAGATGACTAAAAGGAATAGCATGAACACTTTTCAAAAACAAAACCAAAATAAAAATACATAAACAAATAAAAATCAGAGATTTACTTCAATTGACCACCTCTATTCTCTGATAAAGATATTTTCAAAATTATTTTTTGTTTGTTTCACATACCATTGTCACTTCTCATTAATTTTCCCATTCATTCACCTCCCTACACCAAATAACCCTCCCTTGGTAACAAGGAAAAACAGTTCGGCAAAACAGTCTCGCGACCAATCTAACAATGCACACAACATTCCATAACTGTATGGGTCCTCTGGAGTCAACACTTTTTTTTTTTAATCTAAATTCTAATGTCTCTAAGTGTTGGAAGTTCCCAAATTGAGTGGAGTCCTCAAAGAAATCAGGCAACAAGAACATTGATGCTCTAAGTGGAAATTGTCAAAGGCCTTTGATGTTTTGGGGGTTCCTGCTCAAGAAAAGGTTAAGGAACCTCCTTGCTCAGTTGGCTTGCCAGTGTTTCCTAATTGTTTCATTCTTTGAGTCTTGACAGAGCATATTGGAGGAGCTTTCCATTGGTGCAACCAGCTATCTACCGATATCCCCCAACTGGTATGTATACTCAACTATCTGTTGATATCTTATAGGTTATATCTTATAGGCTCTTCATTTCCCAGCATGAGGCACACGGCCTAAAGGAGTTTTATCTCATATGATCATAGCCTTTGAGCTGGAGTGGACCTTAAAGGGCCATTAATCCAACCCAATTTTACAGATTGTGAAGCTGAGGCCCAGAGAGGGAAGCTAATTTGCCCAAGGTCACACAGAGCTGGATTTGAACCCAGGTTCTCTGATGCTAAATCTTGAACTCTTAAGAAAATATTATACATAAAACTCAATATTGAACATTAAATACAATTACTTAAACTGATTTAGTAACCATTTACACTTTAATTGACTTCAGTAAATAAAATATAACAAAATAAAATAAAAGCACATTACACATACCACTATTATCCCCAAGGAATAAAATCCAGTGGTTTCCCCTTATCCAGGATCAATTATCCTGTTATTCAGGATTAACATAAAAGCTTCTCTTTGACTTTTAAAACCTTTAATAACCTGACCTCTTCCTACCTTTCTAGCCTTCTTACGCCTCACTTGCTTTTACAGTACAATGACATTGGCGTCCTCATTCCTCACACAAGACACTCCATCTCTTGACTCCATGTATTTTCATTGGCTGTTCCCCCATGCCTAGAATGCTTTGCTTCCTCTTCTTCTCCTGGCTTCCTTCAAGTTCCCACTAAAATCCCACTAGCTATAAGAAATGTTTCCCAGTTCTCCTAAATGTCTTTCCATCTACTGATTATGTTTGTTGACTTGACTAACCAAAAATGTTCACTTTGTCTTTTGTATCTCTTATCTCTTGGAGAAATAAGAATTCTTCCTTAAGCTATACATATCAATGGAATATCCTCCTTTTTTTCTCTAATTTTTAAGTCATATAATCTTTTATATTTAGGCTGTAAATCCTTTTAAAGCTTTTTTGTTATGCATGTAAGGTGGTCTAATTCTAATTTCTGCCACACTACTTTTCAGTTTTCATTGCAGTTTTTGTCAAAAAGGACATCCTTAGTTTGGGTGTCCTTAGGTTTATTGAATCCTAGGTTCACTTGCTTTTGTGCCTTTTTTCTTAATCTGTTCCATTAATCAACTTTTCTATTTTTAGCCAGTACCAAGTAATTTTGATAATTACTGCCTTATAGTATAGTTTGAGATCCAGCTCCTTTCATTACTACATTTTTTCCCCATTATTTTCCTTACAGTTCTTGACCTTTTGTTCTTCCAGCTAAATTATATTATTTTTCTAGGTCTCTAAATAACACCTTACTAGTTTGATTGGTATGGTGCTAAATCTATAAACTAATTTAAGCAATATTACCACTTCAATTACATTGGCATGACCTAATCATCAGAAAGCAATATCTCTCCATTTATTTTTCTTCTGTTATTTCTGTAGTGTGTTTTGTAATTGTTTTCATGTAAGTCCTGAGTATATCTTTATAGATACACTCCCATATAATTTATACATTATGTAGTTAATTTGATTTAGGATTTCTTTTTTCAGTCTCTTCCTGATGGGTTTTGTTAGCAAAAAAAAATTAAGTAATGTTTTTTGTGGATTTTTGTTTGATAAAGATATATTGCTACTTTTTCAAGTTGCTGTTTCAGTTAAATTTTAGTTGAATGTCTATGGGTTCTTTGGGTAAACCATAATGTCATCTGTAAATATCAATAATTTTGTTTCTTCTTCACCTGTTTTTATTCCCTCAATTCCTTTTCTTCTTGTCAATCCAAAGCTAGCATTTCTAGATCTGTGTTAAATAATAGAGACTAATGGACATCTTTGCTTTACTTTTGTTCTTATTTGAAAAGACTCTGATGTTTCTGAGTTACAAATAATGCTAGTTCTGGGTTTTGGACAGATACTGCTTGCCATTTTGAGGAAAGTTCCATTTATTTCCATGATTTTTAGTATTAAAAAAAACAATAAAGGAGTGTTGTATTTTTGTCAAAAACTTTTTTCTTCCATCTATTGATATGATTATGTAATTTTTATTGTTATTATTATTAACATGGCCTGATGTGCAGTCATTACATAGTGGCTAGAGAAATGCCAACGCACCAGAAGACCAGGGTTCAAGTTGTTCATACCATCTGTGTGACTCTGGGCAAGTCACTTTATCTCCCAGTGATCCAGAAAATTCCCCAAGAAAATAGATGGTAGAGAAGATACCAGCCTGGATTGGGAGAAGAAGTTTTCTCATCCTGGAGTTCCCCATATCACAGTGAAATCAGGTCCAAACCCTATTCCTGTTTAAAATCAGTTTCCCTAATGTTAAACCATTCCTCCATTCCTGATATTAATAAAACCTTAGCATATTGATTAATCTTTTGAATATATTGCTATAAACTCTTTGCTAATATTCACTATTTTTGCATCAATATCCGTTAAAGAGGTTGGTTTAATTTTCTTTCTCAACTTTATAATATATGTATCAAGACCATATTTGTTTCATAAAAAGAATTTGGTAGAATACCTTCTTTCTACATTTTTCCTTTTCTTTTTTTGTAAATTTTTTATTCATTTTAAATTTAGGTACAAAACAAGAAAAGAAAAAAAAGAACATTCCCATGAACACAGCAGAACATGAGAGTATTCTATATAAAACAATAAATTTCCATTTCAAGAAACTTTATATAATAAATACTACATTATTTTCAAAGCTACCCAGCTTTTTTGATTCCTCCTTGATTTTTTTGTTCTCTGTTGTGTATTTTTTACTTTATTTTTTTCTCCTCCCCCCCCCCAGTGAAGGCTATAATTAAACATGGATATATATGTACATATATTGTTGTTGTGTTCATCTTTCATTTTCGAAAAAGACTGTGACATCAGAGAAATGATGACATGACTTGCATTGGACTTTGTTTTGAATGAGGGAGGGCTGTGCAAGGTCACCAGCCTCACTTTTTCCTCCTGAGCCATCTGGATCCAGGGACCAAACATTCATCAGGATGACTGGAGATGGCCGAGGATGCAGTGGGAGACCTTGGTCTTTTCTGGTATTCACTTGGAGGGAAGGGCCATTCCTTCTACATATATATACATTTTGATAGATATCCATAAAAATATTCACACACACACACACACACACACACACACACACACACACACACACACACATATATATATGTAAGACATACTATGAATATATCATCACTTTCTCTGGAAGTAGATAGCATCTTTCTTCATAGATTCAAGATTTTCCATGTTTTTCTAAATCGACTCATTTCCTATACCACAGCAATGCTCCAACACAATCACATCTTCTTTCTATATATTTCCAAACAACTTAGAACAAATTTAGTTCTTTCATTATGCCACAGTAAATATTATAAATAACTGAACCTATCTTCTATAGATTAAGTAATCAATTAAAAAGCATTGATCAAACACTTCCATGTGCAAAGCCTTGCGCTAGAACAAGGTAGTGACTTAGACTTATGTTTTGGGGACATTATTCTAATAGTTCCGTGGATATGCCTCACACATATGTATATTGGGATCCAGCATATAGCTTGCTTGACTAATACAAATACAACCTCTCTATGGGGATGATGCTAAAGAGACTTGCTTCTGAGAGAATTATGATGGTGCATAAGAGAAGTGCCTTTAAAGATTGTATGTAGATCTTCTATATTTGGTCATGGTTGACTGGCCATATGGTAGAAATGGGTTAGCTCTTTGATTGGCTTCAGATACACTTAAAAAAGTCCTTAAAAATCAGCTGATTTTTTTTGACACGTTCCATCTTGGAGAATCTTGGTCACTCTTTTGCTCAGAGTATCTGGGAAAAGAGCATGCAGTGAGTGAAAAAGCTTTAGGACCTTCTCCCCTCTGAGGCCATGTAGCCCCAAGAAACATGCTTTGGCCCTTTGCCTTTTCTTTTGTTCTTTTCTAGGTAAAGAAAATGGAGCCTCTGAAACCTTGTGTGTTTGAAAGGTCTACGAGATCTTTAGCATCCCAACATTTTGGCATTTAGATTATAGAACAAGTACAATACTGATGTCCCAAAGAGCAGGGAATGACTTTTGGTACCCCAGGTCAGCAGAACCTGAAATTAGGGTTCATCCAGAAGTCATGCCACATCTGGATGTGAACTTGGTGGGATCAATGCCATGTAGGAAGTTGGCTATGTTTTCAGTCTACTCTTTCTATAGTGACTAAGATAGAATAAGACAGTAAGACTCTGAGACATTTTTATGCATATGGTTTGAGGGAGGCTGGGAGTAGAGAAGTGTTTTTATATTTGTTCTTGCTGTATCTTCAAAGTAAATGTTACTTTGTAAAAGCTAATCAGTGTTAAGTGTTAAATGGAATTTTGGAGTTAACAAGTGGACCCTAACAAAGAACCAGTGGGGCCTTGAACTAATGGCAAGAGAAAAATAATACCCTAACCCCTCATGTTACCCTACTGGACTCCTGAAGGGCAGAAGTGGAAGCCTGGCTTGGAAAAAGTAGTGTCACAGTGCACATATTACATACTGGGATTTGTCCAGGATAAAATCAGGCCCTTCAAATTTGCAGGATCTTCTGGAGGGATTCTATGGACTTTTGGTGGTGGATACCCAGTCTGTGAAGTACTAGAGAAATTGGGTTAAAAAAAATTAACTGTAATTATAGTCAGTTTTCCAGTGTGTATCTCTCACAAGTAAGTGCCAATTACCTAATTTTGCAGATTGGTTGAAAGTTTAAATAGTGATACGTATTACTGAATCCTTGAGTCTAATACGAGAAATATGGAATGTACATCACTAGAATGCTAGTGAGATTCTTTTTTTTTTTTTAATGTTGAACAGAGCTTGATAGCTTATCTTACTGTGAGATCCTAATGTCTTGCAAGTTCACTGGGTAAAGTTTGCCTGTGGGCTTAGAAATCACAAGTAAGCAACATATAGTATTTACTTCCTTTTCTTGGGAGCCACCCATCTTTGGGGCTTGCCCCTTCCCCACTTTGTTTAGCTCTCTTTCCCAATGACCCTGCCTGTCCTGGCAGGGGAATTGGCAGTTTCACTTGGATTACAGTGGCAGGGATCTACTGTGGGATGTTTTGGATGTCTTTTGGAACAAAGACCCAGAGTAAATTTTCTTGGGTCTCTAAAGTTATTACCTATTGTATAATGACCCTTAGGGCAATTTTGGTGGGCGCTATATAGAGATACATAGAAAATTTTGTCCAGAGTCCAGCTGGATGGTTTTATGCACTCAGGGAATTATGGAAGTTTTTACCCAGGACCGTTGTTTTCTCACATGAAAGGGAGGGAGATCACTTCTATTCCTGTGTGGGTCTCTAATCCCTGCATGGAGGAGCTCACCTGATCTGGGATGATCATAGGGACTCAGTTCTCTTAAGATAGGAAAGCTTGATTTCTGCTTTTTTCCCCCCTTTCCTTTGGAATGCCTTTTGTGAATGTTGGTCCAGAACAGAAGGGAGGGGTTTTACTGAAACAGGGAGAGGGTAAAGTACCCCAGACCCAAAGTGAGTTTGCAGGCATCTAGTAAAACTGGTCTTGTCATCAGTCAATAAGTATTTATTAAACACTTATTATGTGCTAGGCGCTGGGGATACAAAGAGGTAAAAGGCTCCTCTCAAGGAGCTCACAATCCAATGGGAAGACAAGCAGACAAATATGTACAGACAAGCTATGTACCAGATAAATAGGAAATGATTAACAGAGGGAAGGCACTAGAATTAAGAGCAATTGGAAAAGATCTCCTATAGAAGATGGAATTTTAGTTAGGATTTGAAGGAATCCAGGGAAACTAGGAAGTAGAGATGAGGAGGGAGAGCATTCCAGGCATGGGGGATGATTAAAGATTCCTGGGAGCTGAGAAATGAAGTGTTTTGTTCATGGAACAACCAGGAGTCCAGTATCACTGTATTGTAGAGTAGTAGGCAGGGAATAGGGTGTAAAAAAGAAGTAAGGTTCCCCACATTTATTGGGGAAATGGTTTATGCTGAAAGATGGTACTCCCTTTGTAATGGGGGAGCTACCCATCCTACCCTAAGTTCCTTCTCTTTAGCCTAATACCCCATGGTCTGTCTGAGGTATTAGTACTGGATATGCTGTTGATTTATTCTGCAACCCTGAGTCTATCACTTATCCTTCCAAGGCCTCAATTTTCCCTGCTCAGAAATGATTTACTAGTATTAACTATAACACAGTGAAAAGAAGACTCACACAGGATATTGTCAGAGCGGGGAAAAATGGGCCCTTCAGAAAGTGAGACCAAGGGATAGCCAGTGTACAATCTATATGTTCCATGCCAGAGATGGTGAGGAAGGCCCCAATATATTGGGTATACCCCCTTGTGGTAATTTTATGGAAGGACATGGGCCAGAGTTGCATAAAGTTAGGCAGAAATGGATTCATTAAGACCTTAAACAATGGAAGGAATATCTGTATCTACGAGACTACAGAACCATTGGAGGATGGAGGTAATTCCAGTCTATCTCCAAACAGCCAGTCTCAGTTTCCTGTCTATACGGGATCACCTCTAGTTTGAAGATCCAGTTCTGTAACCTTGAGGGCAGGCATCATGTTTTCTACATCTTTGCATACCCAGGAGGAGCTAGTGTGGAAGGCATTGTGAAGTAGAGAGAATGCTGCCTGGAGAATCAGAAGAGCCTACATTCTGTTAACTGAAGGGAAGAGGAAAACACAGTCAAGAAGGGATAGGGGAGGGGAATGGTCAAGGAAGGCTTCAAGGAGGGCATGGCTAGTGAGCATAGGTTCAAAGGAAGAGAAGGACTGAAGTGGAAATGGGGAAGCTCATTTCCAGAGGTAGAATTATACATGGGTAGGAGATGGAACAGAGTGGCTAGGTGGTACCATAGTACACAGAGCACTGACCCTGGAGTCAGGAGGACCTGAATTCAAATGTATCCTCAGACACTTTGTTGTTGTGTTTTTGACACCAAGATGATGACATGACTTGCAGTTAACTTTGATCTGAGTGAGGGAAGGCCTGCAAGGTCACCAACCTCACCTTCTTCTCCTGAGCCATCTGGGTCCAGTGGCCTGATAGTCATCAGGAGGACTGGAGATGGTCCAGGATAAGATGGGAGACCTTGGCCCTTTCAGGCTGTCTTATAGCATTCTCACGTTGAGTGAGATACACCCATTCAGTAAATAGGTTTCTTTTAAGTAGTTGCTCAAGGGATGGCCCCTTTAATAAAAAAATAAAAATCACACTGGGAGAAAACCCTTAGGTAAAAGAGAAACAATGACACCCTGTTTGCCTCAGTTTTCTCAGCTGTAAAATGAGATAGAGGAGGAAATGGCAAACCACTCCAGCATCTTTACCAAGAAAACCCCCACATGGGGCCAGGAGGAGTCAAACAACTGAATAAGGGAAATATAATGTCAAGTCTGAGTGATGTTGAAAAACCCAGTTTGATTAAAAGTAGAGAACATGAGAGTAATGGTGAAATAAGACTCAAGTAGGTTGGAGCAAAAATCTGTGCAGGGCTGAGCTCGCTAGCACTAGGGAGCTGCTGAAGGCTACTGATGGTAGCACCATCAACAAACCTGTGCATTGGAAAAGGTTTAACTTGTGAGCTGTGTGAAGGATAGGAAAGGGAAGGAACTGGAGGCCACTCTCTGAGCCTCTTTGCCCAGGGGATCAGTTTAGATGACCTCTACTCCTATATATTGAAAAGTTCCTTTAAAAATTGCATATAAACCAAAGCCTTCCTCAGTGATTTACATTCTAATTATCTTCTTTCCCAACACCTCCATTTGATAATGGTTCCTACACTTAGGCTGCTAAGTTTCTCTTGTACCTCCTCTTTTCTCTAGGTTAAGTAATTAAGGACCTGACCCTAAAACAAATACTTCTAACATATTAGAGGAACAAGTCAATGGGGTTAAAGATTAGGGATGCAGTCCCCTCGTCACTTCACACTGGACTATTACAATAGCCTGCTGGGGAGGAAGGGCAGGCTGCTTGCTTTATGTCTCTCCCCACAGCAATCCAACCTCCATTCAGCCACTGAAATGATTTTCCTAAAGCACAGGTCTGACCACAGGATCCCCACCCCTCCTACATCCCCCTTTAAAACTCCAATGACTCCCTGTTGCCTCCAGGATCAAATATAATACTGTAGGTTGTTCAAAGCCCTTCATGACCTAGCCCCACCTACCTCTCCAGGCTCCGTGTATCTTAATCTTCACCACATACTCTGATCCAGCGACACTGGTCTCCTGGTTATTCCACAAACAAGACATTCCATCTCTTGATCCCTGGGCTTTTTTCTTTGACTGGCCCCTTTGCCTTGAATGTTCTCTCTCAATTCTGACTACTGGCTTTCTTTAAATCCCAACCAGAACCCCATCTTCTACAGGAAGCCTCACCTAACCCCTGTGAATTCCAGTGACTTCCCTCCATTATTTTCTATTTATCCTGTATAGAACGGGCTTCATATTTGTTTGCATGTTGTTTCTCCCATTAGACTGAGCTCCCAGAAGGCAGACTGTTTGCCTCTTTGGTGTAGTGTTTGGCACATAGTACACACTTAATAAATGTTTATTGATTGACTTTAGAGTCAATGGTTTCTAGTTCCATTTATGCCACTGATGTGACACTGGACAAGTCACAGTAAAATGAGGACCTTGAACTAGATAATCTCTAAGATCCATTTTCACTCTGAAATTTTCTGGTTTTGCTTTAAAAGAAACCTTTGGTAAAAAAACCAAACTATTCTTTAGTACCAGATCCATGCTTTTTACTCCAAATCTAAGATTCAAGCTGCTATACCTTACCACAAGACCAGAGTGTGATAATCAGGTCCACATAGTAGGATACACCTATATCAATCCAACCTCTGAAGTAGACCCTTACACTTCATATACTTCAATCTCTCCCCACTGCCTCCCAATGTCTTTTCGAATCTCTCCATTGATTATTTTTCTCCACCCCTCCATTACTTATTAAGTCTTAGAGACCAACAGCTGCTAAGAGGATCAGATTACCCATTCCACATCCCACCATGATATCACTCTCCCAATTCAGCTAAGGGGAAGAAGGGGCAAGGAGAGCTTTCAATCAAGAGCTTTTTAGAGCAAAGACTTTAAGATCTTGATAAGCAAATAGGGCCAGAGAGAGACTATGGCAGATCCTAACTTTGAACCTCCATTCTGATAACAAATCCAGTAGTTCTTTCTGAGGCACCAAACCACATACCACAACTTCCCCAAGAGAATGTTTAGTAGTCTTCAGCACACTCTGAAAACCACCTAGCCTAGCTATAAGAGTGCAAGATAAGGATTGTCTCTTCACTATATACCCCTACAGAACAGGCAATGAATAGTGCAGTGGTGCAGTGAATAGTATGCTGAACTTACCAGGGTTCAAATTCCACCCAGTATCTCCTAGCTCTGAGACAATGAATGAGTCACAACCTTTCTTCAGTCTTAGCTTCCTTATTTGTAAAAACTGGGAGATTGGACAAAGTGGTCTCTTAAGTCCTATCTATGAAGCCACATGAAGGCTCACTCCTGTAATTCCAGCTACAAGGGAGGTGGGAATTAGGGAATCTCAGGAGTTCTGAGTTGCAGTGAGCTATGCCCATCTGCATGCACTAAGTTTGGTATTAATATGGAATCTCTAAGAGTAAGGGCCACTAGGATGCCTAAGGAGGGGCAAACCCACCCAGGTCAGAAATAAGGTCAAAGGTTCAGGGCCCATGAATAGCCCCTGAATTGTGGGCAAGAGGACAGGACCCATTGTTTAAAAAAAAAAAAGTAGCTACACTATTAGGGGAACTAAACTGTCAGAGAGGACCAGAGAAAATTGGTTCTTTACCTCAACCTAGAGGAAGTACTTACTATTCTTACTAGAGCAAAAGAGCTAGAGCAAGACGCAGGACCTGGTTCTAGCTCTGAACTATTAAAATCTCCTTGTAAAAACCTGGATCATAGTTCCACCACGAGTAATACAGGCATAATACTTGGGTTATGAGGTTAAAATTAGTAAATGGACAAAACAGAAGGAACTTCAGAAGCTATCACTCATTTTACAGATGAGGAAACTGAGGTCCAGAGAGCTGAAGTGCTGGGATTCAAGCCTACCCACAACAGAGCCTGTGCTCTCTTCCACTGTGCTCCTGCATTCTTTTTGCTATAAGAAGGCGCAAAAGTGCCTTTAGCTAGAGACACTTCAGTGCCAAGCATGATGTGCCACCACTCCTGTCTGGTTAGGGCTGTCTCCACTCAAGTGGCACAGAGGATAGAGTGCCCAGCCCAGAGTCAGAAAGACCTGAGTTCAAATCTGACCTCAGACACTTACTTGCTATGTGACCCTGAGCAAGTCACTTAACCCTGTTTGTCTTGGTTTTCACATTTGCAAAATAAGCGCGAGAAGGAAATGGCAAACCAGTCCAGTATCTTTGCCAAGAGTGCCCCCAAGAGGGGTCACCAAGTCAGACATGACTGAAAATAACAAAATCTCTACCCATCCTCCCTCTTTCTTCCACCAGGGCTCCCAAAGCACTGGGGCTTAGCCATTTGAGTTTAGAGAAACATGGTGTTTAATGTTAAAGCTCAACACACTCCAGCAAGGGGCTTGGGGCTGGAGTCAAAGCAGCGGGATGGAGGCAGGTGACCCTCCATAGAGCCTCACATGGCGAAGAGGATGAGGAAGGCTACCATCAAACAGAAGAGCCCCATAGCTTCAGACAGGGCAAAGCCCAGGATGGCATAGGAGAAGAGCTGCTGCTTGAGGGATGGATTCCTGCAAAGAACAGAGAAAGAGAGAACAATTGCCACCCAGGTAATAAAGCTAGGGTTATGGGCTAAGGGAAGTGGATTTCTGTTACATGTGGAAGCGAGAGGGTGCTTCCCTGGACAACTTGTGTGTTCATCCTTCGTTGTCGAAGAAGACCATGTCATCAGAGAAATGATGACTTGGCTTTGTTTTGAGTGAGGGAGGGCTGTGCAGGTCACCAGCCTCACTTCTCCTCCAGAGCCATCTGAATCCAGTGACCAGATATTCATCAGGATGACTGCAGATGACCCAGGATGAGGCAACTGAGGTTAAGTGACTTGCCCAAGGTCACACAGCTAGTGAGTATCAAGTGTCTGAGGTGAGATTTGAACTCAGGTCCTGCTGACTCCTGCACTGGTGCTCCATCCTCTGCACCACCTAGCTGTGCCCCCGCCCCCGATAAGTTATCATAAGCCAGAAGAGCAAGTCATCAGAAGTCATTTCCCTTTCATTAGAGCAAGTGGGTATTAACTCAGCAAGGCTGAGTAATCCCAGGATGTTGTGTGGCATGGCTTAGAAATTTTGCCACAAATTCTCAATCAAAAATAATTGGGGAAGCTGAGAATCAACAAGGAGTCTCCTGAGGGCACCCATCTTATCTGCCTCTCTTCTCACAGAAAGTCTAGCAGGATTATGGTGTAAACTTTAAAGACAAAATTTTCAGGGCCACTCCTACTCAACTCACCTGGCATAGCCAATGATTAAACTGCCAAACACTGTTCCGATACCTGCCCCTGAGCCAGCCACACCAACTGTGGCGGCCCCAGCCCCAATGAATTTGGCAGCTGTGTCAACGTCCCGGGAAACAGCACTGCTCTGGAACTCCCGACGGGCCACCTGGAGATGGGTACTGCTATAAGTGGGCTGGAAAGTTAAAAGAGAGACCAATAACTTGGTGAGACATAAGGCTTGGCAGCAAGTTGGGCCCTGGTTGGCAATTTGTTCTAAGTAAAGTGATAAAAGATAAAAGTGATAAAAAGGAAAGTATGTTAAAAAAGATGCTGGGAACTACAGGATGCAGGGCAACTCCTTTCTTAGGAATAACTCACATACAAAGGTCATACCAGGTTATATGAAGAACCTGGAGTTACAAAGGTAGGATGGAGCCCAAGTGATCCTTTCCCATTGGACTTGTTATCCCCCTCAAACTCAGAAATATCAATCCAACAACATGTTTCCAGTTCTGGAAAAGACCCTTACTTTCTTACCTGTTCAAAACGGATCTCTGACCTATTCAGGACAGATGCAGATACAGGCCTGACTAGACCTCTAGTACAGCAACGGATCTGCAAAATTCATTAAAAATATATGGTTAAAAAAAATCCAACCAATAAACTTGCTAATTACTGAACTTGATTACTTGAATCAAAGTTGAGTTTTTCATGTGTGTACAATTCACAGAATGCCTGCCTACAAAGTCAACTAGCTAATAATCCTCTTGTCCACTAGCTAATACTGTATCTTAAAAACCAGCTCAGAAAGACACACTGTGCCCTAGGGATCTTTACCTATTTATCAATAATGCCCTCTGCCACTCAGGTTAATGGATATAGACTTGTCTGGTGCTCTAGGGTAGAAAAAGCAGTTCATACCAGTATCCAGTCAGTTACAAAAGACTTTAATACTCAGGTTATCTCAAAGATCCCAATAATGGAGGAACCCAGTCCTGCTAGGACTCAGTGCACCACTTCTAAGACCGAGGAGGGTCATCCATGTGGTAAGCTCCTCACCCCTATGAGGTCTCAAACAGGAGTGTAAAGAGAGTGACCTCTACTTTATGGTTTCCTTCCCTCCATTCACTGGGGAGGATCCCCAAGCTGCTAGGAGTACCAAGTCACAGAATTTCTGACAACATCTAAGACCAAAGAGAAATCCACTTCAAATCATTTGCTTTTTACAACATTATTCAAGTAACTGCTTTTCTGTACTCCACCTGCACTTTCTGGGCATCTCACGCAGATCGCTAGTATCTACTCTCTTCAATTCACCCATTTACATGCATGGCACTGCCACCTTGCTAGTACAAGGCTCCCAGGAGCATTGTCTATGCTTACCAGGGCCGGAGAAATGAGGAGAGCCCCTGTGGTCTGCATTCTGCTCTATTTACTGGAGAAGGAAAAAAAAGGTAAGAACAGTGGTCTTCACTAGACCAGCTTCAGAAGCAGGCTTCCCTCTTTTGCCCTCGCCCGTGCCCCCGTACTTCCTCCTAGAGTAGGAATCCTACCACTGCCCTCCATCTCGTGCCCTTGCGCCTTTCCTCAACCACAAGAAAGATAAAGGGCAGGGAATGAGAGGTCAGTGGAACAGACTCGGCATCCCTCCTCCCCACCTACTGCGGTCGTGATAAGGTCACTGAGGGTGGCAAGAAAACCACCGCGCACCCCCACGGAGACTTGAGACAGAGTCTGGAGGTCCCATGGGGCCAGGGTCGTTCATAGGACCAAAAGCTACACGGGCTCATGTAATGGAAAGAGACAAGCGAGGCCCAGGGGAGTGAGAGGACTGTCCCCACGCGGCAGAGCAAGCTGAAAATAAAACCTAAGCCTCGGGATCTGGAGCTTGGAGGTCACCCAGGCCAATCCAACCCTTTTGGAGAAGACCAGAGAGGCTGTGTCGAGCCCAAGGTCACACAGCAGTTAACGGAGCATACGTGAGAATCGAGCCCGGTCCTCTGGCTTCCAAATCTAGGGCTCCAGTCCCGACACCACACTGCCCGGGGAAGGGAGACCACCCCGGGGCGGAAGCAGCGTGAGCCGCCGCTGCGCCAGCCGCCGGCTCGCTCGCCGGAGGCAGGGAATCCCGCCTTTGCCCTCCTGCGCCCGGGAAGCCATTGCACCCGGCGCCCTCGGGTCCCCGCTCCATGCCCCGGAGTCCCCGTAGGCGGCATGTCTGAGGCACAGCCGTGCCCCGGCTGCCGCCTGCACGCAGGCCTGCAGCCCCGGTCACCTGCGTCCCGCGCTCCTTCCTGCTGCCCCGCTCCCCAAGGCCCGGCCAGCCGCAGCTGCCTCTAGCTGCGCTCAAGGTGACTCACCTCCCGGCTTCAGCGATGGTCGGCCTCAGAGTCCAGCTCCGCCGCCCACGTGTCCCGGGGTTTCTCCGCTCTCATTGGCCACCGCCCCAGCCCACCCCTTTCCCACTGGAACCCGTCAGCCGACGAGGCGCGCCCACTGGCTCCCCGTCGGGCGACTTCTTCGTATTTTATTGGATCTTTCCAGCGAGTCCCGCCTCTTTGCGGCCCAGGGCGCGGGGGGGTGGGGAATGAGGGCGGGCGGGGGAAGAGCCTTCCTCTAACACTCGGTTTCTCATTGGTGGATCCTCCGAAATGCTTCTACCATAGAGTTCGAAGGACCGGAGGTTCCATAATCTCCTGCATAAAATGGCTGCCAAGGTGGGAGCCGAGAAAAAGACGCGAGAAAGCCGTAGCGTAGGGACGTCTCTTGTCCTTGGAAAGGAGGCTTCCCGACAGCCTGCGTGGGCGTGTTGCATCTTGGGATCTGTAGTCGCCTCATGGCACCAAAGCAGGCTGGGAACTGTGGTTCTTTGCTGTGACCAGCTTCGGAAGCCTTCCCCAGACCCTTCTCCGAAACTTGGCTAAGAAGGTGCCAGGAAGGGTAGTGTGGCAAAATCGATGGCCTCATGTGCTACCTCTGTGAACCTGAACGGCATTTAATCTCTCAGTATCGGAACATTTTTGATCATACGTCCCTATCAGCAAACGCCTTTTGAACATGCACCTTCTATGTATATTTCATTGATGCACGAATTTAGAAGTATCGATCTCCCTCCCAAATGTTCTTATGGACGATTGGTGCCAGACCTGCGGCAGAGCCTTCCGAGCTCATGTTGGTCTGATCACCCACCGCCAGACCCAACATCATGAGGCCATTTTGGCCCTCTTCCAGCTGGAATAAAGACAAACAATAATATTTAATTATTTGTATCTGATAAGCTCATAGACATTTTAAACGGATGAGATAAAGAAGAAATAATGTTTGATCCATCAAGACCCAAGACCACCTTCTTCTCTTTTGAGACACCCTGTTTTCCAGAGCTGTGCCCTGAGCTTGGCGTGACAACAATCCTTTGGGCTCTGGATGAACTTTGCTGCCGCTAAGTCACAGAGGTGATGATTCCTGAGCTTGGGCAGGCACCAACAGGCCCAGATATGAGGCCGGGCTATGAATGGCTTTTTGTCTAGACAACGTTGCTGCTGGGTCCAGTTGTTGTTGTAAGGTCTTAGCACTGTTGCTGCACTATGGTATTTGGTTCTTCATCTAGCCACAAATATGAAAAGCAAGGTTCAATCCCACTGCCTCATGTCTCCTATGAGAGGAGGCCTCAACATGTGTCTAATTTCTCTCCCCCAATGGAATAAAGAAAGCTTTTTGCTTTTAACCTCCCTGTCTGAGCTCTTCGGTATTTTTGGAGTTAACAATGGTTGCAAAACCTCTGTGACAATTTGGTCACTGGTTACCAGAGGTGACAGATCCTAGAGTCAGTAATGAGCCACTAGAGTTTATGGAGTAAGAGAGTGACATGGTCATATCCAGGCTTTAGGAAAATCAATTTGGCAACTGTGTGGAAAATGGATTGGAAATGAGGCAGGAAGATCAGTTAGGAGACTATAACAGGGGCAGTAAGGTGTCCAGGTGGATGGAGCACTGGTTCTGGAGCCAGGGGGACCTGAGTTCAAACCCAGCCTCAGACACTTACTAGCTGTGTGACCCTAGGGAAGTCACTTAACCCCAATGGCCTCTAAAAAAATTAAATAGAAACCATTACAATATTCAAAGTGAGAGATGATGAGGACCTGAGCTAAGTGGCAGCCTGCATGAGAGGAGACGTATCTGAGAGATGTTGTGGGAAAAGAAATGAAATTTGGCAATTTATTGGAAATGTATGGGGAGGATGTGTGAAGGGCAGAATACAACAACCTAGTGACTGGAAAGGTGGTCCCAATAGGGAAATTTAGGTTAGGAATGGATTTGAGGTGAATGAGATCAGTGATTCAGATTTCAACCTATCCATGCCTGTTTATTGTGTGAGAGAGTCTGTCCCACCCAAAATGAAAACAGGAAAGGGAGTGGAGAGCCCAATGCCAGGGGGTATTTGCCACAGTAAGATAGAGCAAGAGGGAGGTCGTAATGGAAGACTTGGAGTCTCCAGTGGCACCTGCACATAGCCTTAGGTTCTAATTATCAAGGGTTAGGGGAGATTGGGAGGCTACACAGGGGAGGGGGTGGGGAGAGTGATGGAGGCTAAGGGGAGGTATGGATGCATCAGAGACAAACTATAATAAGCTACTGAAATTAAGGTAGGATGTAAACCCTCTTCCCACCTTCTGATTGGTTGACCTCAGGATCAGCTCACTGTGCAGATCTAAGTGATAAGTAGCAAAGCAATATATATATATATATATATATATATATATATATATATATATATATATATATATATATATGTATATACGGGTAGGATGAGTTTCCTCACTGATAATTTCCTACATCAGTGAAATCTCAGTTCTGTACCAAAAATGTGTTGGACACTATGCTAAGCGCAGATGATACCCTCCCCGCCGAAAAAATGTCTTTGTTCTCAAAGAACTATCTGGGGAAACAAAAGATAGGGTTGGACTACAGGGTCTCCAAGATCACTTTCAATTTTAAATCTATGATCGAGAAGCTGGGTTCAAATTCTGATTCTGATGTTTGGGCAAGTCCTTTAATGACTCTCGACCTCAACTTTCTCATCTTTAAAATGAGATTCTCTGAGCTAGCTTCCATCTCTTTCTTTATCACAAGATCATAGATTTACCTGGAAGGAATCTCAATGGCCATTTAGTATAGCCTCTTTAATTGTAGCTCTATGATCCATAGAAGGTAATTTTGGTGGAGAAGGAGCACTAATAGCTAGGAAAATCAGGAAAAACCCCACATAGAAGGAGGTGCTAGAGTTGAGCTGAGTAAGAAGTTGAGAATTCTAAGAAGCTCAGGTTAAGAAAGTGTATTCTAGGCATAGGGGCACACATCCTAGGCAAAGACAGGGAGATGGGAAATGGATTATCATAGGTGGAAAAATGACAAGACTACCAGTTTGGCTAGACCATAGAGTGTGTGAAGCGAAATGGTGTGTAATAATCAGACAACAAGCATATTAGTGCCTGTTAGGCTTCAGATATTATACTAAGCTCTGAGGACATAGAGAGAAAAACGGTACAATCCCTGACAATATATACAAATATAAACAGGGAAATATACAAAATGAACACAAGGCAGTTGTTTCCCATCAGGAGAGTCATGTAGAAGGTGGCTCTTGAGCTGAGTCTTTAAGGAAACTGGAGATTCTGAGGCAGAGGTGAGGGGGAAGCACATTCTAGTCATGTGGAATAGCTAATGCAAAGGCCTAAAGATAGGAGATGGAATAGACCAGTGTGGCTAGATCTCAGGGCATGTGTAAGGGATTAATGTACAAGTAGATCAGAAAAGCTAGGTTGCAAAGAGTTTGGGTGCTAAACAAAGGAGTTTCTTCAATTGTGTCTAACTCTTCATGGCCCCATTTGGGGTTTTCTTGGCAGAGATACTGGAGTGGTTTGCCATTTCCTTTTCCAGCTCATCTTACAGATGAGGAAGTGGAGACAAATAAGATTAAGTGACTTCCTCAGGGTCACATGGCTAGTAAGTGTCTCAGGTGAGATTTGAACTCAGGAAGATGAGTCTTCTTGACTCCAAGCCCAGTGTTCTTTCCACTGTGCCGCCTGGCTGCCCAGAGGAGCTTCCACTTGATCTTAAAAGCAACAAGAGTTCATTGGAGTTTATTGAGTGTGGGGGGTGGTAACATAGTGAGACCTATGCTTTAGGAAAATTACTGTGGTAGCTGTAAAGATGTATTGGAGTGGGGAAAGGTGAGAGCTATAGAGACAAAATGGGAGACTATTACAACAGTCTAGGTAACTAGTAGGTAATGAGGACCTGAAATAGTGTGGTGACCTTTCCAGGGGAGAAAAAAGGATATATATGATAAGATTTGACAACTGAATTAATTTATGGAATATGTAAGTGAGGAAATGAGGTTGACACAAAGGTAGTGACCTTGGGTGACTGGAAAGATGGTAGTGTCAGGACGTTGACACAAAGGTAGTGACCTTGGGTGACTGGAAAGATGGTAGTATCAAGAAAATAATAAAAAAAGTTTAGAAAAAATAGGTGAGTTGGGGAAAGTCATGAACTCTGTTTTGGGCATATTGAGTTTGAGATGTCTTGGGGACATCAACTTCAAAATATCCCCAAGGAAACTGGAGTCATGGAACTGGAGCTCAGGACTGGAAATAAGTGGGTAAATAGTTGGACCCAGAGGAGATAATGAAGTCATCAGAAGAGAAAGAGCAAAGAGAAAAGGGAAGAGGGCTCAGAGCAGAGCTTTGGGGTTACACCCACAATTATAAAAGAACAAAGAAGAATAAGAAGGAGGAGCCTGACAGGTAGGAGGAAAATCAGGAGAGAGTGGTGTCAATCTCCCTTGGATTTTCAGAAAGGAAAGATCTTTGTCCCTTTCCCTCTCCCCCAAAAGCAATGGTAAATCCATCCATGCAGCATTAAGAACACATACTTGTCTAAACAAGCCTAAGATTTCATATCCCTAAATGCCTGCTCTTCCTACTTTCCATATATGCTACAGTCCACACAATCATGCATCAATACCCCCTCCACTTTTGTCTTGGCTTGTAACCTTTTCAAATTGAAGAACTTAACCAATAGTACAGTAGTTGACCTTGATGCTGTGTTCATCTTCATTGAAAGCATTTATCAACATGGGAAAGCAAAAAGCATGGGAGCAAGCACACAGCTCTGTTTCACTCCACTAGTGACTGGGAAGGCACAAGAGCTTTGTCCATTATCCAGAACCCGGGCAAACATGCCATCATGAAATTGACATATAATTGACATATAATATTGATGAACTTTTCCGGGCAACCAAATTTAAGCCCTCACAACTAACAGTGTCTAAGGCCTTTGTCAGATCTACAAACCTCTATTCTGCTCCTGGCATTTCTTCTGGAGTTGTTGGGAAGCAATTACCATATTGACTGTTTCCTGGCCCTCTCTGAAACCACAATGGCTCTCAGGTAGATGACCATCTTCCAGGTGAAGGATCAGCCTATTAAGGAATTTTGCCAGCAATGACTAAGAGACACCTCCCCCTCTGTGATTGTCGCAAGACAACCTATTATCTTTACCCTTATAGAGATGGATAGTGGAGATATCCTTGAACTCCTGGGAGATAACCTCCTCTTGTCATATAACCTAGAAAATTTCAGTCAGCTTTTATATGAGTAATGGTCCCCCTACCTTGCAAATCTCAGTTGGAATAGAATCAACACCAGGTGCTTTGCCATATGAAAGGAGCCTAATGGCACTGAAAACCTCTTCTTCAGTTGGAAGTTCAGCTAAGGAGGGATTGACTTCAACCTGAGGTAAACAGTCAATGGCCTCAGCATTGATTGATGATGGTCTCAGTGCAGCCTCTGAAGCTGAGATGCAACAAAGTATGGATCAATTCTCTGCTTCCTGTGCTAATTTTGGTCTAATAATTAACACCAAAAAAACCCCCACAAGTGCTCCATCAGCCACCATCACACCATCCTTATGTGGAAACATCAATTACAACAAATGGAGAAGTTCTGAATGCTGTGGATAAGTTCACTTACCTTGGTAGTGTACTTTCCAGGGATGTACACATTGACAATGAGGTTGATGCACACATTGCCAGAGCTAGCTCAGTATTTGGGAAGCTCCAAAGAAAAGTTTGGGAGAGAAGAGGCATTAGACTGACTACCAAACTGAAGGTCTACAGAGCCATTGTACTGACCTCATTATTGTATACCTGTGAAACATAGACAGTCTACCAGAGTCATGCCAGGAAACTGAATCGTTTCCATTTGAACTGTCTTAGGAAGATTCTGAGGATCACCTGGCAGGATAAGGTACCAGACACTGAAGTCCTTGTTCGAGCTGAACTACCAAGTATTCAAACTATGCTTCAGAGAGCACAACTCCAGTGGGCTCGCCACTCTGTTCAAATGCAAAATGTCCGCTTCCCAGAGACTATTTTATGGAGAACTCAAATGGGGCAGACAATCACATGGTGGCCAGAAGAAGCAATACAAGGACACTCTCAAGGTCTCTCTCAAGAACTTTGGATTTGACTGTGCAACATGGGAGACACTGGCACAGGACCATTCAGCATGGCATGCCCACATAAGAAAAGGTGCTGTGCTTTTTGAGCAAAACAGAATTGAGTCAGCACAAAGTAAACACAGGATGCACAGATTTGGGATATTCACCCCAAATATTCACATGAACTATCTATGCCCAACCTGTGGTAGAGCATTCTGAGCTCATATTGGTCTGATCAGCCACAGTCGGACACACTACAGTAGTAATTTCATTTTGGTCCTCTTCAAAGACACAGGACAACAACCAACCAATCAACCATATGCTACAATCCAGTGACCTTGGCTTCCTTGCTGTTACTCAAACAAGACTCTCCATTTCCTGATCCAAGGCATTTTCACTGGCTGTGCCCTATGCCTGGAATGTCCTCCCTTCCGATATCTGCCTCCTGGATTTCCTGGCTTCCTTCAAGTCTCAGATAAAAATCCCACTTTCTTTTTTTTTTTAATTTTAAATTATTAATTTATTTTTAGTTTTCAACATTCACTTTTATAAGATTTTGGATTCTAATTTCTTTTCCTTTCCCTTCCCTCCCTCCCCAAGAAGGCATACAATTTTATATAGGCTATATATGTATAATCATATTAAACATATTTCTACATCAATCATATTATAAAATAATCAGAACAAAAGGGAAAAACCATGTGAAGGGAAAAAAACAAAAATAGTTTGCTTCAATCTGCATTCAGACTCCAGTAGTGTTTTCTCTGCATGTGAATAACATTTTCCATCGTGAGTCTTTTGGAATTGTCTTAGATCATTGAATTGCTGAGAAGAATTAAGCCTATGAAAGTTGGTCATTGAACAATATTGCTGTTACCATGTCCAATGTTCTCCTGGTTCTGCTCACTTCACTCTGCATCAGTCCATGTAAGTCTTTCTAGGATTTTCTGAAATCTGCCTGCTCATCATTTCTTATAGCACAATAGTATTCCATTATAATCATATACCACAACTTGTTCAGCCATTCCCCAATTGATGGGCATCCCCTCATTTTCCAATTCTTTGTCACTGCAAAAAGATTTGCTATAAATATTTTTGCACATGTGGGTCCTTTTCCCTTTCTTGTAATCTCTTTGGGATACAAACCTAGAAGTAGTGTTGCTGGATCAGTGAAATCCCACCTTCTAAGGAGCCTTTCCTGATCCCCCATAATGCTAGTGACTTCCTCCTGAGATTATCTCCTATTTGTCCTGCGTGTATATGTACAGGACTGTTTCCATGTTGTTTCCCCACTTTGGCTGGAAGTTCCTTGAAGGTAGGCCCTGTTTTTCCCTTGTTTTGAATCCTCATCACTTAACCTGGTGAAAAGTATGATTTCCCAGTCTCCCAACTCTTCTCCCACGAATACCGTTTGTTCCACCTGCTTTTCTGGTATTTGATTCAGCCTGTGCCTCTTGGTTCCTTCACTGGGCCCAAGGTTCCTGCTTTTCCTTTCCCTTAGAACAGGAAGGTCAGTTGATTAATCAAGATCTGATCCCAGTCAGGGCTAGGTAGTTCCCCAGGGGATTGACTAGAAGAACATGAGAAGATTTCTTGCCCTTCAGCATCCTGTTACACAACAATAGTGGAGAGCTGGCTGGGCATGTAATGGAAAAAATAAACATAAGATTTTTTTCAATTTATTTATTTATTTTTCATTTTCAACATTTGCTTCCATCAGTTTTAAATTTTCTCCCCCTCCCTCCCCCCTTCCTCCCCAAGATAGCATGCAATCTGATATGGGCTCTACACATACTATATATAAGATTTTTTAAAAATAGAGGGACTGACTTCACTAATTTTCATTTTAAAAATTTCTGTTTCTAGCTGGGTTAGTGAAGCCTGGCTGGCCTTGGAAGTAGGGCTTCGTCTCTAAAAGTGAAGGAAAGAAGCATATCTTCTAGCAAAATTATTTTGCAGGAATATAACTATAGCCTTCTAATTGACCTCCTTGCCTCAAGTCTCACTCCAATGTATTCTTCATTTAACTGCTAAAGTGATATTCCTGGGACAGCTAGGTGGCATAGTAGATAGAGCACAGGCCCTGGAGTCAGGAGGACCTGAGTTCAAATCAGACCTCAAATTCTTACTAGCCCTTGTCACCCTGCTCAAGTCACTTAACCCTAATTGCCTCTAAAAAATACATGAAGTGATTGATATTCCTGAAGCGAAAGTCCAGCCATGTCACAGTCTCAATAAGTTCCAGTATTTTCCTGCTATCTCTAGAATCAAATACAAATGTCTCTGTTGGTATTTAAAGCCATTCATCATATGCCTTCATCTGCCTTTCCCGCGTGTACATCATCATTGTCCTTCTCACACTCATAGTTCCAGAAAACCTTCTTTCTCCCTCCCACACATCATACTTCCTTCTCTTGTCTTCAAGCTTTTGTACAGACTACCCTTTTGGGCCCAAAATGCACACTTTCCTTATCTCACCTTCTTAGAATCTCTAGTTTACCTGAAAGCCTGGTTCAAGGATGCTCTACTAGGACACCAATGTTCATTCCTACTCCTCAGGGACAACTGCTAGAATACCCCCTCCCCACATCAGCTGCTGCAGATCTTCTGTTTATCTTTTATTCACTTTGTCTGTATTTTCTGTCTGTTTACATGTCTCCATTCTGCTTTCCCAGATAGGATTTAAGCTCCTGGACTGCAGGCACCAGTTTTGTTTTAACTTTTTATTCCCAGTACCTGACACATAGTGAGCATTTAATGCGTGTTTGTTAGATAGACTGATTTTTAGTGGAAGGAAGGCAAGTAGGGCAGTTAGGTGGGGAAGTGGATATGATGGGGTACAAGCTCAAGCCAAGACCTTTTTCTCCTTGGATCGGGAGGATTTTTTGTTACATTTGTCTGAAGGGCCCTGGAAAGTCTGGCCTTGGGATGGGCTCCTTGGATTCCCCTTCCATTTCTCCCAGGCTAGATACTTCCCATTTTCTATTTAGCATTTTTTGGATATTCCTCCCTTTGATCCTATTACCAGCCACTCCCATCAGTATCCTCCCTGGGTTTGATCTATCAAGACCATCCCTGGGATCCCAGACTACCTGGCAACACCTGGATGCTACCCTCAGTCTTTTTCTGTATTTAAGTTCCATCTCGCCTCCATGAAGGCGCTCAGATTCAATCCAGCTCAGATTCTGTCTAGCTGAGATTCTATCTGGTGCGTTTGTGAATACAAGCATTACAAATGCTTAGGCTCCTTAAGAGTCAACCCAATATGGCGGATCTTTAATATACTTTGTTTTTCTTTGGCTTTAAGAAGGCTTGAGTAGAATTCATTTGAGCAGGACCAGGCGTGTTTTGGTATTTTGGGGTACAACACCCACCCTGGGCAAGTCACATAACCCCAATTGCCTCCAAAAGAAAGAAAGAAAAAAGAAAGGAAGGAAGAAAGAAAGGAAAAAGAGAAAGAAAAAAGAAAGACGCCTGTGGAGTCAGTCAGACTTGACTTCTAATTCCAACTCTTGATATTTACCGTGTAACCACGGACAAACTATTTAAGTTCTCTGAACTTAGACTCAGACCTGAGAGAGTCTTTCCATTTCTAGATCCAATGAGCTCTTACGAACAACACAGGCAGGCCTAGCCCATATATGTTTGTATTCCATACTTGTATTCTTTATCTCAGAGGGGTGTTAGAGGAAAAGTACTCTAGAAAAATTTGAAGTAATATAGAACGCATGAGAGACGGCATGGCACAGTGGAAAGCATGAAAATAACCATAATAACAACAATGCTAGCATTTATATGGCAATGTAAGTTTTATGAAGCAATTTACATATATTGTTTTGTTTGATCTTTACAATAACCCTATGAAGTAGGTGCTATTAATTAGCCAGATTTTATAGATGAGTAAACTGTGACAGAAAAAAGATTAAATGAATTGCCCAAGATTATATAGCCTAAGGCAGGATTTTTGTTCTTTCTGGCTCTTAAGATGAGTATTTTATCCACTGTACCATTTAGCCATTGAACCTGGAATTAGGGGAGACAAAATGCTGCCTCAGATATTTACTGTGATTTCAGGCTGAATCTCTAAGGTCTCAGTTTCCCTATATGTAAAATGAAGGGTTTGAACCTGATGGCTTCTAAGGTCTCATTCAACTCTAAATCTATCATTTTCATTTGTTTCATGGTAAGCAGGGGCTTATTGTATGGAGAGGAGGGCAAATGCCAAGCTAGCTTGGGGGAAGAAACCCTGTTCAGACAGAAACCTGAGAATCCTTGAGTTGGCAAAATTACCTCCTATGGAAGAGGCAAAGTGCAAAGCAAGGCTGTTAACATGTCAATTAATACCCATTTCCAAAGACATTTCTCATACTTGTTATACAAGACATTCCATTCTCTCTCTTGTCTCTTATTTCATATAGGCTGGCCTCCAATATATATATATATATATATATCAGCACTTTCTGTAGTGGCAAAGAATTGTCCATCAATTGTAATGGCTAACGAAGCTGTGGTATATGATCATAATGGAATACTATTTGTGCTTTAAGAAGTGACAAGTGGGCTGATTTCAGAAAAACTTGGAAAGGTTTACATGAACTAATACAAAGTGAAGCGAGCAGAACCAGAAGAACACTGTATACAGTAACAGTAATATTGTACAATGATCAACTGTGAATTACTTAGTTATTCTCAGCAACACAATGATTCAAGATAATACCAAAGGATTCCTGATGAAAAATGCTATTCATCTCCAGAGAAAGGATGGAGTCTGAATGCAAATTGAAGCATGCTATTTTTCACTTTATTTTTTCTTTAATTTTTTCTTGATCTGTGTTTTCTTTCACAGCATGACTAATATAGAAATATGTTTTACATGACTGCACATATATAACTTATATAAAACTGCTTACTACCTCAGGGAGGGGATAGAAGAGGGAAAGAGGGAGAGAATTTGAAAACCAAAATTTAAAAAAAATAAATATTTTAAATTGTTTTTACATGCAATTGAGAATAAAAAAATTATTTAAAATAGTAGCTATAAAACATTCCCCTATAAACTTGAAGTCCAATTTCCCAATAATACATAGGATTATGTCATAGGAAGAGCAGCCACGGTCTTAAGAGTACAATGATAATGAGGCACCTGTGTAAGGAACATGTGTCCAAAGTTACCCATATTCTGGACTAGGGAGGGGAACCTGCAGTTTTGAGGCTATACAAGGCCCTCTAGGTCCTCAAGTACGGTTCTTTGAGTGAATCCAAACTTCACAGAACAAATACCCTTAATAAAAGGATTTGTTCTGTAAAACTTGGACTCCGTCAAAAGACCCCACCCAAGGACCTAGAAAGCCCCATGTGGCCTCAAAGACACAGGTTCCCCACCCCTGCTTGTAGAACTTCAGAGCTTGAAAAGTCTTTCTGTCCTAGTAGAATCCTCACAAATCTCCCACCAAGGTATAGGATCTCCGTTGGGCAGGTTGTTTATCTATCTTAGGTTGAACCTTCAGGCACTGGACGGGATGTTTCCTCTTTCCGGGTGAGTAACTTTGCTGCTATGTAATGGTCAATGTAGGGTTCTTAGGAAAGATGTTCCTATTTCATAAAGAGAGTACTGAATGTGAACACATGATTAATAAGCACCTCATTACTTCTTTTTAAACTAATATTTTATTTTTCTCCAATTGCATGTCAAAGCAATTTAAACATTCATTTTTGAAAATTTTGAGTTCCAAATTCTCTTCCTCCTTCCCTCCCCTACTTCCAATCTAAGCTGGTAAGCAACTCGATATAGGTTATACAAAAACATATTTCCATATTGGTCATTTTGTGAAAAAAAAGACTAAAAACACACACACACAAAGTGAAAAATAGTGTGCTTTAATCTGCATTTTCATCATGAGACCTTTAGGATTGTCTTGGATCATTGTATTTCAGGGAATAGTTGTCATTCTCAGGTGATCATCATACAATATTTTTCTTACCATGTTCTCCTGGTTCTGCTCACTTCACTCTGTATCAATCCATGTAAGTCTTTCTAGGTTTTCCTGAAATCATCCTGCTCATCATTTCTTATAGCACAATAGTATTCCATGACAATCATATACTTGTTTAACCATTCACCAACTGATGCACATTCCCTCAATTTCTAGTTCTTTGCCACTACAAAAAGAGCTTCCATAAATACTTTTGTATAAATAGGTCTTTTTCCTTTTTCAAAAAATCTCTTTGGGACACACACTTAGTAGAAGTATTACTGGGTCAAAAGGTATGTAGTTTTATAGCCCTTTGGGCATAGTTCCACATTGTTCTCCAAAATGGTTACATCAGTTCACAAATCCACCAACAATGCATTCATCTTCCAATTTTTTCACATCTCCTCCAACATGCACCATTTTCCTTTTCTGTCATATTAGCCACTCTGATAGGTGTGAGGTGGTACCTACACCTCATCACTTCTGTTATCTACTCTTTGCTTTCTATGTTGCGGAGAGGGAGATGAAACCAAATCCCCATCCCAACATGTAAATACTTCTAATTTACTTATTTACATATATGTTGATTCTTCCCAGAAGAATATAAACTCCTTGAGGTTAGGGACAATTTCATTCTTTCATCTTTCTGAATCCCCAATGCCTAGCACGGTGACTGACACTTATTAAATGCTTATTGAATTGAATTGCATGATTCTCTGTCTTGGACTCTCCATTTCAGAAAAGAAATTTGAGTCTCATTCCTCCCCCATCCACAGTCCAGGATGCTTTTACACCAGTCCTTTCCTCTACTTCATCCCTTCTGTCAGTTAACCTTGTCCCTCCTGTCCTTCCAGTCCCTCTTCTCCTCCTTCAGGAAACCTTCCCTGATTTCTCCCCCACTTCTTCCTCAGTGTCCCCAGGCTTGGCATCCAAAGCTCTGTTCATCTGGCTTTTGTACTAGCTCCAGGCCTTAGGGTATGTTTTGTCTCTCCTATCAAAATGGAAGAGATAGAGTTGAATCATAGACTCTTACAGAGGACCTTGATAGTAATCTAATTCTATCACTTTTCCAGTGCAGGAATCTCATCTATGGGGCTCCCGATAATTGTTCAGACTCTGCTTGAGCACCCCCAAGAACAGGCAATTCAATACTTCCCGAGGCAGTACATTCCATTCCTGGGGAGGTCTCATTGTTAGGGAGTCTCTCCTGTAACTTCCTTGTACAAGTCTTAGTCATGCCCCACTGAAGCTATATAGAAAAAGTCTATTCTGTATTACACATGACAGCCTCTTTTCAGCTTCTTTTCAGTCAATCTTATGTGATAATATGTTAAGTCTTCTCATGATCACTGCACTCTGGACACAAACCATTTTGTTGCTGCTGTTCCTAAAATGTGGCATTCTTAATTGTGATGTTTAAAAAGTTTAAGACATAATTTCTGGACAATTAATCATTTTATTAATGATGCTAGTATTTTAATAAAAGGTCAGAGGCATTCTTGAATGCCAAAGACAATCATGGCAGCAGGTTCATGGCTTATATGCCCTTGGAAGAGAGGTGTTCCTGAGGGTAGCAATCGACTCTGATTGATTAACAATTAATGAAAGAATGAATATTACAATAAAGGGCTGGACTTATTTCAATTACATCATTTACTTCTAAGTTACCCCCAGCCTTGGACAATCTAAACAAAGAATTTATCCCAACCCAAAACTGAGTAGAAGGTTGGCTGCAGTATGACCAAGATTAAAGAGAGTTAACTTAATCTCATTACCAGTAATGGGTAAAGTATGGGAAACTGAACTTTGAAATGAGGATTATAGAAAGGGGGGAAACTTTGGATCTTCCCAAATCATTGGTTATCATTATTAATAATCATTTATCTCAAAACGGAACACAATATTTGAAATGTGGTTCGTCAGGACAGAGTCCAGGGAGATTAACACCTTTTGCTTTGGATATTCTGCCTCTGTTCAGTCTAATGCCAAATTAGCATTTTCTGAGATCACATTACATCATTGATTCATATTGATTGGTGTTGTTGAGTCCTTTCAGTCATATCTGACTCTTTGATAAATTCCTTTTTTTCTTTTTTGGAGGAGAGGCAAGGCAATTGGGGTTAAGTGACTTGCCCAGAGGTCGCACAGTTAGTAAGAGTCGGAAGTCGGATTAAACTCAGGAAGATGAGTCAGTCTGACTCTGGGCCAGGCACTCTCTCCACTGAACCACCTGACTGCCTAGTTCATTAAAATTCCCAAATCTTTTCCACATGGGTTGATATTAAGTCATGTCTCCCTCAACCTGATTTCATGCAGATAATTTTTTTTTTGGACCAAAGTGGAGGATTTTGTGGTAAAATTTGACTTTCTTCCATTAGAATTCTTCTCCAATGGCTCCACCATGACAAATTGCCCTGAGTTCTCAAAGGTTATGCCAGCCTGTCAAAAGACTCTATGTCTGTCACCAAATGAATTTCCTGGTTAACACTGGGAAATTTTGTCACTAGAGAATTAGTGATAGTTTTTGCTTTTCAGTCACAGAAAGCCATGACTGTCTACTATGGCAGAGGGATTTGCTGACTTTACTGGCGGCAAGACAGCTTACACACTGTATTCTGAAGATTTAAAGTCTAAATTTCTTCTTCTTATGTACTGTCCATCACTCAGACCTTTCTAGATTCTTTTATAGCTTGGTGTCTGTTAAGCCTCATACTCCAACATCCTGGATACTCTCTGAGGGCTATAGGGCTCCTAGCACACCGGAGCCACCTTCCATGAAAATGTGCTTCAATTTTTGAGTTTTCTACACACTTCTTGACTCGTTGCTCATAGACTATCTTGACAACTGTCACATCCATGCCAGATAAAGTATAAAATCGGGGCACCAGAATTGAGATAATATTTGCAAAGCATTTTGCAAACCTCAAAGTGTTAGATATATGCTAGCGCTTATTCTTTTCTTTTTAAAGGCATTATTATATTCAAAAAGAGTTCTGATTTTAGTTTTGCAAGCTGCAGGCTTGAGAGGAACAGTTGCCTTCTTCACTTGTGCATTGGAAGAAAGGAGTTGATTTCCAAATGCCCGAGTTTCATGGAAGGCTGCTCTCCTAAGTAGGTGATCACTGTTTCCCACTGGCTCTGGAGTCAAAGGACCTGGGTTCAAATTCCGCTTCTCACACTATGCTCCATGTAGCAAGTTCCTTATTCTGCCTGGTCTCACTTTTCTCATCTGTAGAATGAAGGAGTCATACTAGATCAAATGAGACAACATACGTAAAGGTTCTTTTGCAAATTTTAAGGCACTCTGGTCATTTCAGTTTTGTCTGACTCTTTGTGACTCCATTTGGGGTTTTCTTGGCAAAGATACTGGAGTGGTTTGTCATTTCCCTCTCCAGCTCATCTTACAGATGAGGAACTGAGGCAAACAGGGTTGAGTGATTTGCCCAAGGTTACATAGCTAGTAAGTGTCAGAGGCCAGATTTGAACTCAGAAAGGAGTCTTCCTGACTCCAGATATAGCATTCTTTGCTACCTAGCTGCCGGCAAGGCACTCTACATGTTAGCTATTATTGTATTACTTCTGTTCTGTTCCAGCTCTAGATACATGATCCTATGGCTAGGAAAACATTTCTGTAAGAAAGAGACTTTCCTGCGAGAGACATTCCAGCTTTCTATTCCTTCAACTCCCTCAACACCAGGGGTTCTTACCTTTTTGTGTGTCATGGATCCTTTTGGCAGTCTGGTAAAGCCTATAGAACCCTTCTCAGAATAATGTTTTTAAATGAAGAAAATACATAGATTTGCAAAGAAAACCAATAATTATTGAGCATAAAGATATCATTTTTTTCACATCCAAGTTCATAGACCCATCTGAAATCTATCCAGAAACTCCCAGCACCAAACTATTGCCCCAGGGAACAGGATGATCACTTACACCTTCTAGGAGCAACCCCTAGAGGGCAGTGTCACACAACAATTAGCTTTCCTTGTTCATTTACTGAATTCAATTCCCTTTCTCTGCCCATTGATTTTCTTCAATCAAATCTGGGGCTCTCTCTGTTCTGATGCTGGAAGAGGAGATGGAGATAGGCAAAAGTCCACCCCAGGAGTAAAAGGTGGCCTACACCCTGGCACTTAAATAAGCAGACTGGGCAATGGGTGTCAGTTGGATTCAGGTTAGAAACATCTGCAAATGAACATCTGCTCAGCTAAACGGTTCCATCAGTATCTGGCTCTGCTGGTTAGTTCAACTGAATAAAGGTCATCAGACTAGAGTAGGGTCCCTTGCATAGAGTAGGTGCTTAATAATTGTCCTTTATTAGATTAGATTGGATTGCCCTAAAAAATCACTCCCTGTCTGACATCTTGGCTGGTGAGATGAGAATATATGGCTTAGTACAACCCACTGTAGATAATGAGAAGACAGGTCCAATTCAATGCTCTCTCTTCCAGGAAACATTCCCTACTCCCTATGGTTGATAATGACATTCTCCCTCCTCAGATCTCACTTTAATTTGTACCTCTCTAGTGCATGTATCATCTAATACTTCAAACTATATATACACTACGTATGTTGGCATCTTATCTTCCCATTGCTTGATATCAATAAACCTGACATTGGACTAGATGGTAAGGATACAAATAGAAAAAAATGAAACAATCTCTACACTCAAGGAAATACAGAATATGCACAGAATATAAATAACATAATAGAAATATACAGAATATATACAGAATAAATATATAATATATGCAAAATATCTTGAATAAATACAAGATAGTTAAATAACAGGGAATGGGGGCACTGCATTTTGGGAGGATCAGAAAAGGCTTCCTGTAGAAGAAAATACTTGAGCTTTGTCTTGAAGGAAGAGAGATACTCTCTGAAGAGGAGATGAGGAGGGAGTCCATTCCAAATAGGGGAAACAGCACAGAAGGGAGGGATAGAGAGCCACATGAAAGGAAAAATACCAGTTTGATTGGGAATGTTGGAATGGGAATTATATACAATGAAGTCAAAAAGATAAGTTGAGACCGGTTAGGGAAGGGCTTTAAATGCTTGTATTTTATCCTTACTAAGCAGGGTAAGGGACATGGTCACATCTTCACATTAGGCATATCACATTAGCAGTTTGTGGAGGCTAGACTGAAGTGGGAAGAGACTTGAGACGAGATCACTGCAATATTTAGGTGAAAGATAAGGGGGCTGTGACATACACAGTTTCTGGGTAATTAATCATTTTATTAATAATGTTAGCATTTTATTAATAAAAAAAATGGTCTCTGGGACCAAAGACAGTCATGGCAGTGGGCTCATGGTTTATATGCTGTTGGAAAAGTGGGTGCTCCAGAGTGTGGTAATCAAAGATAGGTGAACTTTACAAAGAGAAATGGGCTCATTCCAAGAGGAGCTGGGAAAGTGAAATCTTGTCACTCCTGGACAAAGAGTCTACCTCCACACCCAGACCACTCATAGCCTTGGGCAACCTAGGTAGAGGATCTACCTCTCTCAAAATAGCTTGAGTGAAAGCAGGAATTCATTTTAGATTACAAGTCTGACCTAGTTGGTTTGGAGTAGCACTACCCAGAATGAAGAGAATGTTAATACTATTTTCCATCTGTCTTTTTAGGACAAGGAACTAAAACAGAGAAAAAAGCTAGAGTCTCCCCAATTTTAATAACTGGCAATTAATATGAGAAGGGATAAAATTAAGATAGATGTTGGGTCAAACTTAAAGAGATATTGTAGAGGTAGCACCAATATTTGCCAAGTTGCTAGATATGTGGGGTTAAGTGAGAGTGAGGTGTTGAGGAGAAGGGATGTGATAAATTAGAAAAATGTTACTTGACTAATGGGCTGAAATAGGTATGTTGGGAAGAGGAATGGGTTTTGGAGGAAAGATAATGCGTTCTGCTTTGGGTGGATTGAGTTTGAGATATCTCTGGGACATTTAGTTTTCTATGTTGAATAGACAGTTTGATCATGGAGGACTGAAGCTTGGGAGTTGTTGAAATCATCTACGTAGAGATGATAATGAAGCCCACGGAAGCCAAGAGTAAATGGGGAGAGAGAAGAGGGTCCAGGATAGGCCCTGAAGCTAGAAAGTTGCTATGGATGATGAATCAGTAACAGATACATAGAAAATGGTCAGGTAGAAGAAAATCAGTGGAGCAGTGTCATACAAATACAGACAGAAGAGATTATCCAGGAGGACTGAGTGAGGGGGTAGTTGTTGAGTCATTTCAGTCTTGTCCAACTCTTTATAACCCCATTTGGGGTTCTTGATGATGCTGGAGTGATTTGCCATTTCCTTCTTCAGATCATTTTACAGATAAGGAAACTGAGGCAAGGTTAAATGACTTATTCAGGATCACACAGCTAGTAAGTAGGTGGATTTGGATTTGAACTCAGGTCTTCCAGCCTCCGGCCTACTTCATCAACTAGCTGGAGTATAGAGATAATGTCAAATTCAATAGAGGGGTCAAGAAGGTTGAGGACTGAGAAAAGATCATCAGATTTATCAAATAAGAGATAACTAGAAACTTTGGAAAGAAAAGTTTCAGTTGAGTGATGGGGTCAGGACCCAGGTTGCACTGGGTGAGTGAGGAGGTAGAGATAATAGGGAGTTTGGCTAGAAAGAAGAGATATAGGACAACAGTTAATGACTTCTGGACAATAAATCACCTGAGGGTGGGAATCATCTTATCTAAACATCTCTAGCTCCTAGCACTGTGCTCTGCATGATACAGACTCTTAATAAATATCTTTTGTATCAATTTGTATTGTACCTACTTCACAAGGCAGAGAGGAAGACATCACAGAACTGGGAATTAGTGTTGGTTTGGCTATGGTTATTATTATATTATTAAATTAATATTACCACTTAGAGGGCTGTTGTGAGTCTCCTATAAGACGACATGTATAAAATGTTTTCAGAATGGTATAGTGTAAAGAGAACCGGATTTAGAATCAAAAGAACTGACTTCGAATCCTGGTTTGGCTACCTGTCATCTCTGTAATCACAAGTAAGTCTTCTCCCCTCTCTGAGCCTTTGTGTGCTCTCCTGTAAAATGAAGGGGTCCAATTAGATGATATCTAATCATCTTCCATCTCTGACATTCTACGATCCCATAAAAACCACCATTATTATTTTAAGCTTCATATATATTACGATGTATGAGAGAGATGATAGGGGACCAATAGGAATGCACTCAGGACAAGGGAGAATGTTCAAAACTCACAGAAGTCTTCACTTTGAAAGTTCAATCAAGACCATCTATGATATTCTTAGCTTTCCTAAGCAATACAATGATCCAAGATAATTATAAAAGATTTGTGATGGAAACTGCTATCTGTATCCAGAGAAAGAACTATAGAGTCTGAATGCAGAGTAGAGCACACTATTTTTACCTTTGTTGTTGTTGTTTTTTTCTTTCTCATGGTTTTTTCCTTTTGTTCTAATTCTTCTTTCACAAGATGAGTAATGTAGAAATATGTTTAACATGATTGTACATGTATAACCTATATCAGATTTCTTGCTCTCTTGGGGAGGGAAGGGAGAAAGAAAAATTCGGAATTCAAAATCTTACAAAAATTAATGTTGAAAATTATCTTTACATGTAATTGGGGGAAATACTATTAAGAAATGTTTGTTCAAAAAGGGACATGCAGATTATTCAACTGGTGTGACCCTGGTCAAACACTGGCTTAAGAGTTGACTAGGGAATTGACTAAGGAAGTCTTCCATCTTGAGTTAAACAATGGTCAGAATCCTTGAGATAAGTTCCAACATTCCCATATCAAAATAAGAAGAAGTAGGGGCAAGGAAAGAATGTGGTAGGAGAGATGCAAGGAGAGACCTTGAAAAGGGTAAGAGCACAAGAGAACAATGTGGAAAAGATTAAAGAGAAGCCATGTGACCCCAAAAATGGATGTCACATTCTCCAAACCTCTGTTCCCCAAATTGCCCCCAAAAGTCATTATATGGCAAATGCAGAGTAACTGAAACTAAATCTACAGAAAATAGCAAATATAATATAAAAGAAAGGAATTCCATCATTATGAAAATGAACCTGATGAAAGAATCCTATGAATTGGGCACATGGAACAATAAGAATAAACTCTAAAATGACTCAAAAAAGAAAAAAAATCCTTAATATAAATTAGATAAGAAATTAGAGCTCACAAGATAGAACTGAAAAATAGAATTAGCAGCTTAGAAAAATAAAATCCATGATGTACCATCTCTCGAAAGAAGTAACAGAGAGTTTAACATATTTGGAACACAAAAACACTTAAGTGGAGGGTAATTTGTCAGAAGAGAAGCATAAGTCAACAATGTTAGGAAACACATGAATTCTATACAGACCAAAGCAAGTGATCTTGAAGATATGATTACACAAAAAATAACTTTGTGGATTACAGATCTTTTAAAAGAAAATGACAAATAAAAAAACCTGAATTCTACAATGCAAGAAATAATATAAGAAATTCAGACTTCTGAATACATAGACAACAATGCATTAATCAAGAAAATCCACAGATGATTGCCAGAAAACAACAGAAAACAACAACCTTCAAACTTCAAGATACGTAGTGGTTCAATTTGTTAATTTCAGTGACATACAATTTTGCAAGCATTTAGGTGAAAGACCTTCAAATATGAAGGAAAGAAAATTGGAATAACACAAAATTATTCCACAATCATAAGAAATCACAGAAGGGAATGGAATTGTAAACCACCTCCCTCTTCCCCAAAAGGTCAAGCTGCAACTCCAAATGACATATTCCACAAACTTGAGTGTAATGTTAAAAGATGAGTTCAACAAAAGAAGAGGGATTTAGAGCACAGGATCAGAGAATCATAGGTCTAAAGTGGGAAGGAACATCAGAAGCCTAGATAATCCAATCTCATTTGAAGTATTCCTCTCACCTTAAACCCCAAACAAAAAAAATGTGAGCTGAATATTCAACTTGTAAACATCCCAAACAGAAATATAAGAAAGGTAAATAAGCATAACCTATCAAGAAAAAAATTAAGAAACTGGGTTATTCTGCCTGGAAAAGGAAAGATTTAAAGAATATTATATAATATGTTTCAGATCAAACAAGAGAAACCGGGCTTAACATGCATCAAAAGCACTGACAAAAACAACACTGTTACATCGCCAAATTCTAATTTTGACACGCTTGGTTCCAGAGAAAAAGAGGAGACAAACTTCTCTCCTCCCAGTAGAGAGGTGGGGAATCTAGGGATAGGATGATGTAGTACTGTTAGATGTGGGATTGGTACAAATTTTTCTTCATTACGAGTGTAACTCCATTCCAAAGTCAGTTGTTTTGGGACTCTCTCCTTATTGGAGATGAATGCCCTGCCCTGCATAAACCAGTGAACTTTGACATAGGGAGGATCCAATGTGACATTGGGAAACAATTCTGACATAAAAAGAAAGCATTTTTTTGGAAATAAAGAAGATGCAGTGATAGGGACTAATAGATGTTAGCTAAAAGAATTTTCCAGTGGCAAAGAGTGGGGGCCCTTGGGACAAAATGTGGCATCTTTTTTAGGGCTTCTGCATAGGAAAAAGGTTTCCATCCATCTCAGAGGATGAAACCAACTCTGCATGGAGGGAAGAGGCTGTATGGGATGACCTTAAGAGATTTTCCTGGTGATTCTCTCCTGGTGAAGAGGTTCTGGACAGTGTCCAGAATTCAGAGCTGATCTTAAACCATGGCTGTTTGAGATCCTGTCAGGTCTTGCCTGGAGTTTATTGGCAGGAAATGGTGTCCCATCGCTTCCAAAGGTCTCTATTTATAGCTCTCCTCTGGGTCAGGGTGAATGTCCCTTTTTATAGGCAGGAACTGCCTAGCAATAACTGTTTCCCCTTCTTGGTCTGTAGAGAGTATTGCTGAAGTTGTTAGATGAAGAGAGAAGAGGATGAAAAGAGGAAAGGGAGAGAGAGGAGGAGGACGCAGGGAGGGAGGAAATAACAATTTTATTAATCCCTCTTACATAGTATGTCCCAAATGTCACAGTGCTGTTTTAAACTTTAATAGCTTAAAAAACTGCCCTAAGGCTTTTGGGATATATTGTATGATGTCGCTAAAAAGCATTTTCATATATACAATATTTCCTCTGATTCTCAAAGCAACCCTGTGAGGTAGGTAGTACAAATATGATTAATTTCTATTTTAGAGATACAAAAAAACAGCTCAGAAGGGTATTGTAATAACAATATTAATACAGTGCCTTAAGGTTTATGAAGTTTTATAAATATTATTGTATTCTAATCTCATAATAACCCTGGAAGGGAGGTACTATTATTATATCCTCTTTTTCAGATGGAGAAACTAAGGCTGGCAGAAGTTAAGCAATTTGCCCAGGGTGACACAGCTAGTTAGTGTCTCAGGCCAGATTTCAGGTTCTCTGGATTCCAGATTCAGAGTGTTTTCCCCCATCGCTTAGCTGCCCAACTTGCTCAGAGATCAGTGACTTGCTCCAAACCACACTGCTAGTAACAGGTAGGCCACAACTTGAATATGAGTATAGGAATTATGAGTATAGGGAAGCTAGATGGCACAGGATATAGAGTACTGAGCTTGGAATTAATCTTCCTGAGTTCAAACCTGGCCTCAGACACTTACTAGCTGTGTGACCCTGGGTAAGTCACTTCACCCTATTTGTCTCAGTTTCCTCATGTGTAAAATGAACTGGAGAAGGAAATGGAAAACCAAGAGTAGCCTAAAAACAGGGTCATGAAGATTTGGACACGACTGAACAATAACATGGGAATCCAAAATAATTCTATCATGCCATTATTAAGTGATTGAGGGAGATGGTGGAATATTTTTTTTCCCTGAGGGCCTGCTGGCATGGTTCAATTGGGGGTTACAAAGGCGTACAGGGATCGGAAGAGACAAGCTTTTCCAGACCCTGTCCTGTGCTGGATTTTCAAGGTTCTTCTCATCCAGGGCTCAAAGACAAATAAAAGTCCCAGATTTCCAGTAACTGGCAGTTGGATGGGAGAGACAAAGTCTCTATCCTTGAGGAGATTTCCAGTCTGGTAAGAGATTATATCAGGGAGCTCCCAGTTGTACAGGGAAAACTGTTTCTGTCCTCAAGGAACTTTCAGTGTGATGTACTAGCACAGACACACGTGAAATTTAAAAAAAAATATATAGTCAGCTTAACTAATGCTAATGATGGAGCTGGGGCCCTGATAACTTTAAAAAATTATTTTGGTTGAGGTATATTTTTTTTCTCTTTGCAGTTTTGCTTAATTCTGCTTTGCTTATTATGATAATTAGATGGTGTAGCAGAACTAGCTTACAAAAAGGATTTGAAAAAAAGCCTTTACTCATTGACTAGTAGAGGAAGGTATTCCAGAGGTAAAAATCTGCCTCAAGTTAAGCAATATACAAGCAAGTAATTTCAGGACTGACTGACTGTATAATTACAAAAGTGTGTTGAGGAGAAAAGGGAAAGAGGATCTTTGATCATGCCAGCTGGTTGGAGATGCTAGTTCAATTCAGTATGTATTAGAGTGGCTACTATAGGCTCAGCACTGGGCTAGAAACTGTGAATGGCCATTTCCTGGAGGTGGTAGCATCACAGGGACAAAGAAATGGAGTGTATTAGTGGATACCGTCTATGAAATAGCCTGGGCCAAGGGTGGGGGACCTACAGCCTTGAGGTCATATATTGCCTTGAAGTGGTAGGTTCTCCACCCCTCGGGGCAAAGGTTCGGGGGTAGAAAAGAGAAAATAGCATGGAAGGGTCCATATTGGGATGTATTGATGAATTGGACTGGGGGACAGTTGGATTCAGGATAGGAGGGTAAGGTCATCTCCTCTAGGTAGACACAGAGGACCCAGGAAGCAGGTGTTGAACCTGCTTTTAAACAGATTAATTAGGTATACAATATTGACCCTGTACAAAGGTGTCACTTGTTTGCATAAGCAGAATTGGTTGCTACAGTTCAGACTAGAGGAGGAGCCAGAAAGAGTGAATTCTCCCTAAGAACCAGTTAGTTAAAAACCTTATTCTTAAACCACAGAGAACCCATTTAAAATCCCATTCTTGAACAGTGTCTTGCTGTGTCAGTACTGAAGGTAAATTAGGAATCAGGCAAAACGTTAGAGAAATCTCAGACTTGAACTCCTTATGAAGATCATTAAAAGGGCATTTTTTCTACCTAGGAAATCTTCATCCTTCCTTGACAAAGTGTTCCTATGTACCTTTCCAAATAACTTAAAACTCAAACTTTTACTGAGTTTTTATTTCCTGATTTGTGCTTAAATTTCTTGGCCAGCCTTCATTCTCCCAAGGACCTATCAACTCCTTGCTATATATCCCAGCTTTGTCAGTATTTTTCATTTCAGTGCTGTGATCCCTCTATCAGTCCTGGGTAATGGGGGCATTACCAGGGATGAAGACTATCTATGCCTTCCAAATGTACTGGAACCTCTCTTGTAGCAGGAGCTCCCAGATAGCAAGGAATGGATCACAGCACACTGGGTGTTCCCAGTGAACAGAGACTGACTCGCCCCCATCTGACTGAGAGGCTCTTTGAGGACTAAAACTGTCTTTTTCATTAGTCTCATAGGATTACAGATTTTACAGACAGAAAGGTCCTTAGAGATTATGGTCAGCAAATCCAACTCCCTCATTGTACAGATGAAGAAACTGAGGCTCAGAGTGTCAGAGGCAGGGGTTTCTATCCAGGTCTTCCAGACTCCTACTATACCACATTGTGTCATAGCTCTCCCAGGGCAGAGAACAATCTTGAAAGCATTAAAAAAAAATCTCCCAATGCATCTGCACAGTGGGCATTCGATAAATGTTGATTGACTGTGTGTAGGCAAGAAGCCTGGCTCCCTCATGCAGTCACATTTACTTTCATTCTACTGGGAGAAGGCAATAACATTAGGCAGAGAAGGCCGGATCCCTTAATATGATTACTTGAGATTTGTGGACCAGTGGGAGACCATCCCTCCAGCTTTATTAGTTACATCCATCTCCATGATGAGAGCAGAAGAGAATGTTATCCACTATAGACCACGGATACAGATGACCAGATGGTCAGGAACCAGCTCTGGAATGGGCAGAGGTAGATGGGATGGGGGTGGAGGTTGCTGTGGGATTCCCCTGCTCCCCAGTGTTGCTTCAGTTGTAGTAGTACGCACGTGAAATCCAACGTGAGATGAACTGATGATGAAACCGGGGGCAGTGGGGAGAAGACAATGTATTTTACAGGGCTAGATGGGCTAAGGAAGGGGGTTAGCTTATGAGGAGGGTAGGAAATTACTGGGTGTGAAGAACTTTCAGTCTGATTAATTTTAGGGTAGGAGGTTCTTACTTTTGTTCATTTCCTTAAATCAACAAGTTACCCTAACTCCTTCAAGAGATCCTGTCCCGATCAAAAGAGAGAATAGAAACAATGGGGGGCAGGATAGGATGGAGGGAAATATAGTTAGTCTTACACAACACGACTATTATGGAAGTCATTTGCAAAACTACACAGATATGGCCTACATTGAATTGCCTGC
>CM053770.1:525522999-525543780 GCA_028658325.1 Potorous gilbertii
GGGGAGAAAATTTTGGAACCCAAAATCTTGTGAAAATGAATGTGAAAAGTTAAATAAATGTATTTAAAAAGAAAAAAAAAAAAAAAAAAAAAAAAAAGAGATCCTGTCCCTACGTTTAACAACGCTGAAAAGTACTGCTGTGACCCTGAGGCCTTAGGGCCTCAAGTTTACTAATTCTCTCCTCTTCAGGTGAGAAACAAAAGTACAATTTTCTATGTGCAAATCATGTGCAGCACATTTTAAAATTTTAATTCCAGACTGACTTTATCACTTGCTCAACATATTATATAGGATGGGCCTCCTCCACTGTCCCGGTGTCATATACTCAGAAAATTAGCCTGAGCAAAACTGAATTAGCAAAGTAAATGGTGTTTCTAAAAAAAAATTTATTTGTTTTTAGTTTTCAACACTCACTTTTATAAGATTGAGTTTTAAATTTTCTCCCCCTCCTCCCTCCCCAAGATGGCATGCAATCTGATATAGACTATACATGTACAATCATACTGAACATTTCCACATTAGTCATGTTTTGAAAGAAGAATTAGAAGCAAAGGAAAAACCACAAGAAACAACATAAAAAATAATATGCTTTGATCTGCATTCAGACTCCATCAGTTCTTTCTCTGGATATGGAAAGCATTTTCTATCATGAGTCTTTCGGAATTGTATTAAATCCTTGTATTGCTGAGAAGAGCTAAATCTATAAAAGTTGTTCATTTCACAATGTGGCTGTTACTGTGTACAATATTCACCTGGTTCTGCTCACTTCACTCAGCATCAGTTAATTTTAAATCTTTCCAGGTTTTTCTAAGTAAACAGATTATGGTGTAGTCCAAACTCAGAAATGGAGATTACCTACCCTAACCTCACCTTCTCCAAGTGTCAGCTATCACCTCAAAGGGTCCAATTCTAACCACTCTGTGGTTAGATTGGCATATATATGCCTAATTACTTAGGTTCCCTAAGCCATTGAGAGCAGGAGTTGTCTTTAACACTGTGTATCCACAACCCTTAGTATAGTGCCTGGCATATAATCAGACTAAACGTGGGAGGTAGAAAACACTGGTAAATATGGAGCACTACATGGGAATATCTGCACAGCTAATCCACAACACTGTGCTGACTAGTAAAAACCAATGAGCGACATTCTTTACTGAAAATGGATGAGAAAAAGTGCAGCGCCTAAACCAACTGATAACCTGGATGATAGGACAAATCTCTGCTGTAAAGGCTTCCTCTGAAGGAATACCACTGCATGCCTACCCACTCTATTCTATTCAGGAATTTGTTACCACCAAGGCTGGCTTCTTGAGATCAGAGGCTCTTGTGAGTCCAACTGGCCTCTTTCTCAGTGTCTCTAGAGCAGGACAAGTGATGTATTCTACTTCTTCTTAACAAGGTGTAAAACGAAAGGCAATGTGGTAAACTGGCTGGAGAGCTGGACTCAGCCTGGAAGTCCTAAGTTTGAATCCTGCCTCTGACATTAGCGATAAGTCACAACCTGTTTCTGCATCTCTAAAACAGGAACCTGCAGTTCCTACTTTGTGGTGATGCTGTGAAACTCAAATGAGATCCAGTACTTTGAATGGTTTAAAGGGTTATGTAACTGCGCATTTTCAGTGTTATAGTGAGATGGATCTCCTAACTGGTAGGGAGAATACTGACACTGTGGACCTGCATGAGAATTGGGGAGACATGTGGCTAGAAATAGGCAAGGAAGCATCCAGTCACAGTTCTTCTCCAAATACCCATTGATGTGGAAATTGTAGTCTCACCGAGAGAAGGGTCATGTAGATTACAGAGATATCTATCCAAGCTGCTTGTCTTTGCATTTGGACAACCCAAGTGGACCCGTATATTTTTGGATGGGAACTCACATATCCTATAATTATACAAGAGTAAGAATAGTACTTCTTTTCCATCACCTTGTAGCAGCCTACACAAGGTTCTTCATACAGCAGCCACTCAATCTTACTCACTTAACAGATACGAGCAGACAGGGCGGGGAGATGTTTTCCCTATGATTTAGTTCTACACATTTGGACAAGGGACTTTGCAGTGAGCTCACAAAGGGGGCTCAAATTCTTAATTATGTTTCTGAAAACTGGAATATGTGATTTTGAAACAAGACTCAGGATTTCTCGAGCTATGCTTGATCCACTTCCCACTCCAATGATATGTATCCCTTGGGTCCTCATTTGCCAAACAGCAGAGTGGAGACAGAGGTAGGAGTGGGGGTAGTTACAAGGTTTCTCCCTCCCAGCATTCTCTGGAGCCATTTTTCCATATCTGCTAGAGCAAGTCACAACTTAAATCACCAAAGTCACAGAAATAGATGCGGATTTTATTAGTCTTCAGCAACCAAAAGATTAACAGAATTAAGTATCCATTCTTTTTGCTTATCCAAAATAATTTAAACCCACCTGCTGCTCAGGAAAACAATTCCAAACCACTGGCCTCTAATTACTCACTATAAAGGGCTATTACAGCAAGGACTGTATGTTTGCATAGAAAAAGACTCAAATGAGAAAGTGACAGCTAGAGAAGCTGGAGGTATCTCTGAGAACATTTCCTGTGCTCAAGATCACAGAAATCCCCCTTCTTGCTTCAAAAAAAGTTACTTCTTGAGGAAGGGGAAGGCTAGACTAAGGCCTGGATGCATCAGTTCTCTGCTTTGCTAAACATGGCCAAGCAAAGCAGCTAGTGAACAGAAGGAAATTCTCAGTCATGTCCTCAAATGACTTCTAGATGCAGGGCTATTACTGAGAATAGACCAAATTCACTTGGACCATTTTCATCTTGACTTGACCAATTCAACAGCAGTTTAGGCAACAGAGAGGTCTAATCACTTCAGTGCCCAAGTCAGGCTCTGGTCTGTAAAGTCAGGGTACTCTCAGGTAGGTTCATCAAGTCTCTTTTCAGAAAGGTAAAGGCTATAGACTGGTAAAGCCTGAGCTGTTATCGGAGCTAAGAGACTGATCCAAAAGGAGGAAGGTTAATAAGTATCTCAAGGATGAGTCATCAGGACACCATGCCCAGAGAAAGGAAGGATTGAGTGGTTTACAACCAATCTTGACTCACTACTCTTAAGAGGGGCTTTCTGGCTAAGCAGTTGTGACACTTTTTAAAGTGAGTGGCAGAAGACATGGTCATCATACACTTGCCGCTCAATCTCTGAGAAGACCTCATCACAATATGGGCAGTCCAGGATATGGGTCTGTAGGTGCTGTTCGAAGACGTTTTCCTCCACATCATCAGGGAAGACCCCATGGCAGATGGGGCACTTTTTGACAGAGGGCTATAAAGAGGAAGAGACAGAGATCAACAATCATTCAGCCAGCCAAGGAGTGGAGGGTTTCTGGCGTAACTATGGGGTTTCAGATCTGAAAGAAGGCTAAACCCATCTCCTGCCCTAGACTCACTTCCCTTTTGATAAACAATTCTGCCTCTCAATCATATGTTTAGGATGAGTGATGCACTGAAATGGCTACCAGTTCAGAAGGTGCAGTCTTTATTTTATCTGAGTCACATCTGCCCAAGTGCTCTGCTGTTCAGTCATGTCTGACCCTTTGTGACCCCATTTGGGGTTTTCTTGGCAAAGATAATGGAGTGGTTGGTCATTTCCTTCTCTTGCTCATTTTTCAGATGAGGAAACTGAGGTTTACAGGGTTAAGTGACTTGCCTGAGGTCACAGGGCTACTAAGTGTCTGAAACCAGATCCCAAAGAGGAGTTTTCATGAAGTCCACTGTCATATATTTGCCCCAACAACAGTAAGAGCAAAGCAGTTGTGCAGACGTGGCTCAGATGGAAATGACAAGTACATAACCTTCTGAATCGGAAGTCATTTCAATGAATCACTCACCCCACCTCTAATTGTAACAAATAATTCCCAGAGGTGAACTGAAGCAGAAAAGGCAATAGATTAGCTTTGTCTCCTATGCACACCCACTTCAGAGGAGAGGGCTCAGTTCTGGCCGTAGACTAAATTGACCACTGACCCCTATAGCAGTAATAACTATCCAATCAGTTCCTTCCTGGTCCTCAGGATCAGGTTACTGGACTTAAGCAGGGAGGGATAATCTCTTTAGGATTTAATATGAGAAAGCCCAACAATCAGACACTTACCAGAACGGGAACATGGATGTCTTGGGTAGCTGGAAAAAACCAAAAAGGTTTCATTCATAGAAATTAACATTTCCTCTTCTCCAGCTATTACCTAGCAGGTTTATGTGTATGTTTTCCTCCCCATTCACTCCCACTCCACCGCCTCTACCTCTCTATGAGCACTTTTACATATGACTAACTCTGAGGTGGGAGGCCCTGAGTCAGTCACAAAGAGAAAGAAACAGAATGACAGGAGGCAACAAGAAGTATCAAAAAGAGGTAACCTTACCAGTAACAAAAACACCTTAAACTGACATCAGACTATATAAGCTCTGCAGATGCAAATGTATTTTATGCAAACCAGATGCAATTTTTAAAAATGAAAAACAGTCTTGTGATTGCCTATTTCACACATCTGGATCGAAAATAATCCCAATGGTATAGTCTCAAATGGCCCTCTGGGGCACTAAAGAAAGTTGAGCCAATAAACCAAAACCGAACTCCCTCCCCTCCCTACAAGCATGTTCACCAAGGAGTCCTGAAAGGCAGGTACAATTTGACTCTCCTCTTCGTCTCACATCTCTCTTCTTCTCTGCGTGTCTAACGAAGCCCATACCTCCCCTTCCTTACTAAGATCTGTTTTGGTGACTCTCTCTCCCTTCTCCCCACCCCCAGCTCTTCCCCAGATGCCTGTTACTGGACAGTACATCTCATCTTTCCTCACATTTCCCAACCTTAATTAGCTTCCCCAGCTTTGGTGCTTAGTGTATATCTTCCATCTAAAGACGTTTCTCTGATTTATACATTGGCTCTATAGCCACGGGACTCAATTTGTGTCCGCTACCTCTGGGTGAGTGATCTGATTTGCGTCTCCCAGGTCCAGATTTATTCCTCAATTAACACCTTCTGCCAAGCAATCTTTCTATTGGGCCCTCAGCTTCTGCCCAACAAGCAGCGTCTGTCCTGACAACAGGACTGCTATCTTAATGAGCAGAAGAGAGATTTAATGGGGGTGGCAGGGATGAAGGCAGAATATTGCAACTGGAATGATGTGGTAGGAGTCTTACCAGAATAAGGATTTCCAAAAAGAAGTCCAGTGTTTTCTTGTAGGGCTTCTTGAACAGGAGTAGGGTTAGAGAGAAGATTGGAATCAGAATCCTCACACACATAACACATTAGTCTCTCATTTTCCCTCTGCAAGAGCTACAAAGAGAATATTTGGATGAGGTTACAGGCAGAAGTAATGAACTGATGAATGCTATCAGGGAGGGGTTCCACTAGTATTGGCTCTCAATTATTCACTGGCATGGGGAAAGCTCATAGCAATAAAATCTTCAAGTAATCAACAATTTCCTAATCTAGGCAATTTTTAATAAAAAACCAGTTATATTTCTTTTTGGCTTATGAAAACGAAGAGTTTGCATGCTAGACTGGCTAACAGTGGGAGAAAATGACCTAAGAACATGCTGTGAACTAAGTGCCCAGGCTAGGACTGAAAATTTGCCTGTAGAGATTCCACTATTGCTTCAAACCTTTCTAATACATAACTTTTAATTTTGTGTATGTAGTGCACACTAGAAACTGACTTAAATTCCCCTTTTCTTTTTCCCCTCACCTTAATCAATCACAGGAACAGGGATAGAGTTAAATGAAAGACAGGAAGAGTTTGAGACAGATCATCACCTTATTTATTACTTTTAACTAGCAAGTACTTAACTGTTAATACTCCTTAGGTTTCTATGTGTATCATAGTTCTTCGTATGCTATCTCCCAATATTAAGATCTATTTTGAATACAGCTTGAAACCCTGTCATTTCTCTACATGTTAGCAAACTCTTGGGACATCTGTGAAACAGTGAAGAGTAATGACCCCCAATGTCAGGGGATCTGAGTTTAGGTGCCACCTCTGGCTTTTGATACTTCCGTAACCTAGGGGAAGCTGCTTAACTTGGGTTTCAGTTTCTCCATCTATAAAATGGGGAGGCTGGAACAGATACATGGCTTTTGCTGTCTCTTCCAATCTAAGATCCACATGACCTGCTTTCATTACTAGCTCCTTCAGCCAAGAAGTATCGATTCCAAACTCAGGAGCAGTTGTGGCAGGCAGTCAGTCTAAGCCAACAGAAAACTGAGTGCTAGAGCCACATTTTCTGTGGGAGCATTTATACCTCAAAACTGGTAATCTACAAATGTTCTGCTGCTTGTCTAGACTTAAGAGTTAATAACAGAGGTTAAACTTGCAAGTCTGTGTCAGCATACATTTTTCTTTTTGTTAAACACTGACCAGCACCCCTGCACTGCTCTAGAAATTGCAATAGAAAGCTCAGGGAATGAAATCACCCCCAGACTGGAGGCCTGGTGACTATTGGCCAGGTGTGGGGAATCTGTAGCCTTTGTGACCCTCTTGATCATCCAGTGTAGCCCTTTGACTGAATCCAAACTTCACAGAACAAATCCCCTTAATAAAAAGATTTGCTCTGTAAAACTTGGAATCATTCATAACGCCACACCCAACAACCTAGAGAGCCATATGTGGCCTAGAACCTGCAGGTTCCCCTCCCCTGCTATAGGCTTATATGAATGGGCATTTATATAGCACTTTAAGGCTTACAAAGTGCTTTTCTCCCTTTATGTCATCTGAGCTTCACAAAGCCCCTGACAAGAGGCACAATGCCATATCTGTGATTCAGGGTCAACATAACATGTTCCTACACTCAAAGTACAGGCCAGAATCACAGCTTGCTAAAATTGGAAGGAATCTTGAGTGTATCTTATCCACTTCATTTTACAGATAGGGAAACTGAGGCCCAGAGAAATACTGGGTGCCCAGCTGCAAAGAGGAAGGAGCTAGAACTGTTCCTAAGCAGTCAGAACATGAACATTGTGTTCACACAGGCGTATCCTCCATTCTGTGGCCTTGAACTGACAGACCAAATAAATTCCCTCCCTGTTTATTTGACACCACTGTCAATCCACTAAATGGGGCTCAGTAAATTTGGGTGAAGTGAGTAATAAAAAACCATTGATGATAAGGCAGCTGTGTGCCTCACACCAAGATAGCTGCTGTGTTTTCTATGCGTAGCTTGGCAATGGCAACACTGAGCCAGGGGATCAGCAATTGCTCACATGGAATTAGTGCCTGGGACCAAATCCAACCCTTCACTCCAACCCTCCCCTCATATAATAGCAGTGAACTGGATGAGAACCAGTGAAGCTCAAATCTAAAAATGACCTGTTTCAAATGAAACCACTTCTCTGCAATGTGCCTAGGAAGCTACAGTTGTCACACAGAAATCAACATTTGGAGCTGGACTAGAACATTCTCCCTTTTTCAGGATACTCTGCCCGAATGATCATCAGTGAACTTTCAAGTTCCTGTTTCATCATCAGCTAACAGGCCACTGTCCCCCTCCAATTTTGGGGATCTAAACTCTTGTCCTTTTACATCCTTACATCTTTTTCTCCTTCTAATCTGGTCTTCTCCTTCTGTAGCTCCTGACAGAAAAACTTGCTCTCATCTAGCCTCTTCATCAGGTCACCGATCTGGTTCTGTTAAGAGAAATGACATCAGATTAAGAATAGATTTTGGTTTGGGAACTGGGCCCATGTGCAACATGAAGTAGGAACACAGCAGAAACCTCTAGCTCTCACAGGGGAGGTGGGGGAATGGGGAAGAGTGACTTGGCACCCAATACTGATCTCCTTGGTCTGACCAGGGATATAAGCAAGGCAAAGTTGAAAGTGAGTGGTTGGATAGAACCCTAAAACTGACCAAAGGGAAATCTGAGAGAGCTGTGAGCACAACCATTCTTGTTTGGGAAAAAAAAAATTCATTCCAAATGTTTTCACACTCTGCAGTGAATCCTACCTTAGCCTACCCTATCTAGTGAGAACCAGGATTAAGACTACACACCAAGTGATTCTAAGAAATCAGGGAGCACTAAAAGGGCCTTGTCTAGGGTCACAGATGGAAAAAGGATTGAAGTCTTCTGCTTTTCAGTCTGCTGGTGTCCCCTTCCTGGCCAAGGGCCTAACAGATTAGTTCAATAGTTGACGGAGTCTTAGGGGTTTCTCATTTATGCTTTCCCCACCTCCTCCTACGTACATACACATGCACACACTTCAGAAAACACTAAAGTTAATTCTCCTTTTTATTACAGATTTTATTGGAATGCTGATGCCCAAGTTGCTGTGTGGTTTTAGCTGGCCCTGATGTAGGAAGGGGGAAGGGTCTACCCGATGGCAGGGGTGACTGCAGGCTCCTTGCTCCCCAGCCCCACAGGCTCCTGTTGGCTTTTCTTGTCCTTCTGTTTGTCCCCGTTCGCTTCCTCAAAAGGCAGAAATGAAAAAGTACCATCTAAGGCTGTGGAGGAACTTGCCTGATGATGATTGGAACCCTTTCTTTGGTAGGGAGGGGGCCAAAAGGTCTCAGGGGATCTCCAGACTATTAAGTACATGCACACACTATACTCCTTTCCCCACCCTCACCCCAGCCCTTAAATTCCCTTCCACTCTGCAACTAAGAGGACAGCTCCCAGAGCTTAACTGCCTAAAAACCCCCATGGCCTACTCCCTCTACCTTCCCACCCCTGCCTTGGTCACCTACCAGCACAGCAGCCTTCAGTTGCCTGATCTGTTTGTGGAGGCGCTGACACTCTTTGTACTTCTCTATGAAACAGGCTCTCCCAGCCTCTACCTTCGCCTTCAGCCGCTCCACCTCCTGCACTAACTGCTTCTCCACTGGTGCTTTCTTGTCCCTAGGTCTCTGAAGTACAAGATACATTGCCCCCAGGGTTAGCTGCCCTTTGGAGGGATATGGAGCTGGTACCTGAGAGATGGTGGAGCTTGTGGGCCCCAAAATATATACTATGAAAATCAATGAAATGCAGGGACTGTGAAGCATGCCATCATAAGACCTATCTCTCACAAAACAGTAAGCTAAATCATCAGGCTCCAATTAATCTAATTAAATAATTTATTGTGCCATACACAGTAGAATCTTTCCTTACAGTCTCATTCTGATGTCTCACTATGGCCTAGAGGTGACTGGGTATACTCCTAGACTATTTCTGTAAAGCACAAGCTCGGGCAGGTCTTTACCAAGGTGGCAAGACTTAGGAGTCTCTGTCCGTGAACTATATACCTGTCTAGTTAGTTAAGTGTGAAATGGCACACTGCCTTGATGGCCAGGGCTCCTTATAAAAGATGGAGAAGATGCCAGCTGAGTCAGCTGAAGGAGCATCTTTCCCAACAAAAGGCATAGCATCACAACGGAAAGAATTACAGCCATCTCCACTCCTGAGTTCACAAATGCAAGAAAAAAGCTCCCCAAGCTCAGGATCTCTCCAGCGCTTGCCAAACAATTCTGAAAAGCTCCTCTTTGACACCTGTCGTATCACCCATGACAAATAATGGTAATATGCTAAGAGTTCACAGTGTTTTAACCTTAAGAAGGAATGATTTCATAATTAACCTAGGTAGGTAGTACAAATGATTGTTGCTCAGTAAGTGTTATACTACCATTCCAATTAAGCTCAGGGAAAGCTGGACCATACAACATTGTAATATAATATGCACTTGTGTATATGTACAGAGACATACAGGGACACATACACACACATTTACCTATTTGCATAATTTTGGCCCAGACTTATGATTTCTTTGGCATAGGGAATACAGGGGGAATTTTTCAGAGCTGCCTGGATTACTAAGAGATTAAGTGACTTACTCAGAGTCAGTGTCAAGTATGTATCAGAGCTGGGACTTGAATAAGACACGCATGAGTGCATACTTGTGTGCGTATGTATGTGTGCGTATTGGTTTGCCTTGTGATTTCATCTGTGTAGGGAATTTCCAGGAAGAAGTCTAACTTCCTCTAACTATACAAATCAGAAACTCACAAGTTACTGTGTGAGGAAGTTGCCTGGGGCACTGAGTGATTCACTGTGTTGTCCAGGGTCACATAGGTACTATGAGTCAGTCAGTGGTCAGCCTAGAAACCCGCTTTGCCCAATTCCAAGTCTGGCTCTTTATGTGGTCTCTCGTTCATTCATACGTATGTATACATACATATACTTGTCATCATAAAACTTTCACAACTTGGAATGCTACAGCCCCATTCTCTTGAAGAGTTACAAGTTTTATATAAAGTATATCAAATATGTCTGTCCTGATACCATCTCTAGGAGGAGGAAGCAAAGGATTATCATCATCTTTTTGGTGGTGCAGGCAAGGTCCTCAGAAGTCAGGGAACTTAGGTGAGCTCACATAGTGCCTATAAAAGGACCTAGAGAGCCCTGGGACCCAGGATTCCTACCTCTTTGTTCAGGATACACCAGGAGGTGACAGCCAGCTTTCTAAATGTCTTTCTAAATCACTACACTTTTCTATAGGAAGATCCTCACTACCCTGTTGTCTTCAATAGCCTCTCTTTCCCTACTTTTATAGAACTAGAATGCTCAGAAAGACAATGCTGTCCTCTCCATGTCCCTAAAACAATCTCCATCTCCTCTTCTCTCAGGCCCCTGCCCTCAGAACCATTCAGACGTGCCGTGAACTCCTGGTGCTTCCGGGTTGATTCAGTTTCCTTTTGTTTCATCTCCTCCACAGTCTGTTCAAGCTTCTGCTGGTGCTCCCTCTGCACAAAAATACAGACTTAAGCCAAGCACCATCATTGGGGGAGGGGGAAGGAGGGTCTATGGGTGAACAGGACTCAAGGGGATCCCTCCTCCTAAGCTTCTGGGAGAAAAAAAAAAACCCACTGAGACACCAACATTCCAGATGAGTTCCCTTGGCCTCCCCCAGAATCACATGCAGGTAAAGAGGCTGACAACGGAGGGGCAATGTGCAAAATGGGCTATCATTTAGAAAGGTCTAGACAGATTGGGTATTTCTATTCTTCCCCATGGGTCTACCTGTTTAGTCAAACTGAGAAGTAGCTGCTCATTTTCCGTCTTCAAATGCTCCAATTGCTCTGTTCTGTCCTGGTCTCCCCGAGTTAGTTTCTCCATTTCTTTCTCTTGTACTGAAATTTGTGCCTAGAGCAAAGAGGGCCAACAGGACAAAAACACAGAGGGAATAGAATGAAAAAGAACTATTTTGTAAAGCACATAAAGATAAAAGATAGGTATTCTCAAGGGAGCCCCCAAACTTTCCAATAAAATGTCCCTAGACAGTATTTCACTTCATCTTCCATGTGAGGAGACTTTATCTCCACACATTTATATGCTAAGCTGATGTCTCCACATGGATATGACTGATTCCATAAGCAACTTCAATGCTAGCTCTTAAGGGGCAGAGTCTAGTACAGCTCCAGAACAAGGGGTTCTGGCTGCAGTGCTTGGCCCTTCTTTCTAGGTAGGAATTGCCCTCAAGGTTAGATCAAATTGAAAAGGTTGGAGGGGAAGATTTGCAGCTGTAGTCAATACCATGTATCTCAAATAGGAATGGAAATGAGCAAATATATAAACTACTTGTAGACTCTGGGATGTAAAGTTATGAGGCCTTAAAAGAAATGAGGCAGGGGCAAATCAAAATTGTAATAAATGGAAAACGCAAACTCAGACTCTGGCTTAGTGCTTTGTGCTTACTATCCCGAGGTACAAGCATCATTAAGTCACTGTGGAGGAGCAGAGACAGAACAGAGGTTGTCTAACAAGATATTCAGGATGGGGGCGACTGTGTCATTGCCTACCTGAAGCTGATCAAGGTGATCCAGAGTGGTCTTCAGCCTGACACCCATTTTCTCATTTTCTGAGGCCACATTTTGGTTCTGCACTTTAAGTCTAGGAAATGAAGAGGTTGATTTTAGCAACCTCATCCACCGGGTACACGGAAGTGAGATCAGTTATATCCTCTTGATGTCTTGAATGGCTTAAACAAGGCAGCTTCACCTTAGCCCTGCCCAGCACCCTCCCTCAATCCCTTCTACAGTCTTGTTTTGATTGCCTGACTCTAGCAGACCCTGTCATGCTGGGGTCTCTGAAGTGTATTCTCAAATTCTCAAATCTTGGGGCTCTTCATCTGAAAGGAGATCCTCTTTGCTTTTCGGACAAACATGCTCTTAAGAGGGGCAATGTGGTAGAGTGGGAGGAGTCATGAAGTTGGAACAGGGTTTGAATCAAATCTCTCACTTTTACTAGTTGCGTGACACTTCTTAGCATATTAGATTCAGTTTACTCATACAAAATAGGGATAAAACCTACCGTTCCTAGTTTACAGAACTGTTGTAAGAATCAAATGAAACTGGGCATATCAAATGCTCTGTAAACCTTAAATAAATGTCAAATAAATGCCAGCTATTATGATTAGTATCATACAAGCATCAGTTTCCAATGGCTTCTAACCCATCTCTTATTCAGGATCATCAGGAAATTGTTAGTATCTCAGAAGTGCATAAAAGCACACTCACTGAAGCAGTTCTGTCTCCCTACAGTCCTTCTGCACTTTCAGACTCTCATTCTCTTCATTCAGGACAATGACCCTCTGCTCCAATGTCTTATTGATCTCTGTTAGAGATTCCAGTCTCTCCTGCAGATCCTGAAGAAGACACATGAAAGTCACAGGTAGAGCCACCTAATCCCAAGAATCTTTGCAGCATTTAACATTCAGTCACAGAACCCTGTACATCTCCTCATTCCTGCTCTCTTTCGTTCTCACATCTTCAAAATGCATCAGACCTAAAATTCTTCCAAAATTCCACTTTCAGGAATGTAGCAATTGGGTGGTTTGTGGAGAGAGACCACAATAACACCATCACACTATGACCACAAGATACAATCAACTTTTCTCAAGTATGTCCAAAAGGAAGTTCATTGAAGGTGGAACAAAGAACATAGAAGGAAAAAAGACAAAGAAAAAAGCCACAGAGAGGAAGCAGCAAAAAAAGGAATGGATGAAAGGAGGAACACTATTGAGAAATATGAGGAAGAAAGATTTTTAGCTCTTCAAATATAGCAAGAGACTATTTACAGGACCTCAATGGGGAAGATAGAATCAAAGACCACTACTTTTTATTTCTTTCAGAAATTCTATGGAATAGAAAAGGTCTAGAAAGATGAAGCAAAAATTGACAATAACTTGTTAGAATAGTTCTACAACAGAATTTAGACTGGGAATTTATGAAAAGGACTGGAGAAAGAAGATGGTTGAGGGGTCAATAGTAACAAAGCTCAAGGAAGTAAAGGAAAAAAATGTATAAAATTGGACAAGACCCCCTCCCCCAGTGATCTCAAGGTTTAGCTTTTGTTTTATATTCTTCATTTTTTTCATCTGTATTTCCTCCCCTCCCAATTTCAAAATTTTGTTCAGAAATTATCAATGTTTTATAGAATCTGAGATAAATTTGTTAGTTAATACTCTTTAAAATACTAAGGCAGTCTGGATTTCCACACTGATTTATATTACTTGCCAATGCCCAAATTCCAATCAACTTGAAATGGTTTAGCACATGCCTGTCAAACACTTATTCAGAATATCTGGGCCTTCTCCCCCTTCAGCTGCCTGCTATATGCCAGTCACAGTAAAATGATGAGGTTAAGTTACATTTTCTGAAGCAATACAAGTTATTTTACACAAAGATCATGAAGAAAGGACAAATGCACAAGCAGGCAAGAAATGAAGGAGTCACCATACCTGCGTTTTTTGGAGTTCAGCGTGCAAGTCTGAGTTCTCTTTCTGGAGACTAACACAGTTGTCTTTCAACTCCTGGTTCTGTTGGCGAAGTTCCTTGTTGAGCTGCTCAATCTCCTCCACCTCTCCCTGGGAAAGAACATCTGATCAGATCCAAAATAGAAAATAACAGAATTCTAACTAGCAAGACATGATGTGAATTACTTCTGACTGAGATTCACTCTTCCTTCTCTACTACTGATCATACCTCAATGAAGTGGAGAATTAAATCCAATAAAGCATTTTTATTTTCTGAGTATTATTCATACTCCTGGAGCTAAAAGACATTCTGGGTTAATAATTATTAAAAATCCTAGAGAATATCATGCTCCCAGGTGCAGATATTGATCAATGTTATTTCCTATATATTAAAGTGCCCTCCCTTCTTTTATCTACCAATCTATACCTCTCACCTGTCTCAAAATTCATCTCCCCCACATAATCTTCTATAATTAATCTCAGAGAAGATTTCTTCTCTATCTCCTTAATAGTTATAATGTTTATATAAAATATTTTGCACCAGTCAATACTTAATCATTGAACAGAGGCAATATGCTAACAGCTAAGTTATATATGTAAATAGAAGTAATCATTTCAGTCCCCAAAAGGACTCACAATCCATTTGGAAATGTGAAACATATACACACAGACATAAGTTAAATTCATATCAGAGATGGTAAAGATCAGTTATTATATATGTTGTTACTGTTTTCTTAAGTTACTTCAATTTGGGCTCCACAAGAAGGTCTCTGAAGGCTGGAGTCATTGTCTTTTGTAATTTCCTCAGCATTATCTATTCAATGCTAAAAAATGCATATGGACTCTGCCCCATAATAAACTATATGGTCAAATGAATGTACATAGCCCACAAAGATAATTTTTCCATCTTCTAATTCCACAATGGAAGTGTTTTTCTTAACTGGAGCAGAAGAACTGGGGAAGGGGTTGGGGGGAAGGGGAAGCAGGGAGAGAAGCACAGAGGAAGAAGGATGAATCTACGCACCTGAGTGGTGACCACCAAGATGTCCTCCTCACTTTCTGGACGGAACTGGAAAGGTACACTGGCTCCCCGTACAACACCATCTTGATCCACATAGCAGAACTGATAATACTCGTCATCTTTGGGTAGGTAGTAAGCTGAAAAAATAGTCATATATCTTAAAAGGGGAGCTCTCTGCAGCCAGGAAATTCTGACCTGGAAGAACTTTGTGTCCTCCAAGGAAAATTAATGCTGGAACTAGAATCAGAGGAAACAAAGTTAGCTATGGTTATAACTAGAACTCTGCTTGGCTGACCTAGATGTCATTATGGTTGACAGGTTCCTTTTAAGGTCGCTCTGTAGGCAAATGAACAAAGGGTAGGGCTGCTGACTCTCAGCACAGCTTCTTACCTTTAAACTGCACTTGTTGCTGCAAGGATGATTTACTGTTGAGGTCGGCGGGCAAAGAAGCCCACATAAAAGTGTAATATTCTCGGGTTGTCTTCCATCCTACCTGGAGTGACAAAGGAATGATAAAAACAATTAATGAACATTTGCCAGCTAGGTACAGAACACTATGACAGAGGCTGAGAGAGCTACAAAGTTTAGATACGACGTAATTCCTATCATTATGGTAAGAGAAATAAGATAGATAATAAGATACATGCAGGGATAACTCTAATAAAAATGTTGCACAATGGCTGGATAAACTCAGGATTATAAAACAGGAAGGAACAATAGCAATTCAATAACAATTACTGGGAAAATTGGAGATGGTGAAAAATGGGGTTAGATCTGTTTCTCTTACTATATATGAATATAAATTCTAAGTAGGTCCATGATCTAAACACACACAAAAAAGTGTGAAGTGAGCAGAACCAGGAGAACATTGTACACAGTAACAGCAATACTGTGTAATGATCAACTCTGATATACTTAGCTCTTCTCGGCAATATAAATTATCTATGATAATTCCAAAAGACTCATGATGGAAAATGCTATCCACTTCCAGAGGAAAAACTATGGAATCTGAATGCAGACCAACACATACGACTCTTTTTTCTTTCTTGTAGTTTCTTCTTTTTGTTCTGATTCTTCTTTCACAACACGACTAATGTGGAAATATGTTTAATACAATTGTACATGTATAGCCTACATCAGATTGCTTGTTGTCTTGGGGAGGGAGGAAAGGAGGGAGAAAAAAATTTGGAACTCAAATCTGATAAAAGTGAATGTTATAAACTAAAAAAATTTTTAAAATAAATGAAAATTTTTAAAAAGTACACTATTTATTATAAAAAGTGAGGAGAAAAAAGAATGATACCCTTATCTCAACTGTATAAAGAACAAAAATCCTAATTTACCACACAAATGTTAGAAATTACTGGTACAAGAGATGAAATTTATTATATAAAAATAAAGGTATTCAAGATAAAAATTAAAGATATGGATGGGAAAGAGAAAATCTTTGTAGTAAATACACCTGATAAAATCAGATGATATCCAGAATGTAGAAAGATCTAATGTGAATCTGAGGCTCAAACCTACTTCCCTTAATATAGATGGGTAAGTCAAAAGATATGAACAAACAAAGGAAAAGTACACAAGGGAGGGAACTTAAAAGGAGGAGGGAATACTTGAAAATATATGTGAAATAAAATTTAAAAGTATCAGCAAAACTTAAAAAAAGAGATATGAACAAGCAGTTCATGAAGATACACAAATGACTAATAATCACTTAAACTTAATCAAACTCTCTAATCAGAGAACTCAAAATTAAGTATCTTTGAGGTACCATCTTACATAAATCAAATAGGTAAAAAGTTTAAAAATGACAAAATTCACTGTTGGTGGGATTGTGGGAAAAACAATCACATATTATTGCACCATTAGCAAAACTGAATTGCTGCAATCATTTTGGAAATCAAGCAACCTAGCGATACAAAATAAAAGACAAAACTGATCACTTTGACCCAGTGATCCCACTGCTTAGACATCCTAATGATGTTAGAAAAAGGGTGGAAAAAGGTTAAATAAGCAACTTTATGTGTAACAGTAAAAAGGTAGAAAGTATACATGTCCAACAAAAGAAGTCGCTAAATAAATTGTAGTATGGCAATGTAATGGAATGTTACTGTACTCTAAGAAACTATTACTGAAGAATACAATGAAATGTAGAAAACCTTACTTGAAATAATGTGAAGTAAATATCAGCGCAATATGATGTAACTGTATAAAAATAACAAACTAAAGAAGAGATATGAAACACCAGGGGTCCATATGTATCGAAGACCCCTCCACCACCAGAGTTATTAGAGGCAGCTAGGTGGCACTCTGGATGCAACACTGGGCCCATAGTCAGGAAGACATGAGTACTTATCTGGCCTTAGACATTTACTAAGCTTTGTAGCCTCATTCATGAAAGCCTTCATGTGTTTCATGTGTTCTCTTTTCAAATATTCAGTAGAGATGCCTTTGGGATGCACATTAACTTTTATTCTCCTGAGGATTTTGTGGCAATAAGATAGTAATTACCGATATCCTCTCACCTTCCCCTTCTGGGGAGTGTGAGTGTAACTTTTTCCCAATCGTTCATTCTCTCCCCATCTTTCACATATCAATTCCTCAGTGCCATCCAAACTGTGCTGCTGCCATGCCTTCCACATGTGCTTGCTCTCTTCTGGTCTTCTTGGCTTTGTTGTCTTTTAGTAACATGTTTATGTTCTCATGTAAGTGCACAGAGGACTGTGATAGGAGTCCCAATGTAGTGGTTTCACTGTCATCAATGATTCCAATCTGTTTCCTGAAGCAAAACTCTATTCTTTGGAACTCCAATATTCTGTTGGCAAGACTTTCTGGCTTCAAAACCTGGGATACCATCATCTCCAGGCAATCAAAATTACAGGTCATCCTAAAAGTAACAGGGAAAGACATGGTACCTGTAGGTAGGCTACAGCATATTAAAAACAATAAACTAATCTCAAAAAAATTAAATAATCTGACAGAAATTATCAGAGATATTATATATCCATAAAAGGATTGTAGATTTAGAGTTGGAAGGACGTAACAAATCTGGTCCAACCCCTTCATTTTACAGATGAGGAAACTAAGGAACAAGAATATGAAGCGACTTTCCCAAGGTGCCACATGTACTCTCTAAGTTAGGATTTGAACCCAAGTCCTCCGACTTTGTATGCAGCAGTCTTTGTGCCAGGCAAGTATGAAGAATAAAGGATAACAGATGAACAATCATGGGCACTACACAATGTCACCTTGTGCAATGCCATGGGATCAAAAGGAAGGCCTCCTGCACATCTGGTGGAATATCAAGAGGACAGAAATAACTTCCTGGGAAGAGGTTATGGCAAGGACATGGGTAATGAGGAGGCTGGTGGAGGTCAGAAGTCATGAATGGGCTTTAGGCCATACAACACACCTTGAGGAGCTCATGCATCCATCATCATAAAAGATGTACATGCCAGTGCTTGTTGCGTAGCTTAGCCTGGGAGCTGTCAAACATCTAGATTTGTTTATTTTCCTTTGTATATTATATAATATACAATTAATGGAGGTTTTCTGGTGATAATGACTATGATTCAATGACTATAAAGAGCCTTCCAAGACACTGATGGAAATAAAATATCTCATGGCAAAAGACACATTAGGTGGAAAAGGGAGAACAGAACAGGTGTCCAAAAGACAAAAGACCCACCCAAATCGGTTGTGGAAGAAGAGTATGTCAGAGAAAGGATGAGGATTCACAGCACCTTCAGAAAGACCTTTCAAGGAGAAAAGAAAATCAGCTCATTTGCTATATTTTGAAACTACCTGGGCCCAGTGAGGGGAGGGAAGACTAAAAATAAATTCAACTTTAGTTTATTAAAAACTTAAAAGCAGAGTGGAAAAGGCCGCATTGAAAACTTAACAGAACACACTAGGGTATGTTTTAGTATCTAATTAGCATAAACCCCAGTTGTTAAAAGCAAGTAGGAGACATCACAACCTGAGGAGGTCCACAAAAACTGGGATTTTATAGAGTCTTCATTCATATCCTGCAGTTTCTAAATGCCGTGTCCAAAATTTCATGTTGGAAGGCCTCAGAATTATGGCCGCCTCCAAACAGAAGGAATATTTTTATCTGTGTATGACTCCTATTCCTTGGTTTCTTCACTGGGGTAGAGCTAGGAGGATGACCATTGGCCTCTATGCTACCACTTTGTGACTATACCTTGGGGCCCTAGCCATTTGAAGTGGCTAAAAAAAAGAGAAGCCTACTTCAGAAAACAGTGACAGTGTAGTAAACAGGGATTTCAAATGAGGAGATCTGAGATCTGTGGAGATCATATCTATGAGATCAAATAGGGAGATCGGCTCAAGTGCTAGCTTGTGGGGTTTTCCCCATTTGTAAAATGGTTCCTACCATAACAATTCCTGCCTCAAAGAAAGAAATGAATTCATACAGAGATCCTTGGAAGTCAGAAATAAAGAATAGAAGGGTAGAATTTTAAGGTAGAGTCAAGTCTCAATTATCTGTTTTGATTCCCATGATGCCCACCACATATGAATTTAACCGATGTGGATTAATCAAAACAACACACTGGTTCAAAGCAGAGATCCAACAAAGTCACGTTTCTGTCTCTCACACTGGCTCAGAGGGGAAAATTCATGGTAAGGGGAGGCAATAGCGTGTCATGAGTTTATCCCTAACATCCTTTAATAACAGTATAACAGGACGTGAATCTATTATAAATTAAGTCACCTAACTGAATCAAGCCACTTTTAGGATACCAAGTCCATCATGGAATCACAGCGCTAAAATGGATGTGATGGATCATATGAATCAGCCCTCTTTGTAAAAACAGCTGAGGAAACTTGCAGTGACAGAAACTGTCCAAGTCAGTAAACTTGTTCTAGTCAGCTGATTAGTGATAAAGCTATAATCCAGACTTCTTGATTCCAGTCTAAATATCTTTTTTTTAAAAAAAACAATACCAATCTATTACATACTTACTACTTTTCTATGTCAAGAATTTTCCTTCAGACTTTGAGAGCTCTAATAATATTTTATGAATCTGGTGGATAAGTTCATTATTTACCAAAATAGAACCATTCAAAATCTAATACACTGAAACTTCTCACGTTTGTATAGTGCCAAGTATATCTTTCATAATAGCCCTGTGAGGTAAGCACTGCAAGTATTACTTAACACCATTTTACAAATAAGGAAATTGAGTCTCAGAGGAATTAAATCGTTTGGTCTTGGTCATACTGCTAGGATCAGAACAAGTTATCATCTTACCTCTCAATAGGAAACTGCAAACATCAAAACCTTAGCATGGCTGTCCTGCAGCCCTCCCCCTTCACCTGTCATCTCTCCAGATAAATCTCAGTATGCTGTCTTGTGTCTCAGTAATCTGCCCTCACTCTGAAGCTGCTCTATGCCCCTGGAGCACTCTCACTGTTCTCTGGACTCTTTGGAATATCCTTATTTCTTTATTGAAACTACATGCAGCATCCCACATGCAGACATACTATGGTGGGTGTTTCTTTGGTTTACTGGGTTTTGGTTACTTTTACAAAAGTAAGATTCCCGGTTTCAAATATCCTTGTGATAACATCTTCACTATCAGTTGGCAGAATGTGTTCAGGAAATACAACCATTTTCCCTATAGCTAGTCTAGCCTGTGGCCTCGAGGCCACATGTGGCCCTTTAGGTCCTCAAGTGTGACCCTCTGACTGAATCCAAACTTTACAGAACAAAGGGCTTCACTTGAGGACTTAGAGGGCCGCATGTGGCCTTGAAGCCAAAGGTTCCCCATCCCTAGTCCAAGCAAATGGAAATTCCTTTTTTTTGGATGAAAATATTTTATTTATTTATTTTTTAGCAATTTTTTAAATATAAATTTATTTATTTAACTTTTTACATTCATTTTCACAAATTTTGGGTTCTAAAATTTTCTCCCCATTTGTCCCCTCCCCCCACCCTAGTACACTGAGCATTCTAATTTCCCCTATCACCAATCTGCCC